>CM065684.1:59533677-59548677 GCA_017654935.2 Phymorhynchus buccinoides
ACCAATCTGTCCAATCTGTCCCAACGATTGTCCTCGCAATGGAGAAACACATAGGTCGTACATCTCCCACTTTGCTATTATTTATTGTGTGCCAACTTTAGATTGACGTCACCGGCAGTGGGCGTATGCCTCGTGCCTCCATTCGGGGAGTTGAACGACCCGCCCTCTCCGAGTCTCTCCCTGTGAGGATACTGGGGGTCCTTAGTATGAATAGTTCACCCACCTTCTGGAAGTTCTATGCTTGTGGCTTCTTCTATTTCTGTCACTCTCTTTGACTCTGCCTTTTTCCTTTGCTTTCGGTCATCTACTATCTTTCTGACTTATTGGCCCATTCTCCTGCCGTTTAAAACAAATCTTCAAAATATTTGTTTTCCTCTGAGCTCCTCAGAAATCGGAATGTGTCGGCTCAATGCAGCGGAGAGACCAGTGAAAACTGAAAACCGGACACCATGCGTACCTTACTCCTTATGGCCATATCGCTAGGGAACACAGAAAAGGAAGCAGATTGACGTCAATTATTGGTAAAAGACGATAGTCATTGCCTTACTTTTTGATTCATTTCATAGTATACACCTAGACCTTGGTTTAGGATTCATAGCCTTCGTACAAAAGGACCAACTTGTACAATTGATTTTCTTTGCAATGAACAAAAAACTCACTGGTCATAGGTTTCCCATTATTTATCTATAATATAATACGCTAAGGCCCGAAGTGTAAAACAAAAGAACGTAAAAACTCGGATACCGCGTAAATATCGGAGTCTTGCTTGCCATGCAATTCCAGAAGAACGCGTTGGGACGCGATTCCGCTATATCTGGTTCAAAATTATTCTTTTGAAAGTTGATTTTGAAGGCAAAATATATGAAATTTCCAATACATTTTGTGTCGTCTCCGTCGCCCGAGCTGTGTCGGAAATTGCGGAATCTACCTCGGAAAACACGAAGAATGCCGAACCTGTGTTTCGTAGCAACGACAACAGTGCTAATAAAGTTTGTCGCTAACTCACGCAAAATTTTCTTAAATCAATCCATCGCTTCCAGCATTGCATTTTTATTCTTTAGTATGTGGTACGGGGAACTGTCTTACATTCACAGACAGCATGTATGTTCTATCAATGTAACATTGAATACATTATCTATGCAGTTACAACAGCAATAATTCTGGACCCGTGCGGAGCACGGGTGTAAATAGTTTATTCTATACAAAAACAAGCGATTTGTCTAGACAATCTGTGTCTCATTTTCTGTCATATAATCTAGAGCGTGTATGTAAACAAATCGCTTTTGTAGCTAACAGCAATTTTAAAGTACGACCAATAAAATAGTTAAAATATATAATAAAACATTCAGGCTAAAAACACACAAACAAACAGGATAAAAATTGTCCAATATTTCGTCTGTTGACTTCCTCAGGGTTAGGGACAGAACGACCCGGTACAAGTCGCCTTTTCATGCACAGCAATAATCACAATATATAATAATATATAACAGTGAGTCAATAGTGCTGATTGTAATCTCCTCCCCTACAAAGAAAGTTATCTAAAGGGGCCATACGACTCAATCCAATTGAGCTGACGATGTCTGTGAAGCATGACTCTCGCGAAATACTTCCGTCTAAACAAATCTACTATTTTCGTTCACTACACTCATGTGGACCCCACTACACGAATCACATAAAATGTCTGATACAAAAATACAGATATTTCATCAGATTCGTGTACGGGGGACTACAAATATAGTGAACAACTCGAGTAGGATTTCGTCAGAGAGAGAGAGAGAGAGAGAGAGAGAGAGAGAGAGAGAGAGAGAGAGAGAGAGAGAGAGAGAGAGAGAGAGAGAGGAGAGAGAGAGGCAGAGAGAGAGAGAGAGAGAGAGAGAGAGAGAGAGAGAGAGAGAGAGAGAGAGAGAGAGAGAGAGAGAGAGAGAGAGTCGTATGTGATCGGGTGAGGGAGCATTGTGAATATAAAAAAAACATGGATTTTTAAAAGAAAGGGTTTACAAAACACGTGCAACAACAGGTTAGCTTAAAATCATAATAAAAAGCTTCAGCCAACAACTCACAACTTCTTGAAGAAAATGACAATAAAAAAAAAGAAGCCAAACTGAGCAAATGTCAGTACGTTTCCAATGCGAAGAAGAAGAAGAAGAGGAAAATATCAGTTCCGTTGCTTTAACAGAATGCAGTGACAATCTAGTTTAGATGTTCATTTCCCTTGTAGAGAGGACCATCGGATTTGTGTGTTCACGAACAACAACAACAACAAATAATAATCAACAAACAAATCTTGGGCGACAAACACCAACACAAAAGAGTCTACGCAAGCAGATCATGTCTGATGCATCATCATCATCGTCATCGTCTTCTTCTTCTACTTGTTCTTCCATTCTTCTTCAAGAACTTCAAACTATGTTTCAAGCGCTACAAGACTTACAAAGTCAGCTGCACGAGTTTGAAGGACGCGAAGGACAGTTACTCCGAGAGGAAAAAGATGAAGAAGGGAAAGATAAGCGAGAAGAGGAAAAGGAAGAAGAAGGAGTGAAAGACAATCGAGAAGAAGAAATGACAGAAAGAAGGAAAGACAGCGACAAAGAGGAAATGGCAAAAAGAGGGACAGACAGCCTAGAAGAAGAGAAGGGAGGAGAAGGCGGGAAAGAGAACCCAAAAGAGGAAATGTTGGAAGAAGGGGGGAAAGACCACGGAGAAGAGGAAATGGAAAGGGGAGAAGGGAAAGAGAAGCAAGAAGAGGAAAAGGAAGAAGAAGAAAGACATCCAAGAAGAGGAAATGGAAAGGGGAGAAGGGAAAGAGAAGCAAGAAGAGGAAAAGGAAGAAGAAGAAGAGAAAGACATCCAAGAAGAGGAAATGGAAAGGGGAGAAGGGAAAGAGAAGCAAGAAGAGGAAAAGGAAGAAGAAGAAGAGAAAGACATCCAAGAAGAGGAAATGGAAAGGGGAGAAGGGAAAGAGAAGCAAGAAGAGGAAAAGGAAGAAGAAGAAGAGAAAGACATCCAAGAAGAGGAAATGGAAAGGGGAGAAGGGAAAAGAGAAGCAAGAAGAGGAAAAGGAAGAAGAAGAACAGAAAGACATCCAAGAAGAGGAAATGGAAAGGGGAGAAGGGAAAGAGAAGCAAGAAGAGGAAAAGGAAGAAGAAGAAGAGAAAGACATCCAAGAAGAGGAAATGGAAAGGGGAGAAGGGAAAGAGAAGCAAGAAGAGGAAAAGGAAGAAGAAGAAGAGAAAGACATCCAAGAAGAGGAAATGGAAAGGGGAGAAGGGAAAGAGACAGCAAGAAGAGGAAAAGGAAGAAGAAGACAGAAAGACATCCAAGAAGAGGAAATGGAAAGGGGAGAAGGGAAAGAGAAGCAAGAAGAGGAAAAGGAAGAAGAAGAAGAGAAAGACATCCAAGAAGAGGAAATGGAAAGGGGAGAAGGGAAAGAGAAGCAAGAAGAGGAAAAGGAAGAAGAAGAAGAGAAAGACATCCAAGAAGAGAAATGGAAAGGGGAGAAGGGAAAGAGAAGAAAGAAGAGGAAAAGGAAGAAGAAGAAGAGAAGAAAGACATCCAAGAAGAGGAAATGGAAAGGGGAGAAGGGAAAGCGAAGCAAGAAGAGGAAAAGGAAGAAGAAGAAGAGAAAGACATCCAAGAAGAGGAAATGGAAAGGGGAGAAGGGAAAGAGAAGCAAGAAGAGGAAAAGGAAGAAGAAGAAATGGACATCCAAGAAGAGGAAATGGAAAGGGGAGAAGGGAAAGCGAAGCAAGAAGAGGAAAAGGAAGAAGAAGAAGAGAAAGACATCCAAGAAGAGGAAATGGAAAGGGGAGAAGGGAAAGAGAAGCAAGAAGAGGAAAAGGAAGAAGAAGAAGAGAAAGACATCCAAGAAGAGGAAATGGAAAGGGGAGAAGGGAAAGAGAAGCAAGAAGAGAAAATGGCAGAAGGAGGGAAAGACGAGGAAGGAGGAAGAAAAGACAACCAAAAGGAAGAAGAAAGAGAAGGAGAAGACAACCAAGGAGAAAAGGAAGAAGAAGGAGAAGGGAAAGACAACCTAGAAGAGGAAAAAGAAAAAGAAGGGAAAGACACTCACGAAGCGCAGAAACAGCATTTGGAGGCGGACAGACAACGTTTAGGGGACCAGTACCGTCAAGACTTTGAGGAGAAGGTTGATGAGATCGAGGAGCTGGTGGGCAGAGCTAAAGACGACCCGGATCCCCAATGCAAGCGACTGGCTCAAAAGGTTGAGCTGAAGAAGAAAGAACTAGTTCGTCTACACAAGAGAATGTTTCTGGGCTGTCGCAAGTCTTCCCTGGAATGTTTGCCTCGTAGTCCAAGCGCCAGCCTCCTTAATGATTGTCCGAAAATATGGTTTGCAAATCTTGATCTTCATCTTGATGAGATCAGTCAGCAGGATCCAGTGTTGGATGTAAACGCCGACGGGGGGGAGAAGAACTGGGGAGAACACATAAAACCTAATCCATGAAGCAAAGGTATGTTTGACAAAATCCGCATTTTGGACCGTAAGAGAAGATATTGTATTGACGGGAAATGCAACCTGGCTTGCTCTTATTTGGTTAGCAAATTGTCTCCCTTAAAGACCCACCATTTGAGGAGCTGCGCCTCGCAGGAGTGGCACTTTCGGAAGCCGTGATCCCCCCCCCCCCCCCCCCCCCCCGCCCCCCGCGGTGGTGACACCGGGATGTCTTTTGTACAAATAGTTCCCCCACTTCTACAAGTTCTGTGCTTATAACTTCCTCTAATCTGTCACTCTCTTTGACTCTTCCTTTTCCCTTTGCTTTCTGTCATCTATCTTTCTGCCTTGCTGGTCCATTCCCCTGGTGTAGAGTGGCACAGTGGTATCGCGTTCGCTTCGTGTCAAGTAAACCCGAGTTCGAACCTGGGTACAGGGGATGTTTTCCTCTCATTCTGCACTAGGCCTTAACGGTCTGAACCGAGGTCCCGTGTGCCCATGCACGTAGCATACGTTAAACCCAGTGGCAACGAAACAGTTGTCATTTGGTCAAAATTTACCCCCCACCCTCCCTCATCAGTGACAAAAATCGCATGCAAAATATTTATTAAAACAATTGGGTGGCGCGCCTCTGGCTGCGACGCGCTCTCCAGGTGGGAGCAACCCGAATTTCACAGAGACGCCTCTGTGACAATAAAGTACCTAATACCTAATACCATACCTGCCTTTTTTCTAAAAATTCTTACAAATATTTTCAGCAGCCGAAGACGGACATGCTGGGCCTATTTTTAGGCGCATAGCGGCAGCATGACGCATCTGAGCTCGTAGTGACAGGAAACTGTCGGAGCGATCGACGAAGAAGAAGAAGAAGAAGAAGGAAGACGTTACGTTGACTGGACAGGACAGAATTCGATTCACTGTGCTGCATGACGCTGCTCGTGAGGATGTGTTCAAAGACTTTGGCAGGTACACTGGTGAGGGAGATAGGTCTATAATTTGAGGCCTTATAGTGCTCACATTTTTTTAACACTGGGGTCACCAGCGCCTCTCTCCAGTCCGTAGGTACCTCTCCCGAGTTCAATCAATGAAGACTGAAAGATGGTTGCAAGGATAGGGGCGACGTCTTTGGATAGCTCTCTCAGCACGCGGGCCTCTCTCCAGTCCGTAGGTACCTCTCCCGAGTTCAATCAATAAAGACTGAAAGATGGTTGCAAGGATAGGGGCGACTTCTTTGGACAGCTCTCTCAGCACGCGGGGGGCGATGCCATCTGGACCAGCTGCTTTGGTGGGGTTCAGGTTGGCCAGGAGCCTTTCCACGCCCGCGGTACTGATAGTGATGTTGTCCATGGTGGGGAAGTCGTCGCATCGTACATCTACTGCTGGACTCTGCTGCCGAGAAGAGTTACCCACGCTGAAGGCTTTATAAAATTGGTTGCTTAGTTCTTTCGCTGCGTGTGGTCAGTAATGAGTTTACCAACTGACCCGAGGGATGGTATTCCAGTTGTTGTGGTCCTTTTGTGCTTCGTGTATGTCCAGAAGCGTTTTGAGCAAGGTTTTGAGTCAACTTCTGAGCAGGTGGGAGAAAACAGGCTCTCAGTGTATCGCCAATAGGAGCGGCGGAGCTCTTCTCAGATTTCTTTGTCAAGGTCATCCACTTTGGCTTGCTTGCTTTCATCCATTTGTGTATATTGTGGTCTACATGAATATAGTGAACGGATTTTGTCATACTCATTTAGACAGTAGGATGTCATCAGAATCATTAATTTAGACTATTATTTCACCAGAATCATGCCTCACAGACGTCATCATATTTGGATAGTCTTACGACTGAAATGTGTGAGTCGGCCCCTTAAAGGTGGACTCGGACGAATGAGTTTTTGCAAGAAACACGTCGAGATCACCAGAAAGACAGCCTTTTCAAGGATCGAAACACTCACTTTGCTCTGGTTTCTTAGAAATTAAACCATCAAAACGGCGATTTTTCCTTGGCGGAGATGCCGGAGAGAGTAGTCATTTTGGATGGGGTGGGTGGAGGTCACTCGTTGGGGTTGAAGCGTTTTCTTTTTTTTGTAGTGCAGTAAAAAAAAAAAAGGAGCTATTTCCTTTGTTGTGAGCGAAACTCCTTTAGATAAACTGTATAACATTTTTTACAAAATCAATAAAAAGGCTTGTATTGCGAAAAGTTCGTGCAAACGATTTGGTCTAAACACGGGCGGCCATTCAAAAAGAGACGGCAAACGTCTTCTCTTTGGGTGAAAGAATTTGACTTCCAGCACCTCCGCCAAGGAGGAATCGCCTTTTTGACGGCTTGATTTCTGGGAAACCAGAGCAAAGTGAGTGTTGCGATCTCTGTAAAGGGTGTTTTCCTGCTGATCTGGACGTGTTTCTTGCAAAAACTCATCCGTCAGGATGCCCCTTTAAGAAAGGATAATCTAAAGTCGGTAAATGCAATCTGCCTTACTTTTGTTTCTGTCAGCAAATTGTCTTCGTTACGGTCGGAAATGTCGATGTAGCCAGTATTTGGTATTTTATAATAACAGAGGCGTCTCTGTGAAATTCGGGTTGCTCCCACCTGGAGAGAGCGTCGCAGCCAGAGGCGCGCCACCCTTTTTTTGCATGCGATTTGTGTGTGACTGATGAGGAAGGAAAGGGAGGGGGGGGTACATTTTGACCAAATGACAACTTTTTCGTTGCCACTGGGTTTAGTGTGTGCTAAGTGCATGGGCACACAGGACCTCGGTTTATTGTCTCATCCGAAAGTCTCCACGTTCAAAGCATAAGGGCTAATGCAGAGTGAGAGGACTGTTATTTAGTATGGAAATAAAACCTCTAACTAATTTCGTCTTCTTTTTGTTTTTAACAAATGTATTAAATGAACATAAAATGTAGAAACAATATTGTACTCTTCAAGTCTTCAACGTCCTAACTTATTCTCTGTCACGTTCTTTTCTTCAGGTTCAAGTAAGGGGGCCAAAAATAACTCGTTGGAAAAAACCGAAAGAAAGGCAGTCATCTTGATGGAGGTCATTCTTCAACAATCTTTAACCAACTCTGGAGGACTGTTCAGTTCAAGACGAAGACATAGCTGGAAGCTAATGGTATACATATTCCCCCCCCCCCCCCCCCCCCCCCCCCCCCCCCCCCCCCCCCCCCCCCCCCCCCCCCCCCCCCCCCCAGCCATCTAATGTACAAACGCTATAGAATGTCCAGTTGACAGTGTAATATCATTATTGAAAATGATGATCTAGTAATGACCAAAGGAAATCTAATGTAATCCCAACGCCCTCGTCCTTAAACCCCTAGATATATGTGACCCAGCACCACAAAAGGGACATTAATTTTTAAAAAAAACTTTCAACGCCAGCCATTTTTCAGCTAAAATGTTTCATTAACCTTACCTGGGTAGAGAAAAGATTCTGTCTGCAACATTGGGGATTCATCTGTGACATGCATAAAATAGGGCCTATCCTTACCTCCCAAAATTAAGAAGATAAGGTCATTGGATATCAGACCCTCATTTGATGCCTTTCAGTGACATGGGTGTTCAATCATTGTGGTGCCAAGAGGCGACAGTGGCGATCAAAGGGTTTTAAATTAAGTGTCAAAATGACAATTCTGAGACAATGGTACATTTAGAAACTTCCGACGATTCTCTTTCAAATGATATAAAAACCATTCCTGTATCTATTTTATTTTATGAGTTATGAGCATTTAAAGTTGGTAGGGTGACTGTTGGTCATTTGGAGAAATCACAGTCTAAAGTTTAGACTAGCTGAAGAAAATGCATCAACCTACTCATTTTAAAGCACTTTTGGAGTATTTAAGACACCATAACAAAAGTTGTCCTTTACTAATATGAAAGATGAGATGCTAGAGAGCACGAAAATACACATTCTCAAAATTGATCAAAAATTAGATTTTTTTACTTTGCAAGCCTGTTGCGAGAAACTAGCCCATCGACTTAATGTCCCTTTCGTGGTGCTGGGTCACATAGTGCCTTCCTTAATTCCTTATTCATCTATGTAAATCTTGCGAGCCTCCGACCAGATTTATTTGACAACTTCCACAGATGTAAAGGAATGGTGTTTTTGTTGATAGTTTGGTTTCTAGCTTAATGAAAACGTTGACGCATGCACGGCAACTACATGTACATAATCTCCACTAACTTGTGATAGTAAGAAACAAATTGGTTTATCTGTTCAGTTTGGGTTGGGTTCTAATACAATTCGTACTTTATCAAGCTTAACACATACATTCGCGCAAAACAACATAAAAAAACAGTTCAAAATTTCAATTAGCTATTTACTGTCAATGAATGTGTCTACACTCCGCAATATCGGTGCTAAAAACAACAACATGCCAAAGCAAACTGAACGCAAAAGGACATTTACAAGTTTGATTAGGCCAACAAGCCATACATATCCCATCTTTTTCATTTTCAAATTCCTGTATGTCAAAGCAAATACATAATTACAAAAATCGTAAATTTTAGAAGCATTTCGTCACATTTACAAAGTATTTTTTTAAACAGGGTTTTTATATACAATGTTTAAATTCAAAACCATATGGTAAAATACAATAAGGCTAATTTAATGTTACTATGACAAGTATAATATGAGAAAATACTCTTAAAATATTTTTTTTTTTTACAAACGATGAAGCCACGCACTTTAAATACCTCAACTAGTTCCGCAGAATATTTTATAATCGACCTAAAAGATGATAGGGTGATGAGAAAGTCTCAGCTTTATTGGCCTGCCTCGAATTGAACAAGTTTAGAGAGACCATCAACCAACAGAATCAGCACTGTTTCATGTCATTTCTACTCAAGAAATATCTACTTGAAGACGATATTTGTTCTTCTAAATTATCACCCAAAATGAAAATGGGGAGAATTTGTACATTGCTGATTACTATGTTATCATACATAATAATTTTAATGCTGAATTATTTTGTTTTACCTATTTTCTATTCCATAGTCATTTTTCAAAAGAGTTCTCGCGCACAGAGAAGATAAATGCTGGTTTTGCTTTTATATTTTATACACCACAGTTGCAATTACAAATGTTTAAAGATGAAATAAATCAACTACTAGTATCTGTATTCTAAAAGTTATTAATATTGTTTTCGTGATGGGAAAGCATTTCATAATTATTAAACTATTTTACGTCCATAACTGTATCTTAAATGGATATCAAAATAAATGTAATGTGTGACAGTAGTTCGTGTGTCCGTACAATAATTCAGATTGATTGTAGGATTATACATTTCTTATCCTTATATCTTTTTACATATGTATCAGTGTTCGTTTAGATCTTATTTAAAAAAATAGACAAAATAAACAAAATGAACGTGATGTTTGACAGAAATAACAGCGAGTTTGTGTGTTTGTTTGTCAGTGTGTGTGTGTGTGTGTGTGTGTGTGTGTGTGTGTGTGTGTGTGTGTGTGTGTGTGTGTGTGTGTGTGTGTGTGTGTGTGTGTGTGTGTGTGTGTGTGTGTGTGTGTGTGTGTGTGTGTGTGTGTGTGTGTGTGTGTGTGTGCGTGCATATGTGCGTGCGTGCGTAAGAGAGAAGTATGTGCTTAAGGTAAGCGAGAGAGAGATATATATATATACAAAGAGATACAGAGAGACAGAGACACACACACACACAGATAAAGACAGAGAGAGACGGAGAGAGAGAGACAGAGACAGAGAGAGACAGAGACAGAGAGGGAGAGAGACAGAGAGAGACAGAGAGAGAGAGAGAGAGACAGAGAGAGAGAGACAGAGAGAGAGACAGACAGACAGAGAGAGAGAGACAGAGAGAGAGAGACAGAGAGAGACAGAGAGACAAAGAGAGACAGACAGAGAGAGACAGAGAGACAGAGAGGGAGAGACAGAGAGGGGGGAGGGGCTTGTACGTCACTGTGCTGCTATGGGGACAGAGTAACAAATGTTCCCGAGACAATGAGAGAGAGAGAGAGAGAGAGAGAGAGAGAGAGAGAGAGAGAGAGAGAGAGAGAGAGAGAGAGACAAACAGACAGAGAGAGACAGAGAGACAGAGAGGGAGAGACAGAGAGGGGGGAGGGGCTTGTACGTCACTGTGCTGCTATGGGGACAGAGTAACAAATGTTCCCGAGACAATGAGAGAGAGAGAGAGAGAGAGAGAGAGAGAGAGAGAGAGAGAGAGAGAGAGAGAGAGAGAGAGAGAGAGAGAGAGAGAGAGAGAGAGAGACAGAGACAGAGAGGGAGAGACAGAGAGGGGGGGGGGGGACTTGTACGTGCGCAAACCATTTTGCCGTCGTGACCTTGACCTTGACGTACGACCTTGAAAACCGAAAATCTATTTTTAGCCATATCTCGGGCACCGATCAACATAGGATGTTGAAACTTGGTATGAAGGTGGTTTGGCTTATGCCCGTTCTGATGATGGCATACCGATCAAGGTCAAGGTCAAAAAGATCGCTGGAGCCTGAAAATCGGAGGGTCATTTTTGTCTCCTTCTGTCTGTCCCAAGGATATCTTTCGAACGCGTTGACAGAATCACGTCAGATGTTGTGTGCTGGTGTGTCACCATGAGAGGAAGGCATCCGCGCAAACCATATTGCCGTCGTGACCTTGTTCTTTCTTTCTTTCTTTCTTTTTTTCTTTCTTTCGCTTTTCTTTGACATAAAATAGGTGTTTTTTCTCTCGGAGGCAGAGGATCAGACAGATAGTGCTCTATTGGTATGTGTGTGTGTGTGTGTGTGTTTGTTTGTTGGCTTACCCTGGCTAAAAGACTCCAGGGATCCTCCCGACATCGGAATCGTTCGAACACTACGGTACAAGTGCATCAACTACGGATGAGAACATTGCGTGTGTGGCCGTTTTTGATTACCCCGCCACATGGGCAGCCGCACTCCGACTTCGGGGGAAATATTGGTATTTCTCTTTACTGTTCCTTTTCATTTATTCCTTCTTTCTTCCTTTCTTTCTTTATCTTTATAAGCTTTTTTTGCTATTTATTTCTTCTTTTATCCCTTTGTTGTTGCTATTGTTGTCGTTGTTGTTGTTGTTGTTTGTTTCTATCTTCTGTTCTTGAACAGTATCTGCCTGGGGTTTTTGTTTTCTTTTAAAGCTTTTCATCCTATTGTATTTTGTAAAAAAAAAACAACGAAAAAAAGAAGAAAAAAACCCCATCCAGTTACAGAAGTTTTCACGTTAGGGACCTACCTTTGTTTAGTGTTTCTTCTTGCACCCTGTCCATTTTTTTAGTCCCCGAGCCGAAGGTTCGGGGAACTATTGTTTTTGGTCTGGTCCGTCCGGCGGCGGCGGCGTGCCTCCGTCCGTCCGTCCGTCCGTCCGTCCGTCCGTCCGGCTATTCGTCCGTTTTTCTCAAAAACTATTCAGTTTGTCATCATCAAATTTGGTATACGAGTTTGCCAAGATGCAAGCTATCCACTGATGTATTTAGTTTTACATTAAGATCAAGGTCGCGCCAGTTACGGGGTTCAAACCCCCAAACACATAATCGCTAATATCTCGCGAGGTTTTGCATGTATTTCAATGCAGTTTTGTTCACCACATTTCTTGATGAATGGTCTATAACACAGTTGTCATGAATTTTTCTGTGCGCGCGTGTGCGCATGATCGAGCGCGCTCAAATCACGGGTCCGAACCCCAAGGCTATATATAAAAAAACTATTCAGTTACGTGCTGTTTTGATGCGTTTTTATGTAGTTACGTGCTGGTTTGATGCGTTCTTATGTATGTGTACAGCCGACACATTCCGATTTCGGAATAGCTCGGCGATGCTGCGAGGGGACTTTGCAGCCGCTCGGAGATGCACTTGTTTCATTTTCGTTTTGTTCTTCTAGTCCACTTCTAGTTCGTAATCTGGGCCTGTATTCACATTGAGATAGTATGAGACTTATCACCATGATATCGTAGAAGTCTTTCTAACGTGGTAGGATTTAATAGGACTTTAGGAGGACTTCGAATATATCATGATGATGAGTCTCATTTCGTTTTGTTCTTCTAGTCCAGTTCGAGTTCGTAATCTGCTGGGCCTGTATTCACATTGAGATAGTAGGGGAAGACGGGGTAAAAAGCGCATGGGCGGGTAAGAAGCCCACCCCAATTATTTCATGAAATAAAGAAAATTTCAGTCAAATTTGCCCATGAGACGAATGCTAGACATTAACGCTCGTCTCATGGGCAAAATGAGACTGAAATTTGCTTCATTTCATGAGATAATTGGGGTGGGCTTCTTACCCGCCTATGCGCTTTTTACCCCGTCTTCCCCTATGAGACTTATCATCATGATATCTTAGAAGTCCTTCTAAAGTGGTAGGATTCAATAGGACTTTAGGAGGACTTCTACGATATCATGATGATAAGTCTCATGCTATCTCAATGTGAATACAGGCCCTGTATATTTTATCCCTTCTCTCACTTTGTAACTTTTTTCTAAAGGATTGCGTAATTTTTCTTTTTCATTTCTTGCACCACTTCTGTAAGACACTGTCTTGTCCTTCACACCTTCTTTTAGTTCGATTCGCTTTGGATTTTCTATTATTATTCGGTTTGTATGTAATGTGTCTGTTATTGTTCAGCACTGTTTTTATTGCTCTATGTGTCTGTTATTGTTCAGCACTGTTTTTATTGCTCTATGTGTCTGTTATTGTTCAGCACTGTTTTTATTGCTCTATGTGTCTGTTATTGTTCAGCACTGTTTTTATTGCTCTATGTGTCTGTTATTGTTCAGCACTGTTTTTATTGCTCTATGTGTCTGTTATTGTTCAGCACTGTTTTTATTGCTCTATGTGTCTGTTATTGTTCAGCACTGTTTTTATTGCTCTATGTGTCTGTTATTGTTCAGCATTTGTTAGGGAGAAAGGTGGCAGAGTGGTTAAGACGTTCGTGAATACAGGCCCAGCAGATTACGAACTCGAACTGGGGGGTAAGTACTATCTTACATGTTCGGTAAGGGGGGACCCTACACATGTAAAAACATATACGATAGGTGTTGCCCCCACATTTGGTAATGAAAACCCCTTTTTGGTGTGTTTTTTGGGGGGTCTACCTGACGAACTGTTATTAACGCTTTCGCCGCCAGCCAATTTTCAGCCAAAAAATACCATTAAGCTTACCAGGACCGAGAAACAATTCTGCAATATTGCAAATTCCTCTGTGACTTGAATAACATTAGACCTATCCTTACCTCCCAAAATTAAGAAAATAGAATTTTCAGATAACAGACCCTGATTTGATGCCTTTTAGTAGCATGGGTGTTAACCCATTGTGGTGCATAAATGCAGCATTGGCGGTGAAAGGGTTCAAAAGAGGAAGCGAGCGAATCGTGAAGCGGAAACAGGAAGCAGAGGGAAAACTAATCAAGAAATCTGTAAGGTTTTTTTGCAGCAAAAAAAACGAGAAAACGTATCAACGATGACATAGGAGGCCAATAGATCCTCTTAAAACAGAAACAAAATAATCAAAGGAGTGTTTTAGATTGGCTTACGGCGAAAATGAAAAGCAAAACTAAAAATGTTTGCATTCATTTTTGTTTGTATGTGCAAATCATTGAAGAAAAGAGAACCTTCTTTGCAAGGGGCAAAAAAAAGAAAAAAAAAGGGAAAAGTAGGATAATAAAGAACCTATTATGGAACCGCTTCGAGGCAAGGAAACAAATACAAAATCATATTTCTTGTTGTTCTTGCTCACAGTCATTTAAATCAAGGGGGAAAAAAGCAACCGTCGGTGATTTAAATAACTGTGAGCAAGAACAACAACAAGAAATGTGACTACCCCACAGTTGGAAAGCATCTTCATTCTACCCCCCCCCCCCCCGAAAAAATCAGTTAGGGGAAGACGGGGTAAAAAGCGCATGGGCGGGTAAGAAGCCCACCCCAATTATCTCATGAAATGAAGCAAATTTCAGTCTCATTTTGCCCATGAGACGAGCGTTAATGTCTAGCATTCGTCTCATGGGCAAATTTGACTGAAATTTTCTTTATTTCATGAGATAATTGGGGTGGGCTTCTTACCCGCCCATGCGCTTTTTACCCCGTCTTCCCCTACCCCACAGTCGGAAAGCATCTTCATTCTACCCCCCCCCCCCCCCCCCGAAAAAATCAGTTATGTAATACTATTTAATTAATGAAAACAAATAACCGATATTTCTGTAACCACTTCAAGGCCAGACGACAAGAAAGAATCAATGAAGAAAATTAATGATCATTTATTGAGGCCTATGGGGTAGCTTGGACCGATCTATGGGAAATCATATGACATCACTTCCGGCCGGAAATGAGGGAACGATGAATGAGAAAGCAAGATGGCTGAGCTTTGAATGTCAGATATTGTTGGGTTGCCTGTCTAGTAGGTTCTTTGATGTAAGTTGTGTATGTAGGCATCAATGGATAGATGATAAGACAAGAACAAGAAGAAGAACGAATGAAGATGTTTGATGTTAAAGGAGTGGAGAATGGAAGGAGGAAGAACAAACGTTTGATGTAATGGAAGAAATCATCGCTGGTCTGTTAAAGAAAACTATACATTTAAAAAACAAAAACAGCAACTGGGGAT
>CM065684.1:59553677-59558677 GCA_017654935.2 Phymorhynchus buccinoides
TTCTAGGGATGACGATTTAAAGAGTATGAGTTTAAGAGAGCGTTTATATAGTCTTTCAACATGTTTGAGTGTGTTTTTACTAGCTGAATCCCAACATGTTGATGCATAATCAATGATCAGGTTGGATTATAGGCATGGAAAATAAGTCTACGAGTATGTTGATCTAAAAAGTGTTTAATTCTATTGAGCTGAAATACTTTTTTTGAAATTTTCTTGGACAGAATGTCCATGTGTTTTGACCAGGATAAGTTGTTGTCAATGTATACGCCGAGTAATTTGTGTGAAGTAACTTCTTCTAGAGGCTTTTCATAGATAGTCGGTGTTCTTAATTGATTTTTAAAGTTTTGCCTCTTTTGTCTTGTTGTGATTAACATGAATTTAGACTTTTTGGGGTGTAAGGCCATATGATTTTGCTCTGCCCAGTCAACTAGATTATTAATGTCACTCTGCAATCCAGAACAGATTGAATCAGCATTTTTGCCATTTTTATGCACTGTGGTGTCGTCTGCAAAAAGCTCACACGATGAAGTAAGATGAAGGGGGAGGTCATTTATATAAACGGTGAAGAGTATAGGTCCTAAGACTGAGCCTTGGGGAACTCCATAATTGACTGATTGAAATGAAGATGTAATAGTATCTTTGGAGACGGTTTGTCGTCTGTCAGATAGAAAGGACGAAACGAGGGCGATATAATCTTGAGTTAAACCATACAATGATAGTTTTTTCAATAGAAGGCCATGATCAATAACATCAAAGGCCTTAGCAAAGTCGACGAGAATGGCACCGGTGAGAAGGTCATTGTTAATATTGGAATGCCACTGTTCGATTAGATTAGTGAGTACTGTTTGGCAGGAATGGTTTTCTCTAAAGCCACTTTGGTTACAATGGAAAAGATCATGTGTGGTAAAGTATGTTTGAAGGTTACGTTTTAAATGCTTTTTTAGAGGTTTGGAGAGGTTAGACAAGATAGAGATAGGTCGGTAGTTTGACGGATCTTGGGGGTCACCAGATTTATATAGTGGTATCACCTTGGCATCTTTAAATAATTGGGGATAACAGCATTTCTCAATACAAAGGTTATAAATATAGGTAAGACAGTCAGTGATAATAGGCGCAGATAGCTTTAAAATATAGTTATCAATATGATCTAAACCGCAACATTTAGAATGCTTGAGTTGAATTAATTCTTGGTATGCCTCATGTACAGCCATAAACTGGAAACTGAGATTAGGACCTATTTTTTTGGAGTCACAGTACTCTTTCAGTAACAATAGATCGTTAGAGTCAGTTCGGTCGGCTAGTATCGTTTTATCAGCTATGGTACAGAAATGATTGTTGAGTTCTTCAACAGATAGATCGTTTGACAAGGGCGTACTGTGTGTTGAAGATTTGCAGGATAATTGGTTAATTGAGAGAGAGAGAGAGAGAGAGAGAGAGAGAGATGAGAGAGAGAGAGAGAGAGAGAGAGAGAGAGAGAGAGAGAGAGAGAGAGAGAGAGAGAGGACGACACAGAGATATAGATAGCATAGACAAAAACAGACAGACAGACAGACAGATAGACAGACAGGCAGACAAAGATCGAGAGAGAGCCATGGGAAAATATTTGGCTGAACGTTTTCGCTGCCATAAGGGAGAAAGGGAGAGAGAGAGAGAGAGAGAGAGAGAGAGAGAGAGAGAGAGAGAGAGAGAGAGAGAGAGAGAGAGAGAGAGAGAGAGAGAGAGAGAGAGAGAGAGAGAGAGAGAGACAGACAGACAGACAGACAGACAGACAGACAGACAGAGGAGAGAAGGAAGAGATAGATAAAGGGAAGAGAAATAAGGAAGAGGGAGACGAAGAAGGGTGAGAGGGAGGAATAGGGAAGCGAGGGGGGGACGGAGAATATAATGAAAGAGGGTGAGGGGAGATAGAGAAGGAGACATAAGAGTAAGGGAGATAAAGAAGAATCAGAGAGAGAGAGAGAAAGAAGGAAGAGAGGATGAAGAATGAAGACTGAAAAAAACCTTCATTACACAGGGATTGAGATATTACACCAAGCCTAGTCTTCCAATTTGTCCTTGGGATAAAAACCAGACACAAAACAACAGGCAACATAGAGAGAGGGGTGTGTGGGGGGGGAGAGACGAGGGGAAAATAAGGGAGAGAAGGAGAGAGAGAGAGAGAGAGAGAGAGAGAGAGAGAGAGAGAGAGAGAGAGAGAGAGAGAGAGAGAGAGAGAGAGAGAGAGGGAAGAGAAAGATAGAGAGGGGAGAATGTGGGAGAGAAGGGAAATAGAGAGGGATAAAACGAAAAGAAAGAAGAGGGAGGGAGAGCAGGAAGAGAAAGACATGGAGAAGGAAGAGAGAGAGAGAGAGAGAGAGAGAGAGAGAGAGAGAGAGAGAGAGAGAGAGAGAGAGAGAGAGAGAAGGAGAGAAAGATCGAGAGGGGAGAATGTGGGAGAGAAGGGAAATAGAGAGAGGTACAAAGAAAAGAAAGAAGAGGGAGGGAGAGCAGGAAGAGAAAGAAGGGATGGAGAAGGGAGAGAGAGAGAGAGAGAGAGAAGAGAGAGAGAGAGAGAGAGAGAGAGAGAGAGAGAGAGAGAGAGAGAAGGAAGAGAAAGATAGAGAGGGGAGAATGTGGGAGAGAAGGGAAATAGAGAGGGATAAAACGAAAAGAAAGAAGAGGGAGGGAGAGCAGGAAGAGAAAGACATGGAGAAGGAAAAGAGAGAGAGAGAGAGAGAGAGAGAGAGAGAGAGAGAGAGAGAGAGAGAGAGAGAGAGAGAGAGAGAGAGAGAGAGAGAGAGAGAGACAGACAGACAGACAGACAGACAGAGGGGAGTCGGAATGTTTTAAAATGGTGGAGGCCTTTGGCCCATTACAATGGGTGAGATTTGATATATGTAAAACAACAAAACAAAAGTGAACAAGGCATGTATCAGCATTATAGTAAAGTATAGCATTGAATATTGTAAATGGGTTATGACAATGGGGAATAAATCATGCATTTATCATCATTGAAAACACTATAATATCTAGTGCTCACTAGACAGAGAGAGAGAGAGAGAGGGAGAGAGAGAGAATGAATGAATGAATGAATAAGTTTTCTTTATTGAGGATAATAGATTAAGCAACATTGCTTTTTTTCGTCCAGTCCTCATGCAAAAACAATAGAAACTGAAGAAAAGAAATCAAACATAAATACAAAGAACAACCAAAAGAAAACAAATGAGTGGAGAAAATACAATCTTAAACTAAACAATTGTCTGCCCCATTCTTCTTTTAGGCACACACACACACACACACACACACACACACACACACACACACACACACACACACACACACACACACACACACACATACACACACACACACCACCTCCCACCACCCCTCTATACACAAGGTATCATAAGCATATAAACATGAAGATAAAAATAAACTCGGAACAAATTAAGAGAGAGAGAGAGAGAGAGAGAGAGAGAGAGAGAGAGAGAGAGAGAGAGAGAGAGAGAGAGAGAGAGAGAGAGAGAGAGAGAGAGAGAGAGAGAGAGAATCTCATTGCATTTCACATATAAACTAGAACAATATCAAAAGTGTCATAAATATAAAAAATAAGTTATAAAAAAAAAGGTATACGAGAATGTTGGAGAGATATGCATATATACTTGTATGTAAATATAAGAGAGAGAGAGAGAGAGAGAGAGAGAGAGAGAGAGAGAGAGAGAGAGAGAGAGAGAGAGAGAGAGAGAGAGAGAGAGAGAGAGAGAGAGAGAAGGGAGGGTGAGGCGAAAGAGGAATGAAAGAGGGAGAAGGACAAATGAAACGGATGCATGGGGTAGGGGGTTAGGGGTGGAACCAGCTTGCCAGAGGTTGAACGTAGTGCCAAAGGGGCATCAGAATTGCCATGTAGACAACCCCCCCCCCCCCCCCCCCCACCCACCCTCGCCATTGCCTTTGCATCCCAGCACATACAGAAAGAACATTCATGCTCCGTTAGCTCTACTTCCTGGAGAATAAAGGGCCGTCACACTGCGCTCGAAGCGATCCGACTGTCACATTTGGTTTAAAGAAATTTGTATTCATTTGAAAACGATCAAACAGAAAGACAATTAGAGCGATCCGACTGTGACATTTGAGAGCTACAATCCGTCACAATCGGATCGCATTTGGATTGATTCGTATGCAGTGTGGCTGGCCTTTACCAGTCCTACTACCACCACCCTCCCGTTTGAGGGGTCGCTACACTGCATACGATGCGATCCGACTGTGACATTTGAGAGCTACAATCCGTCACAATCGGATCGCATTTGGATTGATTCGTATGCAGTGTGGCTGGCCTTTGCCAGACCTACCCTACCCCCCCCCCCCCTCTCTACTGTTTAAGGGGACGCTACACTGCATACGATGCGATCCGATTGTGTGACGTGAATCTGTGAGTCATGATTCACGTGAAGTACTTCCGTCTAAAAAATAATTCTACTGTTTTCATTCACTATGCTTATGTAGACCGCAATACAAGAATTACATCATATTTCATCAGGTTCTTGTACGAGGGAATGCGAATATAGTGAACACGACTAGTAGGATTTCATCATTAAGACGGTAGAATTTCACGTGAATCATGCCTCACAGCTGTCAAAATCGGATCGCACTGAATCGAATCGTATGCATTGTGGCTGGCCCTTAAATGGCCTGCTATACTACATACGATTCGCTGTCAATTGCGATGCGATTGTGAGTTTGTGACGATGCGATTCGCATAAAACACATCACGTGAAATTCATCCGTCACAAATGACAGAAATTACTTCCGTCAAAAAATAGTTCTACTACTTTCGCTCTATATACTCGACCCAACACATGAATTCCACGTGAATCATGTCTCACATCGTCACAATCGCATCGTATTGACATCGAATCGTATGTGGTGTGGCAGGCCCTTAATAAGAAAAAAAAATCAGGAATCGTATTTTACGGACGATAAGGCGCACCAGATTATAAGGCGCACACCCCAATTTTACCAGT
>CM065684.1:59566177-59568677 GCA_017654935.2 Phymorhynchus buccinoides
ACAAATTAACCATGTCATGAATAAACGTTTAAAACAGAAGCTACATAAGAGATTAATATGTGATGTTGTTTATATGTTTGATCATAAGGTG
Source organism: Phymorhynchus buccinoides (assembly GCA_017654935.2). Lineage (NCBI taxonomy): Eukaryota > Metazoa > Mollusca > Gastropoda > Neogastropoda > Raphitomidae > Phymorhynchus > Phymorhynchus buccinoides. The sequence continues at coordinate 59,566,269 of CM065684.1, forward strand.
CTTATGGTAGTTTTTCTTGAAAATATTGAGACTTGAATGAACATTAAAAGAAGCTAAAATCGTATTCCACAAACAACCGCCCGAATACAACAGACTAGTCTTGAAGAGATCAACTCTTGGAAGAGGTACTTTGATTTTAAGAACATTGCGGACGAGGTTTAAATCAATTTTTTGTTTTAAAGCAGGAGGAGCGCGATCAGACATTATTTTAAACATGAAAATGGCTTTGTTATATTCAAGTTTCCATTGTAGAGGCAGTATTCCTAGGTGCTGATAGTCTGTATGAGTAATGGACGATGATTTCAGAAGGATCAACTTAAGACCACGCCTGTACAAACTAAATAAAGGTTTTAGATTCTTTCCACTAGCTGAATCCCATAGTGTAGAAGCATAGTTAATATGTGATTGGATATAAGAATTGAAAAACAATTTACGGCTGTCGAAATCAAGAAAATGTTTAATTCTGGAAAGCTGATAGACTTTTTTAGATATTTGCTTGCAAAGCATAGATATTTGGTAGGACCACGAGAGATTGTTATCAACAATAACTCCGAGTATCTTGTGATGGTCAACTTCTTCCATGATTTCACCATTGATATAGAGCGAATAAGAACCAAGGCAGAGATTTTGACGTTTTTGTCTAGTAATGATAAGTAAGTATTTAGATTTTTTTGGATGTAGTTTCATATGGTTAATTTCAGACCATTTAATTACTTTGTCAACATTGTCCTGTAAACAAGTAAAAACCTTATCTACTTTACTATCACTAGTATGTATAGTCGTATCATCTGCAAACATTTCAGTGGGAGTTGTAAGAAAAAGAGGCAGATCATTAATGTATATTGAAAATAAGATGGAGCCAAGGACTGAACCTTGGGGAACACCAAAATCAGCAGGCTTTATACAGGATTCAGATTCATTTAGAAAGACTCTTTGCTTTCGATCTGATAAAAAAGACGATAGGAATTCTAAGGTGTTATTAGTAATGCCATACATTTTTAGTTTTTTTAGCAAGAGGTTACGATCAACAACATCAAAGGCTTTCATGAAATCAACAGCAATAACACCTGTAATTTCATCGTTGTTAATATTAATAAGCCACTGATCTACCAGGTTGGTTAAAGCGGTGTGGCACGAATGGTTAGCTCTAAACCCTGATTGGTTTTGATGAAATAAGTCAAAGGAATTGAAATGATTCAGAATATGTTTATTTATGTGCATTTCCAAAGGCTTAGATAGGGTAGATAAAATAGAAATGGGCCTGTAATTGGAAGGATCTTCGCAATCACCTGACTTGTGGATTGGTATTATTTTGGCTACCTTAAAAGCTTTGGGAATACGATTTTTTGAAATACATAGGTTGTAGACATATGTGAGTGTTTCAGCAATTACATGGGTAGATAACTTCAGTATCTTAGCATCAATTCCATCAATGCCTCGCGTGTTTGTCTGTTTCAAGTGGGTAAGAGTGTTGAAAACCTCGTGTACACTCAATAGCGGAATATCAGCACACTCTTTAACTTTTTTAGTATAACAGAATTTCTGCAGAATATTTAGATTGTTTTCTGAAGTTCTATTTGATGTTATTATTGTGGTGGCCATGTCACAAAAATGTTTATTCATGTCTTCTGCCGATAATTTAACAGATGGGTTCTTAGTCTTTACATTTTTATTGGTTAATTGATTTATTGCTTTCCAAATTGATTTACTATCAGATTTAGTAGATATAAGATGTTTAAAGTATGTTCTCTTTGCAGATCGTTTAATAGAATTAACCAAATTTCTTTGCTTTTTAAAATTATCTTTATCTCCTGATGCCAAAAGCGACTCTCTTTCATTGATGGCATCATCTACATCTTTCGATATCCAAGGTTTTCTAGAATTATAGCTTACTCGCATTGTTTTTAAAGGAGCGTGTTTATCAGAGAGAGAGAGAGAGAGAGAGAGAGAGAGAGAGAGAGAGAGAGAGAGAGAGAGAGAGAGAGAGAGAGAGAGAGAGAGAGAGAACAACAGAGACAGATAAAGACAGACGGATAAAGACAGACAGAGACAGATAAGGACAGACAGAGACAGATAAAGACAGACAGAAACAGATAAAGACAGACAGAGACAGAGAAAGACAGACAGAAACAGACACAGAAAGAGAAAGACAGACAGAGATAGATGAAGACAGACAGAGACAGATAAAGACAGACAGAGATAGATAGAGATAGATAAAGACAGACAGAGACAGACAGAGACAGATAAAGACAGACAGAGACAGATAAAGACAGACAGAGACAGACAGAGACAGACAGAGACAGACAGAGACAGACAGAGACAGATAAAGACAGACAGAGACAGATAAAGACAGACAGATAAAGACAGACAGACATATAAAGACAGACAGATAAAGACAGACAGATAAAG
>CM065684.1:59593677-59596177 GCA_017654935.2 Phymorhynchus buccinoides
CACATACACACATACAGAGAGAGAGAGAGAGAGAGAGAGAGAGAGAGAGAGAGAGAGAGAGAGAGAGAGAGAGAGAGAGAGAGAGAGAGAGAGAGAGAGAGAGAGAGAGAGAGAGAGAGCAGAGAGAGTGAGAGAGAGAGAGAGAGAGAGAGAGAGAGAGAGAGAGAGAGAGAGAGAGAGAGAGAAAAAAGCCTTATGATAGAGATTACATCGAATTATTTTTTGTTCAAATCCATAGACGAACATGAGAAGTAAATCACGCTATAAACCATATCATCAAGGCTATCTCTCGCCAATCTTGTGCTTTAGCCACTCCGTCATGTCTACGACCCTCAACCTCAAAGTCTGCTCCTGTCAGTTCGAAGCAAATATTCATAGGCTGATCCTAACTGTATCTTTGTCCCCAGAAATGGCAGAATACTGCTTCTCAGAGAAAATGTTTAATACGAAATATTGAGGGGGTGGGGGGGGGGGGGTTTAAAGACCCCCCACGTCACGTGTCACATTCCCTCTTATGCTAGGAAGATGTCTTAAGATTTCTTACCAGCTATAAGAGGGAAAAGAGGTGAAAATCGTGATTTTGACACGTGACGTGGTGGGTCTTTAAAATAAAAGATAGCCTAGCCTTTTCTTCAGTTTCTGGCAATATGGCCATCTTGATAATAATGTCGCTATATTATTAAATCCCATAAACACTGTTTCCAAAGACATAAACAACCTCATAAAAAAAGATGTTAGCCTCATAAAGGGGTGCGACTGCGTTATTAATATCACAAGTCAACGATTTTTAGCAACGTTCCTGTCGCGTCGGGTGCGTCTCCATGGCGCCTGTCTTAATGTATGTGACAGCGCAAAATGTAACAACGGCGCAAAATGTAACAATTGTTACATTTTGCGCGGGCTGCCCGCGCAAAATGTAACAATGTTCGATTTTGTTACATTTTGCGCTAGGCGCCCACCTTTTGACGAAATTAGCAAAACAAATGGCAGAGTTTTTCGTCATTACAGATCAAATCGAAGGAAAATCTTCAAGGAGTTGATGAATTTGTGTTCATCATAATATACCAAATCGAAAGATTAAAAAAAAGTCTACATCTAAATTTCCAAATGTTGGTTTGCTTGTTTGTTTCACTCGTTCTTTATTCGATTTAGCATTATTACTTATTATTACAAGGTGCAAAGTAAGCCTGAGATGCACTCTATTCCAGATGTAAAAAAAGGTCTTTACCATAACAAATACATTAATCTTCTTCACATTTAGATAAAAACGATAAATATGGGATGACTGAAGAAACCTTGAAAGAAACAAGCTACAATTGTCAGCAGTTTTTAACCTGCGGCCAAAGCTAAATCAACTTGTGGTTAACAGGGGATAGCCCATTACAGCACGTTAAGCAGAGCTTAACAACTTAATATTCAGATGATATGGGTGCTCATGGAAGTGCGTCATAATAGTCAGCATTTTTGACAACCTAGTATGTTTTCTTTATTGCATCCGCATTTTCATTGTTACTTATAAACTCCCCAACATTACACCTAAGGCATTTTGTCACAGTATCAACTAAATTTGACTCGCGACACTCTAGACCTTGAAAGGCTATGGCCGTAGTATTGTTAAAAGCAAACTTTATAAACCCAACATTGACCCCAAATAGGTCACAGCCCACCCGAGTCTTTATTGTGTGCCAAAATGACAAATGACAAATGATTTATTATTTCAGACACCCCGATGGGGGTACAAGAAAATACAATCAAAAACAATGCGCGTGCCCCTTTATACACTCAAAAAGCGAACTTGGGCCAGGGATCACATTTGGGGTAGCTTACAAGTAGCTGTGTTTAAAGACCGACCTCATGACGTCTTTTCATGCAATTAACTGTCAGCAAAGACTGTACAGGGGAAGACAGAGTACTTATAAAGTACGGCGATCCGGGCTGATAGAGTTATCGTTAGTGTGTGCGTTACACCACTGACAATGGCGGCTATCCAGAGATTCAGACTGGGATTTGAAGCGAGAATTCAACTGGCCTATCTCTCTCTCCCTCTCTCTCCAGATAATGTTATAATTAGATTTAGATCTAGACATTTGTTAAGATCATAATCAAATCAATCAATCAATATTTTTCACAAGCACACTATTTCATTTCATAAAAGCACACTATTTCATTTGAAAATCACATTATAAATCGAAATTTCACTTGCCTTTCTTTGTCTTTGGGGAAAGCAAAGACTTAGACTGTACAGGGGAAGACAGAGTACTTGTGGCGAGCATTCCTGCAACTTGTTGCTGAACACACTGCCCCTCCTCGTTTGCTCCATTCCGCCATGATCAAAGTGTAACTGACCCATGAAAAGATAACTCTCTCGGGTTTGAAAACAAGAGTTATGTATCCTAAATGAGTTACGTTTCAAAGGGACATAACCAGTGTTTCTGTCCTCACTACTCATATAGGGAAAAGAGACCGGATGTTTATCTTCCCCTATACAGTATCTTTGCTG
>CM065684.1:59598677-59603677 GCA_017654935.2 Phymorhynchus buccinoides
TCACTGCCCCCCCCCCCCCCCCCCCATCCGTTGGGGATACCGGGGGGGTCTTTTGCATAAATAGTTCCCCCCCACCTTCTGGAAGTTCTGTGCTTGTAACTTCCTCTAATCTGTCACTCTCTTCGACTCTGCCTTTTCCCTTTGCTTACTGTCATCTACTATCTTTCTGCCTTTCTGGTCCATTCTCCTGCCTTTTTTTTTATATAGGGGAAGACGGGGTAAAAAGCGCGTGGGCGGGTAAGAAGCCCACCCCAATTATCTCATGAAATAAAGAAAATTTCAGTCAAATTTGCCCATGAGACGAATGCTAGACATTAACGCTCGTCTCATGGGCAAAATGAGACTGAAATTTGCTTCATTTCATGAGATAATTGGGGTGGGCTTCTTACCCGCCCATGCGCTTTTTACCCCGTCTTCCCCTACGAAACACTTTCAAGAAGATTTCCTCCAGCCGAAGTCGGACATGCTGGGCTTAACTATTTCTGAGTTAGGCGCATTACGACAGCATGACGCATCTGCGCTCATAATTAACAGGAAACTGTCTGGGCGATCAAAGAAGAAGAAGAAGATTCACTGTGATGCGACGATGACGACGTGAGTCATGATGCACGTGGAATCCATGTATAAGATCTACTTGAGGATATAGAGCGAAAGTAGTAGAATTAGTTTTTAGACGAAAGTATTTCACGTGAATCGTGACTCGCATCGTCACAATCGCATCGCATTGACAGCGAATCGTGTGTAGTGTAGCAGGCCTTTAATTAAAGGGGCCGGTCACACGCGTGCGATTTCTGTCCAACTGCGATCCGTCTGTGAGGCCTGACTCACGTGAAGCACGTCCGTCTTAAAATAATTCTAGTGTTTTAGTTCGCTACCCTCAAGCAGACCCCAATACACGAATCTTATCAAATGTCTGGTATTGGTATTGGTATTTGGTATATTCTAGTCACAGACTTATCTCTGTGAAATTCGGGCTGCTCTCCCCCGGAGAGAGCGTCGCCGCAAGTGCAGCGCCTACCCAATTTTTGTTTTAAAATTTTTTTTTGGGGGGTGGGGCACAGGGTGAGGAGGGTGTGTGGGCACACTTGGAAAACCTAGCTGTCAATTTGGCCATACCAGGCAGCGGGGTTTCTCCCTGCTCTTACCGAGATATTTCATCAGATTCGTGTATGGGGGAGGGGGGGGGGGGACTACAGTAAGCGAAGCTAGTAGGATAATTTCATCACAGAGGTAGTATTTCACGAGAATCCTGCCTCACAAATGTCACAGTTGGGTCGCAGTTGGATTGAGTCGTATAATAATAATAATAATAATAATAATAATAATAATAATAATAGTGAATCATTTATATAGCGCATTCCTCCACCAAATGTGGAGCTCTATGCGCTTAACAACAACAAAAATTAAAAGCAAGAAATTCAACAACAAAACCAAATAATCACTCACGCACATGCAAATAGGCATACACATACACACCCCACCCACACATACACGCACGTACGCACATACACACACACACACACACACACACACACACACACACACACACACACACACACACACACACACACACACACACACACACACACACACACACACGCACGCACGCACTCACACACACACACACACACCGTTACCATCACCACCACTCACCCCACCCAAAAACACAATACAAAATACAATCAGTTGAATAAAGCATCAACTCTCTCTCTCTCTCTCTCTCTCTCTCTCTCTCTCTCTCTCTCTCTCTCTCTCTCTCTCTCTCTCTCTCTCTCTCTCTCTCTCTCTCTCTCTCTCTCTCTCTCTCTCTCTCTCTCTCTCTCTCTCTCTCTCTCTCTCTCTCTCTCTCTCTCTCTCTCTCTCTCTCTCTCTCTCTCGCAACAAAGCTGACGTAGACATTGCAGTCAACACACAGTCGTATGCAGTGTGGCGGCCCCTTAAAGGGGCACCCTGACGGATGAGTTTTTGCAAGAAACATGTCGAGGTCACCACAGCCTTTTCAAGGAACGGAGCACTTACTTTGCTCTGGTTTCCTAGAAATCAAACCGTCAAAACGGCGATTCCTCCTTGGCGGAGTTGCCGGAGAGAGAAGCCATTTTGGACGGGGTGGGTGGAGGCCACTGAGAGTGGTTGAAGCTTTTTGGTAGAGCAGTAAAACAAAAACTGGAGCTATTTCCTTTGTTGTGAGTGAAACTCCTTTTGGTAAGCTGTATAAAAACTGATTGAAAAGGCTTCTATTGTGGACATTTCGTGCAAACGATTTGGTCTAACTCAGGCAGCCATTAGAAAAGAGAAGGCACATGTCTTCTCTTTCACTGAAATAATCTGACTTCCAGCACATCCGCCAAGGAGGAATCGCCGATTTGACGGTTTGATTTCTAAGAAACCAGAGCAAAGTGAGTGTTGCGATCTCTGTAAAGGGTGTTTTCCTGGTGATCTCGACGTGTTTCTTGCAAAAACGTATCCGTCAGGGTGCCCCTTGAAGAGATACAGAAAAAGTTAGCCGAAGTCCATAATCAATAACCGTTTTTTTTTAAAAGAGAAATTGTACACAGACGAAAATATGTTAAATATAATATTATGCATGTTCAAATATTCCGTGCATTCTTTGAGTTGTCTTAAATCTCAAATGAAAATAATAAGAAGGAAAGTGGTTGAAAAAAACTACAACAACATGGTGACAAATGTGAATGTTTTTTTAATTCGGGACAAAACCTGCGTCATTTGAAATTAGGTGGTGTCTTTTTCTTTCTTTCTTTTTCTTATCTTTCTTTTCTTTCTTTCCTTCCTTCTTTCTGTTTTTCTAAGATTTTTATATATTAAAAAAAACTGAATGAAGAAAGTTAGCAGGCCATTAACAAAAAGTTATTGTTGTAAATTGGGGCAACATGCGGCACGTGTTTGTCTCATCTTCTTTTGCTCTGGTTTCAGACTAGGCCCAGCTTAAATTCTTATCCTTGTAAAATAAAGTGTCTGAAGTCTGAAGTCTGAAGTCCCTCCCCTTCGTCCCGTCTCTTTGAGTTTCCTGTTTGTAGTATTTCAGTATTAGGTATTCGATATTAGGTACTTTATAGTCACAGAGGCGTCTCTGTGAAATTCGGGTTGCTCCCCACCTGGAGAGCGCGTCGCAGCCAGAGGCGCGCCACCCAATTGTTTTTACATGCGAGTTTTGTGTGACTGATGAGGAAGGAAAGGGGGGGGGGGTGGGGTGGGGTGGGGTGGGGTGGGGTGGGGGTGGGGTGAATTTTTGACCAAATGACAACTTTTTCGTTGCCACAGGGATTAACGTGTGTTGGGTGCATGGGCACACGGGACCTCGGTTTATCGTCTCATCCGAAAGACTCCACGTTCAGACCGTAAGGCCTAGTGCAAAGTGAGAGGAAAAATCCCCTGTACCCATTTTGGAACTCGGGTTTATTTGACACAAGGCGAACGCGTTACCTCTGTGCCACTCTACACTCTATTTGTTCTTTACTTTCTTTCTGCTTCTCACTTTTTTCTCTCTTTCTTTCAGCTTCCTTTCTTTTTCTGTCCTTTAATTCTAACGAAATTCTAAACGTTGCAAATACACTAGCAACCAAAAGTTAAGGCCCAGAAAGACAATCATCTCCGACAACTCACGAACTCAATAAAACGCACCCAGCTCATAACCAAACTGAATTTATTCTTTTAACATTAAGTTCATTCCAAAAAATCATTAATCAGAACGAGTTCAGTCAACAAAATGCCCCTTTCAACAACTTCCCCCTCCTCTTGAAAAGTCACACATTCAGAATCAATGCACTTTGGAACAGTCAGTAATGTGTTTTTGTGTGTGTGGGGTTTTCTGTCTGTCCCAAGGATATCTCCCGAACCGCTTAACCGAATCGCTTCAAATTTTGTGTGGTGATGTGTCACCATGAGAGGAAGGCATCCGCGCAAAATTGTGTTCAGTAATGTGTACTGACTGTTCCAAAGTGCATTGATTCTGAGTGTGACTTTTCAAGAGGAGGGGGAAGTTGTTGAAAGGGGCATTTTGTTGACTGAACTCGTTCTGATTAATACATTTTTGGAATGAACTTAATGTTAAAAGAATAAAATCAGTTTTGTTATGAGCTGGGTGCGTTGTATTGAGTTCGTGAGTTTTCGGAGATGATTGTCTTTCTGGGCCTTAACTTTTGGTCGCTAGTGTACCTACAAGGCGAATTAAGAGGAGATAGTGATATCACGTACCAAAGACTTCTTAGAAGCTGACTACTAAGGCATTAAGAAATCGACGAGGCCATTTAAGCATTGAAGGTTTCTCATTAACTAAGTCTCTTAACATTTCTGACTTTGCTATTAGCAGTATAGGCTTACTAGTGGTAGAAAACGCGCAGAAGGTATCGAGGACAGGGAAATAAAATATAAAGCAAATTATACTAAACGTTAAAGGTCATAGTTTAGCGCAGTACCATTGAAGCTTTACACTGAAAATCCCCTGCCTCTGCCCCTGTCTCGTACGCTGAGATGCGAATGCCACCTACTTAAGATTATCGCCCTTGCCTATTGGCAAAAAATAAAGCAAATTATACTAAGCTTTAAAGATCATATTTTAGCGCAGTACCAAAGAAGCTTCATACTGAAAATCCCCTGCCCCTGTCTCGTGCACTGAGATGCGAACGCCACCTACATAAGATTATCGCCCTTGCCTGTCAGGAACTACACGTAGTATATAGTTATACAAAAATGCTCTGCCCCTGACTAGTCACTAGGTGGCGTGGTCAAGTCAGTCCGCCACTTAGGGCCTGTGCACATCAGATCCACAATCCGCAAGTTGCTCACAGAAACCCCATTCGTTCATATCAGAAATAAGCGGATGGGATTGCGGGTGAGTTTCCTCGTCCGCTTATTTCTTATAATTATAAGCGAATGGGGTTTCTGTACGGAACTTGCGGATTGCGGATCTAATGTGCACAGTCCATATTGACGATGGCTTGGAGTCAAAACGGACTATCTTCAGATAGTCCATTGGCGTATTA
>CM065684.1:59608677-59611177 GCA_017654935.2 Phymorhynchus buccinoides
ACGTGCACTTTACTTCAGTGGCGGTACCATACCGATGAGGTTTATCCGAGGCGTGGTTACTGCTACACATATCTATATTGATAAAAACTCGGAACTTTACTGCTGTTGCACTGCCTCCGGGCATTGCAGCCAGTATTGTTCCCACCATCTTTGTATTTACAAATGTCCCATATGTGTCTATGACTGAGAGGACGTAAAACACCTTTTGTCTTCTTGTTAAAAACGTGCACAGACAATAATAGTGACGGACGGCTAAGCAGAGTAATGAAGCGCTATCTTAATATGTTCTTCTTTATTCACGAGCTTCTTCTATTCATTCCATCACGCAATCCTTGCGTCATACAGGACTTTTTGTTTGTTATTTAGCGCTTGCATAATGATGCCACCAAGCCATAACCAATTCGACGGATGGCTAGCGGCAGAGAAAATGGCTCCACATTGTGAACTGTCCGCCCATCGATAATATCCTGGACATTGTTTTGGCAAATGGCCTCTCCTGGCATGCTGAGAGAACGAACGAACCAACGAACGAACGGACGAACGAAATGTTTTAATTGAATTGAACATTGGCCACAGACCACAATTCAAATCAGGGAATGGGGAAATGATAAATAGGATAATAATTACATGGGATTAAAAAAATATATCATGAATAGCATTATAATAATGCCCATGTTATAAACACTGAATGCTGAGAGAGAGAGAGAGAGAGAGAGAGAGAGAGAGAGAGAGAGAGAGAGAGAGAGAGAGAGAGAGAGAGAGAGAGAGAGAGAGAGAAGAGAGAGAGAGAGAGAGATGGAGGGAGAGAGAGAGACACAGACACACACACAGACAGAGAGAGAGAGAGAGAGAGAGAGAGAGAGAGAAGAGAGAGAGAGAGAGAGAGAGAGAGAGAGAGAGAGAGAGAGAGAGAGAGAGAGTGGGTGGGTGGGTGAGGGGAGAGATAGAGATATTCAGAAAGACAAATGGTGATAGAGAGACAGGCAGAGATGGCAGTATGGTGGGGGGGAAAGAGACAGAGACAGAGACAGACAGACAGACAAACAAACAAACAAAGAGAAAATGCCGCCTGTTGCCCAGAGCAGACGACTCAGCAAGTGGTCCGTCCGATGTTTTATGGATTCGGTAATGACAGACTGCATTGAGTGGACGCCACATGATGCTTTATCATATAATGTGTGACTCGTGATATTGTGGAACATTCAGAGTAGCAAACAACAAGCAGGACTCTCAGGGACCCCCATTTGGGGATCTATGAAGCACTGAAATTCTACAGGACCCTCCAAAAGAATGTGCAGGGCGACCCAGGGATGCACTAGAAAAATTCTTTTTAGCATTCGCTATGCAACTGGGACCCTCTATCCCGTCTCTATGACCCTCTATACTGTAAGTGAAAGAGGCCCTGGGATCCCTTGTTTTGCGGGACGATTGGGAGCCCTGTTACTTATTACACAGAGGAGCGGAGTCAGTCTGAAATTTGGATATAATAAGAAAACGATAAAGTATTAGCATTGCCAGTAAGAAGCTGTACCTTTTGTTTTGTGTTGTTGTTGTTTTTCTAAAACCTATTTCGCAATGAGTATGATCTAAACTTTTGTTTCTTTAGGCAGTCTGTGATGTCGGGTTCGACAAAGAGATTGAAAAAGAAAACCATTAATAATAATAAACTAGAGTACTTGCGTAAACTGACCCAGTCGCGACACACGCTTGCACCCCTAACCCTAACCCTAATCTTAACCTAAACCCTTAACCGCTAACCTGAGTTTGCTCAAATTCGAACTTGTCCAAGCTTTTGACCCCGAGGATCCACCTGTACATTTTCATGTTGATATATCCAAGCGGTCTCGAGTTATCGCTGTCCCAGACAAACAGACAAACAGACAAACAGACAGACAGACAAACAAACCTTTGTTTTTTTTGTTGAAACACACTGATAACTCTATGTGAGGCCATTTTACACCGACATATGCATTTTGAGCAAATTTGAACACGGACGGACGGACGGACGGACAAACTGAAAGCAATACCAGTCTCGCTTCGCGACTGGTAATGAATAGTGTGTAGGCCTATGTCCCATTAGGCCTACAGTTGTACTTTTGACACCCCTGTCATGTTTGCCACTCTCGATCTCAAAGCTTTGATTGTTTTTCAGTAAATGAAGCCTAGCCAGCCACACCACGCCACCAATAAAGCTGGATTGAGATGGAACATCGGCGTCACAGAATGTCAGGTGTATACTAGAGATGGTGTACCAGGGTTCCTGATTCCCCCCCCCCCCCCCTCTCGTTGATGGGTATACTCACCCCTTTCAGAGCTTTCAGAGCCATGTTGATCAAAGGGATATCAAGCGTATGAAGCGATTTTATTGGATGCTGAAAAGTTATTTATGCACGATCTTATATAACTTTAGATCTAGACTAGTGACTCCAGTTTGTGGCAGTAGCCTCGATAGGCCTAGCACCTAGCAAACGATTAATAATATTTTATTATTTGTAATTGC
>CM065684.1:59616177-59623677 GCA_017654935.2 Phymorhynchus buccinoides
ACATCTCTCATCCTCTCATGGATCCCCTCTCTCCCTCGACACCTCTCACCTCTCACTCTCCCTCTCTCTCAACTTTCTCTCCTCCACTCCCTTCTTCTCTTTCTCCGTCCCTCACTTTCCCTCTCTCGAGTCGTCGCAATCTCCTATCTCCTCTCAAACATCCCCGTCTCTCATCATCCCTCCTACTCATCCCTCTCACCTCCTCTCTCCTCTCTCTCCATCTCCCTCTCTCCTCTCTCTCTCATCCTGTCCTCCTCTCTATCTCCTCAACTCTCTCTCTCTCTCTCTCTCTCCCCTATCTCTCTCTTCGTCTCTCTCGGTCCTCTCTCTCTTCCTCTCATCTCATCTCTCCTCATCTCTCTCTCTCAACTCACTCTCTCTCTCTCTGATCTCGATTGTCTCCATCTCTCTCTCCTCTCCTCAGTCTCCCTCCCTCTCTCTCGTATCTCTCGAATCGTCTCACTCTCTCGAAGCCTCTCCTCTACCTCTACTCATCCCACTCTCTCCTATCCTCTCTCTCCCTCTCAGGGACTCACCTCGTCATCCCTCTCTCGTTAACTCTCATCCTCTCGAAACTCTCTCTCTCTCGTTCTCTTCTCCTCATCTCCTCGTCTCCTCCATCTCATCTCTCTCCACCCTCCTCTCTCTCTTCTCATCTTCTCTCTACTCTCTCTCATCTCCTCGTCTCACCTCTCTCTCCAAAATCCTCCCCGGTCATTCTCTCTTCTCCCATCTCTCCCTCAGATCCTCTGTGTGATCTCTGTGACTTGATGCTCCTGTTACCACGTGGAGGACTATCGCACGCACACGCTCTTTACCTCACATACACACATTCCGTCCATCGTATTCATTCACTCTCACTCTCTCTCTCACTCGTCTTCTCTCTCTCGGTCGCGTCCTCTCTGTCTCGTCAACCTACGCACACTCACGCACACGATCTACGTCATACGCATCTCTCTCCTACTACGCACAACTACTGCTACTTCATCGTTCTCTCTCACACTCTCTGCGCTCTTTCAACTCTCTCTCCATCTCACTCTGCACGCTCATCAATACTCTCATCGACTCTCTTGCCTCACTTTCGTGATCGCGTCCTCTCCTCCTGTCCTCTCCTCCTCTGCTCGCACACGTCTCTCGCTGTCGTCAAATCTCTCTCTCCCCTCTCATCTCTCATCTTCACTCTCTCTCTCTCTCTCTCTCATTCTCTCTCTATCCTCTCTCTCTATATAAATCGTCCTCACTCCCCCCACTCTCATCTCCTCCACTCTCTCCCCTCTCATCAACTCCCTCCTCCTCTCTCTCCGTCCTCCTCTCACTCACTCACTCTCCTTCTGCGTCTCTTTTCATCTCTCACTCACACCGTCTTCCTCTCTGCTCTTCTCTCTGCACACACTCCTCATCTCTCTCTCTGTCACTTCTGTCCTCCCGTCTCTTCTCAAACGTGTCATCACACACCACTACTCTCTGGTTTTGTCGCACGTCACATTTGTGTGATCTCTCTTCTCTCTCATCTGTGGGTCTGGATCTCCCCTCTCCTCTCTCTGTCCGACTCTCTCGGTCTCTCTCTCTCTCTCTCTCTTGGTATCTCTCTCTCTCTCATCTCTCTCTCCCTCTCCATCTCTCATCTCTCTATTCGCCTCCTTCTCTCTCTCTCCTCCTTCAATCTCTCTGTCCTCTCCTCTCCTCTCTCTCCCTCTCTCTTCTCCGAACTCTCTCTCTCCCCTCTGTCTCTCTCTGTCCTCGTCCACCCCTGTCTCTCTTCTCTCTGCTCTCTGTCTTCTCCGTGTCCGTGCTCCCCCTCCCGTCTCTCCTCTCCCATCCTCTCTCCTCCTCTCTCGGTCGTCTCCTCTCCCATCTCTCTCTCTCTCTCTCTCTCTCTCTCTCTCTCTCTCTCTCTCTCTCCGCTCCTCCTCCTCTCTCCCTCCTCTCCCTGTCTCTTCCATCTCCCCTCTCTCTCTCTCTGCTCAAAAAGATCGTGAGTATTTCTCGCTCCACCTTGTTCTCTCTCTCTCTTCTCCTCCTCGAGGCTCCTCTCTCTCGGCTCTCTCCTATCGACAGTCTGGGTCTCTCTCTCTTCACTCTTCTGTCACTCATTCTCTGCTTGGTCATGCCACGCTCACTCCTTTTTCTACGCTCTCTCTCTCGTCTCTCCCTCTGTGTCTCGTCTGCTCTCTCTCCTTCTCCCTCTCTCTCTTCTCTCCGTCTCTCCCTCTCCATCCTCTTCGTGAGCCCTATTCCTCCTCTCTTTCCTCAGTCTCGCTCTCTCATCCGTCCTCTCCTCTCTCTCCCTCATATATCTCTAACCTCTCCCTCCCTCCGCTCTAAGTCCCTCTCTCTCGGAACCGGCTCTGGCATTGAGGGGATTTTCCTTATAAAAAAACCCAAACGTTTTTCTCTCTGTCTCTGTGTCTCATTCTGGTTGTGTGGTTTTTCTAAAAATGAAAAACACTATCTTCTCTTTCCCTGTCCATCTGTCTCTGTCTTTGTGTGTTTTTCGTCCTGTCTTTCCCTCGGTTTAACCCTCTCTCTCTCTCGCTGTCTCTCTTTGTCTGTCTCTCTATCTCTCTGTTTAAAAAATAATAATAATATTTCCTTCAGAAGAATACATTTTTCTCTCTGCCTCTCTGTCTCTGTCTCTCTCTGTTTCAGTTTCTGTCTCTTCCTCTTCTTCTTTCTCTCTCTCTGTGTGTCTCTCTGTGTGTTGCTCTATGTCTCTTTCTCACTCTCACTCCCCCCCCCCGACCCCCTCTCTCTCTCTCTCTCTCCCCTCTCTCTCTCTCTCTGTCTCTCTCTCTCTCTCTCTCTCTTCTCTCTCTCTCTCGTCTCTCTCTGTGTCTCTCTGTGTGTGTTCTCCTATGTCTCTCTCTCTCACTCTCACCCCCCCCCCTCTCTCTCTCTCTCTCTCTCCCCTCTCTCTCTCTCTCTCTCTCTCTCTCTCTCTCTCTCTCTCTCTCTTCTCTCTCTCTCTCTCTCTCTCTCATCTGTGTCTCTCCCCCATTGTCTTCTTTCTGCCTTCTTTCAGACCTAATTAATTGAATTGCCATGTCGTGTCTGTTGTCAGGAAGTCGGTTCTCTCGAACTGTAGTTAGACATTGTGATTCTTCAGACTCGTAGCTGTTTCCCCCCCCCCCCCCCCCCCCCCCCCCACCCCTCAATCAATCTTTTGCATTGAAACTTTTACACTGAGAGTAGTAATCAATATCTCTCTGATTACATTCACACAACCCTTGCTGACCAAGAGGGTAGAGGTTTCAAGATGACTTTGCTTCAGGCTGGAGCGCCTAATCTAACAGCAATGATGAGCTAGCCGCAGCATCCGAATGCGCGTGCCGTAACGAATAGAGATAGCAGTGGATGTGTCAGATATCATGGCGCTGAGAAGCAACATTGTGCCATTATCCAGAAACTTCTTAAAGTTCCAAAGCGGTCCTTGAAATCTTCGGGTGAGAGGGCGTGTAGTTTTGTTGCACCAAACGTTTGGAATTCTCTCCCTGACCATACCCGTAACCAGTCCACTCTTCATTCCTTCAAGTACCAACTAAAACCCACTTCTTCAGGAAAGCTTTCTCTCTGTAAAGTCTATGATCCTTTCCCCACTCTTTGTCTTCCAGCTCATTGAAGACGTTGAGTATGAGGTTAACGCGTGCGCGTGTGTGTGTATGGGGTGGGGGTGGGGAGTAGGGGGGCAGGGGTGGGGATGGGTGGGTGGGGGGGGGAGTGGGGTGATGGTTGGGGTGGTGGGTGTTGAAGGGAGGTGGGTGTTAGTGTGTTGTGTTATGATTATATGCAATGCATTCTCTAATATGTATTCATGTTCATAGAGATGTATGGTGAGGATGCGTGGGCCAGTTTGTTAGAAATGTTTGTACGAATGGTGAGTGAAAAGCGCATTGAGTTGCTTAGCAAGATTATGCGCTAATATAAGCATTATTAATTTTTATTTGTTAAAGATACTGGATTAAGGATCAGACTAGGAATTTTTTTTCTCATATGAAACTGAAAGAACCACTCTTTGAGATCGAGAGTTGTTAACATAACAAGGGGTATCAAAACAACAACTTAAAAAACAAACCCTGTATGTACACCTTAGCATTGCACATGATGTTTTGCTAAAACAACGTTTATAGGTTTAAGAAGTTGGTGATTAAAACAAATCTACAATACAAAAGCTGTAGAAACAAATGTAAGTGCTCTTGATTTTATTGCGGCTTACACACTGAATGCGGCTTTTTCGTTGCCTTTTACAGATTTTTAAATAAAATTCAGGGTGTGCGGCTTAGACAAGGGTGCGGTCTGTAGATAGGAAAATACGTAACTTAAACAACTTTTACCTCTTTTTCTGTGTTTCTTTTTAATATCAATGGAAGGCATGAAGAGATGTAACTGTATTTTACGCGTGTAATGCAAAACGGGAAGAACATCAATTGATATTCACCTTTAACTAACTGTCGTGTTGCAATGTGTGTGTGTGTGTGTGTGTGTGTGTGTGTGTGTGTGTGTGTGTGTGTGTGTGTGTGTGTGTGTGTGTGTGCGCGTGCGCGTGCGTGTGCGTGTGCGTGTGCGTGTGCGTGTGCGTGTGCGTGTGCGTGCGTGCGTGCGTGCGTGCGTGTGCGTGCGTTCGTGCGTGCGCGTGCGTGCGTGCGTACGTGTGTGCATGCGATCGAGCGTGCGAGCCAGCGTGCGTGCGTGTGTACGTGCGTGCGTGCGCGCGCGTTTTTTGCGTGCGTTGTGCGTGCATGTATGCGTGAGTTATCATTCTCATGCGCATTAATGTTTTTAGTCCACATTATTGAATGTTCCGGTTTGCTTTTTTTTTTTTTTTTTTTTTTGGGGGGAGGGCACTCATTTGTTTTATTTTGATAAAATCTTCAGCTAATTTTTTAGGTTGACTTTTTTTCTTGAATGCATATTTAACTGCTTTGAAAATACAAAATACCGCACACCCCTGGATCAATAAAGAAGAAAAAAACAGGAATTTGAAACGCATTTTTTCTCATTAAAAAACCCCCCAAATCTCTGAATACGTAAAACACGAAAACATTGGAGAACTTGGAGATCAAAAGAAAAAACAATTCTTCCTCTAACGCGAAAAAGGGGCAAGGAAAAAAAGAGAGAAAGTGGACAGCAATGATAATCATTGATCACAAAAAACTTTAGCGAATCATTGATTGAAAAAAAATAAAAATAAAGAGCGATCACCTGCTAAACGTTTGCAAAAACGTTCCTTTCAAAAGGGACAGCAGCTAAACAAATCAAGCGACAACACAAAGAAACATAAGTGACAACGTCACACGAACTATAGGGAATCTCAATAAATGCAACTCCTTTCACGACTAACACACGGTTGAATGCTAGTGGAACTATGACTGTATATAAATAACAACTACATCGGATAACTCCTCTAGGTTTGGACAATACGTAATACACAGTTTGTTTTGGGGCCTAAACTTCGCAGTTATCTAACACAGTCGTCCACCGTAGGTCTAGCCTTTTCGTCTGAATAATACAGCTATCATTATGATTTTCCAGGTTTATGAAGAAGATTCAATGCATGGAAGGTTGCAACAGTTTGTTTTTCCCCAGACGCCTCGGAGAGTCCCAGAAAATACCAGTTTCTGTGGTAGCCCGTTTTCAGAACAGTCCCTTTTTGAGGGGTGAAAACGCTTTCGCAGAAAATGTCAGTTGTCCGAAAACTGTCTGGTTTGTTTTTTAATGACTGTCGTTTGTGCTCCGAAAATTGAACTGCAAGACTGTATTACATATCTCCATGTTTTAACCCTTTCACCGCCAGCCATATTGCAGCCAAAAATGTCCATTAAATTTATCTGGGTAGAGAACAAAATCCATGTTCAGTATTGGGGATTCTTCTGTGACATATATCAAATAAAGGTCTATCCTTACTTCCCAAAACTAAGACAATAATTATGTTTTTTTGGATTCTAGACCCCAATTTGATGCCTTTTAGTGACATAGGTGTTAAATCACTGTGGTGCTAAAATGTGACTTTGGCGGTGAAAGGGTTAAGCCCACATATGAGTGAGAATTTTATCCGGATGCGGTAAAAAATTTAATTGCAAACGAAGACATCGAAATTGCGAAAATGTTTCTGGGCCTCAGAAGGGGATTCTTCTGAAAATGGAGTACCATGGAAATTGTCATTTTTTGGAGCGCGTGAACAAATCGTGGGGGGAAAAAAATGTTGTGTCATCTTTTCGATGGCTTGGCGTCAAAACGGACTATCTTTAGATAGTCCATTGGCGTATTATTGAACTTATTGCGAAAACTAATAACTTGTATCACAAAAAGACTGCAGGTATGCAACAAGCATAATCCCCATTTTCTATTATTTGCAGACTTTTTTAAT
Organism: Phymorhynchus buccinoides; assembly: GCA_017654935.2. Taxonomy (NCBI): domain Eukaryota; kingdom Metazoa; phylum Mollusca; class Gastropoda; order Neogastropoda; family Raphitomidae; genus Phymorhynchus; species Phymorhynchus buccinoides. The sequence goes on from CM065684.1 coordinate 59,622,542, forward strand.
ACAAGTTCTTAGTTTTTGCAATAACATCAGAAATAAATCAATGGGTTATCTAAAGATAGTCCGTTTTGACTCTAAGCCATCGTAATTCGTGCATTGAATAATCCTTACAAACCCGAAAAAATCGAAATGTTATCTTATAAATTAATTTGTTTATCACTAATTTAATGGGTTCCATTTTTTTATGAGACACTCTGCAGCATCAATACATCTCTTTAAACAAGCGCGGATTCGCAATCGTTTGTGGCACGCTTTTCTTTCTCTTTTACAATATGTGCGACAATTTTGGACCGACCGACCGACCGACAAAGTGAGTTATAGGTTTGTGGCTTGTGCCACAAACAAAAACTAAAATAGGGGGGGGGGGGGGGGGGGGGGGGGGGGGGGGGGGGGGGGGGGGCAAATAAGGGGAGGGGGGGGGGGGGGCAGGGGGGGGGGGGCAGAAAAAACAACAACTTTGCACAAAGTAGCATCACAATTAAACACGCTGGTTCAAAAACTTCACGACACGAAAAAAACACCACACGGTTTCAAAAACACTCGTTCTCTCGTCACAATAGGATGTAGTACCGTAAATGGTCCCACGCGCGCCTAACTTTCAAAAACACTCGTTCTCTCGAATGGGAGGGAGGCACGATATAAATGTTCCCATGGCCTAACTTAGCATCATTATAGTCTAGCTTACTCACATTTCCCATCCCAAGAGTGAGGTACGTAATGTATGTACCAAACTTTCAGAAACACTCGTTCTCTCAACGGGAGGCACTGTATCAATGAAATGTTCCCACACGCGTCTAACTCACACACATGTTCCTATCCCCCCTGGAGTAGTAAGTGTGGTTACGTGGAAGTACCAGGCACAGCGATCGCTCTGATCATGCAGTTGGTGAATGGATGGAGTGACGGGGCAGGCACCATCTCTCTTTTACTGTTCGATGGGCAAACCGCAGCCAGGCTATGCCAACGCCCAAGAAGCGGCAGCAACAGCAGTTTTAGTGTAGTAGTAGTAGTAGTAGTAGTAAGAGCAACGTAAGCTTTGTTTCTCTGTCTCTGTCTGTCTCTCTCTGTCTCTCTCTCTGTCTCTGTCTCTCTCTCTGTCTCTGTCTCTCTCTCTCTCTCTGTCTCTCTCTCTCTCCCCC
>CM065684.1:59631177-59633677 GCA_017654935.2 Phymorhynchus buccinoides
TTTGATCAGCAGGACTTCTGCACTGAGCAGACGAAGGTGTTGGGAGAAGTGACAGAGAAAGACAGCTTGCCATTAGGGGAAGACGGGGTAAAAAGCGCATGGGCGGGTAAGAAGCCCACCCCAATTATCTCATGAAATTAAGCAAATTTCAGTCTCATTTTGCCCATGAGACGAGCGTTAATGTCTAGCATTCGTCTCATGGGCAAATTTGACTGAAATTTTCTTTATTTCATGAGATAATTGGGGTGGGCTTCTTACCCGCCCATGCGCTTTTTACCCCGTCTTCCCCTACTTTTGGACGAATCTGAGTTCAGGAGCTGCTTCAAGCGTCTGAACACGCGCAGCGCTCCTGGCCCTGACTCCATCACCGGCGCCATTCTCAAGTGGTGTGGAGACTCCCTGGCGCCTGTCTTCACGCGGCTCTTCCATTGGTCCATGGACTCTGGTCAGGTGCCTCCTCTCTGGAAGATGGCCGCAGCTGTCCCTGTCCCCAAGAAGCCATCGCCTGCAGTGTTACATGACTACAGGCCTGTGGCGCTCACGTCAGTGCCTTTCAAGTGCCTAGAGAGACTGGTCCTGCAGCGTCTTATCGCAGAGACGAAAGAGCACCGAGACCCCCATCAGTTTGCCTACTCGGCAGTGATTGTAGTGATTGTCCACTTAACTCTTTAAATGCACACGTTTATTCCCTTGCACACATATATGCATGCACATGCGCACACACACATATATACATACGCACGCACGCACACACGCACGCACGCGCACGCACACGCACACACACACACACACACGCACGCACACACACACACACACACACACGCGCGCGCGCGCGCGCGCGCGCACGCACGCACGCACACACACACGCACACACGCACACACACACACACGCACACACACACACACACACACACACACACACACACACACACACACACACACACACACACACACACACACACTGTATATTTTATTGATCCCATATATGGTTGTTTTTTTCTCTACCAATGATTTTTAAATAAAAATAATGTAAGTCGTTGCAGCTATCCACTTTGTTAATCTGTTGCCTGCTTATATTTCCTTCATAATGCTAAGAGACCAAAAGTGGAATTTCATGTCTTCTACTGAATTGATTTTTTTATAATGTTTCATAAACATTGCCCTGTTATATTTTTGTATGCTATTGTATATATGTATATGAATTAGGATGTATATGTGCGTGTGTGCGTGAAAGTGAGGGAGAGAGAGAGAGAGAGAGAGAGAGAGAGAGAGAGAGAGAGAGAGAGAGAGAGAGAGAGAGAGAGAGAGAGAGAGAGAGAGAGAGAGAGAGAGAGAGAGGGGGAGTGTACATATTGTGTGAGTGCGGGCATATTTTGCAAGCATATAGTGTGTTTACGCTTTGTTGTTGTTGGGTGTTTAAAAAAAAAAATTATTGCATGAGAAAAGGAACAAGAAAAAAAGGAGGAAAGGAAGGAAAAAAGAAAAGAAAGGGTTAAAATTGAAGGCGGAAGTGGTGGCGGGTTGCATGATGAGTGAGCAAGATAGCGAAGAGCGGATGAATGATTGGGTGTGGTGTGAGAGTTACATATTTGTTCATCTAAATTTATGTTTCATACTTTTATTTCATATTTTTATTTTACACGGTGGAAGACAAGTTTCCATGTGCGTTGTACAATGCCAATGGACAATAAAGAAACTTCTGACTCATGACTTATGACAGACTGACATGAGGCAGACAGACAGACAGACAGACGGATAAAGAAAGAGAGAGAGAGGGGAGAGTCGTTTGGTGTGTGTATTTGTTTGCAGGTAGCCAGGAACAGTCTCGAAACTTGCCAAGTAAACTTTTGCCCACATGCCCAACGTTACACTTCTGTTACTGTTGTTGTTTCTGTTGCAGATTTGCCTTTGTCTCAGCGTTCATTTAGAGAGAGAGAGAGAGAGAGAGAGAGAGAGAGAGAGAGAGAGAGAGAGAGAGAGAGAGAGAGAGAGAGAGAGAGAGAGAGAGAGAGAGAGAGAGAGAGAGAGAGAGAGAGAGAGAGAGAGAGAGAGAGAGAGAGAGAGAGAGAGAGAGAGAGAGAGAGAGAGAGAGAGAGAGAGAGAGAGAGAGAGAGAGAGAGAGAGAGAGACAAAGACAGAGAAAGAGAGACAGAGGCAGAGAGACCGGCAGACAGACAGACGGATAAAGAGCGAGACAGATAGGAGAATCGTTTGGTGTGTGTGTGTGTGTGTGTTTGTAGCACTAGTAGCCAGGAATGTCGAAACTTGCGCCGCAATGCCCAAAATGAACAGAGACAGACAGACAGACAGACAGACAGAGAGAAAGAGAGACAGAGACAGACAGAAATTCTCAGTGTTTATTTGTTGGCCCAAAATGTCAAAACGAGCGACCACCTTTCCCCTAGGGGGCGGACTGTTGGCCTAGATAGTGCCAGTAATCAATGGGCACTATTGACACTGCCCTTCACACACACACACACACACACACACACACACACAC
>CM065684.1:59648677-59693677 GCA_017654935.2 Phymorhynchus buccinoides
AGCGACCAAGGCTTGGTGGAAACGATGAGGAGGAACTGCTGAGGATTCAGGAAGAGTTCATGGCCAGCAAAACGAAGCCCTCGACCACCGTCATCAAGAAAAGTGAAAAGAGGAAATCAGAGGAACCTTTAGCTAGAGATGTTGTGCGTATGGACAGTGAGTGAACGATGACATTTTGTGTTACCATATCTTTCAGACTATAAGGCGATGCTTCTTTTCCCAGACCTCTGGCCTGCACCATATAACATGATTAGTAATAATATATTTATAGTAAGAACATAGTATAACAAAATCTAAATTTTATGTAAAATTTGGGAGGTACGCCTTATATTATAATCAGGTGCGCCGTATAGTCAGAAAAATACAGTACTTAAAACAAAAAGATTCTTGCTTTTAGTAGTTGCTGTTAGTGTTGCATTTACTTGTTCTATGTAATGGCCATAACTATAGAAAGTGTAACACTAACAGTAACAGTAACAAGTAATCAGGTGCTCAGTACAAAACAGACCAGACCCCCATTTTTCAGGGGGGGGGGGATTCTCCAAAGGAGCCAGAATGGTCAACATACTGACCGTGGGCCCTGAAGAGAAGAAGAAGTAACATCATGCCATAATCTAGAAAAAAATGTCTTCATAAAGTTCATTAGTTCATATATAAGAAAAGTATTCAGTGTTTATGCGATAAAAAACAAATAATTGTTTTTAGGGGGGAGGGGGGTACCATTTTAGGTAAAGGCCAAGATGTGCCCCCCCTACATTTCTCGGTTAAGTCAATTTTTCTGTTTTTGCCTTTCTTACCAAACATGAAGCTGTATTTTATGAACATTTTCAGTTAATTATCTTTGTTCAATAATGAATTGCAGTCATGATAAAGGCCATTATCTAATAGGACCCCCCACTATGTACTGCAGTACACCGCGGCATTTGTGACAGTCATGGTTCATTGCCTTTACCCCATTTTATTTTATTTTCTGCTATTGTTTGTGTCTTTCAATGTGAGGATGGCATGCCCTCAAACAGCACTAAAAAAAAGTTTCATTTATTTATTACTATTATTATGGTTACAGATGATCAGGAGCAAAAATGACACATGTACGCACTTGTGAACATTTGCATGATCTCTTATCAGTCCATGTGTCATAGCACCTTTTGTACTGACCAGTTGTAGTGTCATACATGATATAATCATGCACTAACCATCAAAACTACCCCCCCCCCTCCACCTTCTCACCCAAAACACACACACACACTCTCTCCCTCTCCCTCCCCCATCTCTGTCTGTCTGACTCTCTCTCTCTCTCTCTCACTCTCTCTCTCTCTCTCTCTCTCTCTCTCTCTCTCTCTCTCTCTCTCTCTCTCTCTCTCTCTCGTCAAATAAAGTTGTCCAGTGTCCAATGTCTCTCTCTGTATAGAATCTCTCTCTCTCTCTCTCTCTCTCTCTCTCTCTCTCTCTCTCTCTCTCTCTCTCTCTCTCTCTCTCTCTCTCTCTCTCTCTCTCTCTCTCAAACAGGAATTTATCGCTTCTAAATATTATAACCATCCATCTGTGTTTAGACTTGTATTGCTTAAATGTCTTCTACTCAGGAAAACATTGTAAAAAAAAGTTTGCCTTGTTTTTATATAATGCCTTTACGTTTCGTTCTACATTGTGTTCTTGATTGTAATTTTCTTTATTTGGATATGTCATTTGTGTATTGTGAATTACCCCCTTCATAAGGGGTCTTGGCCTTTCATGAATAAATCTTCCGAATCTGAATCTCAGACTTACTGCCTTTCTCCCATTCCCTTTAAAATTAAACAGTCATTTGAATATGTAATTATCATTAAATCCTTGATTTGTGTAGCTCTACCACCAGCACCCGAATCCCTTGCACCCGAGCCGAAAAAGAAATCCCGATTTCGTGCCGAGAGGGACAAACAACCAAAGAGTGATGCAAGGGAAGCAACTAGCGGAAGAAATGCCGGCGATCAACATGTGGATCCTGAAGAAATGCTGGACAGTAAGTTTATGGTTCATTTTGATAAACTATTGATATGTTTTGAAGACAAAAATGGAAGGGAAACTTGAATCACTTTTTTAGTATTTTACTATTAGTTTCTTAGTTTTCTTTTTTGTTTTGATGCTTTGATTCTGTTGCTGTTTGAATATAATCTCACTTAGTCTTATGTCAGAAGAAGGTTATTAATTCACATTTGTTGTTTAGTTTTCTAGGCTTGTGTGTTTCCGAATGGCTAATTCTTTATTCCACTTGATAATGTTGCCTTGTTGGTATTGAGATTAATTTAATTAGTGCTTTAGCAAAGCGTGGCCTCAGTTTTATTAGAATTAAAATAGTCTCTCTGAACAACACACACAGGCAAACATTGATTCTAATATGTTTATTTGGTTGTTGGGGGGTTGTGTATGTTTGAAATTGAAAAAAGTTTTTTTAGAAATGTTTGTTTTCTGGAAAAAAATTGTAAGCTGTAAAAAAGAAAAAGTTCAATAAAAACACACACAAAACAACAACGTATGTTTCATCAATTTTCTGGATGTAAATAAATTCTTGAGTATGGTGTGTTTGATTTCTAATTATGATATTTTTCGATGTTGTGATTGTTTTTGACATGCCTATCTCTAGCTGCACAGCAAGTATGTGAGTGTGTGTGTGTGGCACTCTTGCGTAGCGATCTTCTCTTCTCGCGTACACCCGCTACACGACCAGGCCAGCTAGCGATAAGTGTGTGTGTGTGTGGCACTCTTGCGTAGCGATCTTCTCTTCTCGCGTACACCCGCTACACGACCAGGCCAGCTAGCGATAAGTGAGTGTGTGTGTGGCACTCTTGCGTAGCGATCTTCTCTTCTCGCGTACACCCGCTACACGACCAGGCCAGCTAGCGATAAGTGAGTGTGTGTGTGGCACTCTTGCGTAGCGATCTTCTCTTCTCGCGTACACCCGCTACACGACCAGGCCAGCTAGCGATAAGTGAGTGTGTGTGTGGCACTCTTGCGTAGCGATCTTCTCTTCTCGCGTACACCCGCTACACGACCAGGCCAGCTAGCGATAAGTGAGTGTGTGTGTGGCACTCTTGCGTAGCGATCTTCTCTTCTCGCGTACACCCGCTACACGACCAGGCCAGCTAGCGATAAGTGTGTGTGTGTGTGGCACTCTTGCGTAGCGATCTTCTCTTCTCGCGTACACCCGCTACACGACCAGGCCAGCTAGCGATAAGTGAGTGTGTGTGTGGCACTCTTGCGTAGCGATCTTCTCTTCTCGCGTACACCCGCTACACGACCAGGCCAGCTAGCGATAAGTGTGTGTGTGTGTGGCACTCTTGCGTAGCGATCTTCTCTTCTCGCGTACACCCGCTACACGACCAGGCCAGCTAGCGATAAGTGAGTGTGTGTGTGGCACTCTTGCGTAGCGATCTTCTCTTCTCGCGTACACCCGCTGCACGACCAGGCCAGCTAGCGATAAGTGAGTGTGTGTGTGGCACTCTTGCGTAGCGATCTTCTCTTCTCGCGTACACCCGCTACACGACCAGGCCAGCTAGCGATAAGTGAGTGTGTTTTGAGAGAAAACGAGCAAGTAAGCAAGCCCCCCGTGGGGATACCGGGGTCTTTTGTATAAATAGTTCCCCCACCTTCTGGAAGTTCTGTGCTTGTAACTTCCTCTAATCTGGTACTCTCTTTAACTCTGCCTTTTCCCTCTGCTTGCTGTCACCCATCTACTATCTTTCTGCCTTTCCGGTCCATTATCCTGCCTTTTTTCAAGAAGCACTGTCAAAAAGATTTCTTCCAGCCGAAGTCGGACATGCTGGGCCTAATTATTTCTTAGGCGCATAACGGCAGCATGACGCATCTGCACTCATAATTGACAGGAAACTGTCTAAGCGATTGAAGAAGAAGAAGTAAGCAAGAGAGACTGAGCAAGTGAATTGACGTAATGTCAGTTACTGAAGCTTGCAAGTAATTAATGATAAGACACTTTTACATCAGACAAGTGGGTTTTGGGGGTGTTTTTTTGTATTTAATGTTGGTATATTCTAGTCAGAGACTTGTCCCTGTGAAATTTGGGTCTCTCCCACCTGGAGAGTGGTGCACCAGATCTTGTGCATGTCACGTGTATGCGTACGGGACCTCTGTTTTTAAGTCTCAACCGAGGGACTGGAACATTGGAGTAAAGTGTCTTTCCCAAGGACACAACACCGTGGACCGAGCTGGGTTTGAACCAGCACAATCGGATTACGAGCCGGCAACTCTAACCAACAGCGCCTTACAGTAAATAATCAAGATTAGTGTCATGTCAGAGGAGCTTTACCTTTCTTTTCTTGTGTCATTCCAGGGCAGGACAAAAGCATGGCAGCCATACTCAGCAGTATTATCGTAAGTATTTTGATGCTTTTTCTTTTCTCCTTTTTTTAAAGTTACAAATTGTTATCATTTGTTTCATTTCATGATAATAGATAAATACAGACAAACCTCTATTTTAAGACTTCCAAAATGTCCGGAAAAATCGGTCGTAAATTGGAGGGGTCGTATGACGGAGGTTTTCACTGGCAGCCGTAGAAAGAAAAAGTTCAGCACAGTTCATACTCTCTTCTTCATGCACACATACAATGACATATTAAAACTGGATTTGGGTCTTTCCAACTCCATAGGATTGTGCAATCGATGTATTACAGTTTCACTTCGCCGACTTCTGTTAATCACCTCCACTCTCGTCCAAAGTCAGTGGTTTTCTTTTTCAAAGTCAGTGGTTTTCGTGCTTTTCCTACGCTTTCCGCCATCTTTTCTACAAGGGAAGCGACTCCGCTTTCAGGCCCTTGACCGTGGTTGTTTCCCTTTGCTCGAAGTCTATGCAGACGACAACAACTGTCGTAAAAACCAACAAAATGGCGGTCGTAAGTCGCGTTTTAGAGGAAGTCGTTTAAGAGAGGTCGTTTACATAGTAAAATGCATCCGTGCCAACAAATCCGGTCTCAAATGAGAGGTGGTCGCTTAACAGAGGGTCGTAAAATAGGGGTTTGTGTGTATATCAAAAGTCGTCTTACTTTTTTTATATTATTATACAGTAACAATAACAAAATTACCCCCCCCCCCCCCCCCCCCCCATCAACTTTTCCCATTGAAAATATTTGCTGAGAAACAACATTCTGCCGTTCTCATGAAAGGGACAGTGTTAAACCCACAGCCGGCATATATAAAGCGTTCATGCGAGGCGCGCACCATCATTCTCATCGCTGCTGGCGACAGAGACGGTTCAACCGTTCTTTTTTCCCTGTTGCCCGAGCCACTGCGAGGCAGAACTTCGCAGCAACTAGGCTAGCAGTCTATACCCGATCCCTGGGATCGGTAGATTTCCCTTTAAGATCAGCTTAGGGTTACTGTCATGGAATTTTCCCCATGGGGATACCGGGGGGTCTTTTGTATAAATAGTTCCTCCACCTCCTGAAGTTCTGTGCTTGCAACTTCCTCTTATCTGTCACTCTGACTCTGCCTTTTCCCTTTGCTTACTGTCATCTACTATCTTTCTACCTTACTGATCCATTCTCCTGCCTTTTTTCACAATTTCTTAAGATGTTTTTACGAAGACGGACATGCTGGTTCTAATCATTTCTTAGTTAGGCGCGTAACGGTAGCATGACACATCTGCGCTCATTTGACAGGAAACTGTCTGAACGATCGATCAGTTGTTTCAAGATAAATACAAATGTTTAAAAAAAATCACCTTACATTTTCATAATAGACGATTTTCGGAAACAAAACTAGGGGAGAGCACTTCGTGAAAATTTGAGTTGTTTACCTCCATTACTCGGTCAAATACCATAGCAACAATGCAACGATGGTGTCGAAGCTTGAAACCGCAGGATGCGAGTCAGCGACTTGCAAACATTTTTTTAGAAAAATTAGGGGTGGCCAGTGGCCACAAACTGATAAAACTTGCAAAATGTGACGTAAAAATATAAATGACATAATTTTTTAGAATGACGCACAGTGTTCTAAGTGCTGTATGTCTGCTCAAACACACGAGTCGAAAGGCTACGAGAGCTAATGGTAGAGTGACTTCCCCTGTTTGGCCGATTGAATTAGGCAAGATCACTCCCACACACCATGAAATTACTACCCTTAAATATTTCCGAACAATTCCTATTATACAGTCACAATAACAAATACCCCCCGTCAAATTTTCACATTGAAAATGTTCACTGAGAAACCACGTTTTGCCGTTTTGAACCAGACTTTGAGACTGAGAGTGGTAAATGTGATGGGGGTGTCTAAACTACCACGTAGCCTGTTTGGGCAGTTGTACTTTGTGTCACATTATCCTTGCAATTGAAAGATCTTGTCATTTTCAGTGACAAACATCAGTATTTTTAATTTTTATGGTTCCACTTTTCAGTTTTTGTAAGAAATGATACTATTATTTTCGTATAATTCTCTAAATAATGGTAAAATCCTGTCTTCAGTATTCTTTTATATTGATTCTGTTTCTTTACTTTTGTGGGTGTTTAAATTTTTATTTTTGTTATTGAATGAATGAAGTTTAGATTGTTTGTTTGTATGTACAGTGGAACCTCCCTTATAAGACCTCCCATTATAAGACTCCCTCCCACATAAGACCTACTTCTCCGAGACATTGCCCTTCGTTGTAAATATTAAAATTACCTCCCTTATAAGACCCCTCCCTTAGAAGACCCCTCCCTTGTAAGACCTCATTTTGGAGGTTTTTTTAAGGGAGGTTCCACTGTATTTCCATTGCGCAGGAAAGAGATACCAGCCATGCTACAGTCACCATGCCTCGACACGCAACGCAAGCGTTCCCTTCTGCAGTGAAACACAGCGCCTGTGCCACGGTGATTATCATTTTTGTATTTAATGATGAGCATTATGATCGTCATCATGGCTCATATATGTTTCATCTAACATTTTGAATACGGAGGGGACAGGGGGGGGGGGGGGGGGGGGGGTAGTGTCATTTAAAGATGTTTTATTTTCCTCATAGGGAAACGTGAACAGAGTAAGGGTTTTTAAAAGATGTTTTATTTTCCTCATAGGGAAACGTGAACAGAGTAAGGGTTTTTAAAAGATGTTTTATTTTCCTCATTGGGAAACGTGAACAGAGTAAGGGTTTTTAAAAGATGTTTTATTTTCCTCATTGGGAAACGTGAACAGAGTAAGGGTTTTTAAAAGATGTTTTATTTTCCTCATAGGGAAACGTGAACAGAGTTTGTGAAAATGTGTGTTCCTATGGAGGCAAAGTTTGTCTATTCAGATGATAATGTGCCAAGGGGGGTAAAGGCTGTCGGAGAAGTGCATGAACATTTGGCAATCTTACCAAAGTTTTAGCCAGATCTCAAATGACCATGCATGATCAAGTAGTAGTAGTAGTTGTGATAAGGGCTTGATATGGGCCTTGCAGCCCTTGTATGCCCTATCCTTCTTATATCTTGATTTTTTTTTTATATGAGTATTTGTGTATTGGTTGGTGGTTTGCACATTTTCCTATGCTACAAATAAAGAAATAGGAATGGCCATTATTTTTATTCGTCAATTTCCTTATAAAAAAATTTCATAAATAGTTCTTTATCCAGAAGATTTTGGAATATATTTGTACTTCTTGCAAACTTAATGTTAAGAAATTAATGAAAATAAGTGGGGAAAAAAGTAATGAAAAGAAATTATTCGAAGCTTTACATACCGGTAATTATGATATGGGTTTGGTATCAACTTACACTGAATTTGAATTAGTAATCGAAAAGCTTTGCTCAGTTGCTATTTTTGATAACAGGGTGGCACAACAGACAGCCCAAAACGGAGCGTGTTTGCCCAAATGGTGATGCAGCAAGGCGTGAAAAACTTTGGCGTAGCGGAGGGAGGAGATTCAAACAAAATGGACACTTCCGACTCTGCTTCCTCTTCTACTGCAGTCACTGTTGGAGGGACAGCGTTCCAAGGTACTACAATAGCTGTCATTTAAAAAAAAATGTTTTTAATGATATAAAGATAGATTATTCATTGGATGAATGCCATCCGCATCATGAATCAAAAATGAATTTGTAGGATTATTAATGGAGTAAATAAAAGAAATATGGTAAATATTTAAAAGATGTTTTTAATGATATAAAGGTAGATTATTCATTGGATGAATGCCATCCGCATCATGAATCAAAAATGAATTTGTAGGATTATTAATGGAGTAAATAAAAGAAATATGGTAAATGAAAGACAAATGTTTGGATGAAAAGGAAGCTTAAGTTAGATACAAAATGAAGAAAAGGTGGACTTCTTTTCTTCATTTTCGTGTTTAATTAATTAATTATTCTAAATGAATACTTTTTACAAATCGTTTATGTAAAGATTTTTTTAAAAGCATGTAAGTATGCAGCATTAAAACTAAGCGTGAAAATTAAAACTTGCATTACATTCTTTTTATATTTAAAAAAAATCATTTGTGGTTCTGAAGAAATGTAGAATTAGATTCATGATCAAAAGTAACATATTGACAAAATAAAAAGTCTACAGTTCAGGGCTGATGATCCTGGGAGAAAGGAGTATTGTCAGAATACTGTCAGTGAAATTCAAAAACCTCGTATCGATTTTTGGGGGGCTTGAGTTAGATACATAGTCAGCTTTCTAATTTTTCCTTCCACCAAAAGCTCGTATCTATAACGACTTTCTATCTGGGGTAAATGAGGTTGTGAAAATAGACGAAAAACTCGTATGTCCCAAATTCAGATCTAGTTAAGGACAAAAACCTCATATCTTCGTTCTTTTCAAGTCTCAAAAAAACCATTTTCAAGTAATTTGAACAAAATGCAGGACTAAACTCGCAATGTCTTGAACAACATATTCATCATAGTTAATCAATCGTGGTCAACGCGGTTAATTTTTAAAACAGTTTTTTCATTTTTCTCAAAACTACCAAAATTGAGATACAAGTTTTTTAAATTTCACTGACGATCTGTGAGAGGATAATTTCAGAATGTATTTTTCCTGCATATGTTTCAAATACTGTCCGCCATTCAAAATGGGGGGAGGGGGGGGAGAGTTTCATAGTCTACGCTGACGAAGGGAGGATGACAGTACCTGATGAAGTTTGATCTGTTTTGCTTTGACAGAAAATTGTCTACATTCTTCTCATCATGTTTGAACTTCATTCTGTGTGCGCAGATCCGTTGCAGAGGTCCAACATAGTGGACGGCCGTGGTCTGAGCGCCTCCTTGGCTGAGGAGGAATCGTCCAGCATCCACCAGGAAAACGTGAACAGACTGAGCGAAATGTCCCACGATGAAATTCTGGCCGAGCAGCAGAAACTGCTACAGACTCTGGGTAAATTCTATCATTTCATTTATGTATTTGTTTTTAGTCATTGAACAAAACATGAAGAAACTGAATGAAATGTCAGAGGAAGAAATTCTGGCTGAGCAGCAAAGGCAACAGTGTTAGTCGGCGCTCTTTTGCTGTCTCAGGACCGACATGGAACAAGCTTCCTCTTTCCCTCCGTCAGCGACTGACCCTCTCAGCCTTCAAATCTAACCTCAAAACTCACCTGTTCCCCCGTGATTGAGGCTCCACTCTCTTTCTCTTCTGTCTCTCTTGCCTTTAGGTCTGTTTCTGCTGTATACCGTTTATGTCAAACGTGTGTGCTCGCTTTGTATTGCATTTTTGTTTGAATGCGTTATGAATGCTAACGTGTGTGTGCGCTTTGATTTGATTTATATCAAGATTCAGCGCCGTATAAATACTGTATGTTGTTGTTGTTGTTACAAACTGGGTAATTTTTTATAATTCAGTTTTTTTGTCTGTTAACTCTTCTAGCACCATGCGTAAACATCCGCCCGAAACATTACTCTGCACACCAACCAACTGCAAAGACATTCTTTGCCAAGCACCCTGCCCTGTGTTTGTCTGTTAACTCTTCTAGCACCATGCGTAAACATTCGCCCGAAACATTACTCTGCACTCCAACCAACTGCAAAGACATTCTTTGCCAAGCACCCTGCCCTGTGTTTGTCTGTTAACTCTTCTAGCACCATGCGTAAACATTCGCCCGAAACATTGCTCTGCACTCCAACCAACTGCAAAGACATTCTTTGCCAAGCACCCTGCCCTGTGTTTGTCTGTTAACTCTTCTAGCACCATGCGTAAACATCCGCCCGAAACATTACTCTGCACTCCAACCAACTGCAAAGACATTCTTTGCCAAGCACCCTGCCCTGTGTTTGTCTGTTTTTAGAGCTTAAAATGTCACTGTTTCTGCCGTTAAAGCAATGCATGCGCACTCGAAACAAAATAGTTACGGGGTACTTCCCTCTTGTCGGTTGAGATGCAACGAACAACCAAGAACGTCAAGAAATACATGGGGATAGAAGAGTTAATCTCTCTGCCTGTCTGTGTGTCTGCCCATCGGCATTCACCAAGAAAACACGAGCAAACTGGCGGAAATGGGAAATAAATGAATTCTTGCTGAGCAGCAAAAGCTACTGCAGACTGTCGGTAAGTTTGATCGTTTTCAGCACTCTGTTGTCTTGTCTGTCTGTCTGTTTCTCTATGTATTTGGTCTGCTCATCGTGGAATGCTTAGGACAAGTTTATCACCCACACTCTGTTGTCTTGTCTGTCTGTCTGTTTCTCCATGTATTTGGTCTGCTCATCGTAGAATGCTTAGGACAAGTTTATCACCCACACTCTGTTGTCTTGTCTGTCTGTCTGTTTCTCCATGTATTTAGTCTGCTCATCGTAGAATGCTTAGGACAAGTTTATCACCCACACTCTGTTGTCTTGTCTGTCTGTCTGTTTCTCTATGTATTTGGTCTGCTCATCGTGGAATGCTTAGGACAAGTTTATCACCCACACTCTGTTGTAATCTTGTCTGTCTGTCTGTTTACCATCATCTATGTATTTGGTCTGCTCATCGTGGAATGCTTAGGACAAGTTTATCACCCACACTCTGTTGTTTTGTCTGTCTGTCTGTTTTTCTATGTATTTGGTCTGCTCATCGTGGAATGCTTAGGACAAGTTTATCACCCGTTTTTGTTTTTGAATCTTAGAAATAAAAAATAAGTCATGAAAAGCAAGCGTGATCTGCTTCTGCTGCTAATTCAGTAATTGTAACCCAAACAGTTGACTGTTTCCAGATCCAAGCCTGGTGGAGTTTTTGAGGTCCAAGTCCAAAAAGCCAGGGGCGAGGGCAGATGAAGAGTCTGTAGTGAAGGCTGGTGAAAAATCGACCCAACCAGCGCAGAAGAAAAAGCCAACTCAAGCAAGAAAGAGTGGTGGTAAGAGCCAGAGAGAGAGAGTGGAATTTTGTATTTGTACGTATTTGTGTGTGTCACCAATTCTTGAAGAAGCAAGGGTAAATAAAAAGATAAAAAGTAATAACAACTTGATAATAGTGAAGTAAGGAAAGGTAAATATCTTATCTTTGTTTTAATAACAACTTGCTATGTATCATGTTCTCTAAGATACATTCCCATGTGTGTGTGTCTGTGAATGATGTATGTTTTTGAATGGTATATTTTCTGTGAAAAAAAATCTTGAGTGCATATATCGCCGTCCGCATGCAAAAGAGACGTAACTCAAACTTGGTCAACTTCGATGTGTTGGGCTCACCAGTTGATCTAGACAAGCTGCATCATCTAACAAAGCTGTAGAACAACAATTAGGTATTAGGTACTTTATAGTCACAAAGATGTCTCTGTGAAATCCGGGTTGCTCCCACCTGGAGAGCGTGTCGCAGCCAGAGGTGCGCCACCCATTTTTTTTTGGGGGGGGGGGGGGGGGGGGGCATGCGATTTTTGTGTGACTGATGAGCAAGGTGGGGGGGGGGGGGGGGTTGACCAAATGACAACTTTTTCGTTGCCACTGGGTTTAACATGTGCTAAGTGCATGGGCACATGGGACCTCGGTTTATCATCTCATCCAAAAGACTCCACATTCAGACCGTAAGGCCTAGTGCAAAATGAGAGGAAACATCCCCTGTACCCAGGTTCGAACTCGGGTTTACTTGACACAAGGCTAACGCGCTACCACTGTGCCACTCTACACTGATATTTACAAAGATAAAACACTGATGGTGACTCTAAATGGAAAATAAAAGACGTAATTTGACCTGAAATGACCAAAATGTTGAGTTTTCCATTCCTCATGTGAAGTGACGTCTTTCGACTGAAGCTCTTTTGCATGCGGCCGACGATGTATAGATGTGTTTGTCCTTTCACTTGTTTATGTGTAATCGTGTTTGCGCAGGTAGATAGAAAGCTTTCCATCCTCATGACTTTTACCCTCAGGGACAAGTTCTTCTGGTGCAGTAGTATTCATAATAATGTGGGCCGATCCTGGAGGCACTGCAATACCAGGTCGACCACTGGTGAATATTCGCTGTCGTTCGAACATCAGTTTGATATCGAAGCCCCACCCCAAAAGGGGACATCTCAAATATCAAGCTAAAGTTAAGTTTGTTTCTCAGGTTTGTGAGCTTTCTATAATCCTGACTTGATTACAGGAACCATTGCAGTGTGGGTCCCATCAGCACCATCAGGTGGTTCTTTTTTTAATTGTTTTTTCCCTTTTGGGATGACTAGAGAAAGACCTAAGAAATAAGATCACAATACATTCTGGGACTCTCTTCTGATGCATATAAGACTAAGGCGAGAGCCTGTGGCTTTGTCTGGAGATGCACTGGCCTCGCCTGTCTTTGGTGGGGGCTGTTGGATGCGTGCTGGTTTCTGAGTGGGGTGTCTTTTGCCGGTGGGCTCTGCAGTCATGAAAAACGGGCTGGTGCACCCTTGGGGGACATTTTGCAAGGACTCCTCTGCATTGCATCTGATGGTCACCAAGTCGGGAGTAGATATCATATGCGCCCCTGAATACTTAATGGAATGTCCCATGTGTGCCTGCTCCTAAATAACACAACACAGACATCCCGGGCTGGAGCAGGGCTGCTCTCATGTTGATAGGGCAGGCATGGCTAGTGCATCTCTGGGTCCCATCAGTACCTTCGGTGTTTCTTTTTCATTTTTTCATTTCAGGAACCGTTGCAGTGTTCATAATGTACGCTGTGTCGTTTCAGACGAAGCGCCGGACATGGCGTCACTGAGCAAACGGAAGCAGTGGTTGCACATGGACAGAGTGGAACACGACAAGCTGCAGTGGATGAAGGACCTGCCCCCTCCCACCGCACAGGACCCAAAGGTAGGCAGGCGCTCCTCTTTATTGTCTATCATCTTCTTCTTTGATGAATGATCGCTCAGACAGTTTCCTGTCATATGAGCACAGATGCGTCATGCTGCCGTTATTCGCCGGATTAAGAAATAGTTTGGCCCAGCATGTCCGTCTTCGACTGGAGAAAATCTTTGAAAGTGTTTCTCGAAAAAAAGGCAGGAGGAGAATGGACCAATAAGGCAGAAAGATAGTTGGATGAAAGTAAGCAAAGGGAAAAGGCAGAGTCAAAGAGAGTGACAGATTAAAGGAAGTTACAAGCACAGAACTTCCAGAATTCAGGAGAACTATTTGGACAAAGGACTGGCTAGGTTTGCCTTCCAAGGCAATTCAATTCTGGCTGACGCTTGCATTCCTGTTGATGTGGGACTTCATCGTCTTATTGTTGTCATATCGTCATATCATCGTCATCGTGATGACTCTTTTTATTAACATTATCACCACTTGTCTTAACGGTTCCTATTTCAGACGAACCAACAAGCCAGGTTTGACTTCCAGGGCAATGTGATACCGGCAGACACGGACATTCCTGTTCACGTGGGGCTGCATCATCACGGGGAGGAGCCCGAGGTGGGTGCACATAGTATAGTATAGGTACTTTATAGTCACAGAGGCATCTCTGTGAAATTCGGGTTGCTCCCACCTGGAGAGCACATCACAGCCAGAGGCGCACCTTCCCTTTTTCTTTTTTTTTTGCATGTGATTTTTTGTGTGATTGATGAGGAAGGAAAGGGAAGGGGGGGTAAATTTTGACCAAATGGCTACTTTTTTGTTGCCACTGGGTTTAGCGTGTGCTAAGTGCATGGGCACACGGGACCTCGGTTTATCGTCTCATCCGAAAGACTGCACATTCAGACCATAAGGCCTAGTGCAAAGTGAGAGGAAAAATCCCCTGTACCCAGGTTCGAACTCGGGTTTACTTGACACGAAGCGAACGCGTTACCACTGTGCCACTCTACACTCACACTTGGCCATGGGCGAAAGACGTCCAGGCGTGCTCCTGAAATCAGGATTGAAAAAGCTGATAGAAAGGGTCTTCAGGATTGGCCATCTTGTCGTCCGGAACCACGGTCTTATAAAATCAAACAGTTCTGCCAAAATTGATGGCAGATTAAGACAAGATGATAGACATGCAATTCTCACACTATCCCCACCCATCCTATATGACACACATACATTGGACATTATTTGTTATGCGCTCACCGAACATTGAAACGTGTCATTTCAGGATTGAGAGAATGCTTCAATTCCTTCCATGCATGGCTAACATGCCTATAGAAAAGTGACCTTACCTTACCACTGGTCTTGGGCTTTCATCTGTTTTTCTTCTTTCTTTGTTTTTTAAAATGTTGTTCAAAGCTTTTAAAACTCTACGAACTTGTGTTTTTGTGGGTTTTTTAATTTTATTTAAAGCGTTTTATCAGGCCGAAAAATGGTCATATATGAAGGAATCTCCGTCAAAATATAAGTTTCTCCGCCAATAATGCGAGCACAATGTTATTCTCAAATGGCGTGGTTTGTATTTGGTCGAGTGTGAGCTTGCGATCGCTAGCAAAAAATGGCAGACGAGCGTCTCGTGAAAGGTGTGTTTGATTGGAGGCAAGGTAGACCACTAAATGCCGTAAAATGAGCACCTGTACCCCCCCCCCCCCCCCCCCCCCGCCTGCCCCCCCCTCCCAAACACTTCACCCCCCACCTGCTCAACACAAATTTTGGCTGTTAGTTTTGGATGGTAAGTGTGTTCTTTGTGCCCCCTCCCCCTGTCTGGAGATCTGGTGCATAGTGAGAACACAGATGTTGCTTTGTGTGCAGAGGGCGGGTTACAGCATTGGGGAGCTGTTTCAGCTGGCACGGAGCACCAACGTTCAGCAGAGGGTGATGGCGCTCACCACGCTGGGACACATCATCCGCAAGGTAAAGCCATTGACAAAGTTGTGGTTTAGACACACACACACCCTCCGCATGCTTACAACCCTCAATCTAAAAAACAAAATCTGCTTCTTTCAGTTTGATCAAAGAAACCACAAACACCACTAACTGTGTATACTTTTTGAAGGTAGCTCTGTGCTGTGAAAAGAAAAAACCCTAACCCTAACCCTAACCCTAGTTCTTTCAGTTTGATGAGAATAACCCTAGACTATAGCCCTAACCCTAACTCTAGACTATAACCCTAACCCTAGCCCTAACCCTAGACTATAAACCTAACCCTAGACTATAACCCTAACCCTAGACTGCAACCCTAACCCTAGACTGTAACCCTAACCCTATCCCTTTCCCGAGAATAGCAAATTAGTGTGTGTGTGTTTGTTTGTGTTGGTGGTTTGTGTTTGTGTGCGCACGTCCGTTGTAATATTTCTCAGTCATGTTTGATTTTATTTGTAATGTTTCTCAGTCATGTTTGATTATATTTACCGTGCTCAATTTTAATGCTTACATTGTTTCATGTTCAGGTTTGACTTTACGTGGTGTTGTTTGTATTTGTATCGGTGACAGCATCCAAATTTCCTTTCATGTTTTTAAAAAGGACAATAAATGTGATTGATTGAGATTGATTGATTGATTGAAAGTGTTCAATCAATTAATCAATCAATCATCAAATGTTGCTTCCCAGTGAAAATTGTTTATTGCGAAAATTTGATGGGGAGGGGGGGGGGGGGTGTTAAGCTACAAATTTGCTGAAGAAATCGCCACAATGTTGTTTTCCTGCTTTTGTAAATGATTTCTTTTGCCAGTAATGATAGCATACAGTGGAACCTCCCTATTAAGACCTTCCCTAGTGAGACTCCCTCTAAGATGTGACCCAAACATTTTTCACCGATTTTGTTCCCCATTATATCTGGACTACCGAGTGACCACCTCCCTGTTGAGACCTTTTTTGGGCTGAGTTTTCAAGGTCTTAACTCATTCAAGTCGTTCCACTCATACATGCCCGGCATTTATTATAAAGCTGTCAATTTGATGAAATTGTTTCAAGGGAAGTAAATATGTGTCCACACCACACTTTGGTCACTTCTAAACTCGCTTCGCTCCCTTAGACCACATTTTTGCCTCTTACTATGCGTTTGCAGTGGTTTGAAGTGGGGAACCTAATTGCTGTTAGAGAATTTTTCTATATAAAGTCTATATATAAAAAAGTCTGATCTACCACTTCCCTATGTCTAAACCTGAAGTAAAAACCTGTAATCTTTCATTTCTCTTTTTGTTTATGTCTGTTTTGTTTGTGTATATGGCTGGAGTGATTTGTGATTTTTTTTTAATAATTCAAAATCATTGCGGTGCCAATGAGTTAAAAGGGAGGTTCCAGTGTAGCATGATACCACGACACTCCAGAACTTGTTTTGTTCCGCTGTTAAAGGCCAAAGAAGGATGGCTGGTGGATTTTGTGGCCACCCCCATCGTCCCCAACCTGTTGGAGGCCGGCCTGGTTTTCCTGCTGCGCTGGGCCTGTGACGATTCCGTGGACGCTGTTGTGTGCGCTGCCTTGTCCGCTCTGTGCGCTCTGCTGTGCAACCCTGCCGATGAGGTGAATGTTTAGAGAGAGAGAGAGAGACATAGAAAGAGAGAGTGTTTGTGGTGGTGATGAATGGGTTTTGTTTTCTTACTGCTCTGTGACGATTCCGTGGACGCTGTTGTGTGCGCTGCCTTGTGGGCTCTGCG
Source organism: Phymorhynchus buccinoides (assembly GCA_017654935.2). NCBI lineage: Eukaryota > Metazoa > Mollusca > Gastropoda > Neogastropoda > Raphitomidae > Phymorhynchus > Phymorhynchus buccinoides. Next base: position 59,665,537 of record CM065684.1, read on the forward strand.
CTCTGCGCTCTGCTGTGCGACGCTGAACATGAAGTGAGAATTTTCACAGAGAGAGAGAGAGAGAGACACTGGACACTGGAAAAGTTTATTTGACTAGAGAGAGAGAGAGAATGAACGAACGATAATTTATGCAGGGTAATGAGTCAATGAGAAGTATAAATACTTTTTTTACACTCAGCCCTGAGAGAGAGAGAAAGAGGGAACACTGGAACACAAGAAATGTTATTCAAAAAGGCCCTTGGCCCGTATGAAGAAAAAGAGACAGACAGAGAGAGGAGTATGTATGTATGCATGTATGGAAGGTTAGTGTGCTCTTCCTACATTGAGTCTGTGGTGATTCCGTGGACGCTGTTGTGGCTGATGCCTTACGATCTCTGCATGCTCTACAGTGCTGTCCTGCTGATGAAGTGAGAATTTTCACTGAGAGAGTGTCATACTCATAGGGAGTGTGTGTGAAAGAAAGAGAAAAGCAGAAAGAGAAAGAGTGTGTGTGTGTGTGTGTGTGTGTGTGCTCCTCTCTAATGACATGGAACAAGTCTTGACCTGTTTGTCCCTGGTTTTCTGATGTGTGTGTGTCAAGTCAAAATGATCTTTATTGGCGATAAAGGAGTAAGCTACAAGATTTCTTCTTCTTCCATTAATCATCCGCCTTCATCCATTTGAAGATTTAATATAATCCTGCCGTCATGAAAAGAAGAAGAATACTGAGAAATAAAATGAAGAAATCAAAAATGAAAATTGGCATAAGGAACCAAAGCACAATGAACAAATATAAAAAACAAATCATGCATAGATCATGACAGCCAAATAGAATATGTACAAAATATAAATACAAGTCATGCATAGACCATGACAGCCAGAGAGAATATGTACAAAATATAAATACAAGTCATGCATAGATCATGACAGGCAAATAGAATATGTACAGAATATAAAAACAAGTCATGCATAGATCATGACAGCCAAATAGAATATGTACAAAATATAAATACAAGTCATGCATAGATCATGACAGGCAAATAGAATATGTACAAAATATAAATACAAGTCATGCATAGACCATGACAGCCAAATAGAATATGTACAAAATATAAATACAAGTCATGCATAGATCATGACAGGCAAATAGAATATGTACAGAATATAAAAACAAGTCATGCATAGACCATGACAGCCAAATAGAATATGTACAAAATATAAAAACAAGTCATGCATAGACCATGACAGCCAAATAGAATATGTACAGAATATAAATACAAGTCATGCATAGACCATGACAGCCAAATAGAATATGTACAAAATATAAAAACAAGTCATGCATAGACCATGACAGGCAAATAGAATATGTACAAAATATAAATACAAGTCATGCATAGATCATGACAGGCAAATAGAATATGTACAAAATATAAATACAAGTCATGCATAGATCATGACAGCCAAATAGAATATGTACAAAATATAAAAACAAGTCATGCATAGACCATGACAGCCAAATAGAATATGTACAAAATATAAATACAAGTCATGCATAGACCATGACAGCCAAATAGAATATGTACAGAATATAAAAACAAGTCATGCATAGACCATGACAGCCAAATAGAATATGTACAGAATATAAAAACAAGTCATGCATAGATCATGACAGCCAAATAGAATATGTACAAAATATAAATACAAGTCATGCATAGATCATGACAGGCAAATAGAATATGTACAGAATATAAAAACAAGTCATGCATAGACCATGACAGCCAAATAGAATATGTACAGAATATAAAAACAAGTCATGCATAGACCATGACAGCCAAATAGAATATGTACAGAATATAAAAACAAGTCATGCATAGACCATGACAGCCAAATAGAATATGTACAGAATATAAAAACAAGTCATGCATAGACCATGACAGCCAAATAGAATATGTACAAAATATAAAAACAAGTCATGCATAGACCATGACAGCCAAATAGAATATGTACAGAATATAAAAACAAGTCATGCATAGACCATGACAGCCAAATAGAATATGTACAAAATATAAAAACAAGTCATGCATAGACCATGACAGCCAAATAGAATATGTACAGAATATAAAAACAAGTCATGCATAGATCATGACAGCCAAATAGAATATGTACAAAATATAAATACAAGTCATGCATAGATCATGACAGGCAAATAGAATATGTACAGAATATAAAAACAAGTCATGCATAGACCATGACAGCCAAATAGAATATGTACAGAATATAAATACAAGTCATGCATAGACCATGACAGCCAAATAGAATATGTACAGAATATAAAAACAAGTCATGCATAGACCATGACAGCCAAATAGAATATGTACAGAATATAAAAACAAGTCATGCATAGACCATGACAGCCAAATAGAATATGTACAAAATATAAAAACAAGTCATGCATAGACCATGACAGCCAAATAGAATATGTACAAAATATAAAAACAAGTCATGCATAGACCATGACAGCCAAATAGAATATGTACCAAGTCATGCATAGACCATGACAGCCAAATAGAATATGTACAAAATATAAATACAAGTCATGCATAGACCATGACAGCCAAATAGAATATGTACAGAATATAAAAACAAGTCATGCATAGACCATGACAGCCAAATAGAATATGTACAAAATATAAAAACAAGTCATGCATAGACCATGACAGCCAAATAGAATATGTACAGAATATAAAAACAAGTCATGCATAGACCATGACAGCCAAATAGAATATGTACAAAATATAAAAACAAGTCATGCATAGACCATGACAGCCAAATAGAATGACAGGCAAATAGAATATGTACAAAATATAAATACAAGTCATGCATAGATCATGACAGGCAAATAGAATATGTACAGAATATAAAAACAAGTCATGCATAGACCATGACAGCCAAATAGAATATGTACAAAATATAAAAACAAGTCATGCATAGACCATGACAGCCAAATAGAATATGTACAAAATATAAATACAAGTCATGCATAGACCATGACAGCCAAATAGAATATGTACAGAATATAAATACAAGTCATGCATAGACCATGACAGCCAAATAGAATATGTACAGAATATAAATACAAGTCATGCATAGACCATGACAGCCAAATAGAATATGTACAAAATATAAATACAAGTCATGCATAGATCATGACAGGCAAATAGAATATGTACAGAATATAAAAACAAGTCATGCATAGACCATGACAGCCAAATAGAATATGTACAAAATATAAAAACAAGTCATGCATAGACCATGACAGCCAAATAGAATATGTACAAAATATAAAAACAAGTCATGCATAGACCATGACAGCCAAATAGAATATGTACAAAATATAAATACAAGTCATGCATAGACCATGACAGCCAAATAGAATATGTACAAAATATAAATACAAGTCATGCATAGACCATGACAGCCAAATAGAATATGTACAAAATATAAATACAAGTCATGCATAGACCATGACAGCCAAATAGAATATGTACAAAATATAAAAACAAGTCATGCATAGACCATGACAGCCAAATAGAATATGTACAGAATATAAAAACAAGTCATGCATAGACCATGACAGCCAAATAGAATATGTACAGAATATAAAAACAAGTCATGCATAGACCATGACAGCCAAATAGAATATGTACAAAATATAAAAACAAGTCATGCATAGACCATGACAGCCAAATAGAATATGTACAGAATATAAAAACAAGTCATGCATAGACCATGACAGCCAAATAGAATATGTACAGAATATAAAAACAAGTCATGCATAGACCATGACAGCCAAATAGAATATGTACAAAATATAAAAACAAGTCATGCATAGACCATGACAGCCAAATAGAATATGTACAAAATATAAAAACAAGTCATGCATAGACCATGACAGCCAAATAGAATATGTACAGAATATAAAAACAAGTCATGCATAGACCATGACAGCCAAATAGAATATGTACAAAATATAAATACAAGTCATGCATAGACCATGACAGCCAAATAGAATATGTACAAAATATAAAAACAAGTCATGCATAGACCATGACAGCCAAATAGAATATGTACAGAATATAAATACAGATGTAATCACAGTGGGGAAGGAAGAGAGCAAGAGGTGGCGGGACAAGAAAAAGGGGATTGAGACAGAGACGCTGATAGATAGACCGAAAAGAGGAGAAAAACAAAAGGAGACAGACAGACAGAGTGAGAGAGAGTGTGAAAGAGAGAGAGAAGGATTGCGGATGTGAAGAAAAGTTTAGCTTACAAATGCAGGGGAAAAAACCTCGCAAAACCACTCACGTGTAAAGTGTGTGTGTGTGCGTGCGTGTCTTTTTCGCTTTCCATTGTATGCATAAATACATATTCTAGTTTGAAAAAAGTAGTTGCATGATGCATGGGTGCTACCAAAGACTGTACAGGGGAAGATAAACATCCGGTCTCTTTTCCCTATATGAGTAGTGAGGACAGAAACACTGGTTATGTCCCTTTGAAACGTGACACATTTTACACATCGATAGGCCAGTTGAATTCTCCGTTCAAGTTCCAGTCCGAGTTTTTGGATAGCCTCCACTGTGAATAGTGTACACGTCCGCACTAACGATAACTCTATCAGCCCGGTTCGCCGAGCTTTTAAGTAATCCATCTTACCCTTTTAGAATATCTTTGGTGCTACTCTTTCATTTTTACACTGATTTCAGTATTTTTTATTTTACCAGAAACAACTGCAGAAAAAAAAATATGACCACAAGCGATTTGGGGCGTTTTGAACTTGGTGGTTCTATCTTGGAAGTTTACAAAGGCAATGTAATAATTTTACAAGGCTTATCAGACTCAAGCTGTCTCTGTCTATCATTTTAACTGTTTGTCTGTCTCGTTATCTCTCTCTCTTAACTTGCCCCCCTGAATCATCTGATGGAGCTCTGCCCCTGTACCCTGCTGGGGCCATTTGTCCCTGGACCCCTGCCTTTCAGGGTTTTTTTCTTTGGGGGAGTTGCACCCATGTACATGCTCAAAATAGCCAGGCATTTCCTTCCTCCTCTCACCAACTGTATCTTTATAATTGTTACCCGTGCAATCTTTGCCCCAGATACCTTATTTTGTGTGTGCTGTTCTGTACTGACCCGAAGTGTTCTTTATCTTTTCAGGAGGCTCTGGACTTGGTGTCATCATGGTACAGAGGCAACGCGGTGCCCGCCCTGGTTCCCCAAGCTACCTCGAAACAGACATCGACAAATGCCATGGAAGAAGATGAGGAGGATGAGGCAAACAAAGCGCAGGAAACGGATGCTGAAGTGGTCAAAAGGGACCTAGCGGAGGTACTAGAGTTTGACTCCTGCTTTGCTGTTGTTCCTTGCATTGCAGGAGTGTTGATTGAAAACAGATTGTGGTGTTACTACAGGTGGGGGGGGGGTGTCAAAGAATCAGATGAAATAAAAGTTGTAAAATACTTGTTTCATGCGCCAGATCCGTCTTCACTCGCAGGTTTCTGGGTGTTTTTTTTTACAATTTGATGTAAAGGTAAGTGGATGTGATCAGACTATTGGGTGCGGTAGAAGAACTAGCTCTGTGTTGGGCGAACGTTGGTACCTTTTTAAATTAAAAACATGGAAATAATCCTTGTTCTTTCTGTGTGTCTCAGGGTTTGATGGGTCGCATGATGCTGCTGGAACGTCTGCTGTACATTCTGGACGCGCGTCAGCCCCAGGCCCCCACAGTGGTGTGCATCCTCAACATTTTGACCCGCCTGAGTCGCCATAGTCCACAGTTGGCTTACCAGGTAATGCTGTTTACTTCATCATTTTGACACGCTCGAGTCGCCATAGTCCACAGTTGGCTTACCAGGTAATGCTGTTTACTTCATTATTTTGACACGCTCGAGTCGCCATAGTCCACAGATGGCTTACCAGGTAATGTTGTTTACTTCATCATTTTGACACGCTCGAGTCGCCATAGTCCACAGTTGGCTTACCAGGTAATGCTGTTTACTTCATCATTTTGACACGCTCGAGTCGCCATAGTCCACAGATGGCTTACCAGGTAATGCTGTTTGCTTCATCAGTTTGATGCGCTTACCCAGCAGATTGCTTAGATACTTATCAGTAGTATTTTGTTTGTTACCTTTGTTTTTAATGGTAAATATAGAGAAGCAAGATACATTGCACTCTGACTGGAGATTATATTGCAGTCAGCATTGAGAATGCTCTCCAAAAGCCAACTATAAGGCTGTAAACGAAATAGCAGCAACAACAACAAAAACGCTTCTTCAAGTTCAAGGCTGCAGTTCAGAGTGTTTGAATGTCATAGTTCCTATGACGTAACACAACCACAGTGACCATAGGTCAAAGTAGTGGTAAATGAAGGGCAAGAGCTGTGCCGGTCGGGGTTCGTCCCCGGTGAGCGCTACGCTAGCCGGATTGGTCCAGCCCGGATACTGTGAAAAGGCCTATGGTCAACTCTTAAAAAGCTGTCAACACCACCAGACAGTAAAACAAAGACATGTTTCTTTATTTAAAAAAAAAGGATTTTATATTTCAATTCTCAGTGCGCTCTCCCAGTTCCGTCGAGTACATAGCCTTCATAGGCTCCTTCGATGTACAGTACCAGAACCAGAACACACACACACGCACACACACACACTCACACACCCATCCTCCCCCACAGGTAGTAAAATGATTTCCCATTTTACGGTTTAAAAAAATATAGAGAGTAGAAAGGGGTGTTGCATACTCCTTAAAATGACGCAAGCATGACGTGTTTCTCTACAATCTCTACTTTTTCAAGGTGGGGTACGCGCATTCCCCACCAACGCGCAGACCTGTTTCTACTCTATGTCATCTTTACAGCTCAGTACGCGCATTCCCCACCAACGCGCAGACCTGTTTCTACTCTATGTCATCTTTACAGCTCGGTACGCGCATTCCCCACCAACGTGCAGACCTGTTTCTACTCTATGTCATCTTTACAGCTCGGTACGCGCATTCCCCACCAACGCGCAGACCTGTTTCTACTCTATGTCATCTTTACAGCTCAGTACGCGCATTCCCCACCAACGCGCAGACCTGTTTCTACTCTATGTCATCTTTACAGCTCAGTACGCGCATTCCCCACCAACGCGCAGACCTGTTTCTACTCTATGTCAACAGCTCAGTACGCGCATTCCCCACCAACGCACAGACCTGTTTCTACTCTATGTCATCTTTACAGCTCAGTACGCGCATTCCCCACCAACGCACAGACCTGTTTCTACTCTATGTCATCTTTACAGCTCAGTACGCGCATTCCCCACCAACGCGCAGACCTGTTTCTACTCTATGTCATCTTTACAGCTCAGTACGCGCATTCCCCACCAACGCGCAGACCTGTTTCTACTCTATGTCATCTTTACAGCTCAGTACGCGCATTCCCCACCAACGCGCAGACCTGTTTCTACTCTATGTCATCTTTACAGCTCAGTACGGCATTCCCCACCAACGTGCAGACCTGTTTCTACTCTATGTCATCTTTACAGCTCAGTACGCGCATTCCCCACCAACGCGCAGACCTGTTTCTACTCTATGTCATCTTTGCAGCTCATACTTTGCTATTTGCTCAAAGTTAAAGCCAGAAGCAGTCATTAACATTTTGCCTTGTTTTTGTTTTGTTGCTGCGCAGATTGCACGCAGCGCAAAGCTGATGAAGTTGGTGGTCGACAACTTTCTGCCCACGGCTTTGCTTTCACGAGGTAACCCTTGTTCTGCTTCTGTGTATGTGTGTGTGTGTGAGTGTGTGTGTGTGTGTGTGTGTGTGTGTGTGTGTGTGTGTGAGAGAGCAATGCTTGTAGGGACAAAAACTAAACTAGCGTCTGTTTCCATAGAGTCAATCCAACTGGGTAGCAATATCATTCCCCTCTCAGACTCTGTCAAAAACTTAGGTGTCACTTTGGACAATACTCTTTCCGTGCAGAGTTTCCTGACTCAGTGTGCGTTCGCTTTGTATTGCGTTTTTGATTGAAAGCGTTATGAATGCTAACGTGTGTGTGTGCGCTTTGATTTGATTTCTATCAAGATTTAAATACTGTATATTGTTGTTGTTGTTGTTGAGCATAGGGTCTCTGATCATCCCCCCACACACACACCCTTTCTCTCTGTCTTCCCTATCCCTCTCCTATCTGAATCTCTTTATCTCTCACCCTGGTTTACAATGGCAATTATGAAGGAAATTTTTTTTATTTTTTTTTATTTTTTTTCAATCTTTATTTCTTTCCTTTTCTTCTTCTTTTCTCTCTCTCGCTCTCTCACACTCTCTCTCTCTCCATCCATCATTGTTGCCGTTATCGTGTCTGCCGTCGTGGAATCGCGATTCTTGGTCATGTCCTCTTCTCCTCATGTTTTCTTTTCCATTCTTTTCTTTCCCTCTCCTCTCAACTCCCCTTCTCTCATCCTTCTTCTTTTCTTTTCCTTTTGTTGTCTTCCTTCTCTTCTTCCTTTATTGTATTATTCCTCTTCTCCCTCCTCCCTTTTCTTCGATATCTTTCCTTTTCACATTATTTTCTTTCTTCACATTCTGCATTTTCTGTCCCCCTCTTTCCCCTCTTTGTTCAACCACTCCCCCCTTCTTCTTTTTTTTCATTTTTATTTTTTTCTCTTCCTTTTGTTCTTTTTTTGTGAAAAACAAAGAGGAAAAGAAATTGAATTTATCAGTGTTTATTGTATCTTTAAAATCAGGGTCAGAGACAATGCACTGGCCAGAAATCCAAAGCGCCCTGATTGGAAGATTTCAGCATGATAGACGCACATTTCGTGCTTAAGAATTGACCTTGCTTATTTCAGGTTGTGATCAGAAATCAGTGTCCAGTGCATACGGCAGACCGTTAGCAGCAGCCATGCGACTGATGGGGAGCTTGTGTCGGTCCGGTCGACACATCGCCTCCGTTGTGAACGCCACTTATTCCCTGCAAAACGTCATGGCCAGCTACCTGTCTCTCAGTTCCCAGTGAGTCAGTATTGCATGGCTGCAACTTTCCCCGGTGTACAAGGATTTCCTGTTTTTGAATTTTACCAGAAAAGGAAGTTCCTTTTTTTTTAAATTTGTCAAACAAGATCTTTGTGTGTCTACTGTATTTTTCAAACACTTTAACCCTTTCACCGCCAGCCATCTTTGAGCCAAAAATTTCCATTAAAGCTACTTGGCTACAGAAAAGATTTTGTCTGCAATATTGTGGGATTTCTCTGTGACACATTTAGAATGGGGTCAATCCTTACTGCCCACATTTAGGAACACAGTATCATTCAATAACAGACCCTGATTTCAAGAGTTTCTATGACATGGGTGTTAAATCATTGTGGTGCAAAAATGCGACATTGGCGGTGAAAGGGTTAAGATAAGCATTTGTATAAATTGTGGAAAAAGCAAACTAAAATACCTTCATAAATCAATTTTTGCTTCAGCTGCAGGGGGACATTACCCCTGGACCCCGGCCTTTCAGGTTTTTCATTGTGTGTAGTTGCACCCATGGTGTTGTGTTTTTGTTTATTCTTATGTAAAGCTTATGTTTTCTTTCCATTCCTTTTGTCTTCTTGTTTCTCTTTTTTGTTCTTCATTGATGAAATTTACTCTTTTTGTCACCTCACTTGTTCATTTCCCTTTGTTCATTTTATTTGCCTTGTTCATAATCATTGCTCAAGTACCATATTTTGCGGACTATAAGGCGATACTTTTTTCTCTCACTAACTGAGACCCCTGCGCCTTGTAATAATGATGACTAAAATAGTAAGAATATATAATAACAAAATCTGAATTTTGTGTAAAATTTGGGGGGTGCGCCTTATACCGTTTTTGCCGATTTGAGCTTTATAACGTAACGTTAGCCCTTGTGAAATGGTCCTGTTCTATAAAAAAAAAATAGGCCGGTCTAGCATTCTCAAATGGGATTTGTTCTCAACATGTCTGCGCATGCAAAGAAATCGATCATGACGTACCATCAAATTCAAGTTATCTTTTGATGTATTCGACACTAAATTGACCCTACACCTATCCCTTACCCTATCCCTAATCAGAACCCTAACCCTATCTCTAACTCTTCGCACATGCGTAGACGGTTTGAGAACAAAACCTATTTGAGAACACCACACCGGTTTGTTTTTCATCGGTTCGGCCACAGAGCTTCAGGCCCTGTAGTCAAGTGTGCGTCTTAGACAGTCAACATCGGTAGTAGTATGATGCAAATTAGACAAAACTGCCAAACGATTGGCCGTTTAGCCTAATTCACATACTACTACCCGTGTTGACTGTCCCTCAGATGTACTCATGACTACAGGGCCAGGTTGTCAGATGTGTGTGTGTGACCTTTTATCTGGTCAGGGTCTGTCTGTGTGTTTGGGTGTCTGTCTGTCTGTGTTGGTGTGCCTACAAAGAACCGTAATGACCAACCCCTCGTTTCATGCAGCCAGGGGTCATATGACCACAAGACGTTCAATGCTGCACATAAAGTCCTCCAAATATGAAAAAGACGTCTAAATATGGAAAATAACGTTAGTCGAGTAAAACTATTTTTTTAGAATTCTATGGTTTTCAGTGAAATGTTAGAATTTGTATCTTTTAACCTTTCAAACTGACACCATATGGTGATGCTTTCTTATTAGAAATTTGCCTGGCAGCATCTTCCAGGCACAGTAGTCTGTTTGACCTCACTTGGCCTCTGCTGTCAAATTAAGGTATCAGGTATTATTAGGTACTTTATAGTCACAGAGGTGTCTCTGTGAAATTCGGCTCATTCGTCCTAAACGGTTGTGCAGGCCATAAGCCGGATCCAGCTCATTCATCCCAAGTGAGTTAAGCAAAAAAACAACAGGAAACAGTCCAAAGTAGTGCATGGCACTGAAGGGGTTAATGGGATGCACGTACAGCTGATGTACTCAGCATTCAGAATGTTATGTATATGTGAATTATTGTGTGTGTTTTCAGAGAACTTCCTCTGTCGGTGAAGGAGGGAGAGTGCCTTCAGAAGGAAAGCTTCATCGCCTGGAGAGTCCTGATGTCCTATGGACTGGCAGCTGACATCTTCATGTGAGCAGTTTGTATGTGTGTGTATGTCTCTCTCTTTCTATCTCTGTCTCTCTTTCTCTCTCTCTCTCTCTCTCTCTCTCTCTCTCTCTCTCTCTCTCTCTCTCTCTCTCTCTCTCTCTCTCTCTCTCTCTCTCNTCTCTCTCTCTCTCTCTCTCTCTCTCTCTCTCTCTGGCTGCCTCTGTGTGTGTGTGTGACTTTTTATCTGTGTGTGTGTCTCTCTGTGTGTGTGTTTGTGTGCCTCTGTCTGTGTGTTTGGGTGTCTGTCTGTCTGTGTTGGTGTGCCTACCAAATTGAGTTGATAGGGACACTTTTTGATCTCTGTACCAAACTCATCATTATCATTATTATTGCAGTTATAATTAGCATTGCAGTTTTGTTGCTATGATAGCGATGACGATGATACTAATGATGATGATGATTTGATGCAAGTTGAGTTGATATTGAGACTTTTAGATCTCTGTTCCACTCATCATGTGTATGTGGGTCTGTGTGAGTACGAGTATGTCTGTGTGCAAGCATGCCGCATTCACTCGTGTGCGTGCATGTGCGTACATGTGTGTGTGTGTGTGTGTGACTGTGTATCAGTGTGCATGTGTGTGTGTGTGTGACTGTGTATCAGTGTGCGTGTGCATGTGTGTGTGTTTAAAAGCTGACTGTAAAGTGCTTTGTGCTCGATAAAAAGCACTATATAAATATCCCTTGTTTATTATTATTACTATCATTATCATCATCATAGTTATGATTAACATTGTTTTTTGCTATGATATTGATAGTGATGATGATGCTGCTGCTGATGATGATGATAGTGATGATGATGATGATACTGATGATGATGATGATTTGTTGCAGCGACATGTACGAGCCTTTGATGGAACAGCAGAGGGAGCTGATGAGCCGATTGTCCAACCCCACCACCAGCCAGCCAACGGAGAGAGACACACTCTTTATATCGGCGCTGGAAGGCTTATTGCCTGTGGCTGCCATTCCAGTGCTCAAACCAGACTTCAGTCAGAGGTAAGTCTAAGAAATGAGAGAGACAAAAAAAGGGAGTGATTGAGGGCGAACGAACAAACGAACGAACAAATTATTTTAATGAGTAGGCCTTTCTGCCCATGTCATAAAGGAACAGGGGTGAAGGGACAGGGGGAAAAAAGAAGAAAAGGAATAAACCAAAGTCATATAATAGCATAATAATCACAAATCGAAACCTTTCAGGGAGTGATTGAGGAGGGAGAGAGAGGGACGTGCTCTTTATATCTGCGCTGGAAGGCTTATTGCCTGTGGCTGCTGTTCCCCTTGTCAAACCAGACTTCAGTCAGAGGTAAATCTAAGAAAGAGAGAGAGGAGAAAAGGGAGTGATTGAGGAGAGAGAGAGAGAGAGGAGAAAAGGAAATGATTGAGGAGAGAGAGAGAGAGAGAGAGAGAGAAGTGATTGAGAGAGAGAAAGAGAGGAATGATTGAGGAGAGAGAGAGGAGAAAAGGGAATGATTGAGGAGAGAGAGAGAGAGAAAAAGGGAGTGATTGAGGAGAGAGAGAGAGACACGCTCTTTATATCGGCGCTGGAAGGCTTATTGCCTGTGGCTGCCGTTCCCCTTGTCAAACCAGACTTCAGTCAGAGGTAAGAGACACAGTGAAGGAGGTGGAGGGAGGCTGGAATTTGAGAGACTAGAGAGAGAGAAAATAAAGTGAGAGAGAGTGAGAAAGGATGGGGGGGGGGGGGGGGGGAGAGAGTGAGAGAGAGATATGCTCTTTGTATCTGCATTGGAAAGTTTATTTCCTGTGGCTGCCATTCCTCATGTCAAACCAGACTTTAGCCATAGGTCAGTCTAAGAGAGAGTCAGAGAGAGAGAGAGAGAGAGAAAAAAAGGGTTATAAGATAAGCATACAATTTGAGTGAAACGAACGAATGAACGAAATTTTATTTAATCAGGGGTATAAGATAAGCATACGATTTGCTTTTTTACACTCAGCCCTGAGGAAGAGTAAACAAAAATGGGTAAAAAAAAAAAGATTCACACAAAAAGAGAAAGCGCTTGCAGAGACAAATAATAATGAGAGAGAGAAAGAGAGAGAGAGGGTAAAGCATTCAAGAAAGAGAGAGAGAGAGAGAGAAATGGAGGGGGGGGGGAGAGAGGGAGAAGAGTGGGTGAGAGAGAGAAAGAGAGAGAGAGAAATGGGTGAGAGAGAGAAAGAGAGAGAGACGCGCTCTTTATATCGGCGCTGGAAGGTTTATTGCCTGTGGCTGCAATTCCAGTGCTCAAACCTGGCCAGGCGTCTAGAGATTAAAAAAGAGATCAAGAGAGGGAGTAAGGAGGGTGAGAGAGAGAAGCAAGAGGTAGAGGTGGAGCGAGAACAGGGAAAGAGAGAGGGAGAGAGACATACTTTTTATTTTTACCATATTTTACGGACTACAAGGCGCACCTGTTTATAATGCGCACCCTCCAAATTTTACACAAAATTCAGATGTTGTTATTATAGTTTCTTACTATTTTATCAGTCACATTATAAGGTGCAGGGGTCTCAGTCTAGGAAAAAAGTATCGCCTTATACAAAATACAATATGTCACTGGTAGAAGGGTTATTGCCGGCAACTGACATTCCTCGTGTCCGACTACATTCCGTTGTGTGTTGCAGTGAAGCCTCGAGCGCTCAGAGTTGCCGGGTCAGTCATGTGACGTGGGGTCACGTGGAGGGCCTGTGTCCCATGGTGCAGCTGTGTTGCGAGCAGTGCCTGACTCACCTCGCTCACAACTATACTCAGCAGGTACAGATGGGGTTAGAAAAGCTTTGCTAACATATACATAGCGGGCAACCCTTGTGCAATGTGGTCTGTAACACTAGGAAAGTTCAGGTAACTTCCCTTGTTTTGTCCACTCTGTTGTGTTTTGGCGAATAGGAAAAGAAAGATTTGTTATTCAACAGATAGCATAACTGTTCATCAGACAACATTTTGTGAACACATCAAAGCATGTGAAGTTGTGGTCCATGCACAGTACCTGCTGCCTTTATTCTTTCCCGCATTGACTATTGCAACTCTCTTCTCTGTGGCTGTCCTCAATATCTCCTGCAACGTGTTCAAAAACTGCAAAACAGTGCAGCACGCCTCACTCTCAAGATTCCACGTTCTGATCATATAACACCTCATCTTCGTAACTTGCACTGGCTTCCAGTAGAGGCTAGAATCAAGTATAAAATAGCTTGCCTTTGTTTCGGTGCTGTTCACTCCTCTGGTCCCGTCTATCTCTCCGAACTAGTAACTGTCTACACACCTGCTCGCTCCCTACGTTCTTCCTCTGACTGCTGCACACTCAAGGTTCCTCGGGTCCACACGAAATCGTTTGGTGAACGATCCTTCTACTATTTAGCACCTCACTTATGGAATTCCCTCCCACAACATGTCCGCTCATCTGACTCTATCTCCGCCTTTCGCTCTGCCCTTAAAACTCACTTGTTTCGGACATATTATGATTGATTAGTGTTTGTGTGTGAGGTGTGTGGGGGGGGGGGGGTTCCGTTTTATTGCAGAAATCTTGTAAAAAATGTATTTACAATTATTTTATGATTCGTATTTTGTATGTAGAATGTCTACGTCTTGTAAACTTTAAATGCTTGTAAATGAGGTAGAAGGGTATTTTTGTTTTTGCAAAATTTGTCTATTATAATTAGTCATGTAATTGGTATGTCGATGGCAGTATGATTTTATTTCAAGTTGCAGTATTGTATTCAAACTTGATTGAGAATGTGAATGTGGTCTCTATGTTTCTTCTTAGAATGTTCATATTGTAACTATTTTACTCTTGTATAACTGATTAATTGTGTGTGAGTGTGTGTGCGCATGCATGTGTGTGTATGTGTGCGTGCGCGCGCGCGCACGTGTGTGTGTGTAAGGAAGTAAGAGAACGTTGCGTGCAAGCATCGTGCTTATTTTACTTTCTAATGATTAATTATTTGTCTGCCTTTAATGTTCTTGTTATCAATGTAAAGCACACTGAGCTCATGTGAGAAAGAGCGCTATATAAATTCCCATTATTATTATTATTATTATTATGTATGTCTGTTTGTGTGTTGAAGCGTACACGGTTACTGGAAGGTTTTGTTCAAATAGAAGAAAAGGTCAGGTCAGGTCAGGAAGCAAGGTCTTGCAACAAGGCAACTTATGATTTTTCATTGTAAAAATAATTGGCATGGCTGTGACGATTTTTGAATTGTTAATGAAACTGATACTATAAAGACACGCTGATGCACCACGATTAAGTCCCTTGGTTTTTTTATGGGTAACTGTGACCCACATTCAAATGTCCCCAACTTCAAATTGAGGCTGCTCTTTAAAATGATGTTTCGGTTTGAATTTGGGGGCATTTGTATGGGAGTCAGACTTGGTCAAATCAAGATTTCTTTCTAGCTATAAGAGGGAAAACATGTGAAACCCGTGATTTTGACACGTGATCTGGTGGGTCTTTAATGGTACACATTTTGGATCTTTGTCCAGGATGCTTTTGAACTGATTAATGCGCATGCTTGTGTGTGTTAATGTTTTGTGCAAGTGATTTGGACAGGAAGAGTGTTCCAGTATTTGTCACTGAGTTGAAGACACTTCTTAATTGAAATCTTCTCGTTCCTTTCAGAAGACCAGTCTGCAGTTTCCAGCGGCCTGTTTAAATTTCATGGCCACTTTCTACAGCAAGCGACAAGGACAGGTGAGTTAGGCTGGAATATATAGTTGTGCCAATTGTCAGTACTGCCACTAACTTCTTGCCATCAGATCGTCTTGACATTGTGCAGGCACATGACGTTTAACTCATTCAAGTCGTTCCGGCCATATGTGTCCAGAAATAATAGGTAGGTGTCAATTTGATGTATTTGCTTCAAGGGAAGTAAATCTGTGTGCACACCATACCTTGGTCACTTATAAACTTGCTTCACTCCCTTAGACCACAATTTTGCCTCTGACTTTGCTTTTGTAGTGGTTTGTTGTGGGGAAGCCCATTGGTGTAGAGAGTTTTTCTATATAAAGTCTATGTATCAAAAAGTCTGATCTAAACAAATTTCTCCTTTTGTTTATGTATGTTTTGTTTGTGTGTATGGCTCTAGTGATTTGTGAGTTTTTTGAATAATTCAAAATCATTGCGATGCGAATGAGTTAAACCATAGAACTTGTATCTAATCCAATGCTTGGAATTGGATGCAATTAGTGGGTTTTAATGTCACTGTTTCCTTTATGCGTAGAGCTTAAAAGATAAGCACTGTAGAATTGTTTTTACAACATTTTCTTGAGCAAAGATGCTTTCCGACTCTACGGTATTTTCCTTTTATTTTTGTTATTTTTTTTTAATTTGTTGACTTCGAGAAGGAACCAAAACTTATAATACATTTTCTTACTTGCAAAACAACCCTTCAAAACTTCACTTTAATGGTCAACCTATGGCGATATTTTTCACGCCAGAGGGCAGTCAATGCACTAGGGGCTTATCACGCGATTTTCTTACTTGGGCGTGGTGAGAGAGAGAGTGATGGTAGGACCACTCACTGTCTCTCTCTCTTTCTTTATCCCCAACTAATAATATAGAGAGGATTAGCCCCACACGAGCGTCATGCCCTCTGGCGTGAGAAAAATCGCACTAAGTCTCTCATTGTCTTCCGTATTTGCCTTGTTTGGTTTGCCTTAATTCGATCACCTCTTAGTCTATATGCATGCTCCTTTGTCATTACACTTATGTGAATCGTGTAGCTAGGTTCTTAATCAAATGAAAATTACATTTTCTTTCTTGGCAGAAGTTAACTTTGAGTCAGCGCTTTCACAATTTTCTTTCTTCTTTTTCCCAATCTTCAGATTACATCGTAAGGCCATGGATCAAATAAAAGTCTGAATTGGCTATTCACTGTGTCTGTACATGTGATGCAAGTTTGTTTCGCACCCATGGCCAAATATTAATGATCCATTGTGCCCAACTGGAAGCTGTTCTTTACCAGTGGCAGTTCTCCCTACATGCCGTAAAGAGTTGTACTTTTGTCACTCCACTCATGTTTGACGACTGTGGGTGGCTCCATGAATGGAGCGAAGTCCCATGAAGTCGGAGTATGGCCGCCCAGGTGATCCCAACCCTTTAAAAGCAGCCATGCATGTAATCTTCCCACCCAAAGCCCTGCGAAATGTTCACATTCACGCCCCCAGAGCCCTTAGGCTGGGGAACGAAAACAATTCTCATTGTTAAGCCTTAGATTTAAATAAAAGAAGAGCATTCATTGAATCGACAATAACCACTCCCCTGTCTCTTGAAATGCTTTTTTGTTACGCAATGAATGCTGAATATTAATGGTCCATTGTGCCGTTACTTTCACCTGTTCTACTTTTGACGATCATTGGTCATTGGCATGTTGGCAAAGTTGTACTTTAGACACCCCCCCTCGTGTCACTCTCGATCTCAAAGTCTGCCTCCTTCAGTTTCATAACAATAACCCAAGGCTGATCCCAACCCTATCCTCTTTGTGTTTATGACTCTCGATCTCAAAGTCTGGTTCTTTCAGTTTCATGACAATAACCCTAGGCTGATCCCAACCCTATCCTGTTTGTGTGTTATGACTGCTCGATCTCAAAATGTTGGTTCTGGTAAAGTTTGATGAGGGGTGTGTGAACCTAGGTTTGATCCTTGTTCATGGTCCTCGTTGCTGGTTACTGACTCTCAGGGCAGTCAAAGTCTGTGGACTTTCCAGTTTCAGAACGCTTCAGCGCTAGGCTGATCCTTTTCTCCAATCGTGGGGGTTTACCTCCATCGAGCCAACTGTGGTACTCTTGAGCTGGCTGGTTCTTTTTCAGTTTCATGACAATGGACCCTAGGCTGATCCCATCCCTCCTGTTTCCAGAGTGTTCTTGCAGGAATGCTGCTTTTGCAGTGAAAATGTTCAATGGTAAAGTTTGATGCAGGGGTGTGTGAACTACGAGGATGCTCCACTTGTTCATGGTTGGCTTGCTGGTTCCCTGTGTTTCTCAGGGCAGTGAGAGTGCTGTAGACCTGGTTCAGAGGGCAGAACACTTCAGCGCTCACAGCGTGGTTCCTTTCCTCCAGTCGTGGGGGTTCACCTCCATCGCAGCCAACCTGTGGTACGTCTTGCAGCTGTCTTTTTTCTTTTTCCTTCATATATTAATGATGCTCCTTCTTGCAGGATGTCCTGAATTGCAGGATTTTTAAATTGCCCGGAGCCGGCATCGCCGCATTATGAGAATTTGAGAAGATGCATTTTGCTGGTTATAGAGGTCATGAAGTTTAACCAGAAGTGAAAGTGCAACGAGAGCCTGTCAATTACATTGGAAACTGTTGTTTCCCTTCAGCTTCCAGGGGGCATTGCCCCCCGGAACCCCCAGGAGGGGTGCTGTCCCTGCACTCAGCCGGGGCTTGCAGGATTTTTGAAATTTTCTAGGAGCACCCATGTTTATGACGAGTTAGCTCATTGGAGTCACAGTCAGATAGTGCACGTCGACCCCAGGAATCGCGCGTTTCAGGGCACGTTTTTGACAAAATCACTACCAAATGATTAATCAAGACAGAAGCAAACAATACTTTGCCAAAGAAAGGTATGAGTCTACTAAATACAATGTCACAGACAGTCAGTGTGCTTACTCATCTCTTTTGTGTAAAAAAAACACACTCAGTAAAGTACCCAAAACAGAATTTCCGATTTTTTTTAGCCGCTATTTTGTTTATGTAAGAACACAGCTGTTGCTAAGTGACTCCATGAAATTCGCTAAAAAAAATAAGGCCCAAATGGCTATGAGATACGGTCTAAGGGAAGCAATCGAGGCATAAATGAGTGTACTCTGACTTTCAACAGTAAGCTCCCTTGATTAGTGTTTGTGGGTGCAAAAAAAAGAAGAGAAATTCAGACGGCAGTTGTCTGCCGTCATGACCTGAACAGTCTGACAGTGACGGCAGACATCTGCCATCATGACTCCAATGAGTTAACCCCTTCACTGTACTGCCAGAGAAAATTGAGAAGTTGTCTTTTATTTTACAATTTTTTTTTATTGATAAGAGACCTGTTATGCTCAATTTGTGTGTATGGCTGGAGTGATTTGTGAGTTTATTGAATAATTCAAAATCGTTGCGATGCAAAAGGAAACGATCTTTCGTCCATCATTAAGGTGAACAAGAATAATAATTTATGGTAACACTTAACCAATGTAAAACGAATAGAAAAAAAAAAGATCAGATCGTTTATATCCATAAAGCAACATGCAGAAAATGGAAATGATAATAAAAAGAAGTCTAGCTGCTGAGTAGAAAGATTACAGTAATTTTTGCGTAGTATCATAGGTGTGTTTAGACGTGATCATAGGTGTGTTTAGACGTGAATGAGCCCATTCATGCATGTCTGTGTATTTGAGTGAGTGTGTGTTTGTATGTGTGTGTGTGTGTGTGTGTGTGTGTGTCTTTCATTTAACGTCTAGCCACTTCTCATGATATTAGACGGGGGAAAAAAATTATGTTTGTGAGATTGGGTGCAGGCATGTGAGTGTGTGCATGTATGTGTGCATATCTGTATATGCATGTGAGTATCTATTATTATGAATGGATAGACCTATGTGAGTATATTATTATGAATGGATAGACCTATGTGTATGTGTGTGTGCATAAGCGCACACACCCAAGCACATGTGTATGTGTGCAGTTTTGTGTCTTCACGTTTGCATGTGTGTGCATATGTCTTTGTTTCCTTTAGCTCCTCCTCCAACATTCTCCTCCCGCCATCGGAATGCCGAGAACAGGGAGAAGCAACAAGCTCCCTGCCTGAACTGGGCTGTGAGAATTGCAGACAGCAACAACAACATGAAGGACAAACAACATCAACATCAACAGTGCCTTTGCTGAGAGAGCGCAGTCCTGTGGGATTCCTTCTGTCCTTGTGTCGCCTGGTCTACTGCCTACATTCACTTCACAAGGAATCAGCTCAGCAGGTTAGCTTATTACGGTATGAAATATCATCAAGATAATTACGAATATGAATAATCAATTATCAATTTAAAATAGTCAACAGTATTAGTGCCTGTGTGGAGAGAGCACTGTCCCGTGGGCTTCCATGTGTCCTTCTGTCATCTGGTCTACTGTCTACATTCAGTTCACAGAGACTCTGCTCAGCAGGTTAGTTTAATATCATATATTATATTATATTATAATAGGAATTCATCGCGGGGAAGGTGCAAACCTCCCCCCCCCCCCCCCCTCTCTCAGCCTGTTCTGTGTCCCTGGTTTTGTTAAGTGACATTGTATATTTCTCTGTTTTCAATTGTCAGATGGCAGCCCTCATTCTGAAGCACCAAGACGTGAGCACCTACCTGCAGAGAGTTACCTCCCGTGCTGCCAACCCTCTCCACAACAACCACTTCACCGGCTTTGAAACGCTGTTGCACTACTTTCTCATCAAGATCTCTGCGCTGCTGGTAACAATGGCTTGGCTTTCTTGATTTTTTGTTTTGTTGTTTTTTTCCTGGTATGAATGGAATTTCCTTTGACCCTGTTGAAAGTATGTTTTTTGTGTGAATTTGTGGTTTGTTGGGTGTATGCTTGTAATGTGTGTCTGTATAGAGGGACTGCTCTTGTTCGTGAGTGCACGATCATATGCTGGTATGCATGAACGCTGGAACTGATCTTCGTTCTACTTTTCATCAGGTTTCCCTCAAGGACAACCTGGGGCGGTTCAAGGAACGGAGACTGGGCTGGGGTCGGGATCGCATCGTGGAGTTGGCTACCAGGTCTGCCGGCCGGGGGGTTGCTTCCCCCCAAGCACGTGCATGCGTGGACACAAATTCTCCCGAACGACTGGGCTACACCTTCATCCTGAGGGACGCATATTTTCACGCGTGCATCCATCCTTCACGTCAGCGTTTCCTTCGCTTCGCCGTTAGGAGCTCGTTCGTCTGGCCAGGTCCCGGGCTATTCGTCACACGATTGGTTGTTGCTAACAACACTGTGCACACACACACACACACACAGCGGTTTTCAGTGCAGCTGTCGGTAACACACACACACACACACACACACACATGCACAGCACACACACACAGCTCTCTCTAGGACAGCAACCGAGAGTTGTTCAACCGTACCCTTGTTGCCTTCCTTCTGAACGACACAACAACTAGTGTCTGTTCTGGCAGGCATGGTTTTACTTGCTCTGTTTCAGACCTTCGTTTTCACTGGTTACAACCTTGAGTTGTTCAACCAGTTATTTCGTTCACCCGTTCCAGTCATCCTTTTCGGTCTGGTTCCGTCCCGATCGAACCTTACTGTCCGGCTAACATGATCTTCCATGCCCAGCCGTCAGCTCAGTTGTTCGACTGGGTGGCGTTGGAATGGGTTAAGGCGACGTCACGTTTGCACACTGTTTCGCTTTTTGTCTACAGTCACACCAAATCATGCGATAACTATGTTGCTGTTTCGGTCTGTCCCTACGTCAGTTTTCCAATGTAGAGTTGGTGAAGTGCAGTCACACATTCACACCGTGGCTTCTCAGTTTGCTAGTTCAGAGGTGGAGTCTGCTGTTTTGCGGATTCTCATCTTCACCTTTTAGTACTAGCCTCTATCCCGTCATCGATCCTTTGCTTGCCCATTCTGAACAAGTCTTGTCCAGATGTGGGCCTTTTCGTTTTTGACTCCTCGCCACTTCGGTTGATATTTTTTCCGGTTCGAAAGGGCGTTGTGGTGGCCCGGTCCGGCCACTCATAGTCCGTTTTGTTTCGGCCTTGGCTGCCCTGGGTGTCTCCATGCGGAGTTTGTCATCTCCTGGCTTCTTTTCCAGGATATTGTCTCGGTGGAGTCCACTCAGGTTCTGCCCCAGGATGATGCTTTCAGTACCCTTCTGTCTCTCGCGGGTACCAAGACGATTTAAAGTCTTCTCTCTATTCTCGTGATAGACTAGAAAGTTTTTCCTTATACCGCCGTCTGTTCTTTTCTTTGAATGAGAAATACCTAGTACCAAAGTGCGCTTTTAACTTAGTGTATATAAGTGCCGACTGGTCATTGCTCACTAATCCTCTGTGAGCCCATGAAATCCGGGCTTTCAGCACATCCCTGGCTATGATTAAGGGAGTGGCGCTTTCCAGCGTTATGGAAGCTGCGTACTGGTAGTGACAGTCCACGTTTGCTAGCTTCTACCTTCGCCTTTTCTCCGCCAGAAGGCAGGACGACGCCGTTGGCATCGGGAAGGTGGTGCTTGCGCAGACTCCTTTTTTCTCTGGTCTAACGATAAGCTTATGCTATTTTTTTTGTCTGGTGTTGGTATGGTTTATGCTGTTTGGGGGTAATGTTTTGGTTATCTAGTTATTATGTCCTCTCCCTTACAGGTTATCCCTGGCGTTCCCTGTCAGGTTTGTCTTGTGTATTGTTTTTTGTTTGTTGGGTGATGTTTTTCTTACCCACCTCCTCGCTGGGAATGTAGTGAAACGGTAACATGATAGAATAGATTGGATGATTTTATTAATATAACTATCTATTCTATCTATATACTTACCGTTTCACTACGATCAAAGGTTCCCACCCTCCTCCCTCCGACGAAAACATCATTGGGAAGGTTGGTTTTTAAAAAATTTATCATGATTTAAAGTTGCCTCCCCGGAAGTGACGTAGCGAGTGGGATCCACGGCAGCTTAGTGGTATTGGCTGTGTAGACAAGGGAAGTAATCTAGTCTTGTTAAGACTATAACTTTTTGGTCTTTGGTAAATTGGCATTTGCTCCAAATTGGAAGGAATAACTCATTCGTAGTGAAACGGTAAGTATATAGATATAATAGTTCAATTTGTGGTTTGTTGGGTGTATGCTTGTAACGTGTGTCTGTATAGAGGGACTGCTCTTGTTCGTGAGTGCACGATCATATGCTGGTATGCATGCATGCACGTGCATGCGTGGACACAAACACACTCACTTACACACACACACACACACACACACACACACACACACACACACACACACATTCCCTCGACCAAATAATAATCTATTCAAATCTAGTCTCCTCTATTCGGGTGGAGATTTATGGAACAAACTACCCTCCATTTTAAAAAACATGAAAAACAAGAACTACTTCAAGAAAAAAATGAAAATGTATCTCTTTAACAGAACATAATTGATAACTTTATTTATTTGAAATAATGGAAACGTAGCCTACATAACATATTTTGGTAAGTAAATGTGATGTTTTAAATGTTTCGTTGTTGATGTTGATGTATATATTGTACATAATATGCTATTCGCATATGTCCCCATCCTTTTTCCTGTTTTTGTGTGTGGCATATTTGCTTGTTTCTTTAATTAATTGTTTACTTGTATATTTTCCTTTTCTTGTTCGCTACTTTGGAATGTTTAGTTCTTTATTTTTTTCTTTATATCATTTTTTATGGATGGCTTGTTGAAAAAAAAAGCATGTTTTGCTTATACAATGTTCCCATCTGGAAATAAAATTTTGACTTGACTTGACTTGACTTGACACACACACACACACACACACACACACACACACACAGACACACACACAACTAGTGGTCATACAACTCTCGCTTATTAGTGGGTTTTTTTTAATTATTACAGTCAACCAAATATGATAGCTAGGTTTTCCAAGTGTGACCACACACCCTCCTCACCCTGTGCCCCCACCTCCCCACCCCAATTTTTTTTTTTAATTGGGTACGCGCTGCACTTGCGGCGATGCGCTCTCCGAGGGAGAGCAGCCCGAATTTCACAGAGATAAGTCTCTGTGACTAGAATATACCAAATACCAGTACCAATGCCAAACGTTATGCTTATGTCAATAAACAGTGATCAAAGGTATTTGAATTTTGAAACCAGTAAAGTCTTGTACATTTGTGGTGATGGGTGGAAGTGGATGGAATTGGGTGAGGGTGTGTGTGTTGGGGAGGGGTGTGTGTGTAACAATTGGGGTATTTATATGTACAGTTCATAAGTATGCAAGTGGTGCTCACAAACGATGCAGAAGCGTGCGTGTGCATATGGGTGCAGTTGTATGTGCGTGTTAGAGGGTGTGTGTAGTGTATATGAGAGAGAGAGAGAGAGAGAGAGTGAGTGTGTGTGTGTGTGTGCATGTATAAGCTTTACTCATAATCTTATATCTGTGATATGTTACTTCTCGTGTGCATTGTGTTTTATTGTATGTTTTAATGTGACAGCAAACAAAATTTCTTTGTTCGTTTTAATAGGGATAATGAATATTGATTAATTGATTGATTGATTGATTGATACATCTTGTTGTTACTGTGTTGACAGAATCCCCCCAGCAGACCCTCCCTGATGCACCAGCTGGATGTGATGTACATCTTGTTGTTACTGTGTTGACAGAATCCCCCCAGCAGACCCGCCATGATGCACCAGCTGGGTGTGATGTACATCTCGTTGTTACTGTGTTGACAGAATCCCCCCAGCAGACCCGCCCTGATGCACCAGCTGGCCCTGGATGTGATGTCACGGCTGCAGGAAGGGGACGAGTACCTGGCCCACGATCTGATGACCACCGTCATCTTCAGTGCCCACTTCATCCCGTAAGATAACGATATGATATTATGATTATATATATGGCGTGCTGCAGTCACAAAGGGAGCCACCAACTTCGAGACGCACCGTATCGAGACATCGCAGGCAAAGCGAGAAGCAAAGCTAGAGGCACGCAAGATCCACACGCAAGATCCGCTTGAACAGCCGCAGCTCTGCAACCCCGACAGATCCCCCCCAAGCTCTTTCTCCTGTCCTCACTGCCAGAGATCCTTCCTGGCTCGCATTGTCCTCACTAGCTCTGCAACCCCGACAGATCCCCCCCAAGCTCTTTCTCCTGTCCTCACTGCCAGAGATCCTTCCTGGCTCGCATTGGCCTCACTAGCCATATGCAAACTCATCCACCATCCTAGATTTCCACAAAGGACAAACTGTTGACCAGGGCAAGTCTCTGGCTATAACATCATCAAGTTTCTTTGACTGTTTTTCTCTGTTTTCACACCAGGAATGCACAAATACAAACATATTCATCTTGTTTTGACAGTGTTTTTTTGCCTCTGTGCCACTATTGGCTGCACTTTCAGTTAGTCTTTTCAAAAGCTGCTTGTGACTAATTTACAGGGATGTGAGAGCTGCGCGTAAATGCGCTTTTTCTATTCGACTAAAAAAAAAGTAAACATACAGAGAGAGAGACGATTGTCGAGTTCGGTAGACTTTCTTCGCGCACACACAGTGAAAATGAAAGCAGTTTGTAGCATGAGTACATTCCCTTGACTGAATTTCGTAAGCTTCTCTGTGGTTGGCCGGTTACGTCCAATGGCAATGCATCATTTTTATGTGTTCGGCTATGATTTTGAAGGAAGTTTTGGATGTTTTCAAAGCTATTGAGTGACTGTTTTATCGTCAACCATGAAAATTATTTATCACACCATAGATGTGAGGAAAGAAGAGATTGACAAAGGATGCCAACACAAATTTGACAGGGATTGGACAGTAAGATCCGTGTAGACGAAACCGCGAAAAAAATGATGTCGGAGGCAAAGTCTCGTTTGAGTACTTTGACGATACCTTCGACTACGCTTTTTTGTTTGGGGCTCTCACATCCATGAATTTAGCCCAGTTTTGCTCAAAGGAAAGCACTCAGAATACAGATAAATGATTGTTGAATATAATTAAACAAGTTTTTTCCCCTTAGACCATACCTAGCAGTGCACTGTTCAGAGTCAAAGTCACCACACACATATGCATGCATCGTGCTGAACGGAGGAAGCTTCTACCACACATATGTGCATGCTACATAGTGAAAAAGTTAACTCATTCAAGTTGTTCGGCCATATATGTCCAGAATTAATAGATAGCTGTCACTTTGATGCATTTGCTTTAAGGGAAGTGTGCTCATCATACCTTGGTCACTTCTAAACTCGCTTCACTCCCTTAGACCACAATTTTGCCTCTAACTTTGCTTTTGTAGTGGTTTGTTGTGGGGTAGCCAATCGGTGCAGAGAGTGTTTCTATATAAAGTCTGTATATAAAAAAGTCTGATCTACCACTTCCCTATGTCTAAACCTGAAGTAAAAACCCGTAATCTTTCATTTCTCCTATTGTTTATGTATGTTTTGTTTGTGTGTGTGGCTGAAGTGATTTGTGAGTTTTTTTAATAATTCAAAATCGTTGCGATGCGAATGAGTTAATGTATTTTCTCATTTGGAAAAGGGAGGGGCAAGAAGAGGAGCTCGCGGCAGCCTCCATGGCGGACCTGAAACTCTCCGGGCCTCCTATCCTGAAGAGCGCCACTCAGGAGGAGATAACCACCAACAACGGACAGCTGCTGCGGAGGTGTGTGCAGTCACTAGCCGTCATCAGGGCCCACTACTTCAAGGCCTTCGCTGCCCTGGAGGGGAAAGTCGTCGAGTCCAGGTGGGGTTTAGTCCCTTTGTTTTGGTTGAGATGGATGTTTATTTGTTTGTTCGTTGTTTTCTAGTTCTGTAAGTACCTTGGAGCTGCGGACAGAATGTTTGTTTTCTCTTTTGCCATTATATGTGTGTGTGAGAGAGAGAGAGAGAGAGAGAGAGTGTGTGTGTGTGTGTGTGTCAAGTCAAAGTCAAAGTCAAAAATACTTTATTATCACGTTAGGTGAAATTACAGTGTGGTCTCGTACAAGCAAGGAAACGCATTTGCATGTATTAAAAATGGAAAGAAAACTAAGGAAAAATGGACAACAAATCATGCTTCGCTAGAAGTTGGACATAGTTAGGGTCGATACAAGCGACTATCAAAACATTAAGAACTGCCCTCTTTCATCCCACCATTTCTATCCTCGCATTCATTTATTCACCCCCACCCTCTCCAAGTCACCCCAAGCTTTCACATATTTTGGGTCCCTTCCTGTTCCCAACATTTTATGCGCCTCCCTCTTCTGTGTGTGTGTGTGTGTGTGTGTGAGAGAGAGAGAGAGAGAGAGAGAGAGAGAGAGATAATGTGTGTGTGTGTGTGTGTGCATTTGATGACATTGCTATTATTTAATTGATTTATAACTCTTTTTTATAAATTGTGGAGTGGCTGTAAAGGTCAATCACAATGCCCGGCACTACTAATATGGTGTAGTTTATTCGCTATTCAATCCCGGTGATTTGGCTGATTTGTCCTGACATACATGTTTATATTTTGTTTACACTACAGTGGAACCTCCCTTATAAGTCTGTTTTCTCAAAATGGCTGATGCTCACCCTACTAACTTTAAATGCTCATAAGTCTGGAACGGAAAAAGATACAAGAATGGTTCTTGTATCGTTAGAAAGAGAATTGTATGAAGTTTTCAAATCTATAATTTTCTCAGAATGGTCAGTTTGACACTTAATGTCCCTTTGGGTCACTAATAGTGTTAAAAAGTGCGTTGGTTGTGTGACTGCAGATACCGCTACCATCAGATGCCAGAGTACACAGTGAGTCTGGTGGGGGGTGGCTGGGAGAGCGCTCTGATGCCCAAGGACTGGATCTACCTGCCTCTGGTGGAGCTTTACAACCACTTTGTGTCTGTGTGAGTCGGGAAGACACACACACACACATGCACTCATGCACACATGATTGCACGCATGCATACATTCACAGTCTCACACACTCGCGTGCATTCACACAAACAAACACATGTGCATACTCACACATATACACAAACACACACACACACACACTCTCTCTCTCTCTCTCTCTCTCTCTCTCTCACACACACACAAACATGAATACACACACACACATACACACACACTCACACACACACACGCACACACACACACAAGCACAAACACAAACATAAATACACACACACACGCACACACACACACAAGCACAAACACAAACATACACGCACACACACATACACACTCACATACACACACACACACATACACACACACACACACACACACATGCACACACACACACACACACACACACATGCACACACGCACACACAGTGAGCCTGGTGGGGGGTGGCTGGAACTGGGAGAGCTGTTTGTTGCCCAAGGACTGGATATTTCTGCCTCTAGTGGATCTCTACAACCACTGGGTC
>CM065684.1:59698677-59718677 GCA_017654935.2 Phymorhynchus buccinoides
AGCGACATAATAGTCAGTAATGACTGGTTGCTATGGGGAAAAGAAGAAAGAAGATAGTACCGTATTTTAGGGACTACAGACCTGTTTACCTTCACGATTTTGCCGTACTTTTTACGAAACAAATGTCAAACTACGATAATTACGGCGACAGGAAAACAAAACACGAAAAAAAAATAATATAAAAAAACCCACACCACTACAGTTGCGTCAGCAAGCGATGCTTTTGAAACAATGTTGTGAAAAGTCATTCAGGTTGAAAACATGTTTTTGCTGTTGATGGCTGTCAGATATTTTTGTTTTTTGGTGCTGTCCCATCTTCTTTGCCATACAGTGGCATTGCTCCCACGCCGCCCATTACAAATACCAACTCACAGCCACACCCTGGTTTGTCAGGTCATGGAATCCGAAGCCAGTAGTCCAACGGGAGCGAATCTATGTTAGGCCGTTGGGAGGCAACCAACCGAGGAGGCACTGCGCTGCTGCTGAGTCACTTCGGTGGAGTTCAGTGGAGCCTGTTCTGAGCTAACATGCGCAGGACACCACCTGCTAAGCCCCCTACTGACGACAATAAATAATGTCTTAGTCGTGGAGCCAGTGTGTGACCCTCCAAGGGTGCCACCACGTCTGTTCATCGACAGCTCTCCGGAAGATGCTGATCCCAGTTGTTAGACTGTTGCAGAAAACTTTAAGAACAGGTTTTTCTAACATTAGGTGGCTGTCAGAATATAAGAACATTACATCCGCAGCTCTTTGTCACTTTTTAAAGAAAGCTCTCTGGATTTTCTGTCTTTTGTCGCAGAGCGTGAGAGAGGAGATCGTTCACTACAAGCAGGTGACGGCCCAGAGCTCAGAACTCCTGGAGATGTACTCCCCTCTGCCTGCGTCAAGACAAGAAGTGCTGCGCCAACACAGAACCAGACTGGGACTGTTGTGATTGTAGCAGATCATACAGTAATTGTCATCATCAAAAGACCTGTAGACACAGACTGGGATGTGATTGTAGTAGATCATACAGTAGTCATCATTAAAAAGACCTGTAGACACAGACTGGGTCTGTTGTGATTGTAGTAGATCATACAGTAATCATCATCAAAAGACCTGTAGACACAGACTGGGATGTGATTGTAGTAGATCATACAGTAATCATCATCAAAAGACCTGTAGACACAGACTGGGATGTGATTATAGTAGATCATACAGTAGTCATCATCAAAAGACCTGTAGACACAGACTGGGATGTGATTCTAGTAGATCATACAGTAGTCATCGTCAAAAGACCTGTAGACACAGACTGGGATGTGATTCTAGTAGATCATACAGTAGTCATCATCAAAAGACCTGTAGACACAGACTGGGATGTGATTCTAGTAGATCATACAGTAGTCATCGTTAAAAAGACCTGTAG
This sequence comes from Phymorhynchus buccinoides, assembly GCA_017654935.2. Taxonomy (NCBI): domain Eukaryota; kingdom Metazoa; phylum Mollusca; class Gastropoda; order Neogastropoda; family Raphitomidae; genus Phymorhynchus; species Phymorhynchus buccinoides. The sequence continues at coordinate 59,700,083 of CM065684.1, forward strand.
ACACAGACTGGGATGTGATTCTAGTAGATCATACAGTAGTCATCATCAAAAGACCTGTAGACACAGACTGGGATGTGATTCTAGTAGATCATACAGTAGTCATCGTCAAAAGACCTGTAGACACAGACTGGGATGATGTGATTCTAGTAGATCATACAGTAGTCATCGTTAAAAAGACCTGTAGACACAGACTGGGATGTGATTCTAGTAGATCATACAGTAGTCATCGTCAAAAGACCTGTAGACACAGACTGTGATGTGATTGTAGTAGATCATACAGCAGTCATCATCAAAAGACCTGTAGACACAGACTGTGATTGTTGTGATTGTAGTAGTCATACAGTAATCATCGTCAAAAGACCTGTAGACACAGACTGGGATGTGATTGTAGTAGATCATACAGTAATCATCATCAAAAGACCTGTAGACACAGACTGGGATGTGATTGTAGTAGATCATACAGTAATCATCATCAAAAGACCTGTAGACACAGACTGTGACTGTTGTGATTGTAGCAGATCATACAGTAGTCATCATCAAAAGACCTGTAGACACAGACTGGGACTGATGTGATTGTAGTAGATCATACAGTAATCATCATCAAAAGACCTGTGGACACATACTGGTATGTGATTGTAGTAGGTCATACAGTAGCCATCCATCATCAAAAGACCTGTAGACACAGACTGGGATGTGATTGTAGTAGATCATACAGTAATCATCATCAAAAAGACCTGTAGAACTGTAGACACAGACTGGGATGTGATTCTAGTAGATCATACAGTAATCATCAAAAAGACCTGTAGACACAGACTGGGACTGATGTGATTCTAGTAGATCATACAGTAATCATCACCAAAAGACCTGTAGACACAGACTGTGATGTGATTGTAGTAGATCATACAGTAGTCATCATCAAAACTAACAAAAGATCTGTAGACACAGACTGGGACTGATGTGATTGTAGTAGATCATACAATCTATTATAATCATACTGTACCAACACTCAAAACAATAGCATATCATACCAATTGGCTGGAAAAACCTTAAGCGTGAACGCTTAGTTACCAAATAACAAAGAGCAAGTCACTCCAGTGACCGTGGGGTTATCCCCCCTTTCCCACTTCCGGTCACGCATATCCACTTCCGGCCCCAACTCATTCTCTATTTACCATGCTTCAAGGCTGTTGATGATAAACCTTTCTCCCATTCTTTTTCCTTTTCAAGTGTTCTTGGTGGGTTTGTTCTAGTTCTGTAGTTACCTTGTTACTAGCCTTCTCTTAGTGGCTAGCACACGTTTTCTTTTTATTCTTCATTACTTAGTTTTGAAGTTTAGAAAATTAATTATAGTGTTTGGCCTAGCCGGTTTTCACACTGGTTAGTCATCCATTTTTTGGGTTTATTCTTGCCACTGCGGTTTTTCAAGTTTTAACTCTGCAGTCTTTTTATACATGTAGTTAACTTTGTTTAGCTACTCAGTTTATTTGATAATTTTCTTAGTGTTTGTTGAAAACTTTGTGAAAGATTTTTCATTTAGTTTTCCTTCGTCGTCATGAACGATAATTTAGGGGACCCTCCGTAGGGGGTCCCGCGGGTTTCTTCTTCGTAGACTTCGAAGTTTGTTCTTCTTGTCCTTTACACTCGGGCGTTCCGTTTCGCCCAAGTCTTTTTCTTCAGGTTCGCCCAATTTTTTCGGTTTAAAATCGGCGATTTCTGACTCTAAATTTTTTTCACACAATACATCCTTCGGACGTTTTTTCGTCTAAACTGTTCTAGGATCTTCGTTATCTTCTCCTATAACAGAGCCTATGGCCTCTGTGTATACTCAGGCGAAGTTGGAACAAAATTCATCCGCACAATTTTCCGGAAAATTTGTTGCAATTATCCGTCACCCGCAGAATAACGGACTCATTGTTTTTGTACCTGCAATTACTTCCATTCCTCCCCGGTTGGGGAGGTTTCTGTTATCTGTCCTTCTTCACAGATCTCCAGGTCCCCTCCGTCTGAGCTTCTACGGATGAGGACGTTTGTAGACGGTCTGTCTACCGTTCCGACCAGGAGGTCGATGCCGGCCAGGAGGTCGAAGGCACCACGGACGGTGGTGCAAGTAGACGGTCGGTCTGCTCGGTCACAAGGGCGAAGCATCCTCTCTCGCGTAGTTCGGAGAGGTGTCATAGCCTAGGCAAGGGCGACAACCCCCACGGCGGGTTGTCGGCTGGCTTTGGCTCTACAGGTCGACACCCGGACCGGGTTGTCAGACCACGCCATGTTAGCCCAGCCAGCTCAAGGCCTTTAGAGAGGGTCGGTCGACGGGATGGCTCTACTCCCGACCCTCTCTATGACCGCCGGGGGAGATATTCATCCGTGGATATTCTCCCTTCGGATTATCAGCGTCCGCTGGCAGTGACCCATCTGTACGGCCACACCCGGAGCGGGGTGTCCGCCACGTCACTTAAGCCCAGCCCGCTCTTCGCCCGGCAATCCGTAAGCCCGGAGGCCCTGACGCACCTCTACACACCCCGAGATAAGGGGTGCCGGTGTGGGCTCGCTCCCCCCACCGCACGGGTACGCAGTACCCGGCGGTTGGGCCGGACAGGTTTTCCCGATGACCGTACGGACGGTACGGCACCGGTCGAAACGGATTACGGCTACAGGCTATGTCCAGCCCGGCTGGTCTGGTCTACGCTGTCCGGTGAAGGCGCGAGTTCTGTTCGTTCTCGCCCTTCCCTCCGGAGGGAACGCTCCCCGGTTCGATCTCCACGTGTATTCTACCGTGGCTGACGTTCTTGAGCGACGCCTCACGTTCACCCGGTCCAGAAGTGCCCGGCGGTTGGGCGGATGGATCTTCCCGGTGACCGCATGGACGGTACGGCGCTGGTCGTAGCGGGTTACAGCTACAGGCTATGCCGAGGCCGGCTGGTCTGGTCTACGCTGTCCAGTGAAGGCGCGAGTTCTGTTCGATTTCGCCCTTCCCTCCGGAGGGAACGCTCCCCGATTCGATCTCCATGCGTATTCTACCCTGGCTGACGTTCTGGGCGGCGCCTCACGTTCCCCCGGTCCCTGCGTTTGCCGGTACCCGGTCTCACATCTCCATGTGGGGTACTTCTACCCGGTACTTTACCGGTATGTGCACAGCGAGGCTCCCTCTGAGAGAGAGGAGTACTCACAGACGGCCTACCCAGTTGCGGGGTCCCCCCCCCACGGATTAAGGCCCCTCGACCTCGCTCTGTCTAGTCGCAGGCTGTAGGGTCGCCCAGATGTAGTTCTCCGGTCTCTGCCCTTGGGCACTGTCGGACCTTCCTGAACGCCCTGCTTCGTTGTCGTAATCGGACCTACAGAAGCTTTCCAAGCCACGGTGTTTTGACGTCGTGACTAAGTCTACGTCAGTTCCCGTTCCCCTTCGTCAGGAGTGGTCGTCTCCTTCGGAGCACCCAAGGAGTCCTTTCGATTCAGGTGCCCGGTGTCCACTCTTCATGCCCTTCTCTAGACGGAGTTTTCTCTCCCAGCAGAAAATTTTTTCACACGGAGCGGTGATCAGTCTCAGAACCTGACATGAACAGGATGCTCCGTAGGCTCCTTCAGGGCTCTGCGTTTTGTGTCTCTCTTTTTGATCGGCACTGCGATACTCCCCCTTGAGGAATCTTCGTTCCTCTCCACTCTCCTCAGAGATCAGGACGTCTTCTCCTCTCTGCTACGTCGGCTAAGGCTCTACGGATGTCGTTCTCTAACGCACCCAAGTCGTACTATGTGTTTTCTACCTTGCACTCCTCTTGGCGTTCAGGTCCTACTGACGTCATACTTCGTTTCGTCGGAATTTCAAGCCTGTCTCCTCCCAGCCTATCGGTCATCAGTCTGACGGAGGGATTCTCCTCTTTCCGCAGGGGGAGGTCTTCTTGGCCTCCCAGGCTGCAACAGCAGCCTTTGCGGTGGAGCCCTCATACTCCCAAAGTCCGTCTACCGCCCCTACTTGCTGCGTAGGCGCTCTGGGCGCAGTGCTTCCCTCTAGAAACACCTTAGTAGGCGTTGGTTGGACTCTTCGGTTGGTACGGCAGGGTTCAGGTTCATGTTCCTTCAAGAACCTCCTCTCTCCACGATGTCCATGGTATTGGACCACTGGACCGTTGTTCATATACAACGATGGATAGACAAAACAGATTTTGCCGATTCTAAGGCGTAGCAGCGGGTAGTGGCCCGGCCCGGCCACTCTCGCTTGCTCTCGTTATGGTGGATCACCCACCTTTGGTGGACCATATCGTGTCGGTGGACCATGATTTTTTGGTCCATTATATGGTTTCTACGGTATTAACCTGCACCGTTCGGTCCGGAGGTGTTGGTCTAATATTTGGGAAGTTTTTCGCTTTTCTCAGCCTGTATCCAGTTGGCCTCAGGTTGACCCTTGAAATTTCTTACAAGAGGTGTTTGTTTGTTTTTTCTCGTACCCTCTTATCTTCTGGCTAGATCTGCTCGATCTGCCTGTCCTGAAGTTTTGTTCTACCAAGGGATCACTTTCTTGATCCATTTAACAGAGTTGGGGCAACGGACCGGCAGATAACGTCCCGGTTCTTCTAGAACCCCCTGGTTATTTTGGCCTTCCGTGCTCAACCGTCTTTTTCGCCGTTTGACTCGTTTGAGTAATGTCCAGCGGTTGCTTCAACGGCTCCAATTAAAAATAATCTCACCAGTCTCTAACTGGCCCGCGATCACTTGGTTGTTCAACTGAGTGATCTTTGCCTTTCTTCAGGCCTTAATTGTTTCACTTTGGCTTCTCGTTGCAAGTCAAGGCCGTTGAAACGGTTTTCTCTGCTACACCGAACCTAATCTTCAGTTCCCATCCGTTAGTTCTCCTTTTCTCGTCATTTGGGTTTTCATTCCCTTTCAACAGGTCTATGTTGGTTTTTGGCGAATCGTTCCAAGTCAGTACCGTTTAAATGGATTTTACCGCGGTGTCTTGACGTCACTTGGATACAATGTTCCGGTGTCTTGACGTCACTTGGATACAATGTTTCGCTTCTTGCCATCTTGTTGCAATCGCAGGATGAGCTTTTCAGCGTCATCTGCTAAGTTTTTACGTCAGACGATTGCTACTTTGTTGCCTTTTCTGTTCGTCTCTACGTCACGTTTCCATCTTCCAGCGAGTATCCTTTTAGTCTGCTTCGAACGTAAATCTTTTTACGTAGTGCAGAAACTCTGTCGTATCGGCACTTCAGCAATTTTTTGGAATATGCCACGTTGTGGCCCTGTCAACTTTGTATACAGAAGCAAAGAAGCAGGGTTTTTTGCACTTTATGATTGGGACAATTGTTTGCTCCACTCTTTCCAATCCTTTGTGCGATTTGCGCTGGAAGGCATGGTTCTTTTCTGCGCGCGCAAGAAATGGGACGCTCTGCTCCTCCAGTTTGTGGAGTCCCTGCCCCACTTGCGCAGGACTAAGGACCTCTCTGCTCAGACCCTCTCTGACTACGGGGCTTCTCTGTTTGACACCGTTTTGTTGGCCTTAGGTTTTGATCGAACCTCTATGCTCTCCGCTCCGCGGGTGTCCCACATTTTGGACACAGTGCTTTTGCGGGCCCCGGCGAGGGCTGTCCGGGTCCCGCAATGGTACGTGTTTCTTTCTTCTTTATCTAAGGGATCGCTGTGAACCTCTCGCTTCCCTCTCTCTCAAGGTCCTTACTTTCAGGATGGTGTTCTTGATTGCTCTCGCGTCTGCCAGACGGGTCAGTTGCCTCCACTCCCTTAACGGGCTCTCCAGGGAAGTCGAGTTCGCGGAGGATTTATCGACCGTTTTGCTTTGCTTTTTGCCCGGGTTCAGGACAAAGAATCAGCCCGGCGATGTTGAGTCTCCTCTTCTCTCTATCTCCGGTTTGCGGACAATTCTCTGCTCGTGTGTCGCGGACCGTTTTTTCTGTCCGGTCCGCGCGCTCAGATCCTACCTGTCTAGAACCCTAGGTTTTAGGGGCTCTAGAAGAAGATTCTTTCTTTCTATTAGCCCTAAGTACGCTAAAGACGTGGTTGTTAGACTGTGTCAGGCTAACCTACTCTCAGTCTCTCGTTAGCCCGCCATCCGGCTCTATCAGGGTTCACGAGCCGCGCGCAATCAGCGCCTCGCTCGCTCTCGTTGAAGGGGTTCCCTTGGTTAATATCGTGTCAGCCCCCTACTGGAAGTCGGTCAACACGTTCTTCAACTTCTACCTGAGGTACGTGGCGCGGTTATGTCTCAGAGATTCACATTTGTCCAGTTCTCTTTCTAGGTACTATCTGTCCCGCACTAGCTCCTTCAGGGGTTCTAGGAGGCGTCTGTTCTTTTCTCTGAACAACGGTATGGCAAGGACCTATCCAAGTCTACTTTCTCTAGGTGCCTGGTAGAAACTGTTAAGCTATCTTACGCCATCTCTAGTTCTTCTTTGCCGGACAACCCCATCTGAGCGTATGAAGTTCGGACAATCAGTTCTTCCCTGGCGCTCTCCAGATAAGTCCCCCTTGCCAAGGTCATGGAGTTGGCCACATGGCGTTCCGTCAATACGTTCCTTAGTTTCTACCTGGGACGTATCCATCAAGAGGTCAGACGACCTCTTGTCTGCCATCAGGCGGACTGTCGTACTCCCATCTCCTGTTTAACTATCGAGAGTAGTGTTTCTCGACCGTTCCCTTCTGGGGTAAGTCATGTATGACCTATGGGGGAAAAGAGATTGGAGTATTATGGAGTTTTAGATGTGATGTTTAGGGAGTTTGAATATATATACTGTGTGTTGGTTTTCATTCTTCCCTTGTTCGCTTGGGCGCATCACCCTCCTCCTCGTTGGTAGTCTGCTATTGTTTTGAGTGTTGGTACAGTATGATTATAATAGATTGGTAGATTTTTATTAATCTTACTATCTATATAATTAAATACTTACCAACACTCAAAACAACCAAAGGTTCCCACCCATCCTCCCTCCTGATGCTAGGGTAAATAGGAATGAGTTGGGGCCGGAAGTGGATATGCGTGACCGGAAGTGGGAAAGGGGGGATAACCCCACGGTCACTGGAGTGACTTGCTCTTTGTTATTTGGTAACTAAGCGTTCACGCTTAAGGTTTTTCCAGCCAATTGGTATGATATGCTATTGTTTTGAGTGTTGGTAAGTATTTAATTATATAGATAGTAAGATTAATAAAAATCTACCAGTAATCATCATCAAAAGACCTGTAGACACAGACTGGGATGTGATTGTAGTAGATCATACAGTAATCATCATCACAAAAACCTGTAGACACAGACTGGGATGTGATTGTAGTAGATCATACAGTAATCATCAAAAAGACCTGTAGACACAGACTGGGATGTGATTGTAGTAGATCATACAGTAATCATCATCAAAAAGACCTGTAGACACAGACTGGGATGTGATTGTAGTAGATCATACAGTAATCATCGTCAAAAGACCTGTAGACACGGCACAGAGACTGTCTGGCAGCAACTTTGTTCACTATTGCTTGCCAGCTAACAAACGAGAGATCAGTCACAATGTCTGTAGAAAGACTAGAGTGGTCACATAGTTCGTTAATTATGTCTGATTCTGGGTTATGATTGGGCATGAAAGTTAATTTTCACAAATGTATTCATTTTTATAGAGATGTATGGTGATGATGCATGAACCAGTCTGTTAGAAATGTTTGTATGAATGGTGAGTGAAAAGCGCATTGAGTTCTTAGCAAGATTATGCACTATATAAGCATTATTAATTAATAGCATAGCATAAATGGCACTATAGGCTATTTTGTTTTAGCCTTTTGCCTTCTAAATGTTTTTGATTTTTGTTAGGTTTGGCTTCATTCACTGAAATTATTATTATTATTATTATTATTATTATTATTATCATTATGAAAGTTAAAAACTGGTAGATTCTATCTTTTTTTTCTTTTCTTTAAATTTTGGGTGTTCCAAGATCTTAGTTGTGTACTACAGTCCTAAAAAAGACATGTTTGTGTGCGTGCATGTAAGCATGGTACAGGGTACATAATGCACTTGAATGGACAGACCTATGGAGGGATATGCAGCTACAAAGAGACGAGAGTTGTTAGCATTTGTAGCTTTTTCTGTTTCTGAACTGATTGTGTTTGTGATGGCAGACACACAGACAAAAAAACACAAACACACACTGGGCCCAGAAAATTGGACTTGCCTGTCATATCTTTGAATTAAGATTATGGATGCCTGTGTGTGTAAATTAGTGTACTCTGAGTAAGTGTGGTGTTGGTGTGTGTGTGCGAGCACGAGTGAGTGCATGCGCGCATGTGTGTGTGTATTAATTTTCTCAAATTTCTGACATTGAATGATGAATGGTCAAATTATTTTTGTTGTGTACAATGTCTGCAAACATTGTCAAAACGTGTTTGCATTTGCTTTGCCTTTTTTTAATTAAAGATTTGAAATAACGTAATGTTTGCTGTGTCCAGTTGTTGAATCACAATATCTAGAAAGTGTTTGGAGAGTGCAGATCTTAGTTATGTGGTGTGAGAGAGTTTAACCCTCTCATAATTGCAGACGCCAAATCCGCCCAAAATGTTTTCCTTCCCTGGCTCGCGTAAACGCCGATTGCGCCCGCTGAACGCCAGGTCTAGTACGTTCACTTTCACTTTCTCCCTACCCACAATGCAATATACTAGGTTAGTTCTTCCTGTTCCTGACACTCACTGATCCGTTTTTGGTCTTTACAGCAAGGGAAAGCACCCAATAGTCTTTTTGAACGGATTTTTCGAAGTGACCCCAAATTTTTTTCTTCTTTCCACGTGACGTGTGCAGCATTGACTCGGCGCGATGCTCGGAGCGCCATTACGGATTTTTTCTTCTAATTCATGGTTTGTTGTGTGACATTGTGTTAGCTTTCGAATGAAAATATCATCATTGCTATTCAATATGCGTCTTTCAGAAATGAAATGTGAGTTCGACTTTATTCTGGGTGATTTTTTTAGATAAAAGATTTGGTGTGACGTTCGGAGTTACTCCCCTTCTCTTATGCAGTAGGATCGATTCTCAGTTCAATTGATCGGGAGTCATTGGGTTAAGAGATCCAGAAACAGGCAGATTGGAATGAAGAGAAAAACAGCAAGCAAAAACCATGACCCACATGCATATATCCCCAACTTCAAATTGAGGCTGCTCTTTAAAATGATTCGGTTTGAATTTGGGGGCATTTGTATGGGAATCAGCCCTGGTCAAAACAAGATTTTTTTCCAGCTATAAGAGTGAAACCCGTGATTTTGACACGTGATGTGGTGTGTCTTTAAAACACTTGGTTCAAAATATGTCAGTGTGATTTTAAAACATTTTAAACTTACAAAGTCAAAAACATACCAAAACTCTCACACTTCAAGGTTCATATCAAGTGATCTTCCCAATCCTGAAATGACCCCATAAAAATAATTTCCACTGTGTGTGTCTGTGTACACAGGAGGGGTGGGGGTGGTGTTATAATTGCATGTCTATCATCTTGTTTTAACCCTTTCACCGCCAAAGTCGCATTTTAGCACCACAGTGATTTACCACCTATGTCACTAAAAGGCGTCAGATTGGGGTCTATTATCCACAGACCCTATTGTCTTAGTTTGGGGAAGTAAGGATAGACCTTGTTTTGTACATGTCACAGAACAATCCCCAATACTGCAGATGGATTTTGCTCTCTACCCAGGTAATTTTAATGGAAATGTTTGGCTGAAATATGGCTGGCGGTGAAAGGGTTAATCTGTAATCAATGTTGGCAGATATATTTGATTTTATCAGACGGTGGTTCCGGATGGCAAGATGGCCAACCCAGAAAACTCTTGCTACCAGCTTTTTCAATCCTGATTTCAGGAGCATGCCTGAACTACTTTCACCCTTGACCCTTCCCTGCCCTCTCTCCCTCTCTCTCCTCAGCCTCACGACCTTTCATTTAAATCTATTTTTCAAGCAAAAAAAAATAAAAAAATCATGACAAAGGATGGAAGTTCAGTTTAACGTCGCGTATCGGCTTTCGCCATGTACGACGGGCTGAACCAACCAACCAGGGTTTAAACAAAAATTTATGTTCCTGAATCACTGTCTTAGCCAAAAGGCCGAGAAGCGATCAGGATCAGGTTAGTTGACATAAACAACAACATACAGTATTTATACGGCGCTGAATCTTGATACAAATCAAATCAAAGCGCACACACATGTTAGCATTCATAACGCATTCAAACGAAAATGCAATACAAAGCGAACACACACGTATGACATAAATGGAACACAGCAGAAACAGACCTAAAGGCAAGGGAGGGAAGAGAAAGAGAGCGGAGCTTTAATGTGAGTTTTGAGGTTAGCTTTGAAAGCAGAGAGGATTGGTCGCTGACGGAGGGAAAGAGGAAGCTTGTTCCAGGAGGTCGGTCCTGAGACAGCAAAAGAGCGCCGACCAACAGTTGAAAACTTATACCAAAGACACTGAAAAGAAAGACTAGCATCCGATCCCTTTTCCCTATATGAGTGGTGAGGACAGAAACACTGGTTATGTCCCTTTTAAACGTGACACATTTAGGTTGCATTAACTCTTTTTTTCAAACCTGAGAGTTATCTTTTCATGAGTCAGTTATACTTTGGATAACTACCTCACTAACGATAACTCTATCAGCCCGGCTCGCCGTAACTCGTAAGTAGTCCATCTTACCCTTTTAGAGTCTTTGCTTATACCTAGGGATCTGGAGAGAAAGAGGGTCAAACATGAACCAATGAAGTGTTTTCGTACAAGCTGTGATTTAACCATTTACTACAGCATACAAACTTGCCATATTGTCTCACACTTTTATCTTGACCACATTATGCACACATACGTTCATGTGCGCGCACACACACGCACGCACACTTACACATGCATTTTCTATCTCTTCTTCTCTCCCTTTCTCAAATAAACAATTACATTCACACACACTCGCACACTCTTTCTGACACTCACACACTTTCTCTCTCTCTCTCTCTCTCTCTCTCTCTCTCTCTCTCTCTCTCTCTCTCTCTCTCTCTCTCTCTCTCTCTCTCTCTCTCTCTCTCTCTCTCTCTCTCTCTCTCTCTCTCTCTCTCTCACACACATGCACAATCACACATGCATACAAGCGCACACATGCACGCACACCCACACGTCTTTGTGAAGCTAGAAAATGCGTTATTTACCCCACAAAAAGAAGCATTGTTTACCAGCAGTTGTCTATACAGCTGATTTGTCAGTCTCAAGTCTAAAATACAAAAACAAAAACCCACCTTTGAAATTGGTTTAAAAAAAAAGTTGCATAAACCCTATGGAATTAAATTTGTTAAGAAAGAGATAAGACACTCATCTAGGCCTATATCTTTCCGTCTCTCTCTCTCTCTCTCTCTCTCTCTCTCTCTCTCTCTCTCTCTCTCTCTCTCTCTCTCTCTCTCTCTCTCTCTCTCTCTCTCTGACTCTATTTACCTATTCATTAAGAATATTTCTAGAGCGCTTATACTTTAAGCTCTTAATGCTTTACAATTTCACTAAAACGAGATATTAAAAACAAAGAAACCGCAAACATTCAAATACAAGAAAGATTAACTCCCCCCCCCCCCCCCCCCCCCCTCTCTCTCTCTCTCTCATATTCTGTCAAGACCGAATATTTTATGACAAAAGTCGATTAAAAAAAAAAAGCTTTCAAAGTATTGACTTTTATTTTGCATACAAATCACTTGGTGAAAACCTAGTCCCATACTGCTACACAGCAAGGGGTGCCTGTCTGAGTGACAATCCAATACACTTTGCTGAAAGTGCTATGCATTCAAAAACTATTAGTCCAAACTCACCCCCTCCCCTGTCTCTATTTACCCCTAACACCACCACCCCTCATCCTATCTTTTCCCAAAATCTAGTTCATGTCCTTCACTCAAACCCTCCCCCAACCCCTAAGTTCCCGTCCTTCAAACATAGTTCACTGCACCCCACAGCAACCTATAACCGCTGAAAGCTGGAGCCACCCAATTTCTACCACAACAGAACCATCTACAAGATGATGGCGCGGTTGTTTTGTGAAAGGAGATGGGGTCATCAAATATTGTACATAATTATGAAAAAAAAAGCCGAAGCAATTAATAGGCAATAGAATAAACAATTTTAACCCTTTCACCGCCAGCCATATTTCAGCCCAAAAATTCCCATTACATTTACCTGGTTAGAGAACAAAATCCATCTGCAGTATTCGGGACTCTTCTGTGACATACAATAAGGTCCATCCTTACTTCCCAAAACTTAAGACAATAGGGTCTTTGGATAATAGACCCCAATGTGATGCCTTTTTAGTAACACAGGTGTTAAATCACTGTGGTGCTAAAATGCGACTTTGGCGGTGAAAGGGTTAATGGAGACTGTAAGACTATTATTGTGTACAACGGGTCGAGCCCTAGAAATTGATTAGACTGGTTTCATTTTACTTTCTTTAAAAAAACAAAACCATGCACACACACACACACACACACACACACACATGGGCGTGGGATCACAATCACACATCACTGTCCCATATGCACACACTCACGTGCGCGTGCGCACATGCATGTTTGCTCTCCTACCCCGCCTTAGAGCATGGATCTATGAGAGAGAGAGAGAGAGAGAGAGAGAGAGAGAGAGAGAGAGAGAGAGAGAGAGAGAGAGAGAGAGAGAGAGAAATAAGGGGGGGGGGGGGGGTGTCAAGGTCGGGCAAGGGGGGGGGGGCGTGGCAAGATGTGGGGAAAAAAAAAACTAGATCGTCTGTGATGACTGACACTTCTTTGACATACTCTCTCTCTCTCTCTCTCTCTCTCTCTCTCTCTCTCTCTCTCTCTCTCTCTCTCTCTCTCTCTCTCTCTCTCTCTCTACTCTCTCTCTCTCTTCTCTCTCTCTCTCCTCTCTCTCTCTCTCTCTCTCAGATGCTCTGCATCAATCCAATTAACACAATCTACGCAATTTGTTGGCGTACTTCCGCTAAAATGTCAACACACAGACGAGTGCATCAATCCAATTAACACAATCATCCTCAATCAAGTATGTGTGCCACACACGGTCGCTCCTTCGATTGGCCACTGCAACAACCATGTTTTGCTAGAGTGAATGCCCTTGGTAGATGCTTGAGTACTGACCAAACAAGGCAATAACTCACCAATAACCCTATTTGAGGCCAGTGAATAGCTGCCTTTTGCAAGAGTGAATGTCCTTTTCAGTACTGACCAACAAGGGATTCACTCTCACTGCCAAGGGCGTTAATAACCCTAGTTGCAGTGGCCAATAGTTAACTGTGCAGCCAGGTGAAAACGGGTAGGTTCAGATTGCTAATAATCGGGTAGCTTGCGACAGAACTAAAACTGGGTGGGCCTACCCTACTAGTTCCAGTAAGGCGCCTGTAGCAGAAGCAACAGTCTAGTAAGCAGAATCGATATTTCTACCTGAACAACAGCAGACGTCCTGCTAAAAAAAACACCAGCCTACCCGCGATGTGGGTTGCTTGCAATGCAATGCTTGCACCTAGTAGGCCGTAGTATGTGTGGATGTTGGAATTTCACGATGCGTTGACTCATGGATTTTTGTACTGTAAGCTTTGTGTCAGCTGTGCAACAGATTTTTGGTCACGCCGCGTTGCATTTTCGGCATAAGTAAGTCACCGTGTAGAGACCTAGTATAAAATTATATAGGCTGAAATGTGTCACACCAGCAGGCCTATTTAGCCTACCCAGTAGGGCTACTTCAAACTTTGGGATATACTTTTCACTTTGGGATAGACTAGCCTAGCCTAGCACAGTGTACGTAGGCCTCGATGGTTAACCGACTTATAATATATGAATAATATATGGTTGCAAGCGTATTTTTGTTTAGGATAGGTGTAGTTTTGCAGCTTAAAGGTGTTTTTCTCTGTGCGACACACGTGCAATTTCTATCCAACTGCGATCCTACTGTGGCGACATCTGTGAGACATGATTCGCGTGAAAATACTGTAGCCTAGACCCCAATGGACGAATCTCATATAATGTGTGATTAAAAACACACACAAAACAGTTATAGGATAATATTTAGTTCATTGGATTCGTGTACGGGGGACTACAACTTTAATGAGCGAAAGTAGTAAGATTTCACCAGAAAAGTAGCACTTCACGAGAATCAGGCCTCATAGATGTTACAGTTGGCTCGCAGTTGGATTGAGTCGTATGCGAATGAAAATCCGTTTAACGTCATCCGGTCTGAAACAGACACATATCGGACATTAGTAGATATAAAGATGGTGGGAACGATCCTAGAGGCAATGCCCGGAGGCAGTGCAACTCCAGGAAAGTCCCGAAATGTTAACGATACAGATGTAAACTGCTGTAAGGTTCTGAGTCGTATGCAGTGTGGCGCCCCCCTAAAAGGCCCTAATCTTGAAGCATGGATCCAGAATGAGATTAGGTTTAGGATGGGTGTATAGAATATTGATAGGTTTGCCATCGACCTACTGAGACTGTTAAGACAAAGTGCATTATTTTAGTCCAGGTGTAACCTGGTAGTTTTCACAAATAATCATCCGGTTAGGCCTAGTGTTAATGGTCTCAATACACGTTGACATTTTTCACTCTTTCCCCATGACAACACAATAATAATGCAAGTCATCGTCTTGATATGACTGGCTGTCACTGTATTTTCATGTGGAAAGAGTAACAAATGTTAACGTGTATTGAGACCTTTACGAATGTCACAGAAACATCACGGAATAGATGTGTGTGTTCTCGCCATTTATAAACAGACTACAGGCCGAAATCTGAAAGAAATCACCTTAAAAATTAACCTTTGAATGGATGTGCTGAAGTAATTGACGTTATTCGTTGATTAGCACACTTTTTCTGCGAGGTAAAAGACTCCCACAGCAATAATAATAATAATAATAATAATGCCTTGTAGGCTGCAGCAGTGTGCGACGCGAGAAAATTTTAACGAATGACGTACCTAACTAAAACAACCCGTAACGTGAGCCGAAGTGCCTTGGGATTTTTGCTTCTATTTATCTATTAATCTTTTCTATTATTTTCCTCGGAAGAAAGCTGCTGATTGTCGTCATGGAGTCGTAAACGGAGCAAACGAAAATCTGTTGGATCATGAATACTGGAAACTCAAACGCTGAAGTTATTCAATAACTTTTTAGATAAACGTCTTTGCAGTCTATAAGACAAGTGCATCGTTGTTTCTTTTTGCTTTTCCATTTTTTAATTTCCTTTTTTATTCCTTTGGGAAAAAAGCTGCTGATTGCAACAACAAAAAATGGATCCTAACGGAGCAGACGACAGTTTGTTGGATGCTGGAAACCCAGATATTGGAAGGTCTTCGCAAGCTAAACATCCGAGGAAACCTTTGAGATTGTGTCGACTGGTGGCTCATCGACCACGTTTGTGCTTCGGTAAGTATATCTATAGGCTAATTAATTATAGCTTAGTTGGCTGTATGCTGTAATTTATGAGGTGGTATTAATACTAATAGCCCTAGAAGCTGTCACAGGTAATTGACTTCGTAAATTGCGTCAATATAAGTAGGCCAATGCGCAATGAAAGAATATCAATACGGGGTACCATATAATTATTCGTGCACGGCATATGTATGTACGCGCTTTACGTGTCGGTTACACACATGTAATTAAACACACATATAAATAGGCCTATGCTGACATACACGCACATAAATGAGATAAGCATGTATTTTGAATGTATTTTCAAAAAGGGTTCTGCTTTTACTGGACTACTTGTTCATATTTGTGTCCGGTTTGTTAATTACAACATTGCAGTGTTGTTGGTTATTAGTTCATATTCTTTGTTGTTAATGTGTTTATTGTGGGTTTCCTTATGTGCACCTGGCTGCAGTTTCTCAGTTATGGGATAATAAAGATGATTTGGATTTGGATAAGCATCCATACTTACGCGCGCACACACACACGCACAGAGATACCACTCAGGTTTAATAGCGCACGCGCGAGCACACACACACACACACACACGCACGCACGCACGCACGCACACACACACACACACACCGCGCGCGAGCACACGCACGCACGTGCGCACACATACTCACACACGCGCGCGCGTGCAACGTGCCAGCCGGGATTTATCGAACATATTCAAAAGGAACGCCAACAAATGGGATTTTGAGCTCCTGTGAGCTTATATAACTCATTTCCCCCCATGAATAGGTCTGGTCAAACATGTGCTTACATGCGGGCGCCCACGCACATGCACGCATATACACAAACACACACATACACATATGCGCTAACGCACATCATGCACACGTTTACGTACACAAACCATGCAGGAACAAGTCACACACGCACACACACGCGCGCACACGCGTACGCGCACGCACGCACACGCACACGCACACACACACACACACACACACACACACACACACACACGTCTCTCTCTCCTTTTCTCTCTCTCTCTCTCTCTCTCTCTCTCTCTCTCTCTCTCTCTCTCTCTCTCTCCATCGCCTCTCTATTTCTCTTCTCCCCTCTCATTACTTTTTGTTCTCACTCTTTTGAACAGAATAATGGCTTGTTGCACACACACAAAAAGAGAGAGAAGGAAACGCTGAGTCTGAGAGGAGAATTGGAGAGAGAGAGGGGGGGGGGGAGGGGTAAACAAAAGTGGTAAATATGTAAAAGATAAGGAGTAAGGGAATGGTGGTGGTGGTGGGGGGGTATGTGTATTGTTGTGTTCTTAATTTCTTAAGCTCGGGAGCACGCCTGGTCAGGTTCTTGAGAGAGAGAGGGATTTGGAGTGTGTGTGTGTGTGTGCGTGCGTGCGGACGGGCGGGCGGGCGTGCTTGCGTGAGTGACAGAGACACTGAGACACAAAAGACAGTTTTGCACACAGAGAGAATACAGAGATTTAACTGGAGCCCCGTGTCCCCATTCTATGTTACTGGAATTTTGCCAGCCTGTTCCGGCTTTCAACAATTATCTTCATGACCTCAGAAGTCCAAATTAATATATATAGAGCGTAACATGTTACGGTAGACTTACTACTATGTTGGTTCAACCATGGACACTACACATTCAGTAGAATCCGTGGTTCAACCAAAGTCACTTGGCTGCGTAAGCCAAGTGTCTTCGAGTTCAAGTTTGCAACAACAAAAAAGTTGCACAAAAAGCTTCTATTGTTATAAAGTGTGGCCGACACTTCGTCGACACAACACTTCGTCGAACCACACTTCGTCGAACGCAACATTTCGTCGAACGACAGTTCGGTGAACGCGACAACTTGATTCGTGTCGAACTGTCGTGTCGATGAAATGTCGCGTCGACGAACTAGTGGCATTCAACGAACTGTCGTGTTCGATGAACAGTCGTTCGACGAAGTGTCGTGTACCCTATTGTTATGTGTGTGTCTTTCGGATCAGACGATAAACCGAGGTCCCGTGTGCCCATGCACTTAGCACACGTTAAACCCAGTGGCAACGAAAACGTCATTTGGTCAAAATTTAACCCACCCCCCCCTTTCCTTCCTCATCAATCACACAAAAAATTGCATACAAAAAAAAAGGGTGGCGCCCCTCTGGCTGCGACGCGCTCTCCAGGTGGGAGCAACCCGAATTTCACAGAGATACCTCTGTGATTATAAAGTACCTAATACCTAATGCCTAAAATACCTAATTATACCTAATGTTCCATGTTGGCAGGCACGAGTGGGGCTGAAAGAACAAACAGCATCAGAATTTGAAGTAAATAAAGAGAAGACAAAGGCTGGTTGGGCCAAATGCAGAAAGAACACACGCACTGATATAAGCATACAAACACACACACACACACACACACACACACACGCACACACAGGCTGGCGCATCGCATTCACAATGCAGAAATAAACCGAAATAATGCACACACACATACACTCCCTCCTCCGAAGTTGGAGTGTGGCTGCCCACGTGGCGGGGGGTAATCAAAAACGGTCACACACGTAATGTTCTCATCCCTAGCTGGTGCATTTGTACCATAGTGTTCAAATGATTCGGCTGTTGGGATGATCCCCGGAGTCTTTTAGCCAGGGCACGACAACAAACAAACATACACTCCCACTCAAAAACAAGCACAGTCACTCACTTACACACACGCGCGCGCGCGCGCACGCACACACACACACACACACACACACACACACACACACACACACACACACACACACACACACACACGCACACACACACACACACACACACACACACACACACACACACACACATTATGTCTCAGGGTCATGTCTTTGTTTTCCATCTGAGGGTGTAATGCTATTACTAACATGTTTATTGATCATACCACCATGTCTTTCTTCCTTGTTAAAAATCATCCCTTTGTCATTGTTAATGATGATGTGACTGTTACCCCTTCCCCCATTTTCCACATTTGTATTGGTGTGTGTGTGTGTGTGTGTGTGTGCGCGTGCGTGCGTGTGTGTGTGTGTGTATGTACATGTTTGTGTGTGTAGTTTGTGAATGTTCATGTTCTGCTTGTTTATTATTTGATTATGTTTTGCTAACGTTATCCTGTCTGATCTTGCTCCCTCTTGACTCCCCCAGATCAAACAAACAGTGGCCTGTTCGGTTACTTTGTTAG
>CM065684.1:59723677-59749082 GCA_017654935.2 Phymorhynchus buccinoides
ATAAACGATGATGACAACAGTACAGTGACTGATGCCGAATCACCAGACATCACCCAAGAACAATCTCACAACACCTCACCCTCACGGTATAGGCCTGGAGATTCACAGAGGGTGGCTACGAACTCGAGAGAATCGGCCCAGTTAAAGAGGAACCCTTATCACCAAAGCTCGATAGAGCGTCAAAATGCCAACAGCGCTATTCCAGACTGTTGCTGCTTCAGCAGCAGAAAGGCAGAAAATGAAACTTCAGAAGCTCTAGACTTCAGACATTGTGACGGAGAGGATGGAACCGTTCCAGACGCTTGTCTGGAACAGCCGGAAAATCGGTGGCTGGTGCTGTTTTTCAAAGACTACTACATCCATTTTGTGACGCACAGGGTGTGGAGATGGGTGCTGCTCGCTGTTCTGACGGGTCTCTTCGTGTTTCTGGCGGTGTCTGCCTCTCGCCTTCAGCCTGATAATCAACAGGTATGTGTGTAATATATAATAAAGTATATGTGGTTTTGACAGTTGATTGCAGCCTGATAATCAACAGGTATGTGTGTATTAAGGTATAAGTGGTTTTGACAGTTGATTGCAGCCTGATAATCAACAGGTATGTGTGTATATAAGGTATAAGTGGTTTTGACAGTTGATTGCAGCCTGATAATGAACAGGTATGTGTGTATTAAGGTATTAGTGGGTTTGACAGTTGATTGCAGCCTGATAATCAACAGGTATGTGTGTATTAAGGTATTAGTGGTTTTGACAGTTGATTGCAGCCTGATAATGAACAGGTATGTGTGTGTGATATATGATCAAAGTATAATTATGTGGTTTTGACAAGGTATATGTGGTTTTGACAGTTGATTGCAGCCTGATAATCAACAAGTATATGTGCAATAAGGTATATGTGGTCTTGACAGTTGATTGCAGCCTAATAATCAACAGATATGTGTATAATAAGGTATATGTGGTTTTGACAGTTGATTGCAGTCTGATAATCAGCAGACATGTGTAATAAGGTACATGCACATAATATTTTGCTTTGGGAGTTTCTTTTCTTTGTAAACCGATGTTAGTTTTGTCCTATGCTTGTACAGTCTGTGCTTATTTACACATGAAAGTATAATGTTTTAGGAACCTGCTTTCTACAAGGTGTGCTTTTCAAAATACCAATACATGTATTGTTGGTTGAGTCCACGTTCATTTTCAAAGAAGATACACGTGATTCATAAACGGAATGAAGCCTTCATTGACCTTCATTCCCTCAGAGCATCGTCTCCTCTTAATCTATCTTAATACTTATAAAGCAAAGCCAAAATCTGTCTGAAGCTCTGCTTGTCTTGCCATTCTTAAAAAAAACAAAAACGTTGGCCGTAGACCCCCCAAGCATAAATATTTTGATCGGCGTCACCCCGATGATGTAGTGAAACACAGTTTGCACATTTAGACTGCTGTAATCTGTTTTTAACCCTTTCACCGCCAATGTCGCATTTTAGCACCACAATGATTTAACACCCATGTTAAGAAAAGGACTCAAACCAGGGTCTGTTATCCAAAGAGCCTATTTTCATAATTTTGGGAGGTAAGGATAGGCCTTACTTTAAATATGTCATAGAGGAATCCCCAATATTGCATACAATTTTTTTGTCTCTACCCATGTCAGTTTAATGGACATTTATTTGCTGAAAAATGGCTGGCGGCGAAAGGGTTAACAGCACATACATTTTCTCTCATCAGGTGGGCCTGTTCAAGGAGTCTCATCACTACACGCGAGCCTTCCGTCTGGCCAGTGGTGGCTTTGCGGACAACGGGGTGGACAGCAGCATCGCCCTGGAGATCATGTGGGGGGTGAAGGAGAGGGACCTCTCCGCATGCCCTTTCTCCCACTACAAGTGCAGAGGGCGGGCCGTGTATGACGACCACTTTGACCCCAGCACTGAAGCGGCGCAACGAAGTCTGTTGGTCAGTAGGCCTAGGTCTTCTTGTTCTTCTTCTTCTTCTTCTTCTTCTTCTTCTTCTTCTTCTTCTTCTTCTTCTTCTTCTTCTTCTTCTTCTTCTTCTTCTTCTTTCTTCTTCTTCTTCTTCTTCTTCTTCTTCTTCTTCTTCTTCTTCTTCTTCTTCTTCTTCTTCTTCTTCTTCTTCTTCTTCTTCTTCTTCTTCTTCTTCTTCTTCTTCTTCTTTCTTCTTCTTCTTCTTCTTCTTCTTCTTCTTCTTCTTCTTCTTCTTCTTCTTCTTCTTCTTCTTCTTCTTCTTCTTCTTCTTCTTCTTCTTCTTCTTCTTCTTTCTTCTTCTTCTTCTTCTTCTTCTTCTTCTTCTTCTTCTTCTTCTTCTTCTTCTTCTTCTTCTTCTTCTCTTCTTCTTCTTCTTCTTCTTCTTCTTCTTCTTCTTCTTCTTCTTCTTCTTCTTCTTCTTCTTCTTCTTCTTCTTCTTCTTCTTCTTCTTCTTCTTCTTCTTCTTCTTCTTCTTCTTCTTCTTCTTCTTCTTCTTCTTCTTCTTCTTCTTCTTCTTCTTCTTTTTTTTCTTCTTCTTCTTCTTCTTCTTCTTCTTCTTCTTCTTCTTCTTCTTCTTCTTCTTCTTCTTCTTCTTCTTCTTCTATCGCTCAGATAGTTGCCTGTCTATTATGAGCGCAGACACGTCATACTGCAGTTAGGCCGCCCAACTAAACAAAATATAGGTCCAGCATGTCCTTCTTCGGCTGGGGAATATGTTTGTAAGAATCAGGAGAATGGACCAGTAAGGCAGAAAGATAGTACATGACAGTAAAGGGAAATTGGGAAAAGGCAGGAGAATGGACCAGTAAGGCAGAAAGATAGTACATGACAGTAAAGGGAAATTGGGAAAAGGCAGGAGAATGGACCAGTAAGGCAGAAAGATAGTACATGACAGTAAAGGGAAATTGGGAAAAGGCAGGAGAATGGACCAGTAAGGCAGAAAGATAGTACATGACAGTAAAGGGAAATTGGGAAAAGGCAGGAGAATGGACCAGTAAGGCAGAAAGATAGTACATGACAGTAAAGGGAAAAATGGGAAAAGGCAGGAGAATGGACCAGTAAGGCAGAAAGATAGTACATGACAGTAAAGGGAAATTGGGAAAAGGCAGGAGAATGGACCAGTAAGGCAGAAAGATAGTACATGACAGTAAAGGGAAATTGGGAAAAGGCAGGAGAATGGACCAGTAAGGCAGAAAGATAGTACATGACAGTAAAGGGAAATTGGGAAAAGGCAGGAGAATGGACCAGTAAGGCAGAAAGATAGTACATGACAGTAAAGGGAAATTGGGAAAAGGCAGGAGAATGGACCAGTAAGGCAGAAAGATAGTACATGACAGTAAAGGGAAATTGGGAAAAGGCAGGAGAATGGACCAGTAAGGCAGAAAGATAGTACATGACAGTAAAGGGAAATTGGGAAAAGGCAGGAGAATGGACCAGTAAGGCAGAAAGATAGTACATGACAGTAAAGGGAAATTGGGAAAAGGCAGGAGAATGGACCAGTAAGGCAGAAAGATAGTACATGACAGTAAAGGGAAATTGGGAAAAGGCAGGAGAATGGACCAGTAAGGCAGAAAGATAGTACATGACAGTAAAGGGAAATTGGGAAAAGGCAGAGACAAAGAGAGTGACAGATTAGAGGAAGCTACAAGCACAGAACTACCAGAAGGTGGGGGGTCTATTTGTGCGAAAGACTGAACCCCGGTATCCTCACGGGAAGAGACTCGTGGATGGGGCAGGGTCGTCCAGCGCCCCGTATGAAGGCACGAGGCATCCAACCACTGGCCCAGCCCTTTTTCTTAAATCGAGGATTATATACCAGATACAAAGAGAGAGGGAGTGCATGTGTGTGGAAAATTGGGGAAAAGGCAGAAAGGTCCCAGTAGTACATGACAGTAAAGGGAAATTGTGTGCGTGTGTATGTGTGTGTGTGTGTGTGTCTGTGTGTGTTGAGATAGAAGTAATGTGATGCGCTTTTGTTTTGTCTAAGCCTGCAATTGTTTCATACTGATCTCAATACATGTTAACATTTTTCAGTATTTCCCCATGCTGGCAACACAGTGTATGCATATCACTGTTGCCATGCGGAAAGAGTGAATAATGTTAACGTGTACATAAACCTTAATTTATTTGAACAGAAATTCTGCGACACCATGTTCAACTTGACCAGCAAGGAGATAGAGGATATGAAAATCAGGCGTGACGTCATCACTGGCATACCGAAAATCCGGTGCTTCATGAGAGACTTAAACACGTTTCTCAAGGTAATTGAATACTTTTCTCAAAGTAATTAAACACAAACAGGCGCTCGCGATATGCACGCGCATTTAAATATTTGCACACACATACACGTGTGGGCATGCATATGCACCCACTGGTATGCTCGCATAAGACTGCGCGCACACACACACACATGCGCGTGCATATGCAGACACGTAGGGGAAGACGGGGTAAAAAGCGCATGGGCGGGTAAGAAGCCCACCCCAATTATCTCATGAAATAAAGAAAATTTCAGTCTCATTTTGCCCATGAGACGAACGTTAATGTCTAGCATTCGTCTCATGGGCAAATTTGCTTCATTTCATGAGATAATTGGGGTGAGCTTCTTACCCGCCCATGCGCAAATTTGCTTCATTTCATGAGATAATTGGGGTGAGCTTCTTACCCGCCCATGCGCTTTTTACCCCGTCTTCCCCTATGCATGCACAAACGCACCCAAGCACACACAGACATACACGCGGACGCGTGCGCGTTTGAGCCTATACACAGCAAACACACTTGTTATCGCTAATCTATCCCCTGTGTTAGATAAATGTCTTTCTATCCTTGTGTGTTTCTGTCTGTCTGCTTTTCTGTTTATCTGTCTGTATCCGTCTCTGTCTGTCTGAATATCTCTCTCTCTCTCTCTCTCTCTCTCTCTCTCTCTCTCTCCGCTCTGCACTGCTCTCTGTTTTTGTGATTATGCATTTATTTTAAAATCTAATGTTTTTCTGACGCACAGTTCATAACTGCTGGTTAATGTATGGCGTGCAGAATGACGCCATCTTTACCGGAAGTGACGTCAGCTTGCCTTGGAACAGGAGCAAATTGGAGAATTTTGTGAGGGCGTTGAAGAATCAGTACAACGTATCGGGCCTAAACCAGTCTTACAGTCATTATCTGGATGTAAGTTTCACGATTCTTACATTATTACCTGTGCTCTCTTGCTTAGTTTTGTTCTGACTCGGAGTCAGTTAAAAAAGAGGGGTGGGGGGGGGGGGGGTGAGTTTTGGACTTTTTCTGCCAGCTGTAAGTTGGCCTTTGTCAACCCATACTGAGCTGGGTATCTCGGAGTTGGGGCTGTTGTTTTTGCCTCCTGAGTTGTCAGAGCTGGCTTGATTGAAGTTCAGTATGGTGTTGTAGAGGGGATGGCGTGTGTGTGTGTGTAAATTATAGCCAAGGTCTCTATTCAAGTATATATATATATATATAGATGTATAAAGCCCATGGGCTGGGTAAGAAGCCCATGCCAATTATCTCATGAAATTAAGCAAATTTCAGTCACATTTTGCCCATGAGACGAGTGTTAATGTTTAGCAGTCGTTTCATGGGCAAATTTGACTGACATTTTCTTTATTTCCAGAGATAATTGGCATGGGCTTCTTACCCGCCCATGGGCTTTTTACCCCGTCTTCCCCTATATATATATTATACATGTTTTATTCTTCTATTGACTCAGAACAAAACTAAAGCATGAACACTAGTCGGAAAATATTTTCACTCAAATTGTGCTCTCTTGGCCAGTGTGTGCGTGTGCGTGTGTGACGTGCAGGCGGCAAAAAATAGGGCAAAGATGCAGATTAATACCCTCCTCCATTTCTCAGTTCTTTCCATGTTTTGTTTCAGTCTTGCCTTTTTCTTACTGCAGATTGAGCACTTAAACCTCTATCATATTCTATATATAACATTGATTTTCATCCATTTAAGCAAATAAAAATATGCATTCGCTAATACTAGTAGAATTTAAAGGCAAGACGAAAAGAACCCCGCAATGAACCAAGACTGTGACAGGGGGTGTTGATCTGCATCTTTACCAAAAGTAGATGTTGCTTTCTATTTGACTAAAGACAGTAAAATAAACCACCAGAGTTATCTCCTATCGACCCAGCAGAAGCGCTTTTTCCTTCAGCAAGCCTTCAGGGGGGTTTCTAAAGGGATGAAACTTTTGCAGTACCCGCTTTAGTAGCCTCAGTTAAGTCCCTTTAAAAGGTGCATTGTACAGTGATTTTGTTGTTGCTATATTTTGCCTCGACCGGGGTTTGTTTCTGTCTCTATGTGTGTCTCCCTGTTCGTTAATATGTAAGAAATCATTACAAAGTTTTAAACGGATTTAAATGAAGTTTAAATAGAGGTTAACCAAAGTGATCATTCTGGATGGATGCATGAATGGATCAACATACATGTTACCAATTTTAACCTCTTCAAACCGCAGCAGTACTATTAGCAAATATCTATGCCACCATAATCCTAATAAAATATATACCTCATAAATATTAATCCCTTCATTCTTGGTGCCCCTTCTCTATTTCTTTTTCTCCCCCATCTTCATCCTAAAACATGTCCCATATGTGCCTCTAAGCAGGTCGGAGGACGTAAAACAAATGTCTACTAATGAGTGGATGATCCATGATGGATGGATGGATAGATCGCGAATGGTGCTGTGATGACTGATGTCTGTTGCTGCAGGCGGCCACCAATTACTGGCTGCTGGATGGCTACCGGCTGGAGGACACTCAGAGTTTCAAGGACTTCCACAGTTTGCTGGGAGAACAGAGCACTCCATTCTCATTCTCCCTCCTCCCTAAATCAGGGGAATCGACAGGTAATTATACACACTGTTCTTTCTGTACTCAAAACGCCTTCTATCTTTAGTCGACGTAAGCCTCAAGCGTGGCGAATAGTAGAACGAACGAACGAATCTTTTTTTTTTAATGGTGGAAAAGAATAAGCACAGTACAGGCGTGTTTTCATCTTGCCAACAACAAAGAAGAAAATATTTGAAAAACAAAATCAGCTCAATGCATGCGTTGACAAATATGTGATACCAATTACACACACGAACGCACACGCGCGCACACACACACACGTGCACGCACACGCGCACACGCACACACACGCGCGCGCGCGCACACACGCGCGCACACGCACACGCACACACACACACACACCGAAAATTATCGTGAACAGACAAAGCAAATCACAGACTGAACATGAAACCTCTAAAATAATAGATTTTTGGACATAAATGGAAGAACAATTTACAGCTTAGTTTTGTTGGTGGGGTGAATAACTGTAAAGTTCACGCTCAGGTATTCCATTTTGCTCTTTGTGTCGCAGCCTTGGGGATAATTATGTTGGCTATTAAGGACCAAATTTCAACATACGGTAGACATGCAGGTAGCCTACTGTAACTGAGTATGTTATGAAAATTCAACCCATCCTCTGCATTTGGACCAAATACAAATATGCAAAAGTATGTGAGTGGGTGTCTGTGTGTGTGAGTGGGTGTAAAGGGGCAGACACACTGCATACGATGCGATCATATTGCGATCCGACTGAGACGAAGTCTGTGAGTCATGATTCAAATGAAATACTTCCGTCTAAAAGTAATTCTACTATTTTCGCTCACTAAACTCAAGTAGACCCCCAATACACGACTCAGATAAAATGTTTGATACAAAAATACAGATATATCATCAGATTCGTACATAGTGAACACAACTAGTAGGATTTTATCAGATTCATTTAGACAGTATAATTTCACGAGAATCATGCCTCACAAATGTCACAGTCGGGTCGCATTTGGATCGTATCGTATGCAGTGTAGCGGCCTCATAAGTGTTCGCGTGCGCACGTAAGTGTTTGTGTGTGTGTGCGTGCGTGCGTGCACTCGCGCGCGTGTGTGTACGTGGTTTTTTTTTCTTCTTTGTTTACACCTGTCCACAATCATCAAATCGGAAACGATGGAATGAAAAGGGACGACAATGATGATGATAGCGATGTTGATGACAAACGACGATGATGATGATCATTATGATGATGGTGATGATGTTTATAAGTTTTTTTACTTAATTTCGGCTTGCTGACAGGTGTGTTGGTGGGCAACAGATTGAAGTTCATCACTGTCATGGTGGATCTCTCTCTGCACTACGAAACCCTGGCTTATAGAGAGCACATCCCTGTGGTACACAGATGGGAACGCTTCGTCAAAAAACAGGTTGGTATAAAACACTAATGTTGCTGATTAATTGACACTCGTACGCTCATCACGTGCAGCATGATCCACACTCATACACGACTCCCGTAGTCAGGATGATTTCACAACCAGTCTCTTCCACTCTTCCCCGGTTCTCGGCTTTTCTTAGTATGTCTTTCAGCTCCAGGCCCGTCCACTTGCGGATGTTGTCTTCCCATCTCTTCTTCTGTCTGCCTCTTCTTCTTCTTCCTCCTTGGACCGTGCCCAGTAAGATTGTTTTGGCAAGGCCTGATGAACGGGTAACATGTCTTCCCATCTCTTCTTCTGTCTGCCTCTTCTTCTTCCTCCTTGGACCGTGCCCTGTAGGATTGTCTTGGCAAGGCCTGATGAACGGGTAACATGTTGTCTTCCCATATCTTCTTCTGTCTGCCTCTTCTTCTTCCTCCTTGGACCGTGCCCTGTAGGATTGTCTTGGCAAGGCCTGATGAACGGGTAACATGTTGTCTTCCCATATCTTCTTCTGTCTGCCTCTTCTTCTTCCTCCTTGGACCGTGCCCTGTAGGATTGTCTTGGCAAGGCCTGATGAACGGGTAACATGTTGTCTTCCCATATCTTCTTATGTCTGCCTCTTCTTCTTCCTCCTTGGACCGTGCCCTGTAGGATTGTCTTGGCAAGGCCTGATGAACGGGTAACATGTTGTCTTCCCATATCTTCTTCTGTCTGCCTCTTCTTCTTCCTCCTTGGGCTGTGCCCTGTAGGATTGTCTTGGCAAGGCCTGATGAACGGGTGACATGTCCATACCATTTCATTTTGCCGTGCCCTGTAGGATTGTCTTGGCAAGGCCTGATGAACGGGTGACATGTCCATACCATTTCATTTTGCTGTGCCCTGTAGGATTGTGGCACGGCCTGATGAACGGGTGACATGTCCATACCATTTCAACTTGCGTCTTTTGACTAGGGTCAGCTAGGTCAACATATCAGCTGGATGTGGGTGTAGAGTGGCACAGTGGTAACGCGTTCGCTTCGTGTCAAGTAAACCTGGGTTCGAACCTGGGTACATGGGGATTTTTCCTCTCACTTTGCACTAGGCCTTACGTGGAGTCTTTCGGATGAGACGATAAACCGAGGTCCCGTGTGCCCATGCATTTAGCACACGTTAAACCCAGTGGCAACAAAAAAGTTGTCATTTGGTCAAAATGTACCCTCCCTCTCCTTCCTCATCAGTCACACAAAAATCGTATGCAAATTGGGTGGCGCGCCTCTGGCTGCGACGCGCTCTCCAGGTGAGAGAAACCCAAATTTCACAGAGACACCTCTTTGACTATAGAGTACTAAATACCTAAAAAATATGGTCCGATTGCATTTTCAATTCGCCTTTTGACTTTATTGGTGATTTGATCTTTGTAGGAGATGCCGAGGATTGTTCGAAAGCATCTCATCTCCATTGCTCTGATGCTTCTTTCAATATCTGCTGTCAAGGTCTAGGATTCGCATGCACAAAGAAAGATTGGCATGACCAGAGAGCAGCGCATCAGTCTGTGTGGAAAGAATAAGGGGAAGTAACTCTCTGTTAATGAACTCTCTGGACACCAAAGTTATTTTCGGCACCCATCGCACCAGTCCGATCTTTGAGCTGACAGCGACGTTTTTGAGCTTGGTTATTGCACACTCATACACATCCACACAAATAAACACACGCAAATGCCCTCATATAAAACGAATGTATATCATTATAATGTGCACAGACGCACACATACACACACGCATGCGCACATGATACACGCACACACGTGCATACTCCCGCGTGCATGCACACATAGCAAGCACGCGCACCCACTTTCTCTCGTTTGTGCTCAAAATAAAACTGCAATAATGTTGTTGGCAGTGAATGTTCAGCGTGTGTTTATGTATGTTTGAGAAGTAGTTTCTAGTTCCCTTACGTGTGAATGTGTGTGTGCGTGTATGCGTGCGTGCGTGTGAGACTGTGTTTGTGTATGTGCGTGTTGCGCGTGTGTTTGTGCACTCGTGTATATGTGCGTGATTGTATGCCGCTGCGTGTATGCATTTTTTTCAGCTACGCACCATGCCTCCAGAGATGCAGGGAGGGTTCCAGACTACAGAGGTGGCCTGGCACTGGCTCTTTGTTCAGAAGGTGTGTCTTTTGTACAAATAGTTCCCCCACCTTCTGTAAGTTCTGTGCAAGTAACTTCCTCTAATGCTATCACTCTCCTTGGCTCTTGCTCTGCCTTTTCCATTGGCTTACTGTCATCTACTATCTTTCTGCCTTACTGGTCCATTCTCCTGCGTCTGTTTGTTCAAGAAACGCTTACTAAGATTTGCTCCTGCCAAAGACAGATATGCTAGGCCTAACTATTCTTTTTTGTTTTTTGTTATTGAACAATTTTCCCATTAAGCAAATTTCATGGCATGGAGACAAAGCAAAACACTCATACTCGTATTGATGAACTTAATAGCAGAGGTGATGGGGAGGGGGAGTAAACAGGGATGATAAGTATGACAGTAATGGCACTAATAAAAACAAAATCGACAATAGCTATTTAATAACATTAATGTACCGATGACGTATGTCCTTTACTCAAATGGCTGTTTTCACCGGTTGACATTATCCTGTAGAAAGGGCCAATAGTAAACGAGAGCTGTACTATAAATGATTTTCTACAGTATTGGAATATCATGGTACAGCTTAGTCTTTCGTGGAAGACTATGACTCTCAAATGAGGCTCTGGTGCTACAAACAAAGGGATTGGTTGGCCTTTGGGGACCTTCCCCAACGCCAACTCTCGTCCTCAAATCCCTTTGGCCGTGAGAGTGGGGATGTACCCTGGGCAAGGCATCTCCACTATAAACTAATTCTCGCCCAGCCCACCAGAATAGTATCTGCCCGCTCTGCTATCTGGCAGTCATTGTCGGAAACGACGGACAGACAACAAACGATGACGTCAACAACAATTATAACAATCATCCTCATCATCATCATCATCACCATCTCGGTCATCACCACCGTCATAATATTATGATGGCAACAGCAACAATGAAGACCTAACTATTTCTTAGTCAGGCGCATAAACGGCAGCAATGTGCATAACGGCAGCATGACGCATCTGCGCTCATATGACAGGAATCTGCCTGAGCTATCGAAGAAAAAGAAGAAGGCGGCGTGTGTTTAGCATGCTTATTTGTGTCTGTCTATTTTTCTGGGGGGTTTTCTTCTGACTTTGGAGGTTGGGAAAATTGTTTTCCCGGAGAAAATCGGAATTCTAATTTTCCCCGGTAAAAAAATCGGAATGTTCCCGGATTGTAAAATTTCCCGTGACCTATGCATTAACTGGTTTCCATGATGATACTACGAACAGTCTCTGGTGAACAACGCCATCTCCGGCATCATCCTGGGTCTGTCTCTGGCGCTGCCCATCCTGATCGTCTCCACCTGCAACGTCATCAACGGCCTGATCGCGTCACTCACCATCTGTTGCGTCACCGTCTGCGTCATCGGCGTCGTTCCCCTGGCTGGCTGGAAGTTAGGGGTGAGTTAACTCATTCAAGTCGTTTCGGCCATATATGTCCGGAAATAATAGATAGCTTCTCTCTGTAAAATTCGGACAGCTCCCATCTGGAGAGCGCGTCGCCGCAAGCGCAGCGCCTACCCTCCCCCCTTTTTTAGAGGGTGGTGGTGAGGAGGGGGGGCGGACTTGGAAAACCTAGCTATCAATTTGGTCATACCAGGCAGCGGGATTTCTCCTTACTCTTACTTTTAACTGCCGTGGGAGTTTTACTTGCATGAAGCGCACGGGTTAGACTTGCTTTAAGTCCTCATTCAAAAGCCTCGACGTTCAGTTCGAATTTCCCGTCGAACTAGAAAGAAAGGGCGATCGAGGCCAGGATTCGAACCCGCGTCACTCACTCATTGAAATTGGCAGTCGAACGTCTTAACCACTCTGCCACCTGATACAACATTATTTACTAAGCTTCTTGGATGGAGAAGTACACTTGTATGGCCTGCCATCCTGTGTTTCTCTTTCTCCCTCAACTCCAGGTCCTGGTGTCTCTCAACATGTGCCTGGTGGTGGGCCTGGCCGTGGACTACGTTGTGCACCTGGCGGAGGGATACCACATGGCGCCGCCTCAGCGCGCACGCACGCGCAAGGATCGGCTGGAGCACGCGCTGGTGCGGATGGGCATTTCCGTGCTGAGCGGAGCCTGCACTACTCTAGGAGCGTCCATCTTCATGCTGTTCGCCCAGATTCAGTTCTTCTACCAGGTGAGAGAAAGAAGAAGAAGAAAGAGAAAAGGAAGGAAAAAAGAAAAAGGGTTAAAAATGAAGGCGGAAGTGGTGGTGGGTTGCATGATGAGTGAGCAAGATAGCGGAGAGCGGATGAATGATTGGGTTAGAAAGTGTTAAAAAAAAGGGTTAAAAACGAAGGCGGAAGTGGTGGTGGGATACTGATGAGTGAGCAAGATAGCGAAGAGCGGATGAATGATTGGGTAAGAAAGGGTTAAAAAAAAGAAAGGGTTAAAGATGAAGGCGGAAGTGGTGGTGGGATGCATGATGAGTGAGCAAGATAGCGGAGAGCGGATGAATGATTGGGTTAGAAAGGGTTAAAAAAAAGAAAGGGTTAAAAATGAAGACGGAAGTGGTGGTGGGCTGCATGATGAGTGAGCAAGATAGCGGAGAGCGGATGAATGATTGGGTTAGAAAGGGTTGGGGGGAAAAAAGGGTTAAAAACGAAGGCGGAAGTAGTGGTGGGTTGCATGATGAGTGAGCAAGATAGCGGAGAGCGGATGAATGATTGGGTAAGAAAGGATTAAAAAAAAGAAAGGGTTAAAGATGAAGGCGGAAGTGGTGGTGGGTTGCATGATGAGTGAGCAAGATAGCGGAGAGCGGATGAATGATTGGGTTAGAAAGGGTTAAAAAAAAAGGGGGTTAAAAACGAAGGCGGAAGTAGTGGTGGGTTGCATGATGAGTGAGCAAGATAGCGGAGAGCGGATGAATGATTGGGTGTGGTGTGATAGTCACTTATTTGTCTTGATGTAAATTTATGTTTCATATTTCTATTTAATATTTTTATTTTGATATATCTCATCTTATTTGACACGGTGGAACACAAGTTTCCATGTGCGTTGTACAATGCCAATGGACAGTAAAGAAACTTATGGCTTATGAGTAGTGATAGTTTGTTGGTTTGTTTTTGTTGTTGTTGTTTTTAAAAGCCGAGGATCAGAGCTGTGTGTTTCCTTTATAGTGTGGAAAAAGCTGTGGGAATCTTGTCTGCTTTTTACTAAGTTCCTCTGTTGCCTGTCTGTCTGGCATTGGGGAAGGTCCCCAAAGGCCAACCGATCCCACTGGCTGCAGCACTAGAGCCAGTGCAAATGCCCCTGATTAAGAGCTCTCATTCACTATCGGCCCTTTCTGCAGGCTAATGTCAACCAGTGATAAATAAATATGAGTAAAATGTCAAGTACTGTGTAGTAATACCCAATCTCACAAACAGTGATTACTCCGCAGCCTACAAATCTTGCAAAGAATTAATTCAACTTTCTGGAAGGTGAAAAGGTGGGAAGTGTTAAGTATGGTAACAGTAGGCAGTGCGTGAGTTCACAATGATCCCCACCTGTAGTGTAGGTGAAAGGGTGGGAGTAAAAAAAAAACCGGCTTCAGTCAGCTGCGGAGTGCGAACTCTTTGTATATTCAGGCTTTTTGGTAACACGTTGTAGTAAAGAGAAGGAAAGAGAGATCATGTAAGTTTCTTGTCTCCCGTGATGATTATTTTCCTGCCATTATTTTCAATTTTTCATGTGAAAGGATATAATTTATGGGTTACAGTGAATGGGGCTTGGAATGTCCTAAACAAATCTATAGAAATAGATGACACCTTCATATGAAAATTTCAAACATGTTTGTTCTTATTTCTTTCTCTCTTTTCAGTTTGGCATTTTCATGTTCTGCACTATCGGCTTCTCCTTGCTGTTCTCGTTGGGGTTTTACGTCCCCTTGATGGGCATTCTGGGACCGGAAGGTGACGTCGGCAACATCCTGGTCCCTCTCAGACGCTGCTTCGGGCGAGGAGGATGCTTCCGCTTCCGGTGTCAGGATGATTCGCCTGGACCTGAGCACAGGTGTGCAGCAGAAACGGGGAGGAGGAGCAACAGACGTCCCAGTGCAGAACTTTTGATGACTGACGAGTTCAGGAGATGAATAGCTTTTTTCTTTTAAAGGGACACCCTGACGGATGCGTTTTTGCAAGAAACACGTTGAGATCACCAGGAAAACACCCTTTACAGACATCGCAACACTCACTTTGCTCTGGTTTCCTATAAGTCAAATCGGCGATTCCTCCTTGACGGAGGTGCTGGAAGTCAAATTATTTCAGTGAAAATTTTCTAATGGCCGCCTGAGTCGCTTAGACCAAATCACGAAATGTCCACAATACAAGCCTTTTTATTTACACTTTACCAAAAGGAATAAGCTCCTTTTTTGTTGTTACTGCACTACAAAGAAGAAAAAAGCTTCAGCCACTCTGAGTGTCCTCCACCCACCCCGTCCAGAATGGCTTATCTCTCCGGCAACTCCGCCAAGGAGTAATCACCGTTTTGACCGTTTGATTTCTAGGAAACCAGAGCAAAGTGAGTGTTCCGATCCTGGTGATCTCGACGTGTTTCTGGCAAAAACTCATCCGTCAGGGTGTCCCTCACTAATGACGAGGCACTCGTGCCAATCACCTCTCCTAAAGGGTTACCTCTCAATCGTGAAATGCAACGGAGAAATCGAGACAGGCGCAATTGGGTATAGGGGTAGTCAAAATAGGCGCAGTTGAGATGCACCGAGAGCAGTTTTGCTCAGTGCTGCATCCCTGAGCAAGCCAAGGAGTGGGAGTTTAAGTAGAAGGCGTTACGCTCTGACTCATCGTACTCCAGTCTCCAGTCTTGGGTAGGGGAGACCGGGGTTGGTCCGCCCTCAGAGCAGATCCGTCATTTCGTTTTTTATTGCTTAGTGCTTTAGTCTAGAATCGTTTAGACCATGTTTAAAATAATTCTACTACGTTCGCTCTATGTACTCAAGTAGACCCAATACATGAATTTCCCAGAATCATGACTCACATCGTGACAATCGCATCGCATTGACAGCGAATCGTATGTAGTGTAGCAGGCCCTTTAGTCCTTCATTTATAAAGAGATATTGATGAACTTTAGTGGAACCTAGGGAAGGTCCATTCGTTTTAGTAATTGTCGTTATATAATAGTGGGGTGATGAATTAATTTGCCTATCTCAACGTTTTTCTCATATTGATCTGCTTTGTGGTTGTGAAACTGAAAGCCATAGATATTTAGTATGATGGTTAATACGTTTATACATGTATTCAAGCAGCGACGTGGGACCAAGATTAAATGCGAGGAGGAAGGATGGTGTCTTAAAAGATGCAAACAGCTGTTGCTTTTTTTCTGGATTTTTTTTTACGTTTCTTTCAAATAAATTGTGCAATTAGACTTCTTGAGCACCTTTATAAGAACATCTTCTTCTTCGTCAATCACTCAGACATTCTCCTGTCATATGAGCGCAGATGCGTCATGCTGCTGTTGTGCGCCTAAGTAAGAAATAGTTAGGCCCAGCATGTCCGTCTTCGGCTAGAGAAATATTTTTGTAAGAATTTCTAGACAAAAGGCGGGAGAATGGACCAGTAAGGCAGAAAGATAGCAGATGACAGAAAGCAAAGGGGAAAGGCAGAGTCAAAGAGAGTGATGGATTAGATGAAGTTACAAGCACAGAACTTCCAGAAAGTGGGGGAACTATTTATACGAAAGACAGCACCCCCGGTATCCCCACGGGGGAAATAAAATGTTCAAATTAAAAGGAAAGAATACTGTTCAGACACACATGTGTGCTAAAAAATAACAAGAAACGTTTTGTTTGTTTCAAACACTGAACACTCTACGCCATATTTTGTGCTGTGAAACAGTTGCAGTAACATGATAGTGTTCAGAAGAAACTGTGTTTAACGCCCTCCATGGTGGTACAGGTACGCATGGGACATATGTAAAGATAGTGGGTCGATCCTGCAATGCCAAAAAAGACCCTAAATTATTGAAAAATAAGACAGTGTTCAGCAATGTACGTTCTGACGCCATGTTTGTATATATTTTTAGCACTTAAAAATGGCAATAATCTTATTGTGTTCTTTGGTTTTTGCCATCACACATAATTTTAACCCTTTCACCGCCAAAGTCGCATTTTAGCACCACAGTGGTTTAACACCTATGTCACTAAAAGGCGTCAAATTGGGGCCTATTATTCAAAGACCATATTGTCTTAGTTTGGGGAAGTAAGGATAGACCTTATTTTATACATGTCACAGAAGAATCCCCAATACTGCAGACGGACTTTGTTCTCTACCCAGGTAATTTTAATGGACATTTTAGGCTGAAAATATGGCTGGCGGTGAAAGGGTTAATGTGAATCCGGTATTGTAACGAATGGCGTTATGCTTGACACATATCAACATCAAACCGTTATTTTGTCTTAACGACTGCATTTATTTCGCTCACATATCAACGCAGTATTGTTTGTTTATCTTGACGCATGACATTATTGTTTTTATATATCACATATCAATGCAATACTTATGTCGTAAAGAACCGTTTCATTACATTTCGTCACATATCAATAACCTCATTAAATATCAAAGACTGGCTTTAATTAGTGATTGACACAAGCACGAATTTTGAAAAGTTGTATGATCGATGTTCATATATATTTTTTAGTATTTTTGTTTGTTTTTCTAAGTCAAATGTCACGGATCACTAAGCCATACAAAAATATTCTTTGTAGATCTGTGTATGAACACGGAAAATATGTTTTGGTTTTTCTCGTTGCGTGCTTAAATACCGTCCAGATAAAATGTAGAAAGCCTTCTTTGAACTAACCGATTGTGGTGTTGATTTATTTATTTTTTTATGTATAAGATTTCATGATTTTTGTACGAAGCTGAATGCAAGAAACTATTTTGGGGGGGGCTGAATGAATGCTCTTAGGACGAAAGTTCGCTATATTCTTGTCGTCGTTGTGGTGGATTTGCTTCATTATTGTTTGGTAGTGCGCTGAATTATGATTTATTGTCTCTCTTTCCGAAGACTTGACTCTTGGATTGCGTGTGTATGTGAGATGGCGAAGAACTTAAGAACACATTAAAGGACGTGCATACAGATAGACACGCACCAACATGCTCTCACACACCTTCACGTACCCACAGCACACACACACACACACACACACACACACACACACACACACACACAAACAAACACACATACACACACTCTCTCTCACTCACACACAAATGCGCACGCACATGCAGTCGCACACACACACACGCATACAGCGCACGCACGCACACACAATCACTACAGCCTATAACAACATCATCTTTCATCCAAGCATGTCCTATTTTGAATTGATCTGTCATAAACTTGAGACAGTGCAATGTTGCATGTTAACGCGGGAGCATTAACACAGTCATATACGTGTGAGTCCTGACATGCGATTTCAGCGGGACAATTGTCTATCACTTATGGTTGAAAATGTTTAGCATTCGGTTTTCAGAAGATTGTATAATGTTCAAACGTGATATTAATTTTGCTGTTTGTTTCTTCAATGTGTGTGTGCACGTATGCGCACACGTGTCTGTGTGTGTGTGCCTCCTTTTCTGATATTGTTTTTATGCGCGTTATACAATGTTTCAATGTGATGCTAGTTTGTTGGTTTAAACAACTTTTTATTAACACAATTTCATGCAGATACAAATATATCTCAGCGCAAGAGTACAACAAGCTAAAGGTTATGGGCGTACTCAACACATTTATAAATTACAAAAGAACAGCAGCATAATTAATTAAGCTAGTTATTTATGCTAGTTTGTTCAGCATTTTGGTGCATACTGGTTTCTGTTTAGGTTTGAAGACAATTATGAATATGATTGTGAGAACATTGTTGACTGGGATCAGGACAACGAACACCGACCTTGATAGGGGGGGGGGGGGGGGGCTGTGTGATCCTTGGTAGGAGAATGTCGAGCTTAGCTGTTTTTCCAGACACCCGTTTTGCGCTTGACTATTGGTTATTAATTATGAATATCAGCGATTATTGGTAGAGTTCATTGTAGTGTTTATTTTCCCTGTGTGATGTGCTAAAGACGCTTTTGTGATGTTTATTCCAAGCATGTGAAAGGTTAATAAAGCTGTGATGCATTTGAGTGTGTTAAATAAACGTTTTGTTGATTTTGTTTGTGTTGACAACAAAGTCGCATGCATTTTCTGTCAGTCTGAAAACCTCCACCAACTTCTGGGTGAATATGCCAAGAGAGAAGAAGGCTTACAAACATTGCTCATTTAAACTCTATCGTGGTATTGAAGGAAGCTCCGGCAGCGCGCGTGCGCATAGCCTACACACATACACGCATATGCTCATGTATGCGCGTATGTGTGTGCATTTATCCTTTTGTGTGTGCGTTAATATCTACTCCCATGTTTTGCCCTAGTTGTCTTAAGGTAGAGAGTTTCGTGGATTTTCCCTTTTTCTTTTGTTCTGAATATGTGTTCACTCTTCACTCTTTATATCCTCTCTCTCTCTCTCTCTCTCTCTCTCTCTCTCTCTCT
Organism: Phymorhynchus buccinoides; assembly: GCA_017654935.2. Lineage (NCBI taxonomy): Eukaryota > Metazoa > Mollusca > Gastropoda > Neogastropoda > Raphitomidae > Phymorhynchus > Phymorhynchus buccinoides. The sequence goes on from CM065684.1 coordinate 59,742,553, forward strand.
CTCTCTCTCTCTCTCTCTCTCTCTCTCTTTCTCTCTCTCTCTCTCTCTCTCTCTCTCTCTCTCTCTCTCTCTCTCTCTCTCTCTCTCTCTCTCTCTCTCTCTCTCTCTCTCTCTCTCTCTCTCTCTCTCTCTCTCTCTCTCTCTCTCTCTCTCTCTCTCAGGTTCCTTGCTCCGATTTCTACTCAGTGTCTTCACCCTTATTCCTCATTTTTTGGTCACTTTTTCATCACATTGAAAAAAGAGTTAAGCTCTGAAACGTCTGTGGTATTTTCATTAAAGGACCTATATCGAACCTACAGCTTTTGTGTTTTCCCATTCATATGGTCCGAGTGGTCTTCTGAATCATTTAAGTGTTGTCTACACACATAATATTCACACCCACGGTCCATTTTTCAACATTCTGACAATAAACTCCACTCAATAGTATATGTCTGATGTAAAACGTTTATAAAATCCAATAAAACAGCACATAAACAAATGCGTTAACACAAGTTGAACATTTGTAGGGCCTGTATGCAACATTTTAAATGTAACACAGCACAAATTATGCGATTTCCGACACACCACTGATATAGGCGACTGCCTGATAGGAATCGTTCAGTAAGGAACAGTTTTGTAACAAATTGTTTTTCAAACATTCCAAATTTTACTAAACACAATCCTAAAACGCAATCCTTGATTCTTCGTACAAATGTCTGCCAAGGGCTATGTTGCAAAGATCTCAAATTAAAAAGTAAAATTGTTGTGATCCTTACAAATGCCATGCATCCACAGTATACCCCCTCCTCTTGTCACTCTGTCACTCTCTCTCTCTCTCTCTCTCTCTCTCTCTCTCTCTCTCTCTCTCTCTCTCTCTCTCTCTCTCTCTCTCTCTCTCTCTCACTCTCTCTCCCTCACTCTCTCTCTCACACACACAAACAAACACACACACACACACACACACACACACACACACACACACACACACACACACACCACTTTATCAGCTTCAATTCTTTTCCCCGCTTGGTTGTTAATTTGCAAGTAAAATGGTAAACATCGTCTAAGATCGAGTTCTGCAATAGTATCATACAGTTAAAATTGACGCCTTGACTGTAAAACGAATCATTGTACACAAAACATAGCTATGTTACATCAATAGTCACAGGACGTTCACGCCCGGTGCACACACACGCCGTGTATGCATACTTAGTTATATATTATTAGTTATATATTATAACCTTAACTGTAAAACGAATTTCGCATAAAACATAGTAATGTTACATTCATACAGTCGGAGGACGCGCAGTATATGCATATTTAGTTAAATATATACCTATACGTTATTAAAAGTATTAAACAAATTAATAAAAACAACAATAAAAGCCATGGTTGCCAAATTGCGTGTGCAACACAGGTGTGTTTGTCAATCATACAAAAGCAGCTGCTCTATAACAAGTGAGCAAATAAACAGATCTAAAAACTATAGCCTCCCATCATGACAAGATGATAAGGAAAGTAAATTCTTCATTGTTTTTCACATTTTGGAACAAATATAATAATCATTTGAAACCAAAATAAACAATAGCTTATCGCTACAGGCCATAATGTTATGATTTATAACATTAGAACAAATCACAGAACCCGCTAATAAACAACAATAATACCACGCACATGTGTGCGCGCGCACACACACGCACGCACACAACCATATTATGCGCACACGCACACGCACACGCACACGCACGCACACACACACACACACACATCATTCTGCCCTAGCCATGGTAGGCGAATCACAGAACCGTGACAATGACATTGCCGAATATGAGCGTTTAGGCAAGGTAAGCCTGGGCAATTTAGGCGAGTTGGATCTGTCACGTTTAGGCGAATTCAGTTCGGATATTGCGGTAGAGACAGAAGAATCCACACGCAAACTAGGATCGAAACAAGCGTAGAGCACTTGGAGACTGCTCTCATCTGCGCTGGTAACAGGCAGGGTATGGTAGGTTACATAACTCAGGTCAAAACACCCGCTGCTGATTTCAGCACTGGTACCAGAGTTTCCACTGTCCTCACCCGATCTCCCCTGACTAGAAAACTCAAGGCTGCAACTACTGCTGTTGCTGCCGTTATCCCCGCCGCCATTGCAACGACGAAACGCACGATGCTCGCACCCCCTGGCCATTTCTTCCGGAGATGGAAGACTTTTTGATGCGGTTTTCTTACGACCAGGATAGGGAGAATCTTCGTTGAGCATTCTCGAACTTGAAAACGAGTCGGTTTTATTCTTAGAGTTGGCACTTTCGTTGTTTTTCTTACGAGCAGGATAGGGAGAAACTTCGTTGAGCTTTCCCGAACTTGAAGACCAGTCAGTTTTAGGCCTACTTTTGGAGTTGGCACTTTCGTTGTTTAGATCACTCACGTGATGGAATGCCGTGTTGAGCAGCATACTGGGGTTTTCGTTTTCCGTGCACGTGTTGTATTCTGAGCTGGCGATGGAGGCGGTGGTCGGGGTGGTAGTTCTGCGGAAAGCCATGTCGAAGACGCTCTCGGAAGTTCCTCCATCGCTACAGGATTGAAACGAGCTGACGTCGTCGTCGTCTGTTTCGTTTGTGGTGCCGTGTGCAAAGTTCTGAATGCCGTGTGCAAAGTTATGAGTGTCGTGTGCAACGTTCTCCGTCGGGCGTGCACTGTCCCTGTAGTATTCAATGTCTGTGTAGTTTGCACTTCCTGTAGTGTCCCTGCTGAAAGACCCTCCTTCTCCTCGTTCTTCTTCAACTTCCCCGTCTTCTCCTTCTCCTTCTCCTTCTCCTTCTTCTCCTTCTTCTTCTTCTTCTTCTTCTTCTAGGATCACTTCAAGACGGTCCACGCCACGCATCAAAGACATTCTGCAGTGCATCTCTTCTTCTTCCTCCTCCATCCTCACCACATCGTCAGTTTGCTCGTCGTCAATATAATGGTACACAGATCCAAGCTCAATAGTTCTGGCACATTCAGCCTCCATGGCACTGTACACCCCGTCATAAAAGCTATCGCCGTCACTGGAATCTTCCAGACTTTTCCCAAGCACCCCGCTGCTTCCCTCCAATTCCGGAATGTTCGAAATGATCGAAGAGTTTGTTTCGTCACTGTCGGAAAAGATATCGAAGACTTTGAACTGTTCCATGTCCACGATTTGCGAACTGAGGCCGCGTTCTTCGTCGCTGTATCCCTGCCGTGTCGGACTGCGGTGGGAAAAAGAGTAGCGGCGACGACGTCGGCGGTGACACAGTTTGAGGCAGACTGTAACAATGATGGCCGCTAGCGCTAAAATTAGCACAGCTCCTCCACCAATCGCAGCGCCCGTTGCTTCGTCGATGGATAAGAGATCGGGGATGAAAGCTGTCGTTGCATTGGACGAATCTGTTTCATGCATGGACGCTTCGGTCGCAGGTTCCTGTAAGAGAATTGAATAAGAATATGTTTTGTGATGTTTGAATGTTAAAAACAAGTACAATAGTGGCATTTTAAATAATATTAAAAAAACCAATAACAACACACACAGGATAGATAGACTGATTCAGTGCTGTGCACGCTGGAATTTACAATCACCGGTTTTTGCGTACACATAAGTTATCTCATTCGAAATAGACCAGGCACTAACACTATGAATATTAACTTGGGAATGATTAATATGAATCGAAATGTTTCCTGGCCTACTGAAGTGCGCAAAATCCAAATTTTCGCCCGTAAGAGAAGATAATCTGATGATGGTAAAAGCCACACGCTTTGATTTTGTCTGTCATCAAGTTATCTCCCTTAAGGTCTCTGTACACGTGAATATTTTTCACTCTTTCACCATCATAATCATAATAATAATAATGAACATTTATATAGCGCTTTACTCCCTTTGCAGGGAGCTCAAAGCGCTTTACATAGACAATAAAACACAAATAAGTCATTCTACACAATCATAAGACTCACTACAATCAAATCAAATATACATAAAATAATATTATTTAAACAAAGCCATGTTCATAACCACAAAATTTGAAACAATATTACAATATTATAAGAAAAGAAACAAAATTGCAAGGGAAATGAAAGTTCATGAGTTACGTTGTTGCGCAAACACACACACTAATAGAGAAACACACAGTCACACACCACGCACACGCACGCGCGCGCACACGCGCACACGCGCGCACACACACACACACACACACACACACACACACACACACACACACACACGCGTAATAATCAATGGGCATTCACACACACACACACGCCACGCGTTCGTATGCACGCACGCGCAGATCCCATTTCATCCGCCCCCACTTGCACGCGAGCACACCATGGCTACACTGTGATTGTGCAAGTGATAGTTATGACTGGCCTATCACTGTGTTGCCATGGGAGGAGAGTGAAAATTTTCACGTGTACAGAGACCATTACGGGCGAAAATGTGAATGCAGCGACTTTTGTTTAATGGAAGGAACTTCGGTTATGAGAGGAGCCGAAGAGCAGGGGAGTAAAAGGAAATCATTATTTGTATTATTGTACATCACAACGGCAACAACAACAACACAACAGCAATAGCAACTACTACTACTACTACTACTACTACTACTACTACTACTACTACTACTACTACTACTACTACTACTATACTACTAATACTTCACTGAAGTCCATAAGAACAGCTTAGTCCCGCGAACTGTTAGAGAATGGAACAGCCTCAGTGAAGAAATAGTGACATCTGAGACGATCGAGGCTTTCAAGAACCGCCTCTCGTCTCAACCAGCAAGTCATTAACTTTTTTTTTCAAATTATTTATTTATATTTTTTTATTCTTCATATTTTTATTATATATTGTTTTTAGTGCTGTCCCCGAAGTCTTCCGTCGGTGTATATGCCAGAATTGGTTCCTGCCGACGTACCACGATGCAAATGCAGATGCAGACTACCACTACCACTACTACCACTACTACTACTACTACTACTACTACTACTACTACTACTACTACTACTACTACTACTACTACTACTACTACTACTACGTCCACATTTACACCAGGAAGAGTCTCTCCCCGTGGGGATACTGGGGGGTCTTTCGTACAAAATAGTTTCCCCACCTTCCGGGAATGTGTTGTGCTTGTAACTTCCTCTAATCTGTCACTCTCTTTGACTCTGCCTTTTCCCATAATGTTTTCTGTCATGTAGTGTGCACATCTTGACCTTTACCCTTTTTTCCCCAAAAAAGTCTTCCAAATAATTTTCTCCTTTCACCTTCTCCGAAGTCGGAATGTGCCGACTGTAGGCAGCGGGGAGACCAGTGAAAACTGAAAAAACTGACACGTACGCACCTCAACCATTGTGGCCATATGGCCTGGGAACGCAGAAGAAGAATAAGACTGCTTCTTTCTTTCTCCACTTACCGAAAAAAGTAAATGAGAGGATTCACCGAAGGTGGACATCGTTTCTGGCTTCTCGTCTTTCACAAATCACAAGAAGGAATTTCAAACTCAGCCCAGGGATCCAAGATGGTTGTGGTCTCAAACGCTGGTTTACAATGGTGGTTTTAAAAACAACGAAGAGAACGAAGGTAAAAGACCTGCTTGCGTGTCTTGGGATGACTGTCTAAGCAAAGTAAGCTGGCAAGTTTGGTTGTTGGTTAGCCTTTCTGTGAGAAGTGCTCATCGGGGTTTAGTTTCGGCTTGCTGGGTGGTTTTTTAATCATGGCATAATTAACATTCTGAACTGTGCCTTTTTGTTGCAACCGTGCTCGTGTGTGTGCATTTGTGCTTGTGTGTGTGTGTGTGTGTGTGTGTGTGTGTGTGTGTGTGTGTGTGTGTGTGTGTGTGTGTGCACGCATGTGTGTGTGTGTGTTCGTGCATTGCGTGCGTATGCTTGTGTGTGATTTTGTGCATTTCGTGTAGGCTATTTCTGCATTCATTAGCTCTTCCAACATTCTCTTACACCCTCCCCCCCACCCCACCCCACCTCACCAGCCCTTAATTGCATGAAGTTCTACTAAAGCTTAAGTGGGAAACTAAACGTTGTTACTTTCTAAATTAAGTAACTCGGTTTACTTAATTTAGAAAGCAATAAGGTTTAGTTTCCCACTTAAGCTTTAGTAGAACTTCATAAAATTAAGCACAGAACGCCAGGAAAATTAGTTATCTACAACAGCTACGCTTACAACATCATCAACAAAAACAACAATAGTAACAACAATAATAGCAGCTGAAAATCTAAAATGTGCACAAAGTTTTAAAGGGGCACCGTGATGGATGAGTTTTTGTAAGAAACACGTCGAGATCACCAGAAAAACACCCTTTACAGAGATCGCAACACTCACTTGGCTCTGGTTTCCTATAAATCAAACAGTCAAATCGGCGATTCCTCCTTGGCGGAGGTGCTGGAAGTCAAATTAGTTCACGGAAAGAGAAGGCGTGTGCCGTCTCTTTTCTAATGGCCGCCTGAATTTAGACCAAATCGTTTGCACGAAAATTTCGCAATGCAAGCCTTTTTATTTATATTATTTTAAATTTGTATGCAATTTA
>CM065684.1:59749582-59782811 GCA_017654935.2 Phymorhynchus buccinoides
GTCCCTTTAAAGGGTGCACTGTAACAGTGGTTTTGTTGTTGTTGCTATATTTTCCCTCGACGGGGGGTTGTTTCTGTCTCTCTATGTGTGTCTCTCTGTTTCCTAATATGTAAGAAATAATCACAAAGTTTTAAACGGATTTAAATGAAGTTTAAATAGAGGTTAACCAAAGTGATCATTCTGGATGGATGCATGAATGGATCAACATACATGTTACCAATTTTAACCTCTTCAAACCGCAGCAGTACTATTAGCAAATATCTATGCCACCATAATCCTAATAAAATATATACCTTATAAGTATTAATCCCTTCACTCTTGGTGCCCCTTCTCTATTTCTTTTTCTCCCCCATCTTCATCCTAAAACATGTCCCATATGTGCCTCTAAGCAGGTCGGAGGACGTAAAACAAATGTCTACTAATGAGTGGATGATCCATGATGGATGGATGGATAGATCGCGAATGGTGCTGTGATGACTGATGTCTGTTGCTGCAGGCGGCCACCAATTATTGGCTGCTGGATGGCTATCGGCTGGAGGACACTCAGAGTTTCAAGGACTTCCACAGTTTGCTGGGAGAACAGAGCACTCCATTCTCATTCTCCCTCCTCCCTAAATCAGGGGAATCGACAGGTAATTATACACACTGTTCTTTCTGTACTCAAAACGCCTTCTATCTTTAGTCGACGTAAGCCTCAAGCGTGGCAAATACTAGAACGAACGAACGAACGAACGAATCTTTTTTTATTGTTGGAAAATAATACGCACAGTACAGGCATGTTTTCATCTTGCCAACAACAAAGAAGAAAATATTTGAAAAACAAAATCAGCTCAATGCATGTGTTGACAAATATGTGATACCAATTACGCATACGAACGCACACGCGCGCGCGGACACACGTGCACACACGCACGCGCGCACACGCACACGCACACGCACACGCACACACACACACGCACGCACGCACACACACACGCACGCATGCACGCACACACACACACGCACGCACCCGCACGCACACACACACACACACACACCGAAAATTATCGTGAACAGACAAAGCAAATCACAGACTGAACATGAAACCTCTAAAATAATAGATTTTTCGACATAAATGGAAGAACAATTCACAGCTTAGTTTTGTTGGTGGGGTGAATAACTGTAAAGTTCACGCTCAGGTATTCCATTTTGCTCTTTGTGTCGCAGCCTTGGGGATAATTATGTTGGCTTTTAAGGACCAAATTTCAACATACGGTAGACATGCAGGTAGCCTACTGTAACTGAGTATGTTATGAAAATTCAACCCATCCTCTGCATTTGGACCAAATAAAAATATGCAAAAGTATGTGAGTGGGTGTCTGTGTATGTGAGTGGGTGTCTGTGGGTGTAAAGGGGCAGACACACTGCATACGATGCGATCCTATTGCGATCCGACTGAGACGAAGTCTGTGAGTCATGATTCACATGAAATACTTCCGTCTAAAAGTAATTCTACTATTTTCGCTCACTAAACTCAAGTAGACCCCAATACACGACTCAGATAAAATGTTTGATTCAAAAATACAGATATATCATCAGATTCGTACATAGTGAACACAACTAGTAGGATTTTATCAGATTCATTCAGACAGTAGAATTTCACGAGAATCATGCCTCACAAATGTCACAATCGGGTCGCATTTGGATCGAATCGTATGCAGTGTAGCGGCCTCATAAGTGTTCGCGTGCGCACGTAAGTGTTTGTGTGTGTGATGCGCGTGCGTGTGTGCGTGCACTCGCGCGCGTGTGTGTACGTGGGTTTTTTTCTTCTTTGTTTACACCTGTCCACAATCATCAAATCGGAAAAGATGGAATGAAAAGGGACGACAATGATGATGATAGCGATGTTGATGACAAACGACGATGATGATGATGATCATTATGATGTTTATGATGATGGTGATGATGTTTATAAGTTTTTTAACTTAATTCCGGCTTGCTGACAGGTGTGTTGGTGGGCAACAGATTGAAGTTCATCACTGTCATGGTGGATCTCTCTCTTCACTACGAAACCCTGGCTTATAGAGAGCACATCCCTGTGGTGCACAGATGGGAACGCTTCGTCAAAAAACAGGTTGGTATAAAACACTAATGTTGTTGATTAATTGACACTCGTACGCTCATCACGTGCAGCATGATCCACACTCATACACGACTCCCGTAGTCAGGATGACTGTAGGGGCGCCTCTGAAGATTTCACAACCAGTCTCTTCCACTCTTCCCCGGTTCTCGGCTTTTCTTAGTATGTCTTTCAGCTCCAGGCCCGTCCACTTGCGGATGTTGTCTTCCCATCTCTTCTTCTGTCTGCCTCTTCTTCTTCCTCCTTGGACCGTGCCCTGTAAGATTGTTTTGGCAAGGCCTGATGAACGGGTAACATGTCTTCCCATCTCTTCTTCTGTCTGCCTCTTCTTCTTCCTCCTTGGACCATGCCCTGTAGGATTGTCTTGGCAAGGCCTGATGGACGGGTAACATGTTGTCTTCCCATCTCTTCTTCTGTCTGCCTCTTCTTCTTCCTCCTTGGACCGTGCCCTGTAGGATTGTCTTGGCAAGGCCTGATGAACGGGTAACATGTTGTCTTCCCATATCTTCTTCTGTCTGCCTCTTCTTCTTCCTCCTTGGACCGTGCCCTGTAGGATTGTCTTGGCAAGGCCTGATGAACGGGTAACATGTTGTCTTCCCATATCTTCTTCTGTCTGCCTCTTCTTCTTCCTCCTTGGACCGTGCCCTGTAGGATTGTCTTGGCAAGGCCTGATGAACGGGTAACATGTTGTCTTCCCATATCTTCTTCTGTCTGCCTCTTCTTCTTCCTCCTTGGACCGTGCCCTGTAGGATTGTTTTGGCAAGGCCTGATGAACGGGTAACATGTTGTCTTCCCATATCTTCTTCTGTCTGCCTCTTCTTCTTCCTCCTTGGGCTGTGCCCTGTAGGATTGTCTTGGCAAGGCCTGATGAACGGGTGACATGTCCATACCATTTCATTTTGCCGTGCCCTGTAGGATTGTCTTGGCAAGGCCTGATGAACGGGTGACATGTCCATACCATTTCATTTTGCTGTGCCCTGTAGGATTGTGGCACGGCCTGATGAACGGGTGACATGTCCATACCATTTCAACTTGCGTCTTTTGACTAGGGTCAGCTAGGTCAACATATCAGCTGGATGTGGGTGTAGAGTGGCACAGTGGTAACGCGTTCGCTTCGTGTCGAGTAAACCTGGGTTCAAACCTGGGTACATGGGGATTTTTCCTCTCACTTTGCACTAGGCCTTACGTGGAGTCTTTCGGATGAGACGATAAACCGAGGTCCCGTGTGCCCATGCATTTAACACACGTTTAACCCACTGGCAACAAAAATGTTGTCATTTGGTCAAAATGTACCCTCCCTCTCCTTCCTCATCAGTCACACAAAAATCGTATGCAAATTGGGTGGCGCGCCTCTGGCTGCGACGCGCTCTCCAGGTGAGAGAAACCCAAATTTCACAGAGACACCTCTTTGACTATAGAGTACTAAATACCTAAAAAATATGGTCCGATTGCATTTTCAATTCGCCTTTTGACTTTATTGGTGATTTGATCTTTGTAGGAGATGCCGAGGATTGTTCGAAAGCATCTCATCTCCATTGCTCTGATGCTTCTTTCAATATCTGCTGTCAAGGTCTAGGATTCGCATGCACAAAGAAAGATTGGCATGACCAGAGAGCAGCGCATCAGTCTGTGTGGAAAGAATAAGGGGAAGTAACTCTCTGTTAATGAACTCTCTGGACACCAAAGTTATTTTCGGCACCCATCGTACCAGTCCGATCTTTGAGCTGACAGCGACGTTTTTGAGCTTGGTTATTGCACACTCATACACATCCACACAAATAAACACACGCAAATGCCCTCATATAAAACGAATGTATATCATTATAATGTGCACAGACGCACACATACACACACGCATGCGCACATGATACACGCACACACGTGCATACTCCCGCGTGCATGCACACATAGCAAGCACGCGCACCCACTTTCTCTCGTTTGTGCTCAAAATAAAACTGCAATAATGTTGTTGGCAGTGAATGTTCAGCGTGTGTGTTTATGTATGTTTGAGAAGTAGTTTCTAGTTCCCTTACGTGTGAATGTGTGTGTGCGTGTATGCGTGCGTGCGTGTGCGACTGTGTTTGTGTATGTGCGTGTTGCGCGTGTGTTTGTGCACTCGTGTATATGTGCGTGATTGTATGCCGCTGCGTGTATGCATTTTTTTCAGCTACGCACCATGCCTCCAGAGATGCAGGGAGGGTTCCAGACTACAGAGGTGGCCTGGCACTGGCTCTTTGTTCAGAAGGTGTGTCTTTTGTACAAATAGTTCCCCCACCTTCTGTAAGTTCTGTGCAAGTAACTTCCTCTAATGCTATCACTCTCCTTGGCTCTTGCTCTGCCTTTTCCATTGGCTTACTGTCATCTACTATCTTTCTGCCTTACTGGTCCATTCTCCTGCGTCTGTTTGTTCAAGAAACGCTTACTAAGATTTGCTCCAGCCAAAGACAGATATGCTAGGCCTAACTATTCTTTTTTGTTTTTTGTTATTGAACAATTTTCCCATCAAGCAAATTTCATGGCATGGAGACAAAGCAAAACACACATACTCGTATTGATGAACTTAATAGCAGAGGTGATGGGGAGGGGGAGTAAACAGGGATGATAAGTATGACAGTAATGGCACTAATAAAAACAAAATCGACAATAGCTATTTAATAACATTAATGTACCGATGACGTATGTCCTTTACTCAAATGGCTGTTTTCACCGGTTGACATTATCCTGTAGAAAGGGCCAATAGTAAACGAGAGCTTTACTATAAATGACATGCTACAGTATTGGAATATCATGCTACAGCTTAGTCTTTCGTGGAAGACTATGACTCTCAAATGAGGCTCTGGTGCTACAAACAAAGGGATTGGTTGGCCTTTGGGGACCTTCCCCAACGCCAACTCTCGTCCTCAAATCCCTTTGGCCGTGAGAGTGGGGATGTACCCTGGGCAAGGCATCTCCACTATAAACTAATTCTCGCCCAGCCCACCAGAATAGTATCTGCCCGCTCTGCTATCTGGCAGTCATTGTCAGAAACGACGGACAGACAACAACCGATGACGTCAACAACAATTATAACAATCATCCTCATCATCATCATCATCACCATCTCGGTCATCACCACCGTCATAATATTATGATGGCAACAGCAACAATGAAGGCCTAACTATTTCTTAGTCAGGCGCATAAACGGCAGCAATGTGCATAACGGCAGCATGACGCATCTGCGCTCATATGACAGGAATCTGCCTGAGCTATCGAAGAAAAAGAAGAAGGCGGCGTGTGTTTAGCATGCTTATTTGTGTCTGTCTATTTTTCTGGGGGGTTTTCTTCTGACTTTGGAGGTTGGGAAAATTGTTTTCCCGGAGAAAATCGGAATTCTAATTTTTCCCGGTAAAAAAATCGGAATGTTCCCGGATTGTAAAATTTCCCGTGACCTATGCATTAACTGGTTTCCATGATGATACTACGAACAGTCTCTGGTGAACAACGCCATCTCCGGCATCATCCTGGGTCTGTCTCTGGCGCTGCCCATCCTGATCGTCTCCACCTGCAACGTCATCAACGGCCTGATCGCGTCACTCACCATCTGTTGCGTCACCGTCTGCGTCATCGGCGTCGTTCCCCTGGCTGGCTGGAAGTTAGGGGTGAGTTAACTCATTCAAGTCGTTTCGGCCATAATATATGTCCGGAAATAATAGATAGCTTCTCTCTGTAAAATTCGGACAGCTCCCATCTGGAGAGCGCGTCGCCGCAAGCGCAGCGCCTCACCTCCCCCCTTTTTTAGAGGGTGGTGGTGAGGAGGGGGGGCGGACTTGGAAAACCTAGCTATCAATTTGGTCATACCAGGCAGCGGGATTTCTCCTTACTCTTACCGACTTTTAACTGCCGCGGGAGTTTTACTTGCATGAAGCGCACGGGTTAGACTTGCTTTAAGTCCCCATTCAAAAGCCTCGACGTTCAGTTCGATTTTCCCGTCGAACTAGAAAGAAAGGGCGATCGAGGCCAGGATTCGAACCCGCATCACTCACTCATTGAAATTGGCAGTCGAACGTCTTAACCACTCTGCCACCTGATACAACATTATTTACTAAGCTTCTTGGATGGAGAAGTACACTTGTATGGCCTGCCATCCTGTGTTTCTCTTTCTCCCTCAACTCCAGGTCCTGGTGTCTCTCAACATGTGCCTGGTGGTGGGCCTGGCCGTGGACTACGTTGTGCACCTGGCGGAGGGATACCACATGGCGCCGCCTCAGCGCGCACGCACGCGCAAGGATCGGCTGGAGCACGCGCTGGTGCGGATGGGCATTTCCGTGCTGAGCGGAGCCTGCACTACTCTAGGAGCGTCCATCTTCATGCTGTTCGCCCAGATTCAGTTCTTCTACCAGGTGAGAGAAAGAAGAAGAAAAAAGAGAAAAGGAACAAGGAAAAAAGGAAGGAAAAAAGAAAAAGGGTTAAAAATGAAGGCGGAAGTGGTGGTGTGTTGCTTAATGAGTGAGCAAGATAGCGGAGAGCGGATGAATGATTGGGTTAGAAAGGGTTGGGGAAAAAAAGGGTTAAAAACGGAAGACGGAAGTGGTGGTGGGCTGCACGATGAGTGAGCAAGATAGTGGAGAGCAGATGAATGATTGGGTAAGAAAGGGTTTAAAAAAAAGAAAGGGTTAAAGATGAAGACGGAAGTGGTGGTGGGCTGCATGATGAGTGAGCAAGATAGCGGAGAGCGGATGAATGATTGGGTAAGAAAGGGTTAAAAAAAAGAAAGGGTTAAAGATGAAGGCGGAAGTGGTGGTGGGCTGCATGATGAGTGAGCAAGATAGCGGAGAGCGGATGAATGATTGGGTAAGAAAGGGTTAAAAAAAAGAAAGGGTTAAAGATGAAGGCGGAAGTGGTGGTGGGCTGCATGATGAGTGAGCAAGATAGCGGAGAGCGGATAAATGATTGGGTTAGAAAGGGTTAAAAAAAAAGGGGGTTAAAAACGAAGGCGGAAGTAGTGGTGGGTTGCATGATGAGTGAGCAAGATAGCGGAGAGCGGATGAATGATTGGGTGTGGTGTGAGAGTCACTTATTTGTCTTAATGTAAATTTATGTTTCATATTTTTATTTAATATTTTTATTTTGATATATCTCATCTTATTTGACACGGTGGAACACAAGTTTCCATGTGCGTTTGTACAATGCCAATGGACAGTAAAGAAACTTATGGCTTATGAGTAGTGATAGTTTGTTGGTTTGTTTTTGTTGTTGTTGTTTTTAAAAGCCGAGGATCAGAGCTGTGTGTTTCCTTTATAGTGTGGAAAAAGCTGTGGGAATCTTGTCTGCTTTTTACTAAGTTCCTCTGTTGCCTGTCTGTCTGGCATTGGGGAAGGTCCCCAAAGGCCAACCGATCCCACTGGCTGCAGCACTAGAGCCAGTGCAAATGCCCCTGATTAAGAGCTCTCATTCACTATCGGCCCTTTCTGCAGGCTAATGTCAACCAGTGATAAATAAATATGAGTAAAATGTCAAGTACTGTGTAGTAATACCCAATCTCACAAACAGTGATTACTCCGCAGCCTACAAATCTTGCAAAGAATTAATTCAACTTTCTGGAAGGTGAAAAGGTGGGGAGTGTTAAGTATGGTAACAGTAGGCAGTGCGTGAGTTCACAATGATCCCCACCTGTAGTGTAGGTGAAAGGGTGGGAGTAAAACAAAACCCGGCTTCAGTCAGCTGCGGACTGCGAACTCTTTGTATATTCAGGCTTTTTGGTAACACGTTGTAGTAAAGAGAAGGAAAGAGAGATCATGTAAGTTTCTTGTCCCCCGTGATGATTATTTTCCTGCCATTATTTTCTATTTTTCATGTGAAAGGATATAATTTAGGGGTTACAGTGAATGGGGGCTTGGAATGTCCTAACAAATCTATAGAAATAGATGACACCTTCATATGAAAATTTCAAACATGTTTGTTCTTCTTATTTCTTTCTCTCTTTTCAGTTTGGCATTTTCATGTTCTGCACTATCGGCTTCTCCTTGCTGTTCTCGTTGGGGTTTTACGTCCCCTTGATGGGCATTCTGGGACCGGAAGGTGACGTCGGCAACATCCTGGTCCCTCTCAGACGCTGCTTCGGGCGAGGAGGATGCTTCCGCTTCCGGTGTCAGGATGATTCGCCTGGACCTGAGCACAGCTGTGCAGCAGAAACGGGCAGGAGGAGCAACAGACGTCCCAGTGCAGAACTTTTGATGACTGACGAGTTCAGGAGATGAATAGCTTTTTTCTTTTAAAGGGACACCCTGACGGATGCGTTTTTGCAAGAAACACGTTCGAGATCACCAGGAAAACACCCTTTACAGAGATCGCAACACTCACTTTGCTCTGGTTTCCTATAAGTCAAATCGGCGATTCCTCCTTGACGGAGGTGCTGGAAGTCAAATTATTTCAGTGAAAATTTTCTAATGGCCGCTTGAGTCGCTTAGACCAAATCACGAAATGTCCACAATACAAGCCTTTTTATTTACACTTTACCAAAAGGAGTTTTGCTCACAACGAAGGAAATAGCTCCTTTTTTTTTGTTACTGCACTACAAAGAAGAAAAAAGCTTCAGCCACTCTGAGTGTCCTCCACCCACCCTGTCCAAAATGGCTTATCTCTCCGGCAACTCCGCCAAGGAGTAATCACCGTTTTGACCGTTTGATTTCTAGGAAACCAGAGCAAAGTGAGTGTTCCGATCCTGGTGATCTCGATGTGTTTCTGGCAAAAACTCATCCGTCAGGGTGTCCCTCACTAATGACGAGGCACTCGTGCGAATCACCTCTCCTAAAGGGTTACCTCTCAATCGTGAAATGCAACGGAGAAATCGAGACAGGCGCAATTGGGTATAGGGGTAGTCAAAATAGGCGCAGTTGAGATGCACCGAGAGCAGTTTTGCTCAGTGCTGCATCCCTGAGCAAGCCAAGGAGTGGGAGTTTAAGTAGAAGGCGTTACGCTCTGACTCATCGTACTCCAGTCTCCAGTCTTGGGTAGGGGAGACCGGGGTTGGTCCGCCCTCAGAGCAGATCCGTCATTTCGTTTTTTATTGCTTAGTGCTTTAGTCTAGAATCGTTTAGACCATGTTTAAAATAATTCTACTACGTTCGCTCTATGTACTCAAGTAGACCCAATACATGACGGTCCCAGAATCATGACTCACATCGTGACAATCGCATCGCTTTGACAGCGAATCGTATGTAGTGTAGCAGGCCCTTTAGTCCTTCATTTATAAAGAGATATTGATGAACTTTAGTGGAACCTAGGGAAGGTCCATTCGTTTTAGTAATTGTCGTTATATAATAGTGGGGTGATGAATTAATTTGCCTATCTCAACGTTTTTCTCATATTGATCTGCTTTGTGGTTGTGAAACTGAAAGCCATAGATATTTAGTATGATGGTTAATACGTTTATACATGTATTCAAGCAGCGACGTGGGACCAAGATTAAATGCGAGGAGGAAGGATGGTGTCTTAAAAGATGCAAACAGCTGTTGCTTTTTTTCTGGATTTTTTTTTACGTTTCTTTCAAATAAATTGTGCAATTAGACTTCTTGAGCACCTTTATAAGAACATCTTCTTCTTCGTCAATCACTCAGACATTCTCCTGTCATATGAGCGCAGGTGCGGCATGCTGCTGTTGTGCGCCTAAGTAAGAAATAGTTAGGCCCAGCATGTCCGTCTTCGGCTAGAGAAATATTTTTGTAAGAATTTCTAGACAAAAGGCGGGAGAATGGACCAGTAAGGCAGAAAGATAGCAGATGACAGAAAGCAAAGGGGAAAGGCAGAGTCAAAGAGAGTGATGGATTAGATGAAGTTACAAGCACAGAACTTCCAGAAAGTGGGGGAACTATTTATACGAAAGACAGCACCCCCGGTATCCCCACGGGGGAAATAAAATGTTCAAATTAAAAGGAAAGAATACTGTTCAGACACACATGTGTGCTAAAAAATAACAAGAAACGTTTTGTTTGTTTCAAACACTGAACACTCTACGCCATATTTTGTGCTGTGAAACAGTTGCAGTAACATGATAGTGTTCAGAAGAAACTGTGTTTAACGCCCTCCATGGTGGTACAGGTACGCATGGGACATATGTAAAGATAGTGGGTCGATCCTGCAATGCCAAAAAAGACCCTAAATTATTGAAAAATAAGACAGTGTTCAGCAATGTACGTTCTGACGCCATGTTTGTATATATTTTTAGCACTTAAAAATGGCAATAATCTTATTGTGTTCTTTGGTTTTTGCCATCACACATCATTTTAACCCTTTCACCGCCAAAGTCGCATTTTAGCACCACAGTGATTTAACACCTATGTCACTAAAAGGCATCAAAATGGGGTCTATTATCCAAAGACCCTATTGTCTTAGTTTTGGGAAGTAAGGATAGACCTTATTTTATACATGTCACAGAAGAATCCCCAATACTGCAGACGGATTTTGTTCTCTACCCAGTTAAATTTAAGGGACATTTTAGGCTGAAAATATGGCTGGCGGTGAAAGGGTTAATATGAATTCGGTATTGTAACGAATGGCGTTATTCTTGACACATATCAACATAAAACCGTTATTTTGTCTTAACGACTGCATTTATTTCGCTCACATATCAACGCAGTATTGTTTGTTTATCTTGACGCATAATATTATAGTTTTTATCACATATCACATATCAATGCAATACTTATGTCGTAAAGAACCGTTTCATTACATTTCGTCACATATCAATAACCTCGTTAAATATCAAAGACTGGCTTTAATTAGTGATTGACACAAGCATGAATTTTGAAAAGTTGTATGATCGATGTTCATATATATTTTTTAGTATTGTTGTTTGTTTTTCTAAGTCAAATGTCACGGATCACTAAGCCATACAAAAATATTCTTTGTAGATCTGTGTATGAACACGGAAAATATGTTTTGTTTCTTCTCGTGGCGTGCTTAAATACCGTCCAGTTAAAATGTAGCAAAGCCTTCTTTGAACTAACCGATTGTGGTGTTGATTTATTTATTTTGTTATGTATAAGATTTCATGATTTTTGTACAAAGCTGAATGCAAGAAACTATTTTTGGGGGCTGAATGAATGCTCTTAGGACAAAAGTTCGCTAAGTACCGTTTTATTCTTGTCGTCGTTGTGGTGGATTTGCTTCATTATTGTTTGGTAGTGTGTTGAATTATGATTTATTGTCTCTCTTTCCGAAGACTTGACTCTTGGATTGCGTGTGTATGTGAGATAGCGAAGAACTTAAGAATACATTAAAGGACGTACATACAGATAGACACGCACCAACATGCTCTCACACACGTGCACGTACCCACAACACACACACACACGCGCGCGCGCGCGCGCGCGCGCGCGCACACACAAACACACTCTCACTCACACACAAATGCGCACGCACATGCAGTCACACACACACACGCATACAGCGCACGAAAGCACACATAATCACCCCAACCTATAATAACATCATCTTTCATCCAAGCATGTCCTATTTTGAATTGATCTGGCATAAACCTGAGACAGTGCAATGTTGCATGTTAACGCAGGACCATTAATACACAGCATACGTGTGAGTTCTCCTCACATGCGATTTCAGCGGGATAATTGTCTATCACTTATGGTTGAATTTGTTCAGCTTTTAGTTTTCAGAAGATTGTATAATGTTCAAACGTGACATTATTTTTGCTGTTTGTTTCTTCAATGTGTGTTGCACAGGACATGTGTGTTAGTGTGTGTCTGTCTGTCTGTCTGTCTGTGAGTACCTCCTTTTCTGATTGTTTTTTATGCAATGTTTCAATGTGATGCTAGTTTGTTCAGCATTTTGGTGCATACTGGTTTCTGTTTAGGTTTGAAGACAATTATGAATATGTGGAGAACATTGCTGACTGCTGGATCAGGACAACGAACACTGACCTTGATAGAGGGGGGGGGGGACTGTTGATCCTTGGTAGGAGAGTTAGTCAAGCTTAGCTGTTTTTCCAGACACCCGTTTTGCGCTTGACTATTGGTTATTAATTATCAGCGATTATTGGTGATTAGTAAAGTTCATTGTAGTGTTTATCGTTCTTCTGTGATGTGCTAAAGACGCTTTTGTGATGTTTATTCCAAGCCTGTGAAAGGTTAACAAAGTTGTGATGCATTTGGGTGTGTTAAATAAACGTTTTGTTGATTTTGTGTGTGTTGACAACAAAGTCGCATGTATGTTTTTGTCAGTCTGAAAAAAACCTGTGTGAATATGCCAAGAGAGAAGAAAGCTTACAAACATTGATCATTTAAACTCTATCGTGGTATTAAAAGAAGCTTCGGCAGCGCGCGTGCGCATAAAACACATAATATTCACACCCACGGTCCATTTTTCAACATTCTGACAATAAACTCCACTCACGTATATGTCTGATGTAAAACGTTTATAAAATCCAATAAAACAGCACATAAACAAATGCGTTAACACAAGTTGAACATTTGTAGGGCCTGTATGCAACATTTTAAATGTAGCACAGCACAAATTATGCGATTTCCGACACATCACGGATATAGGCGACTGCCTGATGTGAATCGTTCAGTAAGGAACAGTTTTGTAACAAATTGTTTTTCAAACATTCCAAATTTTACTAAAAACAATCCTAAAACGCAATCCTTGATTCTTCGTACAAATGTCTGCCATGGAATCTGTTGCAAAGATCTCAAATTAAAAAGTAAAATTGTTGTGATCCTTACAAATGCCATGCCATGCATCCAAAGTATACCCCCTCCTCTCTGTCTCTCTCTCTCTCTCTCTCTCTCTCTCTCTCTCTCTCTCTCTCTCTCTCTCTCTCTCTCTCTCTCTCCCCTCACTCTCTCTCCCTCACTCTCTCTCTCACACACACACACACACACACAAACACACACACACACACACACTCACCCCACTTTATCAGCTTCAGTTGTTTTCCCCGCTTGGTTGTTAATTTGCAAGTAAAATGGTAAACATCGTCTAAGATCGAGTTCTGCAATAGTATCATACAGTTAAAATTGACGCCTTAACTGTAAAACGAATCATTGTACACAAAACATAGCTATGTTACATCAATAGAGTCACAGGACGTTCACGCCCGGTGCACACACACGCCGTGTATGCATAATTAGCTATATATTATTCGTTATATATTATAACCTTAACTGTAAAACGAATTTAGCATAAAACAGTAATGTTACATTCATACAGTCGGAGGACGCGCAGTATATGCATATTTAGTTAAATATATACCTATACGTTATTAAAAGTATTAAACAAATTAATTAAAAAAACAATAAAAGCCATGGTTGCCAAATTGCGTGTGCAACACAGGTGTGTTTGTCAATCATGCAAAAGCAGCTGCTCTATAACAAGTGAGCAAATAAACATATCTAAAATTAATAACCTCCCATCATGACAAGATGATAAGGAAAGTAAATTCTTCATTGATTTTCACATTTTGGAACAAATATAATAATCATTTGAAACCAAAATAAACAACAGCTTATCGCTACAGGCCATAATGTTATGATTTATAACATTAGAACAAATCACAGAACCCGCTAATAAACAACAATAATACCGCGCGCGCACACACACACGCACGCACAACCATATTATGCACACACACACACACACACACACACACACACACATCATTCTGTCCTAGCCATGGTAGGCGAATCACAGAACCGTGACAATGACATTGCCGAATATGAGCGTTTAGGCAAGGTAAGCCTGGGCAATTTAGGCGAGTTGGATCTGTCACGTTTAGGCGATTTCAGTCCGGATACGACAGTGGAGACAGAAGAATCCACACGCAAACTAGGATCGAAACAAGCGTAGAGCACTTGGAGACTGCTCTCATCTGCGCTGGTAACAGGCAGGGTATGGTAGGTTACATAACTCAGGTCAAAACACCCGCTGCTGATTTCAGCACTGGTACCAGAGTTTCCACTGTCCTCACCCGATCTCCCCTGACTAGAAAACTCAAGGCTGCTACTACTGCTGTTGCTGCCGTTATCCCCGCCGCCATTGCAACGACGAAACGCACGATGCTCACATCCCCTGGCCATTTCTTCTGGAGATGGAAGACTTTTTGATGCGGTTTTCTTACGACCAGGATAGGGAGAATCTTCGTTGAGCATTCTCGAACTTGAAAACGAGTCGGTTTTATTCTTAGAGTTGGCACTTTCGTTGTTTTTCTTACGAGCAGGATAGGGAGAAACTTCGTTGAGCTTTCCCGAACTTGAAGACCAGTCAGTTTTAGGCCTACTTTTGGAGTTGGCACTTTCGTTGTTTAGATCACTCACGTGATGGAATGCCGTGTTGAGCAGCATACTGGGGTTTTCGTTTTCCGTGCACGTGTTGTATTCTGAGCTGGCGATGGAGGCGGTGGTCGGGGTGGTAGTTCTGCGGAAAGCCATGTCGAAGACGCTCTCGGAAGTTCCTCCATCGCTACAGGATTGAAACGAGCTGACGTCGTCGTCGTCTGTTTCGTTTGTGGTGCCGTGTGCAAAGTTCTGAATGCCGTGTGCAAAGCTATGAGTGTCGTGTGCAACGTTCTCCGTCGGGCGTGCACTGTCCCTGTAGTATTCAATGTCTGTGTAGTTTGCACTTCCTGTGGTGTCCCTGCTGAAAGACCCTCCTTCTCCTCGTTCTTCTTCAACTTCCCCGTCTACTCCTTCTTCTTCTTCTTCTTCTAGGATCACTTCAAGACGGTCCACGCCACGCATCAAAGACATTCTGCAGTGCATCTCTTCTTCTTCCTCCTCCATCCTCACCACATCGTCAGTTTGCTCGTCATCACTATAATGGTACACAGATCCAAGCTCAATAGTTCTGGCACATTCAGCCTCCCTAGCACTGTACACCCCGTCATAAAAACTATCGCCGTCACTGGAATCTTCCAGACTTTTCCTAAACACCCCGCTGCTTCCCTCCAATTCCGGAATGTTCGAAATGATCGAAGAGTCTGTTTCGTCACTGTCGGAAAAGATATCGAAGACTTTGAACTGTTCCATGTCCACGATTTGCGAACTGACGCCGCGTTCTTCGTCGCCGTATTGCTGCCGTGTCGGACTGCGGTGGGAAAAAGAGTAGCGGCGACGACGTCGGCGGTGACACAGTTTGAGGCAGACTGTAACAATGATGGCCGCTAGCGCTAAAATTAGCACAGCTCCTCCACCAATCGCAGCGCCCGTTGCTTCGTCGATGGATAAGAGATCGGGGATGAAAGCTGTCGTTGCATTGGACGAATCTGTTTCATGCATGGACGCTTCGGTCGCAGGTTCCTGTAAGAGAATAGAATAAGAATATGTTTTGTGATGTTTGAATGTTAAAAACAAGTACAATAGTGTCATTTTAAATAATATTAAAAAAACAATAACAACACACACAGGATAGATAGACTGATTCAGTGCTGTGCACGCTGGAATTTACAATCACCGGTTTTTGCGTACACATAAGTTATCTCATTCGAAATAGACCAGGCGCTAGCACTATGAATATTAACTTGGGAATGATTAATATGAATCGAAATGTTTCCTGGCCTACTGAAGTGCGCAAAATCCAAATTTTCGCCCGTAAGAGAAGATAATCTGATGATGGTAAAAGCCACACGCTTTGATTTTGTCTGTCATCAAGTTATCTCCCTTAAGGTCTCTGTACACGTGAATATTTTTCACTCTTTCACCATCATAATCATAATAATAATACTGAACATTTATATAGCGCTTTACTCCCTTTGCAGGGAGCTGAAAGCGCTTTACATAGACAATAAAACACAAATAAGTCATTCTACACAATCATAAGACTCACTACAATCAAATCAAATATACATAAAATAATATTATTTAAACAAAGCCATGTTCATAACCACAAAATTTGAAACAATATTACAATATTATAAGAAAAGAAACAAAATTGCAAGGGAAATCAAAGTTCATGAGCTACGTTATTGCGCAAACACACACACTAATAGAGAAACACACAGTCACACACCACGCACACGCACGCACGCGCACGCACACGCGCGCACACGCACGCACACACACACACACACACACACACACACACACACACACACACACACACGCGCGTAATAATCAATGGGCATTCACACACACACACACGCCACGCGTTCGTATGCACGCACGCGCAGATCCCATTTCATCCGCCCCCACTTGCACGCGAGCACACCATGGCTACACTGTGATTGTGCAAGTGATAGTTATGACTGGCCTATCACTGTGTTGCCATGGGAGGAGAGTGAAAATTTTCACGTGTACAGAGACCATTACGGGCGAAAATGTGAATGCAGCGACTTTTGTTTAATGGAAGGAACTTCGGTTATGAGAGGAGCCGAAGAGCAGGGGAGTAAAAGGAAATCATTATTTGTATTATTGTACATCACAACGGCAACAACAACAACACAACAGCAATAGCAACTACTACTACTACTACTACTACTACTACTACTACTACTACTACTACTACTACTACTACTACTACTATACTACTAATACTTCACTGAAGTCCATAAGAACAGCTTAGTCCCGCGAACTGTTAGAGAATGGAACAGCCTCAGTGAAG
This sequence comes from Phymorhynchus buccinoides, assembly GCA_017654935.2. Taxonomy (NCBI): domain Eukaryota; kingdom Metazoa; phylum Mollusca; class Gastropoda; order Neogastropoda; family Raphitomidae; genus Phymorhynchus; species Phymorhynchus buccinoides. Next base: position 59,766,291 of record CM065684.1, read on the forward strand.
AAATAGTGACATCTGAGACGATCGAGGCTTTCAAGAACCGCCTCTCGTCTCAACCAGCAAGTCATTAACTTTTTTTTTCAAATTATTTATCTATATTTTTTTATTCTTCATATTTTTATTATATATTGTTTTTAGTGCTGTCCCCGAAGTCTTCCGTCGGTGTATATGCCAGAATTGGTTCCTGCCGACGTACCACGATGCAAATGCAGATGCAGACTACCACTACCACTACTACACTACTACTACTACTACTACTACTACTACTACTACTACTACTACTACTACTACTACTACGTCCACATTTACACCAGGAAGAGTCTCTCCCCGTGGGGATACTGGGGGTCTTTCGTACAAAATAGTTTCCCCACCTTCCGGGAATGTGTTGTGCTTGTAACTTCCTCTAATCTGTCACTCTCTTTGACTCTGCCTTTTCCCATAATGTTTTCTGTCATGTACTGTGCACATCTTGACCTTTACCCTTTTTTCCCCAAAAAAGTCTTCCAAATAATTTTCTCCTTTCACCTTCTCCGAAGTCGGAATGTGCCGACTGTAGGCAGCGGGTAGACCAGTGAAAACTGAAAACCGGACTGACACGTACGCACCTTACCCATTATGGCCATATGTCCTGGGAACGCAGAAGAAGAATAAGACTGCTTCTTTCTTTCTCCACTTACCGAAAAAAGTAAATGAGAGGATTCACCGAAGGTGGACATCGTTTCTGGCTTCTCGTCTTTCACAAATCACAAGAAGGAATTTCAAACTCAGCCCAGGGATCCAAGATGGTTGTGGTCTCAAACGCTGGTTTACAATGGTGGTTTTAAAAACAACGAAGAGAACGAAGGTAAAAGACCTGCTTGCGTGTCTTGGGATGACTGTCTAAGCAAAGTAAGCTGGCAAGTTTGGTTGTTGGTTAGCCTTTCTGTGAGAAGTGCTCATCGGGGTTTAGTTTCGGCTTGCTGGGTGGTTTTTTAATCATGGCATAATTAACATTCTGAACTGTGCCTTTTTGTTGCAACCGTGCTCGTGTGTGTGCATTTGTGCTTGTGTGTGTGTGTGTGTGTGTGTGTGTGTGTGTGTGTGTGTGTGTGTGTGTGTGTGTTGTGTGTGTGTGCAGCGCATGTGTGTGTGTGTGTTCGTGCATTGCGTGCGTATGCTTGTGTGTGATTTTGTGCATTTCGTGTAGGCTATTTCTGCATTCATTAGCTCTTCCAACATTCTCTTACACCCTCCCCCCCACCCCACCCCACCTCACCAGCCCTTAATTGCATGAAGTTCTACTAAAGCTTAAGTGGGAAACTAAACGTTGTTACTTTCTAAATTAAGTAAACCGGTTTACTTAATTTAGAAAGTAATAACGTTTAGTTTCCCACTTAAGCTTTAGTAGAACTTCATAAAATTAAGCACAGAACGCCAGGAAAATTAGTTATCTACAACAGCTACGCTTACAACATCATCAACAAAAACAACAATAGTAACAACAATAATAGCAGCTGAAAATCTAAAATGTGCACAAAGTTTTAAAGGGGCACCGTGATGGATGAGTTTTTTGTAAGAAACACGTCGAGATCACCAGAAAAAACACCCTTTACAGAGATCGCAACACTCACTTTGCTCTGGTTTCCTATAAATCAAACAGTCAAATCGGCGATTCCTCCTTGGCGGAGGTGCTGGAAGTCAAATTATTTCACGGGAAAGAGAAGAGCGTTTGCCGTCTCTTTTTGAATGGCCGCCTGAATTTAGACTAAATCGTTTGCACGAAAATTTCGCAATGCAAGCCTTTTTATTTTATTTTATTTTTAAATTTTATACAGTTTACCTAAAGGAGTTTCGCTCACAACAAAGGAAATAGCTCCTTTTTTTTTTTTACTGCACTACAAAAAAAGAAAAAGCTTCAACCACAATGGGATTGGCCTCTACCCACCCCATCGAAAATGGCTTCTCTCTCTGGCATCTCCGCCAAGGAGGAATCGCCGTTTTTGACGGTTTGATTTCTAGGAAACCAGAGCAATGTGAGTGTTTCGGTCCTTGAATTGGCTGTCTTTCTGGTGATCTCGACTTGTTTCTTGCAAAATCTCATCCGTCAGGGTCCATCTTTAACCCAATTCAAGAACCTCATTGATATTACAATCTTAAACTGCATCGATTGCAAAACCAAACAAGCAGATTGTCTTAAAAGATATCATATTTTAGTTACTAAAAAGCCTCTTGAAATTTGTCAATAATGTGACGAGCTTACAATGCCTAGAATGTTAAAGAAAAAGAAAAGACGCAAAGCCTTGAAATCTTATAAATCCTGACCTGACCTGACCTGACCTGACCTGACCTGACCTGACCTGACCTGACCCAGTGAATGACCCAGGGAAACAAAGTTATCGTCAAAGCATTTCACAGCTTGGTGTCAAAGTAGGTCTTCACGGCAAAGTACGGTTTAGAAAAGTAGCCTAAAAGCCGCCTCACACTATCCAACCTTTTTAGTTGGAATAAAATTCACTTGTGAACTCTATTCAAATAATTGTGGCCGTGTGCCGTTTACACTATCAGTAAGCCTTGACTGTATTCCCAGAACTGTCTGGGTGAGTTGGAATATGGATCCTAGATTACACTGAATGTAGTGTCCATGGTTGGAAGTAAAATGGTGCAATCGCCAATTCTTTCCGACCTGGTTGGAAGGGTTTAATCCGACCAACATTTCTACTCGCTCTGTCAAAAGAAAGGAAAACTGTGGAAAAGACACAAAGATATTTCATCCGACGTTTGGTTGGATAGTGTGAGGCGACTTTAATCAATACCTGTTTCTTTCTTTTTCTTTCAAGAAAGCTGCACGAATTAAATATGTTGTCACATAATGATATAGCCATGCTTAATTTCTTCCCGTAAGAGTGGGATAATGAAAGAAGAATTGGCGATTGCCACCATTTACCTTCCAACCATGGACACTACATTCTAGTGTAATCTAGGATCCTATATTCCAACTCACCAGACAGTCTGCGGAATCAGTCAGCCTTAATGATCGTGTAAACGGCACACGTCACAATTATGTGAATAGAGTTCACAAGTGAATTTTCTCCAACTAAAAAGTCTTTGGATAGTGTGAGGCGGCTTTAGGCTACTTTCTAACCGTACTTTGCCGTGAAGACCTACTTTGACACCAAGTGTGAAAGTTGCTTTGACGAAACTTGTTTCCCGGCATTCACTGGGTCAGGTCAGGTCAGGTAGGTCAGGTCAGGTCAGGTCAGGTCAGGTCAGGATTTATAAGATTTCAAGGCTTTGGGTCTTTCTTTTTCTTTAAACATTATAGCATTGTAAGCTCGTTCACATTATTGGAAAATTCAAGAGGCTTCTTAGTAACTAAAATATTGATATCTTTAGACTAATTCTGCGTGTTTGGTTTTGCAATTCGAGGCAGTTTAGATTGTAATTATCAATGAGGTTCTTGAATTGGGGTAAAGATGGACCCTTGACGATGAGATTTTTGCAAGAAACATCATGCGAGACACCAGAAAGAAGCAATTCAAGGACCGAACACTCACATTGCTCTGGTTGTCCTAGAAATCAAATCCGTCAAAACGGCGATTCCTCCTTGGCGGACGATGCTCAGAGATAGAAGCCATTTCGATGGGGTGGTAGAGGCACTCCCAGTGTGGTTGAAATGCTTCTTTCTTTCTTTTTTCTGTGATGTGCAGTAAAAAAAAAAAGGAGCTATTCCTTTTTGTGTGCGAAACTCCTTTTATAAATTGCATACAAAATTTAAAATACTATAAATAAAAAGGCTGCATTGCGAAATTTTCGGTGCAAACGATTGGTCTAAATTCAGGCGGCCATTAGAAAAGAGACGCACCAGCCTTATCTTTCAGTGAACTAATTTGACTTCCAGCACCTCCTGCCAAGGAGGAATCGCGATTTGCGATGTTTGATTTATAGGAAACAGAGCACAGAGTGAGTGTGCGATCTATGTAAAGGGTGGTTTTCTGGTGAATCTCGAAGTGTTTCTTACAAAAACTCATCCATCACGGTTGCCCCTTTAAAACCTTTGTGCACATTTTAGATTTTCAATGCTCTTTATTGTTGTTATCTATTGTTAGTTTTTGTTGTATGATGCTTGTAAGCGTAGCTGTATGAGATAAACTAATTCCTGCGTTCTGGGCTTAATTTTATGAAGTTTCTACAAGCTCTAAGTGGGAAACTAAACCTTATATGCTTTCCTAAATTAGTAAAACTCGAGTTACTTAATTTAGAAAGTAACAACGTTTAGTTTCCCACTTAAGCTTTAGTTAGATCATGCAATTCAGGGTGGTGAGGTGGGGTGGGTGTGGAGGGAGGGTGTAATTGAGAATGTGGAAGAGCTAGATGAATGCAGAAATAGCCTACACGAAATGCACAAAATCACACACAAGCATACGCACGCAATGCACGAACACAAACACACACATGCGTGCACACACACACACACCCACCACACACACACACACACACACAAAACACACACACACACACACACAAAGCACAAATGCACACACCACGAGCACGGTTGCAACAAAAAGGCACAGTTCAGAATGTTAATTATGCCATGATTAAAAAACCACCCAGCAAGCCGAAACTAAACCCCGATGAGCACTTCTCACAGAAAGGCTAACCAACAACCAAACTTGCCAGCTTACTTTGCTTAGACAGTCATCCCAAGACACGCAAGCAGGTCTTTTACCTTCGTTCTCTTCGTTGTTTTTAAAACCACCATTGTAAACCAGCGTTTGAGACCACAACCATCTTGGATCCCTGGGCTGAGTTTGAAATTCCTTCTTGTGATTTGTGAAAGACGAGAAGCCAGCAACGATGTCCACCTTCGGTGATCCTCTCTCATTTACTTTTTTCGGTAATTGGAGAAAAGAAGATCGCAGTCTTATTTCTTCTTTTGCGTTCCCATGCCATATGGCCATAATTGGTAAGGTATGTATGTGTCCAGGTTTTTGGTTTTTCACTGGTCTCCCCGCTGCATACAGTCGGCACATTCCGACTTCGGAGAAGGTGAAAGGAGAAAATTATTTGGAAGACTTTTTGGGGGGAAAAAGGGTAAAGGTCAAGATTGCCCACGAAGATACATGGCAGAAAAGCATTAGTAGGACATAGTCAGAGTCAATGAGAGTGGCATATTAGAGTGAAGTTACAAGCACAACACATTCCCGGAAGGTGGGGAAACTATTTTGTACGAAAGACCCCCCAGTATCCCCAAGGGGATAGACTCTCTTGGCTGGTGTAAATGTGGACGGAGTCATATGATTAGTAGTAGTCGTAGTCAGTAGTATAGTAGTAGTAGTAGTAGTAGTGGTAGGTAGTGGTAGTAGGCTAGTCTTGCATCTGCCATTTGCATTGTGGTACGTCGGCAGGAACCAATTCTGGCATATACACCGACGGAAGACTTCGGGGACAGCACTAAAAACAATATATAATAAAAATATGAAGAATAAAAAAATATAAATAAATAATTTGAAAAAAAAAGTTAATGACTTGCTGGTTGAGACGAGAGGCGATTCTTGAAAGCCTCAATCGTCTCAGATGTCACTATTTCTTCACTGAGGCTGTTCCATTCTCTAACAGTTTCGCGGGACTATAGCTGTTTCTTATGGAACTTTCAGTGAAGTATTAGTAGTAGTAGTAGTAGTTGTAGTCGTAGTGGTCGTGGTAGTAGTTAGTAGTAGTAGTAGTAGTAGTAGTAAGTAGTTGCTATTGCTGTTGTGTTGTTGTTGTTGCCGTTGTGATGTACAATAATACAAATAATGATTTCCTTTTACTCCCCTGCTCTTCGGCTCCTCTCATAACCGAAGTTCCTTCCATTAAACAAAAGTCGCTGCATTCACGTTGTTTATTATTTTTTTTTCTTCTTTTCGCCCAGTAATGGATCTCCGTACACGTAAACATTTTTCACTCTTCCTCCCATGGCAACACAGAAAAATGATAGTCCAGTCTATAACTATCACTTTGCACAATCACAGTGTAGGGCCATGGTTGTGCGCGCGTGCAAGTGGTGGGCGGAAATGAAATGGGATCTTGCGCGTGCGTGCATTACGAACGCGAATGGCAGTGGTTGTGTGTGTGAATGCCCATTGATTTATTACGGCGCGTGGGGTATGGGGTGTGTGTGCTGGTGTGTGCTGTGTTGTGGTGTGTGTGTGTGTGTGGTGTGCGTGCGTTGTTTGCGCGCTGTGTGCCGTGCGCGTGCGTGCGGTGTGCGTGGTGTTGTGACTGTGTGTTTCTCTATTAGTGTGTGTGTTTGCGCAACAACGTAACTCATGAACTTTCATTTCCCTTGCAATTTTGTTTCTTTTATTAAAATATTGTAATATTGTTTCAAATTTTTGTGGTTATGAACAGGGCTTTGTTTAAATAATATTATTTTATGTATATTTGATTTGATTGTAGTGAGTCTTATGATTGTGTAGAATGACTTATTTGTGTTTTATTGTCTATGTAAAGCGCTTTCAGCTCCCTGCAAAGGGAGTAAAGCGCTATATAAATGTTCAGTATTATTATTATGATTATGATGCTGAAAGAGTGAAAAATAGTCACGTGTACAGAGACCTTAAGGGAGATAACTTGATGACAGACAAAATCAAAGCGGTGTGGCCTTTTACCATCATCAGATTATCTTCTGTTACGGGCGAAAAAATTTGGATTTTGCGCACTTCAGTAGGCCAGGAAACATTTCGATTCATATTAATCATTCCCAAGTTAATATTCATAGTGCTAGCGCCTGGTCTATTTCGAATGAGATAACTTATGTGTACGCAAAAACCGGTGATTGTAAATTCCAGCGTGCACAGCACTGAATCAGTCTATCTATCCTGTGTGTGTTGTTATTGTTTTTTTAATATTATTTAAAATGACACTATTGTACTTGTTTTTAACATTCAAACATCACAAAACATATTCTTATTCTATTCTCTTACAGGAACCTGCGACCGAAGCGTCCATGCATGAAACAGATTCGTCCAATGCAACGACAGCTTTCATCCCCGATCTCTTATCCATCGACGAAGCAACGGGCGCTGCGATTGGTGGAGGAGCTGTGCTAATTTTAGCGCTAGCGGCCATCATTGTTACAGTCTGCCTCAAACTGTGTCACCGCCGACGTCGTCGCCGCTACTCTTTTTCCCACCGCAGTCCGACACGGCAGCAATACGGCGACGAAGAACGCGGCGTCAGTTCGCAAATCGTGGACATGGAACAGTTCAAAGTCTTCGATATCTTTTCCGACAGTGACGAAACAGACTCTTCGATCATTTCGAACATTCCGGAATTGGAGGGAAGCAGCGGGGTGTTTAGGAAAAGTCTGGAAGATTCCAGTGACGGCGATAGTTTTTATGACGGGGTGTACAGTGCTAGGGAGGCTGAATGTGCCAGAACTATTGAGCTTGGATCTGTGTACCATTATAGTGATGACGAGCAAACTGACGATGTGGTGAGGATGGAGGAGGAAGAAGAAGAGATGCACTGCAGAATGTCTTTGATGCGTGGCGTGGACCGTCTTGAAGTGATCCTAGAAGAAGAAGAAGAAGAAGGAGTAGACGGGGAAGTTGAAGAAGAACGAGGAGAAGGAGGGTCTTTCAGCAGGGACACCACAGGAAGTGCAAACTACACAGACATTGAATACTACAGGGACAGTGCACGCCCGACGGAGAACGTTGCACACGACACTCATAGCTTTGCACACGGCATTCAGAACTTTGCACACGGCACCACAAACGAAACAGACGACGACGACGTCAGCTCGTTTCAATCCTGTAGCGATGGAGGAACTTCCGAGAGCGTCTTCGACATGGCTTTCCGCAGAACTACCACCCCGACCACCGCCTCCATCGCCAGCTCAGAATACAACACGTGCACGGAAAACGAAAACCCCAGTATGCTGCTCAACACGGCATTCCATCACGTGAGTGATCTAAACAACGAAAGTGCCAACTCCAAAAGTAGGCCTAAAACTGACTGGTCTTCAAGTTCGGGAAAGCTCAACGAAGTTTCTCCCTATCCTGCTCGTAAGAAAAACAACGAAAGTGCCAACTCTAAGAATAAAACCGACTCGTTTTCAAGTTCGAGAATGCTCAACGAAGATTCTCCCTATCCTGGTCGTAAGAAAACCGCATCAAAAAGTCTTCCATCTCCAGAAGAAATGGCCAGGGGATGTGAGCATCGTGCGTTTCGTCGTTGCAATGGCGGCGGGGATAACGGCAGCAACAGCAGTAGTAGCAGCCTTGAGTTTTCTAGTCAGGGGAGATCGGGTGAGGACAGTGGAAACTCTGGTACCAGTGCTGAAATCAGCAGCGGGTGTTTTGACCTGAGTTATGTAACCTACCATACCCTGCCTGTTACCAGCGCAGATGAGAGCAGTCTCCAAGTGCTCTACGCTTGTTTCGATCCTAGTTTGCGTGTGGATTCTTCTGTCTCCACTGTCGTATCCGGACTGAAATCGCCTAAACGTGACAGATCCAACTCGCCTAAATTGCCCAGGCTTACCTTGCCTAAACGCTCATATTCGGCAATGTCATTGTCACGGTTCTGTGATTCGCCTACCAATGGCTAGGACAGAATGATGTGTGCGCTTGTGTGTGTGTGGTGTGTGTGTGTTGTTCATAATAAGGTTAGTTTATGCTTGTGCGTGTGTGTGGGTGAGCGCTGCAGGTATTATTGTTGTTTATTAGCGGGTTCTGTGATTTGTTCTAATGTTATAAATCATAACATTATGGCCTGTAGCGATAAGCTGTTGTTTATTTTGGTTTCAAATGATTATTATATTTGTTCCAAAATGTGAAAAACAATGAAGAATTTACTTTCCTTATCATCTTGTCATGATGGGAGGTTATTAATTTTAGATATGTTTATTTGCTCACTTGTTATAGAGCAGCTGCTTTTGCATGATTGACAAACACACCTGTGTTGCACACGCAATTTGGCAACCATGGCTTTTATTGTTTTTTTAATTAATTTGTTTAATACTTTTAATAACGTATAGGTATATATTTAACTAAATATGCATATACTGCGCGTCCTCCGACTGTATGAATGTAACATTACTGTTTTATGCTAAATTCGTTTTACAGTTAAGGTTATAATATATAACGAATAATATATAGCTAATTATGCATACACGGCGTGTGTGTGCACCGGGCGTGAACGTCCTGTGACTCTATTGATGTAACATAGCTATGTTTTGTGTACAATGATTCGTTTTACAGTTAAGGCGTCAATTTTAACTGTATGATACTATTGCAGAACTCGATCTTAGACGATGTTTACCATTTTACTTGCAAATTAACAACCAAGCGGGGAAAACAACTGAAGCTGATAAAGTGGGGTGAGTGTTGTTGTGTGTGTGTTTGTTTTTTGTGTGTGTGTGGTGTGAGACAGGAGAAGTTGAGGGAGAGAGCAGTGGTGGGGAGAGAGATTCTAAGAGAGAGAGGACGAGAACGGGAAGAGATGAGAGAGAGGAAGAGAGAGAGAGAGAGAGAGAGAGACAAGAGGAGGGGGTATACTTTGGATGCATGGCATGGCATTTGTAAGGATCACAACAATTTTACTTTTTAATTTGAGATCTTTGCAACAGATTCCATGGCAGACATTTGTACGAAGAATCAAGGATTGCGTTTTAGGATTGTTTTTAGTAAAATTTGGAATGTTTGAAAAACAATTTGTTACAAAACTGTTCCTTACTGAACGATTCACATCAGGCAGTCGCCTATATCCGTGATGTGTCGGAAATCGCATAATTTGTGCTGTGCTACATTTAAAATGTTGCATACAGGCCCTACAAATGTTCAACTTGTGTTAACGCATTTGTTTATGTGCTGTTTTATTGGATTTTATAAACGTTTTACATCAGACATATACGTGAGTGGAGTTTATTGTCAGAATGTTGAAAAATGGACCGTGGGTGTGAATATTATGTGTTTTATGCGCACGCGCGCTGCCGAAGCTTCTTTTAATACCACGATAGAGTTTAAATGATCAATGTTTGTAAGCTTTCTTCTCTCTTGGCATATTCACACAGGTTTTTTTCAGACTGACAAAAACATACATGCGACTTTGTTGTCAACACACACAAAATCAACAAAACGTTTATTTAACACACCCAAATGCATCACAGCTTTGGTTAACCTTTCACATGCTTGGAATAAACATCACAAAAGCGTCTTTAGCACATCACAGAAGAACGATAAACACTACAATGAACTTTACTAATCACCAATAATCGCTGATAATTAATAACCAATAGTCAAGCGCAAAACGGGTGTCTGGAAAAACAGCTAAGCTTGACTAACTCTCCTACCAAGGATCAACAGTTCCCCCCCCCCCTATCAAGGTCAGTGTTCGTTGTCCTGATCCAGCAGTCAGCAATGTTCTCCACATATTCATAATTGTCTTCAAACCTAAACAGAAACCAGTATGCACCAAAATGCTGAACAACTAGCATCACATTGAAACATTTGCATAAAAGAAACAATCAGAAAAGGATAGCGTACTCACAGAACAGACAGGGACAGACAGACACCACACTAACACACAGGTCCTGTGCCAACACACATTGAGGCGGAAACAAACAAGCCAAAAAATAATGTCACGTTTGAACATTATACAATCTTCTGAAAACTAAAAGCTGAACAAATTCAACCATAAGTGATAGACAATTATCCCGCTGAAATCGCATGTGAGGAGAACTCACACGTCAATTGTAAAAACCTATGCTGTGTATTAATGGTCCTGCGTTAACATGCAACATTGCACTGTCTCAGGTTTATGCCAGATCAATTCAAAATAGGACATGCTTGGATGAAAGATGATGTTATTATAGGTTGGGGTGATTATGTGTGCTTTCGTGCGCTGTATGCGTGTGTGTGTGTGACTGCATGTGAGTGTGCCATTTGTGTTGTGAGTGAGAGGTGTGTTTTTGGTACGGTGCCGCGCTTAGATAAGCGCGCGCGGCGACGGAGCCGTGTGTGTGTTTGTGTGGGTGTGGTGCGGGTACGTGCACGTGTGTGAGAGCATGTTGGTGCGTGTCTATCTGTATGCACGTCCTTTAATGTGTTCTTAAGTTCTTCGCCATCTCACATACACACGCAATCCAAGAGTCAAGTCTTCGGAAAGAGAGACAATAAATCATAATTCAACACACTACCAAACAATAATGAAGCAAATCCACCACAACGACGACAAGAATAGAGAGTTTTGAAAACGGTACTTAGCGAACTTTTGTCCTAAGAGCATTCATTCAGCCCCCAAAAATAGTTTCTTGCATTCAGCTTTGTACAAAAATCATGAAATCTTATACATAACAAAATAAATAAATCAACACCACAATCGGTTAGTTCAAAGAAGGCTTTGCTACATTTTAACTGGACGGTATTTAAGCACGCCACGAGAAGAAACAAAACATATTTTCCGTGTTCATACACAGATCTACAAAGAATATTTTTGTATGGCTTAGTGATCCGTGACATTTGACTTAGAAAAACAAACAACAATACTAAAAAATATATATGAACATCGATCATACAACTTTTCAAAATTCATGCTTGTGTCAACACTAAATTAAAGCCAGCTTGATATTAACGAGGTTATTGATATGTGACGAATGTAATGGAAAACGGGTCTTTACGACATAAAGTATTGCTTGATATGATGATATGTGATAAAAAAACTCTAATATTAGCGTCAAGATAAACAAACAATAATGCGTGATATGTGAGCGAAATAAAATGCAGTCGTTAAGACAAAATAACGGTTTTATGTTGAATATAGTGTCAAGAATCACGCCCATTCGTTACAATACCAATTTCATATAACCCTTCACCGCCGCCATATTTCAGCCTAAATAATGTACCACGTAAATTTAAATGGTAGAGAACAAAATCCTGCCGCAGTATGGGGATTATTCGTGACATGTATAAAAAAAAGGTCTATCCTTTACTTCCCAAACTAAGACAATAGGGTCTTTGGATTAAATAGACCCATCTAGCCTTTTAGTGACATAGAGTGTGAAACTCACTGTGGTGCTAAAAGCTGACTCTTGGCGGTGAAATGGGGTAAAAGATTGTGATGGCAAAAAACCAAAGAACACAATAAGATTATTGCCATTTTTTAAGTGCGAAAATAATACAAACATGCGTCAGAACGTACATTGCTGAACAATGTCTTGATTTTCAATAATTAGGGTTCTTTTTTGGCATTTGCAGGATCGACCCATTATATTTAACATATGTCCCATGGTACCCGTACAACCATGGAAGGGCGTAAAACACAGTTTCATTCGAACACAGTCATGTTACTGCAAACTGTTTCACAGCACAAAATATGGCGTCTAGAGGGTTCAGTGTTTGAAACAAACAAAACGTTTCTTGTATTTTTAGCACACATGTGTGTTCTGAACAGAATTCTTTCCTTTTAATTTTGAACATTTTAATTCACCGTGGGGATACACGGGGGTGCGTCTTCGTATAAAAGTTCCCACACTTTATGGAAGTCTGTGATTGGAACTTCATTCCTAATCATCACTCTCTTTGACTCTGCCTTTTCCCCCTTGCTTATTCTGTCCATCTGCTATCTTTCTGACCTTACTGTCCAATTCTCCCGCCTTTGTCTAGAAATTCTCCTTACAAAATAAATTTTTCTCTTAGCCGAAGACGGACATGCCGGGCCTAACTATTTCTTACTTAGGCGCCACAACAGGCAGAAGCGCACCGCGTCATAGACAGGAGAATGTCTGAGGGGATTGACGAAGACGAAGATGTTAATAAAGGTGCTCAAGAGTATAATGCACAATTTATTGAAAGAAACGTAAAAAAAAATCCTAGAAAAAAGCAAACAGCGGTCTTGCATCTTTTAAGACACCATCCTTCCTGCTCGCATTTAATCTTGGTCCCACGTCGCTGCTGAATACTGTATAAAAGATAAAACATCATACTAAATATCTATGGCTCAGTTTCACAACAACAAAGAAGATCAATATGAGAAAAAAAATGTTGAGATAGGCAAATTAATTCATTCTACCCCATATATTAACGACAATTACTAAAACGAATTGACCTGCCCTAGGTTCCACTAAAGTTCATCAAATCTCTTTATAAATGAGGAATAATAGGGCCTGCCTACAAACATACGATTCGCTGTCCAAAGCGATGCGATTGTCACGATGGAGTCATGTTAGGGACCGTCATGTGATCTGGGTACTTGAGTACATAGAGCGAACGTAGTAGGAAAGTATTTTAAACATGGTCTAAACGATTTAGGACTAAAGCACTAAGCAATAAACAAAACGAAATGACAGGATCGGCTCTGAGGGCGGACCAAACCCCCGGTGCCCCTACCCAAGCAATGGAGACTGGAGCTTTAGATAGATTTAAGAGCGTACAACGCATTCTACTTAAAACTCCCACTCCTGAGGCGTGCTCAGGGGATTCAAGCACTGAGCAAAAACTGCTCTCGGTGCATCTCAACTGCGCCTATTGTGACTACCCTATACCCAATTGCGCCTGTTCGATTTCTCCGTTGCATTCACGATTAGCGATGGTAAACTCCTTAGGATGAGGTGATTCGCACGAGATGCCTCGTCGTCATTTATGTGAGGACACCTGACGGATGAGTTTTGCCAGAAAACACATCGAGATCACCAGGATCGGAACACTCAACTTTGCTCTGGTCTAGAAATCACACGGTCAAAACGGTGATTTACTCCTTGGCGGAGTTGCCGGAGATGATAAAGCCATTTTTGGACAGGGTGGGTGGAGACACTCAGAGTGCTGAAGCTGGGTTCTTCTTGCGTAGTGCAGGTAACAAAAAAAAAGAGCTATTCTTCGTTGTGAGCAAAACTCATTCTCTTGTAAGGTAATAAAAAGGCTTGTATTGTTATGGACATTTCGTGATTGGTCTAAGGCGCCTAACGAGGCCATTAGAAAATTTTTCACTGAAATAATTTGACTCCAGCACCTCCGTCAGGAGGGAATCGCCGATTTGACTTATAGGAAACAGAGCAAAAGTGAGTGTTGCGATGTCTGTAAAGGGTGTTTCCTGAGTGATCTCAACGTGTTCTTTGCAAAAAAGCATCAGTCAGGTGACCTGTAAAAGAAAAAGCTATCATCTCCTGAACTCGTCAGTCATGAACAAGTTCATGCACTGGGACGCTGTTGCACTCCTGCCCGTTTCTGCTGAAGCTGTGCTCAGGTCCAGGGCGCTCATCATCGACACCGAAGCGGAAGCATCCTTCCTCGCCCGAAGCAGCGTAGAGAGGGACCAGATGTTCCGACGTCACCTCCGCGTCCCAGAATGCCCATCAGGGCGACAAGTAAAACCCCAAGTAGAACAGGCAAGGAGAAGACGATAGTGCAAGAAATGAAACATGCCAAACTGAAAAGAGAGAAAGAAATAAGTGCGAAGAAAAAAAACCATGTTTGAAATTCATCATGAAGGTGTCATCTATTTCTTAGATTTGTTAGGACATTCCAAGCCCACCTATTCACTGTAACCCTAAATTATATCCTTTCACATGAAAAATAGAATAATCAGGAAAATAATCAATCACGGGGGACAAGAAACTTAAATGATCTCTCTTTCCTTCTATTTACTACAACGTCGTCCAAAAAAGCCTGAATATACAAAGATGTTCGCAGTCCGCAGCTGACTTGAAGCCGGGTTTTGGTTTTACTCCCACCCTTTTCACCCTACATACAGGTGGGATCATGTGCAATCACGCACTGCCCTAAATACTGTTACTCATACTTACACTCCCCCCTTTCACTCTCCAGAAAGTGAAGTAATGTCTTGTGCAAGATTTGTAGGCTGCGGAGTAATCACTGTTGTCGAGATTGGGTATTACACACAGTACTTGGACATTTACTCAAATATTTATCACTGGTGACTTAGCCTGCAGAAAGGGCCGATAGTGAATGAGACTCTTATCAGGTGGCATTGAACGGGCTCTAGTTGTCAGCCAGTGGGACGGTTGGCCCTTTGGGGACCTCAATGCCAGACAGACAGGCAACAGAGGAACTTAGTAACAAAGCAACAAGATTCCCACAGGTTTTCCACACTATAAAGGAAAACACCACAGCTCTGATCCTCGCTTTAAAAACAACAACAAACAAAAACAAACCAACAAACTATCACTACTTTATAAGCCATAAGTTCCTTTAATGTCCATGGGCATTGTTACAACGCACATGGAAACTTGTGTTCCACCGTGTCAAATAAGATGAGATATATCAAAATAAAAATATTAAATAGAAATATGCAAATCATAAAATTTACATCAAGACAAAAATGACATCACACCACACCCAATCTATCATCCGTCTCAGATATCTTGCTCACTCATCATGCAACCCACAAATATTCGCCTTCGTGTTTAACCCTCTTTTTTTTTAACCCTTTCTAACCCAATCATTAAATGCCGCTCTCCGCTCTCTTGCTCACTCATCATGCAGCCCACCACCACTCCGCCCTTCATCTTTAACCCTTCTTTTTTTACCTTTCTTACCAACATCACCGCCTCCGCCTATCTTGCTCATCATCATGCAGACCACCACCACTTCGTCTCATCTGTAACCCTTTTCTTTTTTAACCCTTTTTCTTACCCAATCATTCATACGTCTTCTCCGCTATCTTGCCACTCATTGCATCCCACCACCACTTCCGTCTTAATATTAACCCTTTCTTTTTTTTCAACCCTTTCTTACCCAATCATTATCCGCTCTCCACTATCCTTGCCCACTCAAGTGGCAGGGGCCACCACCCCCACCACTTCCGTCTCCGTTTTTAACCCGTTGTTTCCCCAACCCTTTCTAACCCCAATATTCATCCGCTCTCCGCTATCTTGCTCACTCAGTAAGCAACACACGCACCCACTTCCGCCTTCATTTTTAACCCTTTTCTTTTTCCTTCCTTTTTTTCCTTGTTCTTTTCTCTTTTTTCTTATTCTTTCTCTCACCTGGGTAGAAGAACTGAATTCTGGCGAACAGCATGAAGATGACCGATCCTGGAAGTAGGAAGGCTCCGATCAGCACGGAAATGCCCCCGATACGCACCAAGCGCGTGCTACAGCCGATCCTTGCCGTGCGTGCGCGCTGAGCGGCGCCAGTGGTATCCCTCGCCAGGTGCCACAACGTAGTCCACGCCAGGCCACCACCAGGCACATGTGAGAGACACAGACAGGAGTTGAGGGAGAGAAAGAGAAACACAGGATGGCAGGCCATACAAGCAGTACTTCTCCATCCAAGAAGCTTAGTAAATAATGTTGTATCCGGTGGCCAGAGTGGGTTAAGGACGTCGACTGCCAATTCAATGAGTGAGTGATGCGGGTTCGAATCCTGGACTCGATCCGCCCTTTCTTTCTAGTCGACGGGAAAATCGAAACTGAACGTCGAGGGCTTTTTGAATGGGGCCTTAAAGCAAGTCATAACCGTGGCGCTTTTAAGGCTAAGTAAAACTCCCGCGGCAGTTAAAATTAAGAGTAAGGAGGAAATCCCGTGCATTGGTCATGACCCA
>CM065684.1:59783311-59790811 GCA_017654935.2 Phymorhynchus buccinoides
CTACGTCTGCTCCCGTGCCCCGCCCCTAGCCACCCCCCCACGCCCCCCGGCGGAACCCCCCCCCTCCCCCCCCTCTACGAGGAGATTATTGTGGGTCACCTTGCCGTCCCTGTCTGGAGATGGCGTCCGATATGTGTGTTTTCAGCCCCCGAGGCCCAATGCAGCTCCGACCCTCTGCCACAGCCACGGACAGTGCCCTTGCCCACTGCAGGCAGGTCCGGGCATTCCTGCTCCTGTCCGCGCTCTGGCCTTATTACTGGGCCCACTGCTCCAAGGGTTAGTCAGGTTCCTGCCTCATGTTCGTCTTCTCTGTCTTGTTCTTCTTCTTTTTGTGTTTGTTAGGCTGTTTTTGATTCTTCGCTTCTTCTTTTCTCTCTTCTGTCCTGACCACCCCTTTCTTTTTTTTTTTTTCTGTGTTTGGCGCAGTTTTTGATTCTTATTAAAGACCTTCAACTTTTGCTTTCTTCGTTTTGTTTCATTTTTATCGGTCTTAATTTCTTTTCTTCTTCGTTTCCTTTTTTCTTTTTCTCCTTCCTCATTCCTCACCACCTCCTCCTTCTACCTCCCCCTCTCTCCTTCCACCTCCCTCCACATCCTCCTCCTCCTCTCCCTCCTCACTAACCTACGATGGGCGTTCTTCCTTCCTCCTTCTGGCCTCCTCAAGTTCTGCGTGCAGCCCTTTGTTTTTTGCGTTCTGTCGTTCTTCTTCATCTTCTTCGTTTCTTCACTTCTTTCATAAAATGATTGAGGTGTCTTTACATGATAGTGTGGAGGGTGGGGGTTAGGGATGGCAAGAGGGGGGGTGGGTGAGGGGGGGAATTTGAGATGTTTCAATTGTTAATGTGGAGTAAACATAATGGAAACAATAGTAATACTCAAACATAATATAAAATAAATATACTTATAACATGGGATTACGGGTGAGCATGATGTGTCCAAATCGATAGCTGACGTAGATTTGGCGGGGCGGCGGCGGGTTTGTTTTTGGGTGCTGGAGGGGGGACGGTTGGGGTGTGGACCATATATTTTTGCCTTTTTGTCTTTATTATCATGGTGAGGGGCTCGCCGGGGGGGGGGGGGGGGGCGGGGGCGGGTGGGGCGGGGGGGGGGGGGGGGGGGGGGGGGGTGGGGGGGAGGGGGTAGGGGGGAGGGGAGGGGGGGTGGGGGGGGGGGGGGGGGGGGGGGGAAGGGGAAAGGGGGGGGGGGCCGGGGGTGCGGGCTGGTGGTAATGATAGGAGTCGTGTTTGTAGTTTTTTCCGGCGGGGAGGGGTGACGGGAATATAGAGGCCGCGCGGGAGAGAGGGTGAAAGGAGGGGAGAGGGACGTGTAGGCACTGGGAAATCGGAGGCCGCACCCAACCCCCAGACCTCATGAGAGGGGCTCCACCCTTGTTTCCCTCTTTCTCTGTCGGATTTTCTGTTATGTATGTGACTGTGCTGACGTGATGGGGAATCAGGTGCTCGAGAGTAGTATTACTACACGTCACATAAGAACGGTTTGGTTTTTGTGAGAAGTTTTGAAGCTAATTATATGCCGTTTGTGTTAGAGTGTTTCTTTTATTGACAATCTTATGTGTTGTTTTCTACTTATGTGTTCATGTTATTCCATCCTACCCCAGTCCTTTTGATCACGGTCTACGTGTAAAATGTGTATATTTTATGTGGCGCTGAAAACAAATTTCCGTTATAGACAATACCGTTCTTTGATTTGATTTGATTTTCTTGTTATTCTTCTTTTGTTTTCTTCTTCATCGTCATTGTTATTGTCTTCTTCTTCTTCGTATTTTTCATCTCAGAGTTGTTTCCCTTCCTTTTCTTTTGTTGTTACTGCTGCTGATGCTGTTAAATGCTTCCTTGTTTTCTTGTTGCCCTATCTAATGATCATTGTTGATTTTCATTTGTGACTTTGAGAAATAAAATGCTATATAAATGGTCGTGGTGGCGCCCTCAGAGGAGGACCTCACTCACGCTGGCTCCGCGACTACGAGAATAGTGTCGTCAGTAGGGGGGCTTAGTAGGTGGAATCCTGAACAGGCTCCGCTGAACTCCACCGAAGTGAATCAGCAGCAGTGCAGCGTCTCCTCGGTTGGTTTGCCTCCTGATGGCCCTAACATAGATTCGCTCCTCTTGGCCTGCTGGTCTCGGATTCTGCGACGTGAACAATCCGGGGATGTAGCTTGCGGATTGGGATTCGTAATGAGCGGCGTGGGAGCAACGCCACTGTACGGCCCAGAAGATGGGACAGCAGATAAAACAAATGCTATTTAAACCAAATGCTTCCTCAGTTTTATTTCGAGTGGGCCTAAGAGTCTCAGTTTAGTCAGAAAAACGAATGAGTCGAGGTTTTTTTCCATTGCAAATTGTCTTTGTCTGTTTTGGCTGGGTCGTTTTATTTAGCACAGATTGTTTCATCATAAGTTATTTCCTTCACACTGTGGTGTATATACCACGAAGGTAACATGTTACGGGGGCACTACCAGAGTCATTACTGGGGTGGCGGCCCCTTCTCCCGTTAGAGTGTAAGGCGTCCAGGTTTTCTTCTTTCTTCTTCCTTCTTCTTCTTCGTTCTTCTGCGTTTCACAGGAGGCCAAAAGGCCATGCTGGGTAAAAGTCAAGTCAAGTCAAAATCATGTTTTTTTGAGGGTTAAAGAAATAGCTGAGCAAAGCTTTTTTTCTCCTGGCCCGTCAAAAGGTACGTATTTGTCCGGTTTTCTGTTTTTATACTGGTCTCCCCGCTGCGTACAGCCGACACATTCCGATTTCGGAGGAGCTCGAAGGAGACAAATTATTTGGAAGACTTTTTTTTGAAAAAAGGTAGGAGAATGGGCCAATGAGTCAGAAAGGTAGTAGATGACAGTAAAGCAAAGGAAAAAGGCAGAGTCAAAAAGAAAGACAGATTAGAGAGAACGTTACAAGCACAGAACTTCCAGAATGTGGGTGAACTCTTTTTACGAAAGAACCCCCATCCCCCCCCCGGTATCCCCACGGGGAGAAACTTGTGGAGGAGGCGCAAGGTCGTCCAGGGGGCGTCCCGCGTACGGTACGGAAGCACAATGCATCAGCGCCACTGCCCCAGGGTCGAGGGCTGAACCACTGATTATTGTGGGGGTGGGGGTGGGTGGCTTCTTCTGTGAAGACCCTCTGTTGCCCGGCTCTCCGTATAGTTTCTTTTCACTTTGGAGTGTAGCCGAGTTATTGTTGTGACGTTGTTGTTCCAGTGGATGGCTGTCAGTCTGATCGCTGTGAGAACCAGGGGGTGTGTATCACCGCTGGCGTCACTCAGGGCTTCCAGTGCCACTGCCAACCAGGCCTCCATGGGACTCCCTCACTCGGACTTGCCCTGCAAGTGACGGTGGTATGAGAGAGTGGAGAGACGGGGGGCGTAGTGGGAGTTAGAGAGTGTGGACGGAGAGACGAGAGAATTCGAAGCCGACGAGGATGAGGCTGGATGGCACCCACAATGAGATCCGATGTGGGTAAGAGAGAGTTGAGAGGGAAGCGAGAAAGAGATAACGGGGAATAAGAAATTTTGTAGAAACCACGGAGAAGAGGTAACCGATCATCTGATGAGGAAGAGGAGCCAGGGGAACCCAGATTTGCGAGGAGCTAGGAGATTGAGTAGATGGGGATTGTACGATATTGTGAGGCACTGGTCTGCCTCACTCCGTAGTAGATAGTGGAGCATGAGGCAGACCTCTTCACGTGCATCATAGACTTTTGTGCCTGACGAGCGGAGTGGAAGATTATTGGGAAGACAGACAGCCGGGGTTTTGGAGCTGGAGTAGAGAGCTCCATCGCCTCTACCGACACGTATATCCTCCAACCCGAGAAGTGGACGAGCCCTTACACGCACTGTATAGAATGGAGTGGGGAGGAGCGTTATAACGAGAATATTGGGAGTCGAGCCGCTTGGACTGGGAGTGATGTTTCGGACGGCAGGGATGATTTGGCGTGAGGCGAGAGGAGATGAGACGTTTATGATTGCTCTCGGAGCCGATGAGGGTGAGTGAGGTTGTTTTTTAGACTTTTTTTTTTTAATTTTTTTAGAATGAGAGGTTCTTTTTTCGGAGAGTGTTTTTTTTTCGAGCCCCGGCGAGGACGAAGAGCGCCCGAGGAAGACTCGGAGGCTGAGGTCACGAGACTGAAGCGCCGCCACCCCCGTTAGTTGCTCGGGGGGTTGTTCGCCGAGACCATGAAAGTGTGCGAGAGTGACCTCCGTCTGGGAGAGAGATCGTGGGGAGAGCGGAATGATACGAGGTCGTCGCAGGACGCCCCGAGCGACGATGAGAGAGAGGGCTGACCGGCCCGTACAGAGGCTAGAGGACACCCTGACGAACGACTCTTCGGGAGGAGAAGAGGAGATCCGAAGAGAGATAACAAACAATGCCGAGCAGGGACGAAGAAAACTTATGCTATAGTGATCATGCGATTATTAGGGGCCCCCCAACCAAAGTCATAGGAAATTACACTTGCTTTTTGCACAGCTGAGAGGTTTTTATATTTTGCTTATGGCAAATCTGCCTTTTAGTCATGCTCATATTGCCTTTTTGATATGTTGGTGTATTTATCAAGGAAGTTTTTTTGTTTTGGCCACAAGCATACGTAGTGTTAACAAGAAGTGCGCATGTTTTGTCGGAGTCCCCATAGTATTGGGCCTTGAAGTCATAGGGAATTGAATTACATTTGCTTTGCCACATGCATACGAATTTTGTTTTTTTAAGTGCGTGTGTTTTGTCGGAGTCCCCATAGTATTGGGCCTTGAAGTCATATGAACTCATTTGATTTACCACAAGCGTACGTATTAACAAAAACGTGTCCTTCTTTTGTCAGAGTCCCCATGCATAGTGTTGGATCTTAAAGTCATAGGAAATCAAATTTTCTCTTCCACAAGCATAGACGTACTATTAACAAAAAGTGCGTGCATTTTGTCAGAGTTCCCATACTATGGGATCTTAAAGTCATAGGAAATCAAATTTGCTTTGCCACATGAGCAAACGTATTAACAAAACCAAGTGCAACGCCGAGGCGGCTGCAAAGTCCCCATCGCAGCCATCGCCGAGCTACTCCCGAAATCGGAATGTGGCGGCCTGTACACACACATAAAAACGCAGCATCAAAACAGCACGTACTTACATAAAAACACATCAAAACAGCACGTAACATAATAGGTTTTTTATATATAGCCTTGGGGTTCGGACCCGTTGATTTGAGCGCGCGCGATTATGCGCACACGCGCGCACAGAAAAATAATTCATGAACAACCGTGTTATAGACCATTCATCAAGAAAATGTGTTTTCGGGGTTTTGAACCCCGTAACTGGCGCTACCTTGTCCTTAATGTAAAATTAAATACATCAGTGTATAGTTGACATCTTGGCAAACTAGTATACCAAATTTTATGATGATAGACTGAATAGTATTTTTAGAAAAACGGACGAAGAGCCGAACGAACGGACTGACGCCGGCACGGACGGACGGACCGCCGGACGGATCAGACAAAAACAAAAGCTCCCCTCGAACCTTCGGCTCGGGGACTAAAAAGTGTCCTTATTTTGTTAGAGTCCCCATAGTATTGGGCCTTGAAGTAACAGGAAATCACATTTGCTTTTCCACAAGCATACGTATTAACAAAAAAACGTGTCCTTCTTTTGTCAAAGTCCCCAGGCATAGTGTTGGATCTTAAAGTCCCCAGGCACAGTGTTGGATCTTAAAGTCATAGGAAATCAAATTTGCTTAGCCAGAAGTATATGTATTAACAAAAGTCGTGTCCTTCGTTTGTCAGAGTTCCCAGGCATAGTGTGGGTTTTTAACCACTTTCACCGCCAGCCATTTGTGAGCCAACATATTTCCATCAAACTTCCTTGGCTGCAGAAGAAAGATTTCGTCTGCAATATTGCTGACTTCCTCTGTGACATGCATAACATAGGGCCTGTCCTTACTTCCCAAAAAAGTAAGAGAATATGGTCTTTGGATAACATACCCTCATTTGATGCCTTTTTAGTGACATGGGTGTCAAAATTATTGTGGTGCCGAAGAGGCGACAGTGGCGATAAAAAGGGTTAATAGGAAAATTACATTTGCTTTACCACAAGCACACGTATTAACAAAAAGTGCGTGCGTTTTGTCAGAGTTCCCATACTATTGGGCCTTAAAGTCATAGGAAATCACAATTGCTTCGCCACAAGCATGCGTTTTATCAAAAAGTGCGTGTATTTTGTCAGAGTCCCCACTGTGTGGCACCTTGACCTGTCAGCACGGGGCTCTGTGTATCGCCAGCCACAGCCACACCCAGGCTCACTGCAAATGTCCCCTGGTCTGGGACGGCAACGAGTGCCAAAACAGTGAGTCAAGGAGATCTACCATGGTGTTCTTTTCTTCCTTCCTTTCTTCTCCTTTTCTTCTGCTAATTGTATGGTATGTGTAGGTGTGGGGTGGAGTAGGGATGGGGGTAAGGAGATATTTTCTGCGTGCGTGCGAGAGTGTGTATGTCACGTCAAGTCAAAATCATCTTTATTGACGATAAAGGAGTAAGCTACAAGGTTTTCCACAGTGTTTCATCCTGTCGTCATGAAAAGAAGAAAAATACTGAATCAAATAAAACGTAAAGATCAACAATGAAAATTGGCGTAAGGAACCAAAGCACAATGAACAAATATCAAAAACAAATCATACATATATCATGACTAGCAAATACAATATGTACAATATGTGTGTGTGGGGGGGAGAGGGAGAGAGAGAGACGAGAGAGAGAGAAATGAGATAGAAGCGCGAGAGATGGAGATGGAGAGAGAGATGGAGAGAGATAGAGATAGAGAGAGAGAGAGAGAGAGAGAGAGACTAGAGAGAGAGATATGGGAGAGAGAGAGAGAGAGACTTCAGATAATACACGCACACACATTTTCATTAAAAAAAAGTTACACGTCTGTTTTACAGATAGAACTCAAAACTTGAAAGCAGGGCCTGTTCAAGACCCTGCCAAGGTAAGTCGAAAATACCATTATTCTCTATTAATAAGATATGCCGAGGAATTGGTATTTTTGGTCAGTCATTGTTTCTAATGGTAACCAAATAGTTCTGATCATATTTATGTAAGTTTCTTTCTAAATCTGGTTCTAATTTCACCCAAATTGTTACAAGCGGATTTTGTTTTGTAAACTTCTGTATAAGTTTTGCATATCACCATTAGAAGAATGTTGCATGATGTTTTGGAGTTAGTCAGTAACATGTCATTCTAACGCAGAAATTTAAAGGATGCATCATGATGATGGTGGTGATGATGACAGTGATGATGATGATGATGTTGGTATTTGGTATTTATTTAGTATTTGAAAAAAAATTTTATAGTTTTGTCACACAGAGACTTATATCTGTGACATTCGGGCTGCTCTCCCCCCGGAGACGGCGCGGGAGAGAGCGTCGGGCAAGCGCAGCGCCTACCCTTTTTTGGTGGGTGGGTGGGGGGTTGACAGGGTGAGAGGAGGGGTCGGGGGCAGACTTGGGA
>CM065684.1:59803311-59810811 GCA_017654935.2 Phymorhynchus buccinoides
GTTTAAAAAAGAAGCGTAAAAAATAATTATTTAACATATTTGCGGATAAGCGCATCAGTTTTGTGCGTGTAATGTGTGTGTGCCCTTACACTTTTAGGCCAGACCTAACTTTCCAACCTGTCCTTGAACTGAAATGCAAACAGGCAAATACACAGACAGACAGACAGACAGAGAAACAAATATGTGTGTGTGTGTGTGTGTGTGTGTGTGTGTGTGTGTGTGTGTGTGTGTGTGTGTGTGTGTGTGTGTGTGTGAGTGAACGCGCTCTGTTTTCAGAGGCCAGCTGCGCGGCAGGGCGGTGTCTGAACCAGGCGGTGTGCACCGACAGTGCTGCGGCGGGTTTCACGTGCTCCTGCCAGCCTGGCTATGCGGGAGACGACTGTCGACACGGTAATTAGTAATAGTAATTATCATCACCATCACCATCGTCGTCGTCATCGAGAACAATACTCTCTCTGTGCCGTTTGGAGATTCAACAGGACTGCAGCTGATAGTGACTTGTTCATTTCTCTCTAACATAGGGGGGGGGGGGGGGGGCTCTTCTAAGTGTTTAATGCGCTGGTCTAAGTGCACCTCATGGATGTATATCGCACTTAAAAGAACTTGCTCTATGTGTGTGTGTGTGTCTGTGCGCGCGCGCGTGTGTGTGTTTGTGTAGTGTGTGTGGGCGCGCATATGTGTGTGTGTGTGTGTGTGGGGGGGGGGGGCTCTTCTAAGTGTTTAATGCGCTGGTCTAAGTGCACCTCATGGATTTATGTCGCACTTAAAATAACTTGCTCTATGCGTGTGCGTGTGCGTGTGTGTGTGTGTGTGTGTGCGTGTGCGCGCGTGCGTGTGCGTGCGTGCGCGCGCGCGCGTTTACGTGTGTGTGTAGGTGCGTGCGTGCGTGCGTGCGTGCGTGCGTGCGTGCGTACGTGCGTGCGTGCGTGCGTGCGTGCGTGCGTGAGTGCGCGTGCGCGCTTGCTTATGTGTCCGTATTTGTGTGTGTGTTGTTTCACGTTTATGTACCTTTGTGAAAGTATTTTTCTGTGTTAATATTTTGCAAGCTTTTAATCATTCTTAGCTGGAAAACCCCACAGTGTCTAGAACAAATTGACATTTCGTCGCCAATGTGTTTGGTTTATTTCAGTTCCCTCCGTGTGCTCCGGGGTGCTGTGTGAAAACGGGGCCCTGTGTGTGGAAGACAAGGGTCACGCCGTGTGCCATTGTCCTCTGGGCACAGAGGGTCACACCTGTGGCATGGGTCAGTCTGCCATTACCCCCCTTGTGTGTGTGTGTGTGTGTGTGTGTGTGTGTGTGTGTGTGTGTGTGTGTGTGTGTGTGTGTGTGTGTGTGTATATGTGTGTGTGTGTGTGTGTGTGTGTGTGTGCGTGTGTGTGTGCGTGCGTGCGTGCGTGCGCGCGCGCGTGTGTGTGTGCGTGCGCGCGCGCGTGTGTGTGGTCCCACGCTGTGTGTGTGCGTGCGCGCGCGTGTGTGTGGTCACACGCCGTAATCTCAAGTCTATAGATATTCATACTTTTAGTTCAGAGGCAACAGAACTCCTTTCTAACGTGAGTATTTCCGACGACCCTGCCTCGACTTTTAATTCTACTATGAGTAACTTGCTTGATAAACACGCTCCCCCATCCACTCGTGTTGTGCCCGATCGTCCCTGCGCTCCCTGGTACACGCCTGAACTTAGAGTAAGTAAACGCACTAGTCGTAAGGCTGAGCGTCAGTGGCGGGCCTCAAAACTAGAAATACATCGTCAGATATATCAGTTTCTCCGTAACATCTTCACTCTTCTTCTGGCCAAGGCAAAAACAAGCTATTTTTCATCTAAAATTCTTGAAGCCAACACAACAAAAGTCCTGTTCTCCACCATGTCTGATCTCCTAGGCAACAAGAAATCAAGTCCTCTGCCATCAAATATCAGTCCTGACAAACTGCCAGAAACCTTTTCCTCCTTCTTCTCCACCAAGATTATCGATCTACGAAAAAAAATCGACTCCATGCCTTTTCAACCAACTATTCCAGACCCATCATTCACTGGTGTCCCCCTTCTCTCTTTCAAGCCGGTGTCTGAGACCGAAGTTCTTTCTACTTTGAAAGAAATGCATTTTAAATCCTGTGATCTTGACCCCATCCCAGCCTCTCTTTTATCACAAATCTATCAACACCTTCTGCCATCAATCACCAGCATCATCAATTCTTCTTTAGTTTCAGGTGTGTTTCCTTCTGCTTTCAAAACCGCTCTTGTAAGGCCCCTTCTCAAGAAGAACAATCTGGATCCTAATAATCTGAAAAACTACAGACCTGTATCTAACCTCCCTTTTCTCTCCAAACTCCTTGTGAAGACTGTCCTGAAACAACTTAACGATCATCTATCCTCAAACAATCTTCATCATCCTTATCAGTCTGCCTATAGAACCAACCACAGTACAGAAACAGCCCTTGTTCAAATCGTCAATGACCTCTTACTTGCTTCTGATGCTGGTCAAATCTCTCTTTTGACACTTCTTGATCTCTCTGCTGCCTTTGATACCATAGACCACTCCATTCTTCTGTCTCGTCTTGAACATACTTTTGGAATTAAGGGCCCTGCTCTTTCTTGGTTTTCCTCTTACCTTTCTGATCGTTTTCAATCAGTTCTGGTCAATGGTCGTCAGTCTGAACAGGTTAGGCTTTCTTGTGGAGTCCCCCAGGGGTCTGTGCTTGGTCCTGTCTTGTTTACTTTGTATACGTCACCTCTTGCCAATGTCATCGACCAGCACAACATGAAACATCACTTCTATGCAGATGACTCACAACTCCAAAACAGTACAACCCCTGAAGATCTAGATTCCATTCTTACAGAAAGTAACAACTGCTATATTGATATTCAAAATTGGATGGTTCAAAATAAACTTCAATTAAATGGTGAAAAAACCGAAGCAATGCTTGTAGGGACAAAAAACAAACTAGCCTCTGTTTCCATAGAGTCAATCCAACTGGGTAACAATATCATTCCCCTCTCAGACTCAGTCAAAAACTTAGGTGTCACTTTGGACAATACTCTTTCCATGCAGAGTTTCCTGACTCAGACCTGTCAGTCCTGCTACTATCAAATTCGTTGCATTGGCTATATTCGTAAATACCTCTCAGATGAAGCCACAGCAAAGCTTGTTACTTCCCTCATCCTATCTCGTATTGACTACTGTAATGCTCTCCTTTCTGGCCTATCAGTCTCTTCTCTATCTTGTCTCCAGCGTATTCAAAACACAGCTGCTCGTCTTGTCCTTAGGAAGAAAAAGTTCGATCATGTTAGCCCTCTTCTGCGTTCTTTGCACTGGCTTCCTGTCGCAGACAGAATTGAGTATAAATTAAACACACTTTGCTATAAATCTATTCATAAAGCTGCTCCATCTTACCTCTGTGACAATATTTCCATCTATACGACAGCTCGCACTTTACGTTCAGTTTCTGACCCTCTTTCTCTCCAGATCCCTAGGTATAAGCTTTCAACTGTTGGTCGGCGCTCTTTTGCTGTCTCAGGACCGACCTCCTGGAACAAACTTCCGCTCTCCCTCCGTCAGCGACCGACTCTCTCTGCTTTCAAAGCTAACCTCAAAACCCACCTGTTCCCCCGTCATTAAAGCTCCTCTCTCTTTATCTTCTCTCTCTTGCCATTAGGTCTGTTTCTGCTATATTCCATTTATGTTATCTGTGTGTGTTCGCGTTGTTTTGCGTTTGTGTTTGAATGCGCTTTGAATGCTAACGTGTGTGTGCGCTTTGATTTGATTTCTATCAAGATTCAGCGCCGTTAAATACTGTATGTTGTTGTTGTTGTTGTTGTTGTTGTTGTTGTGTGTGTGTGTGTTGTATCAAGTCAAGTCAAAATTATCTTTATTGAGGTTTAAAGAGTAAGCTGACAAAGCTTGTTTTCATTCTGCTCTCTCCCTCTCTCTCTCTCTCTCTCTCTCTCTCTCTCTCTCTCTCTCTCTCTCTCTCTCTCTCTCTCTCTCTCTCTCTCTCTCTCTCTCTCTCTCTCTCTCTCTCTCTCTCTCTCTCTCTCTCTCTCTCTCTCTCTCTCTCTCTCTCTCTCTCTCTCTCTCTCTCTCTCTCTCTCTCTCTCTCTCTCTCTCTCTCTCTCTCTCTCTCTCTCTCTCTCTCTCTCTCTCTCTCTCTCTCTCTCTCTCTCTCTCTCTCTCTCTCTCTCTCTCTCTCTCTCTCTCTCTCTCTCTCTCTCTCTCTCTCTCTCTCTGTGTGTGTGTGTGTGTGTGTGTGTGTGTGAAGTCAAGTCAAAATGATCTTTATTGAGGGCTAAAAAGTAAGCTGACAAAGCTGTTTCATCTTGCCCTCTGTTTGTGTGTGTGTGCGTGAGTGTGTGTGTGTGTGTGTGTGTGTGCACGCGTGCATGTGTGTGTATGTGTGTGTGTCTGTGTCTTTGTGTGTATGCTCTTTATGTATGGGGTGGTGGTTGCTATGTGTGTGTGTTTGGTGTGCATGTCTCTTTGTGTCATGTGACGAGTATTGTGGTTTATTTTGATATAAACATGCCTAAATATACGTGCGTGATCGAGAATCAACAACTGATTCAGTTGAGGGAACCGGCTGGAGTTTTCTCTCTAAGATTGTCTGTTATTTATCACTACTTAAGTGAACTTCTTCCGATTACAAGCGTAGAATTTTATACATATAATTTTTCCTCTTAACATGTTGTCTCCAGATCACACACTACTGCCAGTCACCCTCACACCGACCATAGAAGGGTAAGAAAACATGGTGTGTGTGTATGTATGTGTGTGTGTGTGTGTGTGTGCGTGCGTGCGTGCGTATGTGTGTGTGTGTGTGTGTTGTGTGTTTTGTATTTGTGAATATGTGTATGCGTGTGCATGCTTTGTGTTTATGAATATATGTGTATGCGTGTGCATCCGTGTGTGTGCTGAGTGTGTGTGTGTGTGTGTGTGTGTGTGTGTGTGTGTGTGTGTGTGTATGTGTGTGTGTGTGTGTGTGTGTATGCATCCGTGTGTATGTGTGTGTGTGTGTGTGTGTGTGTGTGTGTGTGTGTGTGTGTGTGTGTGTGTGTGTGTGTGTGTTTGAGTGTGCGCATGTGCTCGTGGTTGTGTGCAAATATATCAGTGAGTATATGTGTGCGTGTGCGTGTGTCTGTGCATGTGTGGGCGCGCATATGTAGGCTGCGCATAAGAGTATTTGCGCGTGTACATGCAAATATGTTTTTTAAAATGTTGTAAGCTCGTTTAAATTAATACAATAATACTTTGATATATTGTTGATATTTTGATACGATTTGTGTTGCGTTAATGTTATTATTGTGGTTGCTGTATGCCTTTGCCATTTCCCTGGGATGTCATAATGATGTTATTGCATTAATAACATCCTTTGTTGTTGGATTTGTTTTTCCTTGTTTCCCAGCCCCATGTGGTGATTCCCTCTCTGGGCAACGGGCACGTGTTGAAATGTGGCCTGAACCAACAGTGCGAGATCCCCGTCATTGTCAGTGGGTGAGTCTGAGGTTCAGTTCTTACCATTCACATTCATGCACACATAATTATACTGTATTTTATTTGGTACTTTATAGTCACAGAGGCATCTCTGTGGAAATCGGGTTGCTTCCACCTGGAGAGCGCGTCGCAGCCAGAGGTGTGTCACACATTTTTTTTATAAAATGTTTTGCATGCGATTTTTTTGAGTGTGATAGATGAGGAAGGAAAGGGGGGGGGGCGTAAATTTTGACCAAATGACAACTTTTTCCTTACCACTGGGTTTTAACGTGTGCTAAGTTCATGGGCACACAGGACCTCGGTTTATCGTCTCATCCGAAAGACTCATTTCAATACAATACTGAAGAATCGAATCTAGAAAAAAAAACCGTATTTCAGCAATTGTCAGATATCTTTTGGAGAAAAATTGAAAAGAACATTATGTCCGTGTTTATGTTGATTTTTCTAAAAGACATTAGTGACATGCTTCATAACGAGGGATACGGTGATAACTCACGTGATGACAGACAAAGTGCTACCACTGTCAGATTGCTATCATACATGTTTTAGTCATGGGGGACCCTACAGATGTCAAAATATATGATAGTAATTGCCCTCCAGGTGGTAATTACCCCCCCCCCCCCCCCCCCCCCCCCCCAACGTGATGGGCTAAATATGAACTCGGTGAACTTTTTCATTTATTCTTAAACCTACTTCAAACAACCGCCAGTCACCTTTAGATTAAAATACCTACCTATTAAATTTGCATCTCTAGCTAAAGAAAATAAGTACTAGGCATCTGCAAACACTGGAGAATCTCTCCAAGCCTCTATTTAATTTTAACTCTATGACTGACATATGTATAACACCTGTGCTGCTGTTGTTGTTAATTCTTCTTCTTCGATCGCTCAGTTTCCTGTCATATGAGCGCAGATGCGTCATGCTGCCGTTATGCACCTAACTAAGAAATAGATAGGCCCAGCATGTCCGTCTTCGGTTGGGGGAAATCTTTGTAAGAGTTTCTAGAACAAAAGCAGGAGAATGGACCAGTTAGTAGATGACAGTAAGCAAAGGGAAAAGGCAGAGTCAAAGAGAGTGGCAGATTAGAGGAAGTTACGAGCACAGAACTTCCAGAAGGTGGGGGAACTATTTGTGCGAAAGACCCCCCCACCCCCACCCACACCCCGATATCCCCACAGGGGCATTGTTGTTGATGAATGTTGTTGACATGTCATTGCTGTTGTTGTTGAATGTTGTTGTCGTAGTTGTTGTTGTTGAATGTTGTTGTCGTAGTTGTTGTTGTTGAATGTTGTTGTCGTAGTTGTTGTTGTTGAATGTTGTTGTCGTAGTTGTTGTTGAATGTTGTTGTCGTAGTTGTTGTTGTTGAATGTTGTTGTCGTAGTTGTTGTTGTTGAATGTTGTTGTCGTAGTTGTTGTTGTTGAATGTTGTTGTCGTAGTTGTTGTTGTTGAATGTTGTTGTCGTAGTTGTTGTTGTTGAATGTTGTTGTCGTAGTTGTTGTTGTTGAATGTTGTTGTCGTAGTTGTTGTTGTTGAATGTTGTTGTCGTAGTTGTTGTTGTTGAATGTTGTTGTCGTAGTTGTTGTTGTTGAATGTTGTTGTCGTAGTTGTTGTTGTTGTCGTAGTTGTTGTTGTTGTCGTAGTCGTTGTTGTTGTTGAATGTTGTTGTCGTAGTTGTTGTTGTTTCGTAGTTGTTGTTGTTGTTGTCGTAGTTGTTGTTGTTGAATGTTGTTGTCGTAGTTGTTGTTGTTGAATGTTGTTGTTGTTGTCGTAGTTGTTGTTGTTGAATGTTGTTGTCGTAGTTGTTGTTGTTGAATGTTGTTGTCGTAGTTGTTGTTGTCGAATGTTGTTGTTGTTGTTGTTTGTTGTTGTCGTATGTTGTTGTTGAATGTTGTTGTCGTAGTTGTTGTTGTTGTTGTTGTTGTTGTTGTTGAATGTTGTTGTTGTTGTAGTTGTTGTTGTTGAATGTTGTTGTCGAATGTTGTTGTTGTTGTTGTTGTTGTTGTTGTTGTTGTTGTT
>CM065684.1:59815811-59834008 GCA_017654935.2 Phymorhynchus buccinoides
TCCACAGGGGAACAAGTTTTCTGGCGGTACCCCGGCTAACGGTTCCAGCATTGTGTGTCGTGATGACACACCGTGTCACCTCATGGCTCTCACAGAGAAACCGGGTGGTGCTAATAAATGGTAGGTAGTGTATTATATGATGCAGAGTAATATCATAATAATGTGTTGTAGTGATGCCACACCGTGTCACCTCATGGCCAGGGCTCCCAGGGACCTCCATTTGGGGGTCTATGAAGTACTAAAGTTCTCAAGGACCCTTTAAAAGAATGTGCAGGGGGTCCCAGGGATGCATTAGAAAAATTATTTTTAGCATTCGCAATGCCACTGGGACATGAAGGAGTCCCTGGGACCCATTGCTTTGCGGGACGATTGGGTAGAAGCCTGGTGGTGCTAATAAATGGTAGGTAGTGTAGTATATGATATAGAGTAATGCATTAATGTGTTGTTGTTGTCGTTGTTGTTGGCTTACCCTGGCTAAATGACTCCAGGGATCATCCCAACAGCCGAAGCACTTGAACACTGTGCTAAAGGTGCACCAGCTAGGGATGAGAACATTACGTGTGTGACCGTTTTTGATTACCCCGCCTCGTGAGCAGCCACACTCCGTCTTCGGAGAGAATGTGTTGTATTCTACTGTTTTGGGTTGTGTTATCTTGGTCAGCTTATTATTTGGTATTATGTACTTTATAGTCACAGAGGCGCCCCACCCATTTTTGGCTCACTCGTGTCAACGACACGAATTGAGTCTATGTTCTCATGCCTCTTCGGTTTTCCGGGTGTCTGTGTGTGTGTGTCTGTCTGTGGTAACTTTAACGTTGGCTTTTTCTCGGGAACTACAAGGCGTACATTGTTCAAACTTTGCATACACGTAGATGTTTATGCAAGCTTTCAAGAAAGATTATTTGCATATTAAAATTTAAAAAAAAATGACTATGACCTTTGACCTTTTACATTTGATTTTCGTCTTGGCCATATCTTTCACAATTTTGCAGTTAAATTACCGAAATTTGGCGTGGTGGTGTATTAGCCTAGTGTGAAATGGTATGTACAGTGACTTTTACTTTTTTTTATTTTTATTGAACTTTTTTTTTTTTACATTTTCAAATACAGAACATAAACATAGCTAGGCAAAATAATACAAACCATATGACAAAAATACCACAACACGTACACATACAAACACATACGTCTGCACATATTCACACACACACACACACACACACATACACACACACACGTGAACGCGCACACACAGACACATATACACACATATACTACATGTTTTAGGTTAAATAAATAAATAGGTACATTCAATAATCAAACTTTCAACACGAGCTGGACGTTGCAAAATGTTAGTCCACTAATTCTATGACAGGTTATCATTCTTTTTTTATATATGTTATTTTAAAGAAAAAATCTGCAAAAGACAAGGTTCAATAAATACCTCAATGTCACACACAATGGCTGGTTGTTGTTTTTCAAATACAGCATTAGCGATAATAATAGTATTATCCAAAAATAGACACATAAAAATACTAGAAATACTGAGTTAGTTAGTTATGTTGCACAGGTTTGGGTATAAGACAGCAAAAGGCGTGAGAAAATAAATACATATGATCAATTGTCACAAAACAATGGAATATATGGCAACCACTTGGTAGAAAAGTCATTGTATTCTAAGTTCAGGTACGCAATGTGTTTTTCGATTCTGTAACGATAATTCATTTTTTTCAAAAATAGTCACCCGCGGAAGGCATCTTTGTATTTTGCATGTGTATATGTAATATTTTGCAAACAATACAATGAAATAAAAAACTGAATCAAGTTTAATATTTATGTCAAAACCCAGTAATATAAGTGTTTCTGTTAATTTTAGATTTTCTGCATTGAAGCATTTGTCTTTTACTATATTCAAGAATGTGTCCCAAAAGTCTTTAATGTGTGGACATTTCCAAAACATATGGTCAATACTGTCCTTGTTTGTGCCACAAAAACTACAATTTTCATTCTGAACAATTCCCATTTTTATCAGTATCACATTAGTACCCAGGCATCTGTGCAAAATTTTAAGTTGAAACCATTTTAGTTTAATATCTTTTATTTTGTGTGTAAATAAGAAGCATGATTTCCAGTCGTTATTAACTGATAATTTTAAATCCCAAGTATTACAACATTTTGATTTTTTATTATTTTCAGTTAGTATATCATAATAAGGTTTGGAACCTTTGTGAACAGAAAACAAAATCTTAAAACACAGAGGTGAATCAATATATTTATTATTTTGTATAGTAATACTGGATTTCTTAATATAGTCATTGATTGCATGTTTGATCCCTGTGAAAGTAATAAAGTCAATATTTACATTAAAGTTTTCCTTAAAACTTGTGTAACTGAGAAAATTACCTTCAGTGTCATAGAAAAACGCAAGTAAATTAATATTGTTTTGATCAAGTACTTTGGATGTGATGAATTTCTTTCCAATTTGGATTCTGTTATTAAAAAACAGTGGCTCAGAAAGAAATTCAGCAGAATCTTTTGGTTTACATTGATAGAAAAATGTTTTGTAAGCCTCTAAAACATCTGTCCAAAACTGATTATCTTTGTTAAATTTTGAAATATACTCAGGGCCATAATTATTGATAAGTGACCATTTTGGAAAGCTTTTTAGCAAAATATGTGTCCATTTGTGTGTGGATTTTTCAACTCTACGCATCCATGATACTTTTAATGATAAAACAAACGCTTTTAAATCTGGCAAGCCAATACCACCATTTTTTATGTTTTTATGCGCTGTTTTACGATTAATCTTGTCTGGCTTTTTATTCCACACAAAGTTATAGCAACACTTTTGATAAGTTTCCAAAAATATGTCAGGTGGGTTTGGTAAAAGCAGCCATAAATGGGTTAATTTGGAAAGAATAACAGATTTTAGTATAGCTATTCTGCCCAGAGGAGTCAGTTGTCCTTTTACCCATACCCTAAACAACTGTTTAACATCTGCTAGTTTGTCTGCATAATTCATAGCCACACACTCTTTCAAAAGACTTTTACTTTCTTGACCTAACCTTGACATTTGACCTTGAACATCATCAATTATTTGTTTGGGCCATATATTTTATATCCTGGCAGATACAGTCCACAAATTTTGCAAGCAGGTAGACTGGTTTAAGATAAAATGGAATGCGAAGTGTTGTCTACCTCGGTGACCATAATCACCTTGACCTTGAATTTTTGTCTTTCAAAATATCACATGAACCGCTGCACGGATTCGCTTACAATTTTGTAGGGTGATATATCACATCAAGCTTATGAGTCCAGGAACATGGAGTTTATTTGAAAGTAAATGATTTAGCAGTTAGATCTATCTCTGGCATTCAGATCTATCTCCAACAAAACACAGCCAGTGAGCCTTAAAAGCTTTGCCTCTTGTTTTCTTTTTTTAGCATGCGATTATGATAATGCGTATAGGCCTACACCACTTCATCTAATCCGATGGCTCTGACACATGAATAATAATAATAATAATAATACAACAAGCCGTTACAATATAGCACACACAATAACGCTCGCAATCAACGCACACGCTTAGGTACACAGATATTACAACACCCACCCACATACACACATATTCTTTCCCTTCTTTTTTTCTTTTTTTGGGGGGCTGATATTAAAATTAATTGTATTCTGCAGTGATTGGTATCGGAATCAACTTTGGTGGAGGGGAGTTAATTAGAAAGAGAGTATTCACCCTTTGTTCAATTTCGTTATCTCCTCTCTTGGCCTCACTATTTCATTCTTTGTATTTTACAGTGTCGGGGTGCAGACGCAGACTGTCGGGGTGTTCGCTTTTCAAACTACTTCGGTAGATCAGGGGACCTGTGCCACTGATGTGCTGATTGACCCTACTGTGGCCAAAACACAGGCCTGTGTGCAAGTGGGGTATGTAGGGGGGTGGGGGTGGGGGTGGAGGAGGGTGGTGGAGGTGGTGTGTGTGTGTGTGTGTGTGTGTGTGTGTGTGTGTGTGTGTGTGTGTGTGTGTGTCAAGTCAAGTCAAGTCAAAATTATCTTTATTGACGATACAGGAGTAAGCTACAAGCTTTTTTCATCCTGTTGTCATGAAAAGAAGAAACAATACTGAATCAAATAAAATGTAAAGATCAACAATGAAATTTGGCGTAAGGAAACAAAGCACGATGAACAAATATCAAAAACAAATCATACATGCATCATGACTAGCAAATACAGTATGCATAAAATATAAATACAAATGTAATCATACTTTGAAAGGGAGAGAGCAAGAGGTGGTGGGACAAGAAAAAAAGATTGAGACATAGAGGCTGATAGAGACACCGTAAAGAAGAGACAAATAGAAAGGAGCCTGATAGACACAGAGAGAGAGAATGAGAGAGAGAGAGAGAGAGAGAATGAGAGAGAGAGAGAGAGAGAGAGAGAGAGAGAGAGAGAGAGTGTGTGTGTGTGTGTGTGTGTGTGTGTGTGTGTAAGAGTGTGTGTGTTGTAAGAGAGAGAGAGAGAGAGAGAGAGAGTGTGTGTGTGTGTGTGTGTGTGGTTTGTATGTATGTATGTATGCGTTTATGAGTGTGTGTATATGTGTGTGTGTGTGTGTGTGTGTGTGTGTGTGTGTGTGTGTGTGTGTGTGTGTGTGTGTGTGTGTGTGTGTGTGTGTGTGTGTGTGCACGCAGCCACATCCCGGCTTGTCAGGTCGCGGAATCTGAAATTAGCAGTCCAAGGGGAAGCGAATCTATGTTAGTCCGTCAGGAGGCAACCAACCGAGGAGACATCCGTGTGTGTGTGTGTGTGTGTGCGTGTGTGTGCGTGTGTGCGCGTGCGTGCGTGCGCGCGCGTGCGTGCGCGTGCATGCGCTGGGTGCGTGCGTGCGTGCGTGCGTGTGTGCGTGCGTGTAAGAAAAGGAAAGCTTGAAAAGAAGGGTTAATGATTGACATAGTGTTATTAGAACCTGATGATCCACCAAGTCTTTCTTTCTCTAATTAATGTTTCAAGTATTTCGGCTGTTATTGTGTTTAACTGTACTGAAGTCAATAGAATTCTAAGTTTGTTGTTGTTGTTGTTGTTTGTATTATCGTTTAAATGTGAGATTCCGCCTTCTGCTTTCATTCATGCTGAAATCCTTTTTCCAAATTTGAACTTTTACGTATGAGTTGATTCTATGTGTTAAAAATATCTTTGAGTTGTGATTGGGTTATATGTTTGTTTGTTTGAAAAGCTTAAATCAAGTTTGGATGTTTTATTAGTATAGTTAAATCTGGACAACCGTTTACCAAGTTCAATCTTCATTTATCTTAGTAAATATAGATATTGATTGTTTTATTATTTTTAAGTTTCAGTCTTGAATTTTATTTGTATTTTTTCGCTGTTCCATCTTCTAGGCCATACAGTGGCGTTGTTTCCGCGCCGCTCCTTCCGAATCCCAATTCGCCAGTGTTGATTTTTAACATATTCAAATTTCTCTTTATTTTTTTAATTCAGAGTTGGTGGGGAAGAACGTTGCTTCAAGATCCACACTGTACATCATAAACGTGAGTTTTGATCGTTTTTGTTTGTTTGTTTGTTTTTTCCGTTCGTATCTGTGTTGATTCTTGTTCTTGTTGATTCTTGTTCCTGCACTCCATTCTAACACATACTGCATAGACACTTCGCTGACATTTTGTTTGTCCAATCCCCTTATTTCTTCAAAGCAACGTTTTGTTTATGGTTAGCCAAATTGGTGAATGATCATTTTGGAGACTGCTTGGCTCGTAGCCATGAAGAGGGGAAGTGTTGTTTTGTTCTCTATGCTGAGTGTTTCATTGGTTTGACAGAGGCATTGTTTGCCGAAATATCACATGTTTTGTTAAATTTGTCGTCAATAGATTAACGTCACTTTGAGCACGTTGTGTATTATTTTGTTTGCATGGTGTTTGGGTGAACATATAAAGCGGAAAAAGACCCACCTCAGTTTCTGTGAAACTGCATTCTTTAGTTAATTTTGTCTGTGGTATAAATGCCTTGCCCATGGTACACCCCCACTTGCTCGGCCAAGAGCACTTTCGGACAGCTGGCGTCAGAGAAGGTTCTTTTTCTTCTTACTCTTCATCGTCGATTGCTCAGACAGTCTCCTGTCATATGAGCGCAGATGCGTCATGCTGCCGTTATGCACCCTACTAAGAAATAGGTCCAGCATGTCCGTCTTCGGATGGAGAGAATCTTTGTAAGGATTTCTAGATAAAAGGCAGGAGAATGGACCAGTAAGGCAGGAAGATAGTAGATGACAATAAGCAAAGGGAAAAGGCAGAGCCAAAGAGTGTGACAGATTATAAGAAATTACAAGCACGGAACTTACAGAAGGTGGAGGAACTATTTGTATGAAAGACTCCCTCCCCCCGGTATCCCCATGGGGGGATTTTGTTTGAATTAAAAATGCCTTGCCTAATGGTACACCCCCACTCGTTGTGGAAACGCTACCTAGTCCCCAAAGCCCCAAAAGATACGGAATCTAGACGTTCACAAAATACTACGTCATGACAGGATGTTCCATTAGTTTAGAAAAGCAATTATGATACATGTCTCACTTTGCTATTGGCCCAGGCTTAAGGCCACCAGTGGTAGAGACCGTTAAAGTAAACATCTATTGGTCTTGTTTTATTTTCCTTTTTTTGTTTTTGCTTCTACCATGGAGAAAGTGTCCCTGGAAGTTGGAGTAGTTTCAACGGTTCGGGAGTGCGTGGTATGCAGTGTCATGCCACAGACGTGGAGTGTCTGTCTATGCACCGTTAGTGTGGTCTTCCCTCTGGATCCTGTTCCTGAGCGATTCATGGTGCGGGCCCATAGAGATGACTGGTTCATTGGCTTTTATTGTGTTGGTGACCAAACCACTTGATAGCTCTATACAGATGCTCAATGGAGTGGTTGACTAATTGTACACCAATTGTCTATCCCATGTAATTAACTTCTCAAGTGAAAAACAAAATCAATAGCGTTTTATTTCTTGGTTGGTAGATACGCGGCAATTCGTCCTTGGTAGTTTTTAATGCTCTTTGGTTTTCAGATGACCCCTGTGCCAACAACGGGCAGTGTCAAAATGGCGGGCGTTGTATCCCGGATGCGAAGAATGGCGGCCGCCAGTGTCTGTGTGCTAAAGGGTACACGGGACCTCAGTGCGAAAATGGTGAGTCCACAGCATGAAATTCGTTCTCTGCGTGTTAGCACACATTTTCTGCAATAGACGATTTTCTAAAAAAAAATAGGGGAGAGCACTTCGTGAAAATTAGAGTTGTTTACCTCCATTACTCGGTCAAACACCATAGCAACAATGCAACAATGGCGTCGAAACTTGAAACCGCAGGATGCGAGTTAGCGACTTGCAAACATTGTTTTAGACAAATTAGGGGTGGCAGTGGCCACAAACTGATAACTTGCAAACTGTGACGTAAAAATATAAATGACTTTTTTTTTTTAAAATTACGCGCGGTGTTCTAAGTGCTGTATGTCTGCTCAAACACACGAGTCGATAGGCTACGAGAGCTGATGGTAGAGTGACTCCCCCTGTTTGACCTATTGAATTAGGCAAGATAATTCCCATACACCATTAAATTACTCCCTTTAATTATTTCCGAACAATTCCTATTGCTGCACATCTACTTCTTGTTGTCTTCTTGTTATTTATGTTGTTGATTTTAACATTTTCTCTAAAAAAATATATACAATCTCTGATTGGTGAAAACGGTAGGCATTGAGCTTAGCATTTTTAGTTGAGTCGCTATTGTTTACTTGTGGAGCTGTCAATTGTTTTTCTGTCAGTTTTGTTTTTGTTGAAGTCCAAATCGTCACACAGACGATGCTTGTTTAAAGCTGTAACAAGTCATGTGTACAGTTAGCAACAAAATACTTCGCTTACGCTTATTTTATGTATGTTTGGTCGTTCGGAGAAAGACTTTTCAGTTTGATAGCTTTCCGCATAGAATCCTGCCATTCACTGAAAATTGAAATCAATAAGAACAGGATAGTGCAGCGGACAGTTTTCTGTTTATTTAACAAATGATTTTAGGTCTATAGAATGATTTATAAATCTCGGGTCCTTCCGATGATTTCAAGATATCTGGTCTTATTTATCTTTTAGCAATAAAGGGTACACACACACACACATGTACGCGCAAAGCTCCGCGCAAAAATTCATGCACAATGCGCAAAAAATCAAACAAACCTGAAGTAAAAAATATAAAAGAGTGTGCACATTACACGGCGGAAACTCATGCACAATATGTTGTTGTTGTTGTTGTTGAGTGGAGGTTTTACGTCCTCATGGCGGAAAGCCCTTAGGGCAAATGCCAAAGACACCAACACCACCATGCGCAATACCATCCGCTTATTTCTGATATAAGTGTATGGGGTTTCTGCCAACGGAACTTGCGGATTACGGATCTAATGTGTGTGTGTCCTAAGTCGGATCTTTTCCAATTCATGTGCCAACTATGCATGTTCAGAAGCAAACCGTCATGTTTCAGTGTCCGTTTCGTAGCCTTGAACTCAGTAGGCCTAAGTGAGAGAAAGAGGTCGTAATAGCTTGCACAGTTCAATAATCAATAATATTGAGCCTTAAGTGTTCCTTCACATGGCGTTATTGTATGTGCGTATGCGTGTGAGTGCATGTGTGTCAAGTGTATGTGTGTGTATGTGAGTGTGTGTGTGTTTTCGTTCTTTATTTTTACATCTGTTCACCCGTAAGTGATATTAGACATACACACACACACACAAAAAAAAGTGTGTGTGTAATTAAGCCTACAGCAGAAAGCTATTGAAGTGAGACTATGTGTATGTACTTGTGTGTGTGGATGCTTGTCTATGGGTGTGTTTATGTGTGCGTACTATATGCGTGCGTGCCTCTATGTATGTGTGTGAGTGAGTGATTGTTTGTGTGTGCACGCATGCATACGTATTTGTGTCCCACAGACGCGTGCGCCAGTGGTCCGTGTGCGAATGGCGGTCAGTGCATGGTGGACCCAACAGACGCTGCAGTCTACCACTGTCAGTGTCCCCTGGACTTCACTGGCCCTACCTGCGACACACCTGTGACAATCACTACCAGTAAAGCATGCTTAAGCTCTTCGGCTTTTTATGCAACAAATCACTGGATGTATTTGTAACCCACAAGTGCCAACTCCTACCGGTAGAGCATGCTTAAAACCTTTAGCTGTTTGTGCAACAAATCACTGGATGTATTTGTAACCCACAAGTGCCAACTCCTACCAGTAGAGCATGCTTAAAACCTTTAGCTGTTTGTGCAACAAGTCACTGGATGTATTTGTATCCCCACCTGTTTACAAACCAAGACTACCCGGTAACAACATAATCATATTCGATGGCTTTGGAGTCAAAACGGAACTATCTTTAGATAGTCCATTGACATATTATTGAACTTATTACGAATACTAATAACTTGTATTAAAAAAAAAGAATGCAGAAATATAAAAAGCAAAAACCCCTTTTTAAATTTCTGCAGTCATTGTTTGATACAAGTTTATTAGTTTTTATAATAAATCCAATAATACGTCAATGGGCTATCTAAAGGATAGTCCGTTTTGACTCCAAGCCATCGAATTGCAAATTGCTCCTCTGCCTTTTTTATTTAACCGACTTTCTATTTAAGTATGGATTTGAAGTGAAGAAATTTGTGTTTCCTTTCATTGGCGTTTGGTTCTTGACTCTGCCTTTTCCCTTTGCTTAACTGTCATCATACGTGTTCTTCTGCCTTACCTGTCCATGTTTCTGCCCATTTTCACGAAAACACTTTCAAAAAAGATTTTCCTCCAGCCGAAAGTCGGACAAGCTGGGCCTAACTATTTCTTAGTTAGGCGCATAACGGCAGCATGACGCATCTCCGCTGATAATTGACAGGAAACTGACCGTCTGAGTTTTCGAAGAGAAGAAGAAGAATTGAACGTTGTGTCTAAGCAAGTGTAATATTGGCGATGTTCAAAACATATTCACACTATGAAGATTATTTAATTTAAAGCAAGTACATGCTCGCGTGCTTATGCCGTGCTCCTTACATTTACATTACACAATTGACTAAATAGATGGAGACTGCATTTAAGCCAAGTACAAAGATGAACAAAAATTTAAATATTATTGAAGTGCATTTTAATATTACACACAAAAAACTAAATAAATAAATAAAGCTGAATCTGAAAGAAAATGAGAAACTAAAAGGACACCGAAACTTGCCATGCAACCATTTCGTTATTTGTAAGAATGATTTCAAACCGGGTGATCCAGGAAATTTGAGTTTGAAAAGAAAGTGTTTGGTCCAGTGGGACGCCAAGATTGCTCACAGATGCAGAAGTCTGAATAAGAACATTCCTTTCCTTTGTGTATTTTGTTTAAATCATAAATAAGCGTCATTATGCAGTCTGTTTTGTGATATTACAAGTTTTTTTGTTTTTTTCCCCTTTTGATTGCGCTATTGTCTGTTTCAATTTTCGTATCTTACTTATTTTGTCACTGTTTACTCATGCATTTTTGTGAACAGCTTGTTAAATGAAAAATTACTCTTTTTTTAATTTTAATATACGTTAAAAAGACCACAACAGGAAAATAGTGAAGAAGAAAGCAAACAAAATAATAAATATTATGTCTGTTGTGAAACCTAATAACAAGAATGGTTGTGAAAAGGGATTAACAATTGTTTCTATAATGTTTTGTATACGTTTAAATAGTCTTATTTCTGTAATTCCTTTATTTGCAAACAAAACCTTTTGGTATATAAACAATAAGCGCAAAAACCTTTTTCCAAGTTCATCTTCAGTACGATGAATAGGTGGAAGCTCACACGAAGAAGAAGAACATGACATTTGACTTTTTTTGTGATTCCAGAGAATCCTGTATCAGAGAATTCCACACTGCAGCTGAACACCGCAACCAGTCCTCCAACTGAACAAACATCAGCAAACTCTCAATCCACGTCAGCAGTTGTTATATCCACATCGGGGAATACCCAATCAACGTCAGGAAATCCTCAATCTACATCAGGCAGTTCCCAATCCACATCAGGATATCCTCAATCAACATCGGGAAATGGTCAGTCTGGAACAACTGCATCAGGAAATGGTCAGTCTGGAACAACTGCCTCAGGAAGTAGTCAGTCTGGAACAATCGCTTCAGGAAATGGTCAGTCTGGAACAATAGCGTCATCAGGAAATGGTCAGTCTGGAACAACCACATCAGGAAATGGTCAGTCTGGAATGACCTCATCAGGAAATGGTCAGTCTGGAACAATAGCATCATCAGGAAATGGTCAGTCTGGAACAACCGCTTCAGGAAATGGTCAGTCTGGAACAACGGCACCAGGAAGTGGTCAGTCTGGAACAACCACATCAGGAAATGGTCAGTCTGGAACAACAACTTCAGGAAGTGGTCAGTCTGGAATGACCACATCAGGAAATGGTCAGTCTGGAACAACAACTTCAGGAAATGGTCAGTCTGGAATGACCACATCAGGAAATGGTCAGTCTGGAACAACCGCATCACGAAATGGTCAGTCTGGAATGACCTCATCAGGAAATGGTCAGTCTGGAACAACTGCTTCAGGAAATGGTCAGTCTGGAACAACCGCTTCATCAGGAAATGGTCAGTCTAGAACAACAGCTTCATTAGGAAATGGTCAGTCTGGAACAACTTCTTCAGGAAATGGTCAGTCTGGAACAACTGCATCAGGAAATGGTCAGTCTGGAACAACTTCTTCAGGAAATGGTCAGTCTGGAACAACTACATCAGGAAATGGTCAGTCTGGAACAACAACTTCAGGAAATGGTCAGTCTGGAACAACTACATCAGGAAATGGTCAGTCTGGAACAACTGCTTCAGGAAATGGTCAGTCTGGAATGACTGACTTCAGGAAATGGTCAGTCTGGAACAACTGCTTCAGGAAATGGTCAGTCTGGAACAACAGCTTCATCAGGAAATGGTCAGTCTGGAACACCTACATCAGGAAATGGTCAGTCTGGAACAACAACATCAGGAAATGGTCAGTCTGGAACAACCTTCATCAGGAAATGGTCAGTCTGGAACAACTGCATCATCAGGAAATGGTCAGTCTGGAACAACCGCATCAGGAAATGGTCAATCTGGAACAACAGCATCAGGAAATGGTCAGTCTGGAACAATCGCTTCAGGAAGTGGTCAGTCTGGAATGACCGCATCAGGAAATGGTCAGTCTAGAGCAACCGCTTCATCAGGAAATGGTCAGTCTGGAACAACAGCTTCATCAGGAAATGGTCAGTCTGGAACAACTTCATCAGGAAATGGTCAGTCTGGAACAACCGCATCAGGAAATGGTCAGTCTAGAGCAACCGCTTCATCAGGAAATGGTCAGTCTGGAACAACAGCTTCATCAGGAAATGGTCAGTCTGGCACAACCGCATCAGGAAATGGTCAGTCTGGAACAACAACTTCAGGAAATGGTCAGTCTGGAATGACCGCATCAGGAAATGGTCAGTCTGGAACAACTACATCAGGAAATGGTCAGTCTGGAACAACTGCATCATCAGGAAGTGGTCAGTCTGGAACAACTACATCAGGAAGTGGTCAGTCTGGAACAACTGCATCATCAGGAAATGGTCAGTCTGGAACAATGGCATCATCAGGAAATGGTCAGTCTGGAATAACCTCCACAGGAAATGGTCAGTCTGGAACAATGGCATCATCA
Organism: Phymorhynchus buccinoides; assembly: GCA_017654935.2. Taxonomy (NCBI): domain Eukaryota; kingdom Metazoa; phylum Mollusca; class Gastropoda; order Neogastropoda; family Raphitomidae; genus Phymorhynchus; species Phymorhynchus buccinoides. The sequence continues at coordinate 59,828,530 of CM065684.1, forward strand.
GGACATGGTCAGTCTGGAACAACCGCATCAGGAAATGGTCAGTCTGGAACAACCACGTCATCAGGAAATGGTCAGTCTGGAACAACCGCATCAGGAAATGGTCAGTCTGGAACAACCGCATCAGGAAATAGTCAGTCTGGAACAACCGCATCAGGAAATGGTCAGTCTGGAACAACCGCTATCATCAGGAAATGGTCAGTCTGGTCAGAACAACAGCTTCATCAGGAAATGGTCAGTCTGGAACAACCACATCAGGAAATGGTCAGTCTGGAACAGACGCAACATCAGGAAATGGTCAGTCTGGAACAACCGCTTCTGGAAATGGTCAGTCTGGAACAACCGCATCAGGAAATGGTCAGTCTGGAACAACATCTTCAGGAAATGGTCAGTCTGGAACAACAACTTCAGGAAATGGTCAGTCTGGAATGACCGCATCAGGAAATGGTCAGTCTGGAACAACCGCTTCATCAGGAAATGGTCAGTCTGGAACAACAGCTTCAGGAAATGGTCAGTCTGGAACAACTGCTTCAGGAAATGGTCAGTCTGGAACAACTGCTTCAGGAAATGGTCAGTCTGGAACAACCGCATCAGGAAATGGTCAATCTGGAACAACCGTATCAGGAAATGGTCAGTCTGGAACAACTGCTTCAGGAAATGGTCAGTCTGGAACAACCACATCAGGAAATGGTCAGTCTGGAACAACCACTTCATCAGGAAATGGTCAGTCTGGAACATCCGCATCAGGAAATGGTCAGTCTGGAACAATCACATCAGGAAGTGGTCAGTCTGGAACAACCACATCAGGAAATGGTCAGTCTGGAACAACAACTTCAGGAAATGGTCAGTCTGGAATGACCACATCAGGAAATGGTCAGTCTGGAACAACCGCATCAGGAAATGGTCAGTCTGGAATGACTGTATCAGGAAATGGTCAGTCTGGAACAACAGTACTTCAGGAAATGGTCAGTCTGGAACAACTGCTTCAGGAAATGGTCAGTCTGGAACAACCGCATCAGGAAATGGTCAGTCTGGAACAACAGCTTCTGGATTAAGTGGTCAGTCTGGACACAATCGCATTTCAGGAAGTGGTCAGATCTGGGAACAACCCGCAGTCATTAGGAAATGGTCAGATCTGGAATGACCGTATCAGGAAATGGTCAGTCTGGAACAACCGCATCAGGAAATGGTCAGTCTGGAACAGATCGCATCAGGAAATGGTCAGTCTGGAACAACCGCATCAGGAAATGGTACAGTCTGGAACAACTGTGCCAATCAGGAACTCGGTTCTCAGTCTGGAACTCGTGTGTTCAGGAAATGGTCAGTCTGGAACAACAACTTCAGGAAATGGTCAGTCTGGAACAACCACATCAGGAAATGGTCAGTCTGGAACAACAACTTCAGGAAATGGTCAGTCTGGAATGACCACATCAGGAAATGGTCAGTCTGGAACAACAACTTCAGGAAATGGTCGCGAGGGGGATCTCTAGGAAAACCCGTATCGAGGAAATGGTCAAGTCTGGAACAACAGCATCAAGGAAATGGTCAAGTCTGGAACGACCGTATCAAAGGAAATGGTCAGTCTGGATACTACCACATCGAAGGAAAGTGTGGTCAGTCTTGTGAAAACTGACCACCATCAGGAATGGGTCAGTCTGGAACAACCATATCAGGAAATGGTCAGTCTGGAACAGACCAGCATCAGGAAATGGTCAAATAGAAATAGTCTTGAGGAACAACTGCTTCATCAGGAAATGGTCAGTCTGGAACGACAACATCAGGAAGTGGTCAGTCTGGAATGACCACATCAGGAAATGGTCAGTCTGGAACAACAGCTTCATCAGGAAATGGTCAGTCTGGAACAACCGCATCAGGAAATGGTCAATCTGGAATGACCGTATCAGGAAATGGTCAGTCTGGAATGACCGTATCAGGAAATGGTCAGTCTGGAACGACCGTATCAGGAAATGGTCAGTCTGGAATGAGAGTATCAGGAAGTGGTCAGTCTGTAGCAACCACATCAGGAAATGGTCAGTCTGGAACAGTAGAAGCCAACACACCTTTATATCCTTGACTGGGGACAACTTTTGCACGCAGAGCTATCAGTGTGCCGCATCGTGACAAGTAATGCACTAGGTGTGGGGAATTAATGTGCGATAAGAATACTAAGTTTTCATTCTACAGTGTAATCTATGACAGTCCACTAGCAATCAATTTGGTTAGAAGACTGATGTGTTATTGTTACAAGAGAAAAGAATACATTATTGTTTAACATAAATGCTTCTGTTGATGATACACCATCACTTAATCAACTTCACTGAGTCGCATTCATCTATCGCCTTTTGAAGCCTAGACAGTGATGTCAGGAACATACATTTTTTGTTAAATACGTGTGTTGGTTTTTGTTACAGCCCCGTTCGTAACATGGCGAAAGCCGATTACGCGACGTTAAATTCAAACTGAACTTCCATCCAACACTTCCTTTAAGAATTGTATTTAATGTAACTATAGACAAACCAAAAGAGTCCTGGAGAATCTAATTTCCCAGTGTTTAAAAGTATAGTTTAATGGGAGGAGACATAGGTTGAGGAGATGAACTATGTGGTGTTTAGATATGTTATTGTTTTTTAACTGTTTGTGTATAATTATAATGTAGCTGTGGTTAGCATTTATTGTGTATTTATTAATTGCTTATACGTTCTTTAAATAACAAGAATCGCAGGGTAATTTGATTAGCCCCATGAAAGTTTAAGGGATATATGGAAAATGTTGTAAATCCGTTTATGAGTGATGGTAGTAATCTGACAGACAACAATTAGAAATACAAAGATAGAAATAGTGAGGCAAGGGAAGATGAAGGATAATAACGTGAAAGTAAAGTAAAGGTACTCACTCGATCTCTCTACTACTCTGTAATTAACACTCCCTATCACACAAAGATTTTAGGATCGAGCAACCAGGTAGTATCTCCCTACAGCAAAATGCATAAACAACAGCCACTACTTTCGTCGACACACGCACAAGGTTCATACCTCTGGACAATTAATAGATTGATATTAGTATGTTTGCACGAATTCTCCCTCCCACCGAGTCTTTGGTGATGTTGGGTCTACTGATATTATGATGGCTGTCATATACGGCAGATCGCGTGAGGTCATTCCCTTGTTTGTTGAACTATTGCTCATCCACCACTGTTGTTGTGTACTGTATGAGTGATGGTCATATATAGGCAGTCCTGGGTCATCCTTTCTGTACACCATTCTCTCCACCAACTGTTGTTGTGTAACTGTGTGAGTGTATATGGTCATACAGGCAGTCCTGGGTCATCCTTGTTTGTGCACTAATTCTATACCGATCCACCACTGTTGTTGTGTACTGGGTGAGTGTGTGTGATAGAAAGTCAGTAAAAATAGGCAGTACCTGGGTCATCCTTGTTTGCAATGCACTAATTCTCTCCACCACTGTTGTTGTTGTACTGTGTGAGTGATGGTCATGATAGGCAGTCCTGGGTCATCCTTTGTTGTGTGCACTAATTCTCTCCACCACTGTTGTTGTGTACTGTGTGGTGATGGTCATACAGACAAACCTGGCTCATCCTCTATGTACATAATTCTCTCCACCACTGTTGTTGTGTAACACTGTGTGAGTGATGGTCATATAGGCAGTCCTGGGTCATCCTTTTGTTTGAGGATGAACCTGGGTCTGTCTCAATGTGGCTGTTGTTTATATTTTTTTATTTTTGTTTTGGGCTGTTGTTTATACTTTGCTAGGCCGAACATTGGTGCCGAAAATAACTTTTGGTGAAGGGAGTTAATCTTACAGAGATAGTTACCTTTACTTTACTTGTTACTATAAGATGAAATACAGATTACTTACTACTCACTATAGTATCATAATGTCTGAGAAGAAAAGAAAAATGCATACAAAATAATTCCTTTTTATGACAAAGCAGGATTGGATATTTTTATGAGAACGCGTTTAGATACAGTGGTTTAATGAACAGCACTGTCAGTTGATTATACATTGAGTTTGCAAAAACATATTATTTGCATCTGATTTTGCAATACAGGTTTATAATTTCAAAATGTTTTAAGGAATTTTGATTTTTTTACACGGAAATAAGTGTTATTAATACAAATAATACAGAAACCGATTCTATTGTTATGTTTGTTTGTTATTACAGAGAAGAGAAAAGCTATTCGTAAGTAGAGTGTTTTTTATCTTTTTTTGGGAATTGGTATAGGCTGTAGGATTGGTTGCATATATATTAGATATGGTGTGGTTGGTTTATGGACTGTGACTGGGTGATTGGTAGGTTAGTAAAACTGCTGGTTCGTTGGTTGGCTGAATGGATGGATTGATTTATTCTGACGTTATCCTGTTTAGCGTTCTGCAGCAAATGCCCATCAATAGTTTTATCATCAATACACATATTCATTAAGATGCTGTGTAGTTTGGAACATTTTTGTCTAAAGTTTTAGACATATTTATCTTTAGCACAAGGAACAAATAAACATTTATCTGCAGATTGGTGTTCTTCCTCTTTCAATTTCCAGCATATATATTATTCCTTAAAACATCTGCAGAAAGATGAGTGGTAGATGTGATGCATCTTTCAGTAACCATGTCCCTCTTTTACTTGATAATATACTGACTCTCACTTAAAAACAACACCAACAATAAAGAATATAAAAGCAGAAGCATGAACACATTATCAGCCAAGTAACATTGTTAGAGCTAGGGGCTTCACATTAACGTGTTATTCAAAAGTGTTCTTCATCCACGACTCTGCTTTCGTTTCTTAGACAGTTAACATGCATTTGCTGTGCTCAAGAAGCAGTCAGGCTGCATGCAACTATTCTAGTTGTGCTTTGGCGGTTGTTGTTACTTTTTTAAGGGCATCCCAAGGGCGAATGTGCTGGATTTGTATTTTGTTTTAATAAAAGATGCTCAGAAACTGAAAACATCGTCTGCTAAGACGAGACATTGAATTGGAAATGACGACACAGACCTTGAATGTGACGGAAGTAGAATCGCATGATGCCAATGTCAATGCGCTCATGTTGGGCGCATGAACTATGTCAAACTGTACCTTTCATTGATTTCCTCTGCCAGACTCTGTATACTTTAAAATGGCTGCACAAGTCAAAAGGCTGAACTCCAGCAATAAAAAAAACAACCTCTGAGAACAAGAAGAACGATTGTCGTGCCCCAATCACTTCGAACTACTTCTTGAGTTGACGTCAGTGATTTTTCCTCTATGTCATAAGCTTTGTACGTCATAAGTCTAAAATGTTATCGAATACACCCCAGTTGAAATTCGATGAACGAGTCGGCATCAAAAGGCCTACTTCAAATAAAAGAAATTATTTCAATATCGGATTCAGACGACTTGGAGACGAAAAAGACATAGCAAAAAAATGTGAGAGAAACGTTTTCTTCAAACTACAGTAGTCGACAAAAGCATATTTTTCCATGTGAG
>CM065684.1:59834508-59873785 GCA_017654935.2 Phymorhynchus buccinoides
AGAAAAATATGAAAGGGATTATTTTAATAAAAAAGAACAAAAGAGAAGAAAGAGAAATATTAATAAGATATTGATAAATGAAGAAATAGTATAAATATTTGTTATCAATTATGAGAAAATGAACAGAAGAGAATTGGGTTCGAATGAGCAGGCGTGGGACAACGCACTGTAATACCCAAGTAGTAAACAAAAAGAAAGAATAGATTTATGAACTGACCACATGACGTCCAATTACTAAAGCAGCAATAGATTAAAGCAAGACAAAGAAGAAAGAACATTCTCGTCTTCAGTAATTCAATATCTGACTTAGAGGCCTACGAACCGACATATTCATTGTTCAAAAGTGGGACGTCAAATGACTATATAGGACTCTCCTTGTTGTGTCGAACGCTGTCTACACGACCATCCATTCGGTTAGAACATGTCCTTTTCCTGCAAGCTCAATTGCTGCCATAGGTTTGACGACATGAGACACCTCAACTGGCCACCTTCCTTTCGAGATTTTCATACTTAGGCATATCTGCGGGGATTGATGCTCTGCGTCCTGATCTTCTTGTCGCAAGGGCCACAGGAGAGGGCACAAGCTTCATTTCGAGCGTGTGACTATCATTCTGTGTTCATACCAGCCTCAACCAGACAATTGTCGGCTCTCTGTCAACAGCGTATTCGTCCTTTTGAAAGTGTTGGACTTTGTGCGGTTGTCCTGATGATTCTCCGCATTCGCCGATGCGTGCTGTTGCACAGTATTTGATGGAAACAATATACTTGCATGACCACGAGGCGTTTGGTTCCAGTGTCTCACCACGCAACGATGTTGTTATGCCAGTACTGTTTCGTACATTTCACTCAGCTAGGTAAGCTTTGAAGGTCAGGGGTTCGAATCCCGTCGTACCTACTAAACGAATGTAATTAGGAACATATGCTTCCGAGGATTGTGCGGTTCGGACTCCCTTCCTACGTACGATTAGTTCCCCTAAGCCCTTGATTGAGGGTCGGGTGGAAGTGGGAATGGGGGCTTTAGGGTTGGATTGGGGTAGCATATTTTGGAGACCTTCTTTTTCTCCAGCTCTCCCTTGCGTTTCTGTTTAGGCTACATTACAGACAGTAGATATTTGACAACAACTTGTGCATATTTCATCTAAAAACGCGATATTTCCACCCTCGATAATCTGTATTTTTTTGTCAAACATGTGTGACTCGCGGCTGTGTGTTCTACAGTAGAACCGATGTTTAGGTTTTGAATGTGGTTGATGTATAAGAAGTAGCATTTGAGAATTCATACGATCCTGTTTTTTTTTTATCACACGGTCAATTAATGTGGAAGACAGGAGGATGTCCTTCCCGATACCGTACGACACTTTCATTATCATATTGGGCAAGACGTTTGGGCTGTGGTTCCATTAGGTTTTCTTTAAGTTTTTCCATGCTTTTAATAGAAAGGAGATTTGCGTTCCTTAATGCATCTCGTAATATGACTTTCATTTGTGTCTCACTTCGCTATATGGAAAAGAATTAGATCACCAGCATCTTTAAAATGTTTCTACTTCCACTGTACCAACTCTCTTGTTTGTACTGAAGCGTTTTCTAGCGCAGACGGATTTCTGAAGACTATGGACATTGTCTTGCGTCCGTACGGTTCAGTGCGTACCTTAGTGCGGACATCGCTTTCTGGGCTAAAAACAACTTTCAGCTTAACGTGAGTTCTTTTCAATTATGAAATCATGTGACATTTCAGCTTTCTTTTAGAACTGTCTAAAACATTGAGACTTTGTCTTATTTATCAAATGAGACATAACACCCAACCGTGATCTCTCTCAAAAGCTATTTTATCTTCTTTCACTCCGATCGATCACTCAGACAACTCTCCTGTCATATGATTGCAGTATGCGACATTCTGCCAATCTAGGTTCGAGACTAGATCTTGGCATCACATTGGCGTGTCGGACGCGCACACCCGCGCGCGCTTAACGCCCGACCCCATCGCACGGTACGGCGCAACTCAAGCCCACACACACCACACTACACACACACACACACACACAACACACACACCACCCAGACGAGCATGTGCACACATGGCGAGAGAGAGATGAGTCCGTGGTTTTTTTTTAGATGTTTCTAAATCTAAAATAGTGTCTAAGTGAATAAGATCTGTTCTCAGAATCGGAGATATATTAAGCCGAGATGTAGAATCAAATCCACATTCTCTCTCTTCTCTCTCTTCTCTCTTCATCGTCGCTCTTTTCTCTCTCTCTCTCTGTAGCCTGCACGAGTGGGGTGCATTTATATATGTGACTGTGTGGAAATTTCAATTTGCCTGTTATGTTTTGTTTTTGCATAAATAGTTGTGTTTTTTTTTATGTTGTTTATATAATTGACTAAACTGCGGGTGCAGTCATTATGATGATCACCTTTTGTTTGTTTATATTTATCTCTAATTATAACTTTTCTGCTTGCTTTGAATTATTAGTTAATTTCTAATCACGTGTCGTCCCTTGCCAGTGCAAGAATTGTATTGTCAAGACGGCAGGTAAAAAGTGTCAACATAGATAGTTCAAGTGCTTTCTCTCCTCCTCAGTCTCTTCTCGTTCTTCAGATCTCCTTCAGTTCTACCTCTCGTTGACGGATGATTTTTATTGGTTAAAAGGACTGTTCAATATGGTTTTTTTTAGCAAACTCCTGCCCTGTCTGCATTTTACGGCGCACTAAACCACATTAGCTTCTCGGTTTCTACCTTTGTTTTAAATGTCTCCTCAATCTCGCTGAACTGACATGCGAAGGCGATGTCTGCAATCCTCTGTCACTGTGTCTTGTTTGGGCGATTTCATACACTAAGATTATCTCCTTCGGTTAAGCCTAGTTGTCATTTAAAGTCCAGTTATTTTACACAATATAAGTTGCATCCCAAATTCTAATAGTGTGACTCTTGCCGTGGAAAAATTTTTCTATCCTATGACTCACATAGTCAATTATTAAGTTTTTTCTTTCAAGAAATCGAAATAAACTTTAAGCGTCTTTGGGCACCATTGTTAATATGGTGATTAAGGGGGAGTACAGTGAATGGAATTTGCAAGTTGTTCGGTGTTTCTATGAGAATGAATTCAAGTTAAGAGGGTCAGCAGGGTTGAGAGAGGTTCCCACAGATATAAATATCATTACATTTCAAACACATATTTTGCTTACGTATAGATTATGTACTAGACGATAGATGGAGATAGTATTATCTAGGTACTGGCAAGAACAGCCCCCACACCCATAACAAGTCTGATCCCAGGCGTGGGCCTGGCAATAGGCCCTAATTCATTTTCATTGGCCCTCCTGGTGGCCTGCCTTCTTGGGTGCCCTTGTTTGTGGTTGAGGACAGGCCATGTTGACTGCTGACCAATACCGCTGTTTGGCCCGCCCGTCGCCTTTCATTGCCGGAGATCTCCCTATGTTAATGAGGTGTCCAGAAAGGTCCATCTGTACCCTTTGATTCTAATTCGATTATGTACACTTAGATTCCTTGTATGGCTCTGTTCGCGAGTGTCTCTAGATTCCAAGCATTCACAGATACAGTGATCGATTAGATGCACACGCTTCTGTGGCTGGATAAGATTTTCAATAACAACACATGCTTTGTAAATTGCGCATAAATTCAGCCGCTTGTAGAAATATTGGGGTTGAGTTTAAAAGTCTTGTATTGTAAAAGATGAATATAATAAGGTACAACCTATTCTGCTATCATTTAACTTCGCCCGCTGTGTATATTATAAATATGTGTGTTGTTGTAAACCATACACTTTCTCCTGTGCCGATGCTGCGTACTACGTGTGGGTGCTCGGCCTTTAGGAGATACCCTCATGCACGAAAGCTTTCTATTCAGGCCAACTTCTGTTTTATTGTGGCCTATTGTTTATTTATTTCAAAGCAGGTGCTCGTTGTGCATGAACGGCAAGGATTTTTTTCAAATTACTGATCAATAGAGACAAAGCACAGATTGACGGAAGTCGTGTGTTGCTGTGAACACCATCATTTTATGTCTTTACTTAACAATAAGTTACTGTCGGAGAGAGAGAGAGAGGAGAGCAGAGGAGAGAGAGAGAGAGATGAGAGGAGAAGCGGAAGGAAGGAGAGAGAGAGAGAGAGAGAGAGAGGCACTGAAAACGTGAAAAACCCCTGCTTCTCGACAGCAATACCAGAAAAAAACTCTCTCTCCCTCCTCTCTCCTCTCATCTCTCTCCTCTCTCTGTGTTTGGGAATGTGATTTTGTTCGTCAAAGGGTTTGCGTCAGCCTGCCTGCGCGAGTGTTATGTTGTGTGTGTGCGTGTGTGCGTGCTTGCGTGTGTGTGTGTGTCTATTACGCAAACTTACATTCTAAGTATTGCATGAAACAGACAGAATGAACTATCATAATTATGTGTGAGTGCACGTATCCACAGATATTTATGCTCCTCCTTCTCTCTCTCTCTCTCCTCTCTCCCCTCTCTATCTCTCACTCTCCTCTCTCTCAAAAAAAAGAAATCTCTTTCTCTCCTCTTCTCTCTCTCTCTCTCTCTCTCCCTCTCTCTCTCTCTCTCACTCCGTGTTTGTCATAGTTTGTGTGTGTGCTTGTGCGTGCGTGCGTGTGTGTGTGTGGGTGTGCGCGGGTGTGTGTGTTGGGGGGGGGGGGGGGCTGCCAAAGAGATAGAATGTGTGTATGGATATGGAGTTTATGTATGTTGTTTGCGTATTTGTAAGCTTAAGTGTATGCACATACGACCTGTATCTCACTTAGCGCGCGTATATCGCATGTGTGTTTGCGCGCGTGTGCGTGTGCGTGTGTGTGTGTGTGTGTGTGTGTGTGTGAGATAGAGAGGGAGAGAGAGAGGAGACCTTTGGCAATAACATTGAAGAACAATAATCATTATGTTTTGCTGTTTTGTTAATAAGTATCTGCCTGAATAATGTACAGTATACGTGTTTTTTCTTCTTCATTTAGTCCCGTGTAACTGGTTAATTAGACCCCAAAGAAGTGGGTAATCACACGCTCGGATTCATACACACAAACGCAAGCATAAGCGCACGTACACACAACTAAATGTTTCCGTAGTACGGAAACCCCGTAAATAATTAAAAGAAAGAAGGAGAAAAAAACAAGCGCACGCGCTTACGCACGGAAACGCGTCCATTTATTTGTTCGTTCTTTCTTTTACTTACTCACGGGGTTTCTGTACGGAAACTTGTGTGTACGTGCGCTAAGCATGGAATGAAGAAGAAACCCCCCAAAAAACCATCAGAATCAAATTAATACGCTCACCAGTTGGAAGTTCAGTTTAACGTCGCGTATCGGCTTTCGCCATGTACGACGGGCCTGAACAACAAACCAACCAAGGTATAAACAAAACTTTATGTTCATGAATCACTGTCTTAGCCAAAAGGCCGAGAAGCGATCAGAATTCTTTCATTCTGCTCACCAGTTCTATCACTGGGCTATTTTATAGGATGCCAGCCCGAGTGACGTTGGGGAAGAGGTAGATAGCTGGAAGGCCCTAAAACACTGGGCTTGGCTGTGTGTTACCTAGCTTTAACTCTATTAGAACTTGAGAAAGAGAGAGACAGAGAGGGAGGGAAAGACAGAGAGGGAGGGAAAGACAGAGAGAGAGTGTGTGTGTATATGACTGAGAGGCGATGCTCCACAAAACAGTTGAAACAATGCTTGCCAGTGAATGAAAGACCAGGAATAAAGGTAGGGCACGGACGGACAAACTCGCGAAGATGAAGACATGTAAGCACTGCACACGAGGGTTACAATGACACCATTATTTTGTATTATACGGGACAACTAATACGAATAGTGGAACATACCTTCTAGTGGGGAAGTTATTACAAGAACCATACGACACTTAAGCCCATTTGACTTAACTCAATCGTATTGCCCTTAATAAATTGATTATCCAACTATACGTTCTTCAATTCACTAACCATTTGGCTTAATCAGTTCACCAGCACAATACACTAATCCCACACTTTACACCACAACCCCCCCCCCTTGTTTGTTCGCTATCACTTATTCTTTAGTAGTGTTCCTTAATTCATCTTATCTACCCACACACATACTCATGCATTCTAATGCATTCTAAACTGTCCCAAATGTCATTAATACTAACATGACTGCACTGCAATGACATCGCTCGCTTTATACTTAACAATTAGAACTAGCTCGGATTAAATGACCAACTCTGCTGCTCTGGCACATTCGCCCTTTCCTACGTGCAGTTTTGGAATGTGCATGTAAGGTCAAAAGCTCCTGACTGTATTGTGATATTTGTATTTACATAATTCAACGCCAGTGTTACTGTCATACTATGTCCGTCTATCTTTGCGTCTGTCTCATTGTCTATCTGACCATCCCTGTCATAGTTATGTAAGTAACTCAGTGACTGTAAAGCGCTTCAAGCTTTTTTGTCTAATACCAATGCTAAATCCTATGTATCTATCAATGAAGAATGGTATAATGTAACGAGACATAACCCAATGGGACTTAACACACTCTAAGACTTACAGTCCATGTCCAGCTTCCCGAGGTTTGACTCTACACGTCCAACAGAGCTATCCAATAACACCAGTATGTTCACCATGTCGCAGCACAGTTCTTCGCAGTCCGTTAGCATCATTACGAACACATCGGCTCCCCAAGGCTGCCTCACGGTGAGGCTCAACGAGCTGGAATTCCTTCCTTGGGACAATCCAGACAACATCGTCAGCGCTGAAGTGGAAGCCACCGCCAGACGACTGAAAGACGCCATTTTGCTTCCTATTCTCTTTCTGATTGGAGGTCCCGCTAACGTCATCAACATGGCGGTGTTTTACAAACAAGGGCTGCATGAACGGGTCAATCTGTGTCTCTTCGCTTTGTCGCTAGCTGACGAGCTGTATTTAATCCAGACCATGTTTCTGTATGGCGAGCAGCTGCACTTCCAGTTCACAACCCGAGAAGTCTACGGGCCTATTATGACATTCATGGTGAATCATAACCTGTTGGGTTTCTTTGCTTTCAACTTCGTGTCTCAGATTATTTCCGCTATCATCGCCAGCGAGAGGTGTTTGTGTGTCCTTAGTCCTCTGAAAGCTCAGAGAATGCTGCCAACTAAAGCAATGGCGGTCATGATAGTCATGGTCTATGTTACTGTAGTGGGTTTGTACTTCTTCGTGGCTTCCCGATATCGAATCGGTTGCGTTTATGATCAGTTTTCTGGCGTGAGTTTCAAAACTGCCATTGCAGGAGAGTTTTATCAAAATCACGAACAGTTGATCAATTACTTAGACAGCTTTGTCTACGGGGCTGCCATTCCAGGAGTCGTGGTCATTGTGGTGACGACAGCCACCATTTTGACGATTCTCAAATTACGACAAATCGTAACATGGCGGACGGAAACCTCGTCAGCAATCTCGGCACGGGAAGTAGCGTTGACCCGGATGTTGATCGGGAGTTCTCTGCTCTTTATCGTCTGCGTCACTCCTATCGGGGTTTTCCGGTTCGTGTTTCTCTTTATGCCAGAAATGAACAACGGTAGGCGACATCAGAATTTGTATCTGACCAGTCTGTGGATTATGGAGACAGTGTCTTACATCAATTCCACGTTCAATTTCTTTGTCTATTTAGCTATGGGCTCACGATACCGAGAAACGTTGAGGTTGTTGTTGTTCAGGCGAAAGGAGAAAACTTCCAAGGAAATTATACTATAATGGTTGTTGACAACATCATTCTCGAGTCATTATTATCAATAACAACCCTTTTGGGGACGCCATTAAAGTGACTAACTATTCCTTGTGAATGCGGAGCATTAGGGCAAACAAAATGGCGGTGGTACGTACGCCTGTAATATCTTATTACATAATATAAAATCATGCATCTCTATGAATCGTGCAGGCTGGCTTTAAAACAATGTTTGAAGTGAATTGTCCCTTTCAGGGCCTTTGTCAGGACAACCCGAGGGATCTTCAGACGACTGCTGCTTTCATGCGGGCAGCTGGCATCTCCGTTTGAAGTGATCGACGACGACTACGACGACGACAACAAAAAAGACGAAGTGTCCCTTTGGTGAAGTGTTTGACGACGACGACGACGACGACCAAAAACAAGAAGAGGTGTCCCTTTTGTGGAGTGTTTGACGACGAAACAAAGACGACGACGTCGAAGAAGAAGAGAGAAGAAGAATTGTCCCTTTTGGTGAAGTGTTTAACGAAGAAGAAGAAGAACAACAAACAACAACAACAACAACAACAACAAGAAGAACTGTCCCTTTCGCTAGAGGCTTGCACTGTATCATTTCTTTCTTTTTTTCCCGGACTCTCTATCGAATCATTTCATTGAACGTTCATCTTTGTGTGTATCTTTGTGTACCCGTTTCAGCTTATACGATCTTATTCCTATATGTAATGCCTCTCTCTCTCTCTCTCTCTCTCTCTCTCTCTCTCTCTCCTCTCTCTCTCTCTCTCTCTCTCTCTGTCTTTCTCCTTGGAGAGAGAGAAGGGATACAATAAACAGACAGAGACAGACGCAGACACATTTGTGGGGGAACAAACAATCAAACAAACCGTGCATCACACTAGCATCAAACCACATCTAGCCTAATCACATCTAGCCTAATTACACTTGGCCTAATCATTATCGAGTCTCGATCATATGTAACACTTCGCCTAAAATTTCCAAACCTAGGGTTAGGGTTATGGAGTGCCATTCTGCATGCATTGTGGGTAGGAAGGCTGGGTGCAATGTTATTAGCTTCTCCGTTATCTTGAACAGCCTCTTGAAAGCATGTCTGTTGTATTATTATCCTGTGCAGAGGTGTCTGTGGTTCCTGAGTGACTCGTTGTTTCATGTCAGCGACGATGCGATAACCCATGTTTAGGCTAATTAGGCGAGTCCTGCTAATGTTCTTAGGCGGAATGCTACGCTTGGCTTTTCGTGACATCAGGAAGAGCCGGCATGGAAGGTCGAGATCAAAGGATTAGGCAAACTGTAATTAGGCGAAGTGAGGCGCACCCAAACAAACATGCAATCTCAAACGAGTCACAGAAATAAACCTAAAACAAGTAGGCCTATTAGAAAAGCTCTTGCGACGTAACCTTAGTTTAAGCCATCACTCTGCAAAATTATTAATGTGCATCACACTCTGTGACACCTCAGTATCATCGGCATATTTGTGGAAATCGCATGAATGTGCAGCAATCACTTCAGACAATGGATGTGAGTTAGAGAGTAAAGAGAACAAGGCCCAAAACTGAACCCTGTGGGACTCCATATCTGTAAGATGAGTAAGCTGATAGAACTCCATTTACCATGACAGAGAAGGTACGGCCACTTATGTAAGACATGAACCAATCAAGCACGACACCTCGTATTCCAAACGTTACCTCTAAAGCTCGTCAAAAGAATACAGTGGTCAAGTGTGTCAAATGCTGCGCTGAGGTCCAAAAATGCCATCAGAGAAACAAGTCTCTGGTCGGCCTTTAAAATAAGGCCGTTCATGACCGCCAGCACAGCAGTCTCAACAGTGTGATCCCTCCTGTACGCAGACTGATAGTAGAGGCAGGGCACCAGAACAGCGAGGTCTGAAAAAGAAAGTTAACACCTGAAGGTGCTCACAGGGTTTATTCTGACCCACCTCACAGTATTTCTTGCATGGTGCTGATAAACAATGTGGTAGTACGGGTCCATAGATATGATAGTGTTTGAAGTATGGCCACCACTTTTCAGACCATAGGGTATTTCCTTGACGGAGGTTTGCACTGGGAGTTTAAAATATGCCTCTCTGCGTTACTTGGCTGGTGCTGTTGTTGTTGTCTTACCCTGGCCTTAAAGACTCCAGGGATCATCCCAACAGCCGACGCACGTGACCACTATGGCACAAATGAGAACATTACGTGTGTGACAGTTGTGTGTACAAAGTTCGTGAAAACAAATTATTTAGGCAAAATAAACCATATCGACGATTGATAAAACTTTTTTTCTATAATTAAGACGCACACATCTACACAATCTTACACACACACAACGCAAAGACATATGCATGAATGCGCGCGTGCTCATGTGTGCATATGCACATACACACGCGCATGCTTCCACATACGCACGGCCAAAGTTAAAAGAATTTAGCCTTTTCAAGAATAGTGTTTCCTGTTGCACATGTCACGCTTGGTTTAAATTGCTGTATGCTAGTCTGTTGTCGTTTCCGACAATGACTGCCAGATAGCAGATGGGGCAGCTGCTATTCTGGCGGGCTGGGCGAGAATTTGTTTATAGTGGAGATGCCTTGCCCAGGGTAACATCCCCACTCTCTCGGCCAAAGGGATTTGAGGACAGCTGGCGTTGGGGAAGGTCCCCAAAGGCCAGCCCATCCCTTTGACTGCAGCACCAGAGCCGGTGCAAAGGGCCCCCCCTCGTTCGAGAGTCATAATCTTCAACAAGAGACTAAGCTGTACTATGATTTTCCATTACTGCAGAAAATCATCCATTGTACAGCTCTCATGTTACTGTTGGCCCCTACTACAGGCTAATGTCAACCATTAATAAAACACACACACACTGACGGACAGAGAAACAACTCTCCTCTCTCCTCTCTCTCTCTCTCTCTCTCTCTCTCTCTCTCTCTCTCTCTCTCTCTCTCTCTCTCTCTCTCTCTCTCTCTCAACTGACAGACATATACATTCTCTCTCTCTCTCTCTCTCTCTCTCTCTCTCTCTCTCTCTCTCTCTCTCTCTCTCTCTCTCTCTCAACTGACAGACATATATATTCTCTCTCCTCTCTCTCTCTTCTCTCTCTCTCTCTCTCTCTCTCTCTCTCTCCCTCTCTCTCTCTATCTCTCTCTCTCTCTCTCTCTCTCTCTCTCTCTCTCTCTCTAAATGCGGGTTTTGATGTATGTGGGTTCTTGGATATAGTCATCAGGATTGGGTGGTCGACCCATTTGTTTTCGTTTTTCCCAGAAACACGAAAACATTTAATTCTTCTACAGCAGTAGTATAGCTCTTCATTTTGTTTTGTCTCCCCCGTGGGGATACCGGGGGGTCTTTCGTACAAATAGTTCCCCCACCTTCTGGAAGTTCTGTGCTTGTAACTTCCTCTAATAGTCTGTCACTCTCATTGACTCTGCCTCTTCCCTTTGCTTACTGTCATCTGCTATCTTTCTATCCTCTGGTCCATTCTCCTGCCGGGTTTTTTCTCTACATTCTTGCAAAGATCAGCCGAAGTCGGACATGCTGGGCCTAACTATGTCTTAGTTATGCGCATAACGGCAGAATCACGCATCTACGCTCATATGACAGGAATTAATCTGAGCGAACGAATAATAATGATAATAATAATATTGTTTTGTTTTGTTTTGTTTATTTAGGCCGAATGGCGGCCATGCAACGTGAAGGTTGAATCTGTTTTTGTTTTATGTCTTTCTTTTGTTTATTCTTCTGTCTTTTGATTTCGAATGACTTGATGTTGTGCATGACTAATAGCGTATTCCTCCACTACCCCTCCCCTTGTCATAAGACCATGACAATAAACAGAAGTGTCACCATTCTCTCTCTCTCTCTCTCTCTCTCATCTCTCTCTCGGTCTCTCTCTCTCTCTCTCTCTCTCTCTCTCTCTCTCTCTCTCTCTCTCTCTCCTCTCAAATAGCGTCTCAATTCCTTGCACAACGATATCCTGTCAACGGCCCATTCCATGGGAACTAGTCTGCAGATTAATAAGCATCAACTCATTGTTGTGTGTGAATGTGTGGATGGTTAACGAATGAAATGTAGCATGAATGAACTATGATAGATAGTAAGAATGCGTATGTGTTATGATTCCGTGTTCTTCTTTGGCTGTGTGACACAGCATTGTGTGATTACACATTTTTGTGATTAACGCTGATTTATTGCCAATTGAAAAAGGACGCTTTGCTGGGCATTCTTGTTTATTATTGTGTGGTATATGACTGCAATTTGTATATACGTTTGAAACATTTGTGTAGAGTTTTCTGTAATTTTCTCCCCTTATAACTATTTTCTTTCTTTTTTTTTTCTTCGCTTTTGAATTTGTAGAGTTACAATTACGTGAGTGGAAAAGACATTTTTTGTACATGTGTATTTTGAAACTAGTTTTGTTTGTTGCTCTTTCATTATAACACTAATATGTCAGACACAAGCGCACCATGGTTGACGAAAGACGGGTTTCGAATTGCACATCTGAACATTAATCACGCTATGAAAAAATTAACAGAAATGTCTTTAATTCTATCAAACACACAAAAAAACTTCCACATTTTTGGGTTCTCAGAAACACATCTATCTCCTCATATTACAGATAATGATATTTCTATACCAGGGTATCAATGTATACGCAGAGACCCGAAGGGCTCTCTTGAAACTGGCCTATTAGTTTATATACACCAGTCCATACCATATAAAAGGCTTGAAACGTTAGAACAGCACAAAGTAGAATCCATTTGGGTTGAGGTAAAAATTAAAGACTCTAAGCCATTCATTATTTCATTCATATACAGGAACCCTGCAGAGAACAGCATGTGGATAAATCACTTCAGTTCTATGATGGAGGCACTCAATGACGATCCAAAGGATTTAATACTATTAGGTGATTTTAATATAGACCTACTAAAACAACACAATCAATGGAAAAATGTTTATGAATCATTTTATTTAAAACAGCTAGTTAAATCACCAACAAGAGTAACCCATTCTTCAAGCACACTAATTGATCACATCTATGTTACAGATCCTAACACAATTACTGAAACTAATGTTCCTGTGTTTGATTGTAGTGACCATTTCCCCATTTGTATCACCTGGTCCATGAAAGGGGTCAGGATTCCTAGATTAAACCATAAAGTTATCACGTATAGAAATTTCTCAAAGTTTGACAGTGACAGTTTTACTCTAGATCTTTCCAATTCACCCCTATCTAACGTCTATCAAATTACAGACCCAGAAAAAGCTGTTGAATTTTGGTACAATGTCTTCTATACAATATATAATAAACACGCTCCTCTGCTTACTAAGAGAGTCAAATACCATGTAAACCCCCCTTGGCTAACGAAACAAATACAACTGAATATCTACTACAGGGACTTTCTGTTATTAAAAGGCCCCCGGGAAGATTATAAAAAGCAAAGAAACTACGTTACATCACTTATTCGTAAAGAAAAGAAGAAATATTTTGTGGAATTAATTAGCCAAAAGAAAGACAGTAAAAATATTTGGAAAGCCATCAATCAACTAACGAACAGAAATACAAACACACACCTAAACTCTATTAGCAACTTATCTGCTGATGAATTGAACGTTCATTTTTCTACTGTCGCTAATAAGATTATAGTTCACGATCTATCCCAAGATAATGATCTCGAAATGTTAAAGGAGTTTGCGAAAAAAAAAGAATATAGATTCTGAAATGGAAATCACTCTCATGAGTGTTCATGAAGTATTCTTTGCTTTAAAACACTTAAAGCAGTCTACCACCCGAGGGATAGATGGATTAGATAGTAAAATACTAAAAATTGCTGCGCCTGTTATTTCAGATACTCTCACTTACATTTACAATCTCTGCATTACAAAAAATACTTTCCCAACAATTCTTAAGCAAGCAAAAATAATTCCTTTCTACAAATCTGGAAGAACCGACGACCCATCTAACTACCGACCCATTTCTATTTTGCCTGTACTCTCAAAACCATTAGAACAACATATTTTAAAATGTTTATTGTTACATCTAAATAAATACAATTTGATTCACCCAAACCAATCAGGATTCCGAGCTAAACATTCTTGCCACACAGCCTTACTTAAACTGACAGAAAGATGGCTTTCCAACATAAACAAATCTCACTTTTCTGGAGTTATATTCGTTGATTTTGCCAAAGCATTTGATACTGTTAACCATAATCTTCTCATAAAAAAACTTACATGCTACAACTTATCTTCCAATGCTCTAGGCCTTATCTCATCGTTCTTAAACAATAGGCAGCAAACAGTATATTTAAATAACAAACTATCGAATTTACTTCCAACCAAATACGGTATTCCACAGGGATCGATACTTGGACCTGTACTTTTTACATTATATGTAAATGATTTACCACTGGCCATAAAGACATCATGCGATCTATTTGCAGACGACACGACTATTGACACAGGCAATAATGACCCAACCGAAGTATGCAAAACCCTACAGCACAACATAAATCTACTTTTAGAATGGACACACCTTAACCATTTAGTTCTACATCCTAAAAAAAAAAAATTCATGTTGTTAGCAACTCAACAGAAACGGCAAAACATAAAATGTTTATCATTACCTCCCATATACATTAATGCAGACAAAGTCGAACAAGTCTCAAGCCATAAAGCTGTTAGGCGTAACTATTGATCACAATCTTTCCTGGTCCCCACATATAAATGCCATTTCAAAAACAATTGCATCTAAAGTCTATCAGCTCAACAAGATTAAACATTTTTTAAATTTGCATACCCGTAAAATATTTTTCTGCTCATTTATTCAATCTACCGTTGATTATGCATCCACACTTTGGGATTTGGCAAGTCAAAATTCACTGAAATATTTATTCAGTGTTTATAAACGTGCTGTGAATGTAACTCTAAACAAATCGTCTTCTTTAACCAGCGAGGACTACAAGTCTGCTAACATTCTTCCTCTTAAGTCCAGATTGCTTTATAACAAAGGGATTCTTATGCACAAAATTTTAAATGGTAACTCCCCACCTTCGCTAACAGCTAACTTTACTATTAATGAGTTTCGACACAGCCATAAATTAGATCTTCCTCTTCCCAGTATCACCCTTTATAAATCAAGCTTTGTCTACTCTGGAAGCTGGCTGTGGAATAGACTTCCTATCTCCTTGAAACATGAATCAAATTTTAAGAGGTTTAAACAAATATTTTACGATTTTCTGATGAATATCTCTAATACCTCAATATTGTCCCCTGAAATGTTTTGAAAAAGTTCGCACATATTCCCATTTCATTCGTTGCATCTAATTATTGTCTGTGTATTTTTGTAGCTTTTTTTTTTTAAAAGTTAAAACTTTATCAACTATTTTGCTTTAAAATATACCATGTTTGCACACGTGTGCTACTATATAATTATATTTTATGTCAATTGTGGCTAGATATTTGACATACTTTGTGTGAGCATAACTGTATGAAGGAAAGTATATATGCATATCTCCAACTTTCTCGTATACCTTTTTTTGTTTTTGTTTTTATAACTTATTTTTTATATTTATGACACTTTTGATATTGTTCTATTTTATATGTGAAATGCGATTAGATTTTCGCTCTCTCTCTCTCTCTCTCTCTCTCTCTCTCTCTCTCTCTCTCTCTCTCTCTCTCTCTCTCTCTCTCTCTCTCTCTCTCTCTCTCTCTCTCTCAATTTTTTCCGAGTTTATTTTTATCTTCATGTTTATATGCTTATGATACCTTGTGTATAGAGGGTGTGGGGGAGTGTGGTGTGTGTGTGTGTGTGTGTGTGTGTGTGTGTGTGTGTGTGTGTGTGCCTAAAAGAAGGATGGGGCAGACAATTGTTTAGCTTAATTCTGTTGGTTGTTCTTTGTATTTATGTTTGGTTTCTTTTCTTCATTTTTCTTCTTTTTTTTTGCATGAGGACTGGACGAAAAAAAGCATTGTTGCTTAATCTATTATCCTCAATAAAGAAAACTTATTCATTCATTCATTCATTCTCTCTCTCGCGCCTCCAAGCCCTCTCCCCATCACCTTCTTCCTGTATTAGACTTGTACGTTGATAATGTATATAGTGCTGTGTTATGTTATTTATGGATATTTACTTTTCTTGAATGCTTATTATTATTATTATTTGTTACGCAAGCGCTTCATTTTTTTGGTATATATTGTTTGGGTTAACCTTTGTTTAGCCTCAAGGCTGAGTGTAAAAACGCAAACTGTATGCTAATCTTATAACCCCGATTAAACAAAAGTACGTTCGTTCGTTCGTTCTGTCACACTCTCTCTCTCTCTCTCTCTCTCTCTCTCTCTCTCTCTCTCTCTCTCTCTCTCTATACCTCTTTCTCTCTCTCTCTCTCTCTCTCTCTCTCTCTCTCTCTCTCTCTCTCTCTCTCTCTCTCTCTCTCTCTCTCTCTCTCTCTCTCTCTCTCTCTCTCTCTCTCTCTCTCTCTCTCTCTCTCTCTCTCTCTCTCATCTTGTTTCAGTGTCTGTGTCTCGGTCCTTAGTATCTATGTCCGTCTGTCTCTGAACTCAGAGAGACAGGTGCAGTCAGACAGACAGGTGTGTAGGCAGTTAGACAGACGGGGGAAAAGTTCTGCGTGACAAAGTCTGTCATCTACTGTCTTACTGTCATCTACTATCTTTCTGCCTTTGAGGACCATTCTGCCTTTTTTTCAAGAATAATAATAATAACAGTACATTTATATAGCGCTTTACCTCAGATGAGCCCAAAGCGCTTTACAATCAATTATTCATCAACAGATAACAAACAGATAAGAAACACTTTCAAAAGATTTCCTCCAGCCGAAGTCGGACATGCTGGGCCTTATTATTACTTACTTAGGCGCATAACGGCAGCATGACTCATCTGCGCTCATAATTGACAGGAAACCGTCTTATCGATCTAAGAAGAGAAGAAGTAGAAGAAGAAGCTTTTACATTAAAACACAACTTTGAACATTACAAAACGTCAGCCCAAAGGGTTCTCAAGGAACAGGCACTGATCAATTTTGTGATGTTTAACACAGCTACTGCATCAATTTTACACTCGTTTTCATTCATCAAACAGGTAAAGTCAGCTCTTAAACCCCAAACGTTCATTGACTTCATGTCCAGCTTCCACCCAGCTCTGAGATACACACACTGCATCTCCGATTCATCAGTCTATTTCCTTGACATCAGAATCACTATCCATCATGACTCAGCATTTCTACCAGTGTTTTCTGCAAGGACACTGACTCCCGTTCATACCTCCTCTACACCTCCAGCCACCCTCGGCCATCCCTCATTATTCCCATATTAAAAGGATCGTCACATCCAAAACATCGTGGAAACGTATGGTGGACAAAGGAATGCGAAGAGGCTGTGGCACACAAAAAAGAAACTTTAAAACATGGTTAAAAGCTGTTACAGCAAAGCAAAAGGAAATGGCTAAGAAGAAAGAACAGGTCAACAATACCTTTAGTAATGCAGAAAACAGCATAGAAGAACTTTTTCAAAATATGAAGAAGACTAGAATCCACAGCAAAAAATAGTTGTGGCCCAAGCCAAGAAAACGTATTGGACTAATTTGTGCAATACTGAAGTGTCTGAATCAAAGGACCTACATAAAGTATGGGCAAAAGTTAAAGAAATGAAAAATGGCTACTCATTACCAGTCTATCCAATAAAGGCAGAGAATAAGAAATTTCCAACACTAGCACATTTTTAGATGATAAATTAGTATTGTCATCACATGAAACTTACTCTTTGTTGGAAAAATCCATTTGTATCAATCCATCTGACTTTAGACCTAATATTTTGATGCATAGCAGATCCATAGTTAATTTAGTGTACAAGATACGTCTAAATTCATGGAAAACTAAATACATAGAAACTAATTGTCTCTGCACTCAGAGATTTATCAATTCATCATTTACTATTAGAATGCCCAATGTTGCTCTCTAAATACCGAACGTTCAATATGGACTTTTTTCATATGTATGATAATACCAAGGATATCTTAAGTGATGCAGAAATTGACATTGCTTCAATTGCGAAATGAATTTTGTCCACGCCTATTGGAAGCTTACCGTAGATGTTTGCTTTGCGTGTTGTTATAATTGCTTTTTTTAAGCTTTCATGTATATTGTTACTTGGTTCAATGTTTGTATGTTGTCTAAAATCACTATTCGTGTGAAAAGACATTAAATTAAAGATTCATTCATCCAGCCACCCTCAGAAATGTAAGGACAGCATCCCCTTCTCTCAATTCCTGCGATTTCGCAGGATTTGCAGTGATGACCCGGACTTCCAGCACCAGGCTGAACAGATGATGAGATTCGTCCTAGCATGTCAGTACCCTCAGCACCTGGTTCATAAAGCCCTTGAGTATGCTTGTGCCATTCCCCAAAGTCAGGCCCTGACCTCAACTGACCGTTCTGCTGACCAGGCAGACCGCACAGTGGCTGTGCTCACCTTCCACCTGTGCTCCAAGAAATACACTGGTGAGACGTACTGCAGTCTAAACAAGCGGTTTTCAGAGCACCTTCGCTCAATGCGGCTGGGCTATGAAGATCCGGTGGGCTCACACTTCAACAGCCCCTACCACAACTTCACCCATGCAAGAGTGGCTGCTGTTTGGCAGAACCGAACCAGTGGGCTCTACCGCCTCTTCAAGGAGTCGTCCATCATCGCTCGACTCGGCACTCTTGCCCCTGCTGGCCTCAACACCCGAGAGTGACAGCAGCTGAGCTCCAGTCCCCCCCCCCCCCCGTTCCCATTTCTGTACTAACATTTTCTCCTATCACGTTCATTCCTTTATTTATTTATTTACTTACTTGTTTTTCTTTTTTACTTGTCTACTTACATCATTTTTTTTAATCTTAATATATTTTAACAAGTTTTTTTGTTTTTTTGTTTTTTTCTCCAATTTATTTACTTATTTATTTATATTTTATTCCTGGCAATCCACTCTCTCACTTCTCTCCTGTCACCGAAGAAGATGTGTTGAAGATCTTGAAAAAGTCTGCATCCAAAACATGTGACCTTGACCCCATTCCCACTTCTCTTCTGGGTGAATGTTTGGATGTTGTGTTACCTGTACTAACCAAAATAATCAATGATTCTCTGTCTTCTGGTCTCTTTCCTTATGTCTACAAAACTGCCATTGTCAAACCTCTACTCAAAAAGCCCTCACTAGACCACAATGATTTTAAAAGATTCAGACCTGTTTCAAATGTATCTTTTGTGTCAAAGATCATGGAAAATATTGTTCTCTCACAGCTTTCTGGCCATCTTAATTCTAACGATCAAGAATTGAAGAAGAAAAAAAACCCCATTAAACTTTCCTCTTATATATATATATATATATATATATATATATATATAAAACGTACAAGTATATATATATATATATATATATATATATAGTTTGCTTTAATAAATAAAAAAATGTGTCCAATGTATGTGTTTGTGAACCTAAGAAACAAACTCAATTACTTTAACTTTAACTTTACGATTTGTTCTGTGTTCTGAAAAGAAGAAAATAAAAAAATGTGCTGATCTTAATTCTAATGATTTATTCAATCCTTTTCTGACAGCTTACAGACCAGGTCACAATACTGAAACTGCTTTAGTAAAGGTTGTTAATGATCTTCTCCTTTCTATTGATGAAGGAAAACTCAGTTATGACTCTTTTGGACCTTTCAGCAGCATTTGATGCCATTGACCTGTCAGGCGAAGGTGCACAGCTGGTTTTAGAATATTTATACAATTAATTAAAAGAACAAACAAAGACTTCGCACACATGTTCGCACATCACTTTTTCTCACCACCAACCGCAACCACACAAACCTGAGCAAAGAAAGACCGGATTTAAATTCAGCCCTTTTGTTTATTAAAGAGAAAATAAAATAACTTGTTGATTGTTATTTAGCTCTCACACACTCTTACTCACGCATCACATGAGATATTTTCAAGTACATAGTTACATAAACACTTGATAAGTGTAAGTGACAACTTTAAAAAAAAATACAATTGCCAAATCCAAAATTGTCACTCACCACAACAACAACAAAATTCCACTGTGGTTTTCACAAAAATCAATTCCACAACCAATGTTCATTCAGAACTCAATTCACTGTTCATCTTTTCCCACTTTCAAATTTATTATTATTATTATTATTATTTATCTTTCATTTCATCACACATCATTAATAGCGTTTTTCACATAACTCAAGATTATATTATTCTTTAGTGCTTCTTTTAATTTCAACTCACTTTCTTCAGTTTTCACATAACTCAATATTATATTTACCTATTACTACTCGCTATCATTTTATTTCATTTCAGTCTTTCATATTTTCTTATCTTCCAAATTAGTCTAACAAATGTTCAAATAATCTTTCTCTCACAGAGAGGACGATATAGTTTCGTCGAAGCACTTGACGAATTAGGGAGATCTCACCCAGGGGAAGAATAAGTAGAGAGGTCGACCGCAATCACTCAGTGCAGGTCCAACATCGCGAATCACCTTCGCCAACCCGACTACCCCTCTGGACAACGTCCCCAGGTGAAAAAAGCTGAAAAACAAGTCCGACCTTATAGCCACGACAGTCCTGGGGATAATGAAAACGGGTGAAAAACCTTATGGCCACGACAGTCGTGGGGATAATGAAAACGGGTGAAAAACCTTATCGCCACGACAGTCGTGGGGATAATGAAAACCTTATGGCCACGACAGTCATGGGGATAATGAAAACGGGTGAAAAACCTTATCGCCACGAAAGACGTTTAATACATGCACGCCATTTTTGTTTTTTTTTTTTTGGCTTCCGTTATTATTTCATTTCCGGTAGGCCTATTTTCTTGCCGTTTTTGCCCTTTGCCCAGTTTTTCAAAGGCCGTGGCTAAATAGCCGCCAGTGGCTCTATAGAATGCAGGCTACAGAGCCGCTACTTTCCATTTCCGGTGAAAAACGAAGCTAAAAATAGAAAGAAGTCTTTTGCCCATGCGCAACGGTCGTGCCCATAATGTCCACAGCCCCTTTCCATTATCGGCACGACAGTCGTGGGAATAAGGAAAACGGAAGGAAAAGCTTATGGGCACGACTGTCGTGGGGATAAGCACTTCCGAAAAACAAATATACCTCAATAAGCTTCCACCACAAAATATCTTCTCTTGATAACCGAATCGAGAATCGATGCACATCACACACAGAACGACTGAATCAATCCAATCCGCACACATGAAACCAACAAGCAGACGACAAGATTTATACAGACCAAAATCTTCACCAAGCTGGAAGAAAAATACGAGTGATTAAAATATAAACCTTCCAAACAACCAATCTGCTAAAGCAGCTGTAAGATAGTGAATAGTGAGTCTGGGACTACGAGCATAGGACTGTGAAATGTCGATGTCCTATCCCCGGCAAACTATATCCGCAGACTGATTAGAATTTGTAAAACACACACGATAGCAGCTCACAAAAAACATATACAAAGAATGACAACTTCCTGTTTCAAAAACGATTCAGACACCGCAGATTCGAAATAACCAAACTTATCCAAACCAATCAGTCACAGACCACAACACTCTTCTTTCTCATTTGAAATATGTCTTCGGCAACAGTGGTACAGCTCTCCAGTGGTTCACCTCTTATCTTTCTAACCACACCCAAATTGTTTCCATTCAGGACACCAACTCTGCCCCGGCCTCTGTTTCATGTGGTGTGCGGCCACAGGGATCAGTCCTGGGGCCGGTTCTATTTGTTCTCTACACTTCTCCTCTTTGGGACGTCATGCCCCAGCATTCAGCTCTCCATCACCCATTTGCTGATGATACCCAACTGCAGAAGTCTTCTAAGCCTAATGAGATTGATGATCAGTTTTTTTCCATGCAGGATACATTTCAGATGTCAAGTCATGGATGACCTCCAATAAATTGAAACTCAATGATGATAAGAGTGAGGTAATGACCGTTTCCACTCAGAGAAGTTCCACCTCTGTTCAGTTTCCTGACTCTCTTGTCATTGGCGATGCTACTGTCCCTTTCTGTTAAGCAGCTAAAAACAACCTTGGTGTAATCCTCGACTGTCAGCCAACTATGGTCATTCATGTCATGACTCTGATTCGTAATGTGAACTTTGAACTCTGTCGTATTAGTGCCATTCGTCACTATCTCACAGGTGAAGCCATCAAGACTCTAGTATCAGCTTTTGTACTGTCTCACATCGATTATTGCAATTCTTTACTTGTAGGCTGTCCTCAATTGATCAAACCCTCCTCAACAAACTTCAGAAAGTTCAAAACAATGCAGCTTGGTTAATCCTTAAAGTCCCTCGTACAGACCACACATCAAACCCCACCTCAATACCTTACACTTGCCTCTGTTTCAATGCTGTCCATTCATCTGGTCCTGCCTACATCTCTGATCTCGCTCACCTGTACTCACCCTCCAGGTCTCTCTGTTCCTCTTCTGACAAACTTATCCTTTCTATTCCTTGTACAAACACTAAGACATTATGGTGAACGTTCATTTTCTTTCAGCGCCCCTTCTGTCTGGAACACCCTACCATATGAACTTCGTTCTGCTAAATCTTTCCAATCTTTCAAAACCGCTCTTAAAACTCACCTCTTCCGGCAATGCCTCTGATTTCTTCCTTGTCTTGTTTCCTACTATGAAACTATGTTCCCCACAATGTGTGTGTGTGTGTGTGTGTGTGCGCGCACGCGCGTGTGTGTGTGTGTAGGCGGACGTGTGCATGTGTGTGTGCGTGCGTGTTTTGGCTGTGTGCATGTTTGTGATAATTGATATTGTAGTAACTTATTTATAATTATATTTATGATCTATGCATAAATAAATACAAATTATGTAATTGTGAAGCGCCGTGAGCTCAGGAGAGAAACTGTTAGTTTTTTGTGGGGTTTTGTTTAAAGAAGGCAAAGCATAACGTTGACTGAAGTCGACTGAATTCCTATGGAAAAAAAATAATGCTCTATTGACTCGAACCTCTGTATGTCTGTTTGTTTCTAAGGTGATCAGAGAGAGAGAGAGAGAGAGAGAGAGAGAGAGAGAGAGAGAGAGAGAGAGAGAGAGAGAGAGAGACAGACAGAGAGACAGACAGACAGACACAGAGAGACACAGAGAGAGTTTTCTAAATATGTCTAAATGTGTGTGAATGCGCTTCCAAGTAAAGGACAATACATAACTGTTTTTTTAAGAGTCAAAATAAAATTCGATAGGCTGTGACTGTGAGTACATCATTGATTGTAAAGCACTGAGATCTTGGTCCCAAACTAAAGCTGACCACGATTTGTTTGTCCATGAAACATGACAATCATATTTTTCGAACCTTATTTCAGTTAGACATAGCACACTCTTAGAAATGTATCCAACTTATCTGCTTTTGAGGTGGCAAGTCCAGCAAACGAAATCAGACCTTTCACCGTGTCTCAATTCAACACTACACGGTCTGCTAACAACAACACGAACACCTCAGCTCCCCAAGGCTGCATCACAGTGACTTTCAAGGAGATGGAATATTTGCCTTGGGAATATCCTGACAACATAGTCAGCGCAGAAGTGGAAGCCAACTCTCGAAGAGTACAAGCCGCCATCTTTCTTCCCATTCCCTTTCTGATTGGTGGTCCCGCTAACGTCATCAACATGGCGGTATTTTACAAACAAGGGCTGCATGAACGGGTCAGTGTGTGTCTCTTCAGCTTGTCGCTAGTTGACGAGATGTATCTACTTCAGGCTATGATTCTTAATGGGGTACAGATATACTTGCAGTTCACGACCCAAGAAGCCTGTTTTTACTGTCTAAGTGAGCCTTAACCCATTGACTGCCAGAGAAAAATAAAGAAAAAAATCATTGTACAAATCATGCCATAAAAAAGACAACTGATAGAGCCAATCTGGCAAAATGGTCTGGGGATATAACTCTCTTGACTGTGTTAGAGCAAAAGCCAGCATATCAGAGTTATTCCTCTTCATCTGATGACGTCATCAATGATGTCATCAAGTCAGTATGTGATACGTTATACGGCAGTCAAGGGGTTAACATGGTGTGTTTAATCAGTTTCAATTTCATATCCATGGTCCTTTCCGCTATCATCGCTAGCGAGAGATGTTTGTGTGTTTTCAGTCCCCTAAAAGCTCAGAGAGTGCTGCAAACTAAAACTATGGCGGTCATTATAGTCTTCCTCAATATTTCCACAGTGGGTGTGTTCATCATCATGGCGTTCAGATATCGTATCGGTTGAGTTTACTGGCATCGCTTTCAAAACTTTAATCGCAGGAGAATTTTATCAAAAGCATGAGTGCCTCATTAATTACCTAGACAACTTTGTCTATGGAGTTGGTATTCCCTTTGTAATGAATATTACAGTCACAATAACCATCAGTTTAACAATAATCAAATTGCGTCACATCGTAACATGGCGGATGGAAACCTCGTCAACAATATCGGCGTGGGAAGTAGCGTTGACCCGGATGTTGGTAGGGAACTCTATCCTCTTTATCGTCAGTAATGCTCCTATCTGGGTTTTCCGATTCACGCTCATTTTTGTGCCAGAGTTGTACACTGGTGGCCGATATCAGAACTTTTATGTGACCATCATCTGGCTTTTACACATACCCTCTTTAATCAATGCCACGTTCAATTTCTTCGTCCTTTTAGCTATGGGATCACGATATCAATAAACATTGAACGCGCTGTTGTTTAGACAAAAGAAAGACAAAACTTCCCAGCAGATTGCGCAATGATAGTTATTGACAATATCATTGCCATCACTATCATCATCATCAGCAGCAACAATCCTTTTTATGGTGTAATTTAAGTGGTTCTTCTTACTCCTCGTGAACATGTAGCTTTAGAGTAAATTGTGGTAGTAAATACCTTCTTTTTTTTACAGAAGTACGCCTAGGTCTATATATATATATGTACACAATATGTACCAGCTGACTTTAAAAAAACAAAGTTGGACTGACTTGTTCCTCCTAACAGAGGAGCCTTTGAGGCTTTTAAATTATAAATGTTCCCACTCAGCCCTATGTCCTTGATCTTTTCCAGTATGGTGCCAGACAGTGTCAAAGGCTCGGCGTATGTCAAAGAAGCAGCCACGGGTTAATGACCGCCTAATATGAGCTCCCAGCTTTACCAGGTGGTCAAGGACTCCACGGGTTAATGACCGCCTAATATGAGCTCCCAGCTTTACCAGGTGGTCAAGGACTCCACTGGTTAATGACCGCCTAATATGAGCTCCCAGCTTTACCAGGTGGTCAAGGACTCCACGGGTTAATGACCGCCTAATATGAGCTCCCAGCTTTACCAGGTGGTCAAGGACTCCACGGGTTAATGACCGCCTAATGAGCTCCCAGCTTTACCAGGTGGTCAAGGACTCCACTGGTTAATGACCGCCTAATATGAGCTCCCAGCTTTACCAGGTGGTCAAGGACTCCACTGGTTAATGACCGCCTAATATGAGCTCCCAGCTTCACCAGGTGGTCAAGGACTCCACAGGTTAATGACCGCCTAATATGAGCTCCCAGCTTTACCAGGTGGTCAAGGACTCCACAGGTTAATGACCGCCTAATATGAGCTCCCAGCTTTACCAGGTGGTCAAGGACTCCACAGGTTAATGACCGTCTAATATGAGCTCCCAGCTTTACCAGGTGGTCAAGGACTCCACAGGTTAATGACCGCCTAATATGAGCTCCCAGCTTCACCAGGTGGTCAAGGACTCCACTGGTTAATGACCGCCTAATATGAGCTCCCAGTGTTACCAGGTGGTCAAGGACTCCACGGGTAATGACCGCCTAATATGAGCTCCCAGCTTTACCAGGTGGTCAAGGACTCCACTGGTTAATGACCGCCTAATATGAGCTCCCAGCTTTACCAGGTGGTCAAGGACTCCACGGTCCCTTCAGAAGCCAGCCTGGCAGAGTGAGATGACCCCATCTTTTTCGCAGTAATATTCTAATTTATTTTTGATTATTCTTTTATAGACTTCCCCAAATGTGAAGTGAGGGAGATAGGGCGGTAGCTGCCCAGCTCTCTGCGTGGCTTACAGGGTTTCGGAATGGGAGTGACTACAGCATGTTTCCACCCAATAAGGGTTACCCCCTCCACCCAGCACCGCTGAAAGAGCATAAGTATCAAGGTCTTAAAGCTGCCCGAGAGCTAGCTCCCTCAACATCCTGTAACTAATGTTGTCCCCTCCCTCTGAAACCTTAACCTTTTTGATGCTGGATATAGCCCTCCCCAGCATATGATACAATCTGTTGAATAAAGCATCAACATTCTCTCTCTCTCTCTCTCTCTCTCTCTCTCTCTCTCTCTCTCTCTCTCTCTCTCTCTCTCTCTCTCAGGGCTAAGTGTAAAAAAGCAATGCTTATCCCATTACCCTGTATAAATAAAAATTCGTTTCGTTTCGTTTCGTTTCGTTTCGTTTCTCTCTCTCTCACTCTCTCTCTATGTCTGACTCTCTTGCAACAACGCTGACGTAGACAGTCAACACACAGTGAAACTAACATAGGGGGGGGGGGGGGGGGGTAGGGGGGAGGTTAGATGGGGTGAGAATAGAATCGAAAAGTAATGTGGCCTAAAGGTTGTGATGTAGCTTGAATAGGTGGGTCTTAATAGCTGATTTGAAAGATGGCAAGGACTGGATATGGCAAATTTCGCGTGGTAAGGAGTTCCAAACTGATGGGGCCGAAAAGGAAAAGGAGTGCTCACCAAACATTTTTGTTCGTGTACTTGGAACACAGAGAATTTTAGAATCTGAAGATGACCGCAATTGCCTTGATGGAGTATAGACAGAAAGCATGTCAGAGATGTAGCTAGGGGCATTTCCGGAGAAATAAGAATGACATAGAGTGGAAATGTTGTACTCCATATGTGCTTTGATGGGAAGCCAAACAAATCATTGCTCAAGCAAAAAAGACATATTGGGAAGCATTTGGTAAATCTGAGATAACAGAATCAAAAGATATGTACAAGGTTTGAAAAAAAGTAAAAGAAATGAAAAACTGCAATAGGACACAGTCTTTTCCTATAAAATTAGAAAAGGAGTTTCCAACTGCTTTGGAAAAGGCAGAAGCTTTTGCAGGTGTTTTTTTAAGTAACAGTTTGAATTCTAGTCTGCAAGCAGAATCTAAACAATTTAGAATTAGGGAGGAGCAAAAAGAAATGTATTCAGATCCATTTTCTGCTAACGATCATTACTTGGATTCTCCCATTCAGGTAACAGAATTGAAAGAAGCTTTAGCATCTATTTCATGTCAACATTCAGCAGTTGGTCTGGATGGTATTTCATACCTGATGCTTTGTCACATGCCCCCTTCTTGGATAAGCTTACTACATTCTTTATTCCAAACATGTTGGGATAATGGCACTGTTTCTAAAATCGGGAAGAGTTTGGTAGTTGTTCCAATTCTAAAAGAGGGTAAATTAAGATCTTCAGTGAGCAGTTACAGGACAATTTCGCTTACTTCCCATGTTGGAAAAATCATGGACAAAATTGTTTTGAGGCTTCTTACTTTTCTTTGTGAAAAGAATCAGATTATTCCAGTTCAGCAAGCTGGATTTAGGAAAGGCAGACGCACCACAGATCATTTAAGCTTACCACACAGCTGTTTCGGGAGGAACATTTAGTTTATCTATATTTTCATAAGTTTTTTCAAGCAAACTTTAGTTAACTATAAGTAACTTTTCATAAATAACAGGCGAGGATATGTTGTAGTATGTGACAAGATTACTTACAGTCAGTGGATATTGCTAGATTTTCACTCATAGGCAATCTTATTTATGTTTGTGATACTAAGTATATTATTTCTACTAGATATGTTGATTGATACTGCTCACAAAAATAAGTTTTTACCATAAATCTGAGGGAAGAAATATATTTGAAATACTATGTAGAGCATACAGCCAAAATATCTTTACAGACAAAAGCTTGGTACAGTTTTTATCTAAGATTTCTAGATTCAGGCTTTTAACTAAATAGCTTGATTTTGTGTGGGACGGAACAGCTGTGACCACTCAAATCAAACGACAATTTTCTCGAAGAAAAAGTACTTTGGCTACCATCTTTGAAGGCAAAAAAAGCATATGACAGCGTGTGGCATGCCAGATTACTTTATAAATTAAAAGAGATTGGAATCAGTGGTAAATTATACATGTACATTAAAACGTTTTTGAAGGACAGACAGATATGCACTAACATTGGCAATGTTTATTCGTCCTTCAGTCCTTCAGATTTGCGTTGGGTTCAGTTATTGCACCAATCTTATTCTCAATCTTTATTTATGATCTTCCAAAATCATTGTCCAAGAGCACACATTTAGTACAATATGCTGATGACATTGCTATATGGATAAATACTAGTTTAAGAAAACATTCAAATAAAAGAACTATCAATCATGTGCAGAAGATATGTCAACATGAATTAGACAGATTTAGCTGATTGCATAAAGGAAAATGGTCTAGAATTATTAGGAGAAAAAACGTGCTTAATGTTGTTTAGCAATGGAGAAAATCCTTCTGATCTTCCTAACTTAAAACTAGAAGGAAATGTTTTAAATATCAACAGTATGTTACATTTTTAGGAGTATGTTTAACACCCAAGCTCAGTTGGGAAACGCACATTGAATATTTACTAAATAAGGCAAGCAAAAGGTTAAATTTCCTGAAATTAGTTAACTGTCAGCCTTGGGGTCAGGATTCAAAAACTTTATTACATCTGTCTGTTTCCTTAGTTCGATCAGATAGTAAATATGTTAAATTGGCTTTAGGGGTGCCAGTTCATGCAAATACCGTTACAAGCTATCAAGCTGCAGATGTAATTATCACTTGGTGAGCAACGTCTCTTACATGTTTCTAAATATGTGGTTCGAAGTTTATCAGTCAAAAATTCCGTAACTGACGAATTATTTATAGACTCCAATACAGATTTTCCCAAAAGGGCTAAAAGCATTTCATATTTATAACCAATAATAGACCAGTTGACATAAGCTAGAACTCCAAGGCTACATCAAAATGTTGTTATGCTCTGAACGGTTGTGCAGGGATTGTCTTAAGCCATGACAAGCTCCCAGCATAACATCATCAGTCTAAAATCCCCCGAAGACGGAGTGTGGCTGCCCACATGGCGAGGTAATCAGAAACGGCCACACACTTAATGTTCTCATCCCTAGCTGGTGCATTTGTACTGAATTGTTCAAGTGCTCTGGCTGTTTGGATGATCCCTGGAGTCGTTAAGCCAGGGAACAACAACAACAACAACCAATAATAAATTATACCTCTAAACTTATGTCGGATTGTAATATTGATCTAATGTCAGTCCCAGAAAGTCCCATGATACCTAAGATGCCTCCTTGGGAGCATATAAGCGGACATTTTGATTATGAATACACAAATGTTATGAAATCTAAAAATATAAACGTTTTAGTGAATGAAGTTAAGGAACATCTTGACACTTGTTATAGTAATCATCTTAAAATTTATACTGACGGTTCAGTTATGGATAATATTGGATGTGGTTCTGGTTTTGTTATTCATAGGCTTAAAAAAACAAAAGTATTTTCACATTGGTAAAGGGTTTTCCATATTCACAGCAGAATTATATGCAATATTGATGGCTTTAGCTTGTATTTGTGATATCCCCATATGCTTTTGCAACATTCTTATTTGTGTTGATTCCAAATTTGTCTTACAATCTTTCCAGCATTGGGAAAGTAAAGCACGAAGAGATCTGCTTTTTGATATACATCATCATATACATTTTATGAAGATGAAGGGAATAAATGTAGATTTGCGTTGGGTCCCTTCTCATTGTGGGTTGAAATGGAATGAAACAGCAGATAGTCGTGCTAAGCTTGGAGCTAAACATCATTCTGAAACTGATTTTAATCATATCCTAAAGATGGCTTCAGTTGAATTTTTGTTGATTGTGGAAACGTCTGTTCACGATAGAAAGAGTGGAGAAATGTTATTGCATTTACTGAACCCCCCTCGTTATATATCCAAGATTATTATAAAACTAAAGTTAAAAGCATGGAAATACTCTTATAATGTTTCCTGTAGTTGTGGTAATCCTACACCAGTACATCATTTGTTAAAAGAATGCCCAATTTTAACATCACTTTATAGAAAACGTCTTTGATATTGCTACTGTTATAGCAAATTCTGAAATTGCCAAATTGTTATGATTTGTTGATGCCTTGTTACTAGAAATTGTTGTATTTTATGCATTAGTTTTGTTAATTATTAATACGTTTTTGGTTCTTTTTTGTCTAATATCACTATTGGTGAAAAGACGTTAAATTAAACTACCGAACCGAACTGAACATGATGATACTTAGAGGCCTTCAGGACAAGTCTGGCAGCTGAGTTCTGGACTTTTTGGAGCTTGTCAATGAGGTGTTGGGGGCAGCCATACAAGAGTGAATTACAATAATTTAGAGCACAGACTAGTATCTTAGCAGTATCTATAGACAGGAGATGGTGAATCGCACCAATGCGACGCAGCTCACAGTATGCTGACCGACAGATAATTTGAACTTGTGTGTCAACACTCATATCTTGAGAGATGTGGAAGCCAAGATTTCTAGCAGAAATCATACATGAGGCATCTCTGCGGAAGATGCTCTGCGGTCTGATCTTCTTATCCGCAAGGACCAGCAGGAGATGGCACCAGCTTCACTTTTAGGGACATGTGACTATTCAGTCTTTTGTGTCCAGTACGAAGCCTCATCAGGACACTTTGCTGCTCTCTCGTCAACTGGCGATAGTCGTCCTTTGAAAGTGTTGGTTTTGCGGTTGTCCTGATGATGCTCCGCAATTCGCCGAATGTGACGCTGTTGTCACAGTATTTGCATAGGAACAATATACTGCATAACACACGAGGCGTTTTGTTTCCAGTGTCTCAACAACGCACGATGGGTTATCCAGTACTGTTCGATACATTTCACGCTAGGTAAGCTTTGAAGGCCAGGGGTTCGAATCCCGTCAGATGCCATTCGAAAACAAAATGGTAATAGGATATATACTCCCAGGAATTGTGCGACCCGGACCCCTTCGTACGTAAAGAGTTAATCCCTAAGCATTTGATTGAGGGTCGGGTGAATGTGGAATGGGGGCTAGGGGTGGGAGTTGGGGTACAATTCTTTGGAGACCTTCTTTTCTCCAGCTCTCCCTTGCGTTTCTGTGTAGGCCTACATTACAGTAAGATATTTGCCACAAGCTTGTGAACATTTCAATTCTAAAAGCGATATTTCACACATCAAAATCAGCCCATAGCATTGTGGAGGTTTATTTTCCAAAGAGAAACAGGCAGACAAACTAACAATGACAAAACCATTCGGCCTTCTTTGAAGAAAAAAAAGCTTCCAGAGGTAGGACTATTCCTAAATAGCCAAGATATCATCAAAGAAATTTTACACAACGTAACCATGTATGAACGTCTTATGATTTAGACACGTAGAAGAAATGTTAACTCTACGACAACTGGATATTGGGGTGTTTTGGTTGAAATGTGTCCCCCACCCCCCACCCCTACATTTCTCGATCTTTACCTTTACCGTTTGTTTAGAGGACCTTCGAGGACCTTCCCCAACGCCAGCTGTTCTCAAATCCACTGACAGTGGGGATGTACTCTGGGCAAGGCATCTCTACTACAAACAAATTCTAGCCCAGCCCGCCGGAATAGCATCTACCCCTCGGCTATCTGGCAGTCATGGTCAGAAACGACTGACTGGTAAACATACCTTCTTGAGCTAATAGTTACTCTGCTGTAGGAAACAGTTTATTTACAGTAACTCTTAAAAGCTTTCTTTCAGGCCAACTGCTGTTTTACTGTGGCCTATGGTTAATTAGTTTAAAATCAATTGCTCGTTGTGCATGGAAAAGAAAGCGATGTCTTATCAAATGTAATTACTGATCAATAGAAAGCAAAACTTAGAATTGACTGAAGTCGATTGTGTTGCTATGAACACAATGGCTTTATGGACTCGTGCCTTTGTACGGCTTTTACTAAAACAACAGGTTTACTGTCGCCCAGAGAGAGAGAGGGGGGGGGGGGGAGAAGCGAGAGAGAGAGAGAGAGAGAGAGAGAGAGAGAGAGAGAGAGAGAGAGAGAGAGAGAGAGAGAGAGAGAGCACACTGAGAAACTTTGAAAAAAGCCTGCTTATCTCTCTCTCTCTCTCTCTCTCTCTCTCTATCTCTCTCTCTCTCTATCTCTCTCTCTCTCTCTCTCTCTCTCTCTCTCTGTGTGTGTGTGTGTGCTTGTGGTGCATTTTGTTCGTCAAAGGGTGTGCGCACGCGCGCGCGCGTGTGTGTCTATTACGCAGGCTTACAGGCTCCGTATTGCATGACACAGATAGAATGAACTATAATTATGTGTGAGTGCACGTACCCACAGAGAATATTAATGATCTCTCTCTCTCTCTCTCTCTCTCTCTCTCTCTCTCTCTCTCTCTCTCTCTCTCTCTCTCTCTCTCTCTCTCTCCCTCTCTCTCTCGTGTTTGCCATAGTGTTTATGTCAGTGTGTATGTGTATAAATGTAGTGTTTGCGAGTAAGTGAGCGAGCACGCAGTGTGTGTGCGTGTGTGTGTGTGTGTGTGCGCCTGTGTGTGCGTGCGTGCGTGTGGGTGTGCTTAGGTGAGGTGGGCTGCCTACCAAAGAGATAGAATGTGTGTGTATGGATTTGGAGTCTATATGTATGTTGTTTGCGTATTTGTAAGCTTAAGTGATACAACTGTATCTACTCACGCACGCAGGCGTATATCTGTGTGTGTGTGTGTGTGTGTGTGTGTGTGTGTGTGTGTGAGTGAGAGAGAGAGAGAGAGAGAGAGAGAGAGAGAGAGAGAGAGAGAGAGAGAGAGAGAGAGAGAGAGAGAGAGAGAGAGAGAGAGAGAGAGAGAGAGACCTTTAGCAACAACATTGAAGAACAATAATCATTATGTTTTGCGGTTTCGTTAATAAGTATCTGCGTGAGTGATTTACAGGATACGTGACTTTCTCTTCATTTAGTCCCGTGTAACTGCTTAATTAGACCCTAAAGTAATGGATAACCACGCGCTCGGATCCATACACACAAACGCATGCATAAGCGCACGTACACACATCTAAATGTTTCCGTAGGAAACCCCGTGAATAAATAAAAGAAAGAAGGACAAAATAAAAACAAGCGCACGCGTTTACGCGTCCGTTCAATTCTTTCCTTCTTTCTGTTACTTATTTACGGCATTTCCGAACGTAAACATTTAGTTGTGTGTACGTGCGCTGAGCATGGAGTGAAGAGGAAAAGAACAAGCCACACCTAAGAGTCAAATTAATAGGCTCACAGGCTCACCAGTTCTACGAGTAACTCAATGACTGTATAGCGCTTCAAGAGTTCTGTCTAATACCAATGCTAAATCCTATGTATCTATCAATGAAGAATGGCATAATGTAACGAAACATAACCCAATGGGACTTAACACACTCTAAGACTTGTCCAGCTTCCCGAGATTTGACTCTACACGTCCAACAGAGCTATCCAATAACACCAATATGTTCACCATGTCGCAGCATAGTTCTTCGCAGTCCGTTAGCATAATTACGAACACCTCGGCTCCCCAAGGCTGCCTCACGGTGAGGCTCAACGAGCTGGAATTCCTTCCTTGGGACAACCCAGACAACATCGTCAGCGCTGAAGTGGAAGCCACCGCCAGACGACTGAAAGACGCCATCTTGCTTCCTATTCTCTTTCTGATTGGAGGTCCCGCTAACGTCATCAACATGGCGGTGTTTTACAAACAAGGGCTGCAGGAACGGGTCAATCTGTGTCTCTTCGCTTTGTCGCTAGCTGACGAGCTGTATTTAATCCAGACCATGTTTCTGTACGGCGAACAGCTGCACTTGCAGTTCACAACCCGAGAAGTCTACGGGCCTATTATGACATTCATGCTCAATCATAACTTGGTGGGTTTCTTTGGTTTCAACTTCGTGTCTCAGATTATTTCCGCTATTATCGCCAGCGAGAGGTGTTTGTGTGTCCTTAGTCCTCTGAAAGCTCAGAGAATGCTGCAAACTAAAGCAATGGCGGTCGTGATAGCCGTGGTCTATATTACTGTAGTGGGTTTGTACTTCTTCGTGGCTTCCCGATATCGAATCGGTTGCGTTTATGATCAGTTTTCTGGCGTGAGTTTCAAAACTGTTATTGCGGGAGAGTTTTATCAAAATCACGAACAGTTGATCAATTATTTAGACAGCTTTGTCTACGGGGCTGCCATTCCAGGAGTCGTGGTCATTGTGGTGACGACAGCCACCATTTTGACGATTCTCAAATTACGACAAATCGTAACATGGCGGACGGAAACCTCGTCAGCAATCTCGGCACGGGAAGTAGCGTTGACCCGGATGTTGATCGGGAGTTCTCTGCTCTTTATCGTCTGCGTCACTCCTATTGGGGTTTTCCGGTTCGTGTTTCTCTTTATACCAGAAATGAACAATGGTAGGCGACATCAGAATTTTTATCTGACCAGTCTGTGGATTATGGAGACAGTGTCTTACATCAATTCCACGTTCAATTTTTTTGTCTATTTAGCTATGGGCTCACGATACCGCGAAACGTTGAGGTCGTTGTTGTTCAGGCGAAAGGAGAAAACTTCCAAGAAAATTATGCTATAATGGTTGTTGACAACATCATTCTCGAGTCATCATTATCAATAGCGGCAGCAGCTGAAGCAATAATAACAACCCTTTGAGGGACGCCATTAAAGTGACTACCTACTCCTTGTGAATGCGGAACATTAGGGCAAACACAATGGCGGTGGTACGTACACCTATAATATCTTATTACATTATAATGTGTAATCATGTATCTATATGAATCGTGCAGGCTGGCTTTAAAACAATATTTTGAAGTGAATTGTCCCTTTCAGGGCCTTTGTCAGGACAACCCGAGGGATCTTCAGACGACTGCTGCTTTCATGCGGGCAGCCGGCATCTCCGTTTGAAGTGATCAACGAGGACGACGACGACGAAGAAGAATTGTCCCTTTTGTGAAGCGTGTGACGACGAAGTCGACGACGAAAAACAAGAAGAAGTGTCCCTTTTGTGAAGTGTTTGACGAGGACAACGACGACGACGAAGAAGAAGAAGAAGAAGAATTGTCCCTTTTGTGAAGTGTTTGACGAAGAAGAAGAAGAAGAAGAAGAAGAAGTAGTAAAAGAAGAAGAACTGTGGCTTTAGCTAGAGACTTGCACTGTATTATTTCTTCTTTTTTTCCCCAGACTCTCTATCGAATCATTTCATTGAACGTTCATCTGTGTGTTTCTTTGTGTACTCTTTTCTCCGTTTCAGCTTCTACGATCTTATTCCCATATGTAATGTCTCTCTCTCTCTCTCTCTCTCTCTCTCTCTCTCTCTCTCTCTCTCTCTCTCTCTCTCTCTCTCTCTCTCTCTCTCTCGATAGAGAGAGGAGGGATAAAAGAGACAGACGCAGACACATTTGTGGGGGAACAAACAATCAAACAAACCGTGCATCACACTTCGCCAAACCACATCTAGCCTAATCACATCTCGCCTAATTACGCTTGTCCTAATCATTATTGAGTCTCGATCATATGTAACACTTCGCCTAAAATTTCTAAACCTAGGGCTAAGGTTATGGAGTGCCTTTCTGCATGCGTTGTAGGTAGGAAGGCTGGATGCAATGTTATCAGCTTGTCCGTTATCTTAAGCAGCCTCTTGAAGCATGTCGTTGTATATCCTGTGCAGATGTGTCTGTGGTTCCCGAGTGACTCGTTGCTTCATGTCAGCAACGATGCGATAACCCAGGTTTAGGCTAATTAGGCGAGTCGTGCTAATGCTCTTAGGCGGAATGCTACGCCAGGAAGTGCCAGCATGGAAGGTCGAGATCAAAGGATTAGGCGAAGTGTAATTTGGCGCCCAAACAAACATACAATCTCAAACGAGTCACAGAAACAGACCTAAAACAAGTAGGCCTATTAGAAAAGCTCTTGCGACGTAACCTTAGTTTAGGCCATCACTCTGCAAAATTATTAAAGTGTATCACACTCTGTGACACCTCAGTATCATTGGCATATTTGTGGAAATCGCATGAATGTGCAACAATCACATCAGACAATGGCTGTGAGTAGAGAGTAAAGAGAACAGGGCCCCAAAATGAACCCTGTGGGACTCCATATCTGAGAGATGAGTAAGCTGATAGAACTCCATTTACCATGACAGAGAAGGTACGGCCACTTAAGTAAGACATGAACCAACTTAGCAACATGTAGCTATTCAGTCTGTTGTGTCCAGTATGAAGCCTTACCAGGACACTTTGCTGCTCTCTGGTCAACTGGCGATAGTCGTCCTTTGAAAGTGTTGGCTTTGCGGTTGTCCTGATGATGCTCCGCAATTCGCCGAATGTGATGCCATTGTCACAGCATTTGCATAGGAACAATATACTGCATAACACACGAGGCGTTTTGTTTCCAGTGTCTCAACAACGCACAATGGGTTATCCAGTACTGTTCGATACATTTTAGGCAACTTTCACGCTAGGTAAGCAGATTTGAAGGCCATGGGTTCGAATCCCGTCAGATACAATTCGAAAACAAAATGGTAATAGGATATAATAATAAATTATATGCTTCCAGGAATTGTGTGGCCCGGACCCCTTCGTACGTAAAGAATTAATCCTTAAGCATGGCCTTCCCCACCCACCAGAAATATCACACCCTTGACCTGG
Organism: Phymorhynchus buccinoides; assembly: GCA_017654935.2. NCBI lineage: Eukaryota > Metazoa > Mollusca > Gastropoda > Neogastropoda > Raphitomidae > Phymorhynchus > Phymorhynchus buccinoides. Next base: position 59,870,949 of record CM065684.1, read on the forward strand.
TTTTCGTCAGGTTTGACGACGAAGACGTCCTGAGGTCCACTGCTCCTGACTTCTTCCTGGACTTTTCCGACCATCACTGTGTTGTTTCCTGCCTCCGATTATCTCTGCCCTCATACCCTCCTGTGTATGCTGAGACCAGGAAGATCTCCTCCATCGACATCACTGCCTTCATGTCTGACCTCAGGGCCAGACTGGACTCTTCTCCACAGCCTTCTGCCGACCAGCTCCACCACCTCCTGACCAGTCTACTCGATCTTCACGCCCCTGTTATCCATCGCAAGATCTCCATCGCCGTAGTATGCTTCTGTGGCACCTGAGATGACTCAGGTTATACAGGAACGCCACTATGCAGAGTGCCAGTGGGTTAAGACTGGACTTGAAATTCACAAACAGATTTTTCGTGCCATGAACAAAATTGTGTCTGACATTATCGATAAGGCCAAATGCTCTTGTTTGAATGCCCAAATTCTTACTTGTACTACTTTGCGTCAATTGTTTAGCTTAGCCAACTCCCTCCTTGGCAAACCAAAGTCCACACCCCTACCTTCCTCTATCCCTGTGTCTGAACTCCCTCAACGTTTCTCTGATTTCTTTCACAGCACTATAGTCACTATCCGCCAAAATCTTGATTCTCAATCTGCTCCACCATCAACTGTCCCTGATCCCTCCTTTTCTGGCAGCATGTGGTCTGAGTTCCGTTCTGTTTCCACTGAAGAGGTTAAGAAGATTTTGACCCAAACTCATTCTACCCCATCCGTACAGCCGCATTTATCTTCTCTGGCCCAACTGTGCAGAGAACTTTGAGCATAACGATGAAAAATGTTTAGAAAAATTGCTATAACTGTGAAACAATTCACTGTACTGTTTAAAAATGTTACGTGTTATTGTCAAATGCGTGTTTTAAATGTTTACAAAGTTTCATGGAATTTGAAATGCGGTTTGTAGTTCTAAAAATAACTCTTTTACACACACAAAAACAGTAATAAAGAAAAGGTTTGTTCTTCATGCAATGATCAAAAGTAGAGCTTTCTACGTCACCTACATTCGCTAAAAACTCAATACAATCGCTATTTTTGTCATTATAATGGTCTTAAATCAATCCAAAAACAATTTTACTTGTCGTTTCATGACTCGGACACTATAGATATCAACCCATCATCGAAACAAATCGGTAAAAATGCGAGAAATCTGCTCCAAAATCGATAAACTCTATGCATGACTGGAAAGGAAGTGTCTGTAAACAGGCTAAAGCTACCAAAGTGAACAATTTGAGGACGAGAACAAAGCTAGACGCTTCAGTTTGAAGATGGGTTTGTATTACGAGTTAACTCGTAAACGGGCAGATATGGTTGGTGTCAGTTTACGAGTATACTCGTAAATGGGGTAGAATGACCTGTGAACTAGACCCTCTACCTTCATCTCTCTTCTCCCAGTGTCTTGATGATCTCCTTTCTTACTTTACATCCATCATCAATGAATCTCTATGTTCAGGCTGCTGTCCATCTCATTTCAAATCGCTCTGGTATTCGGCCGTCAGTGACACTTTGCGTGAGGCAAAACGAGTGCGTCGCCGTGCTGAGAGGAAGTGGTTAAAAACTGGCCTGACAGTGCACCATCAAATATTCCTGATGGCAAAGGACGCAGTGACCGAGATTGTCCAGCATGCCAAGGAGGAGTACTGGAGCTCTTTGATCGAGGGCAGCACGACCTCGAGGTCTCTGTTCCTGAACAGTGATCGTTTGCTTGGCAGGAGCAGAGACTTCATCCTTCCAACGGACATTTCTTCCAGTGACCTTCCTGATGCCTTCGCCGAGTATTTCACCAACAAAATTAAGTTAATTAGAGAAGAACTCGATAAGTCAAGCCCGTCCACCACCAGTCCTCTCTATGCTGATGAACCTTTCATCTCGTCCTCTTTTTGTGACTTTCGGACTATCTCAGAGGACGAGGTGAGAGCGATCATCAAAAAGGCCAAGCCCAAAACGTGTGCTCTGGACCCCATCCCCACACCCCTTTTGGTTGAATGTGTCGATGTGCTCCTTCCTGCTCTGACCTCCATCATCAACAGATCCTTGCAGTCTGGCACTTTCCCAGATCTCTATAAACAAGCAATAGTAACACCACTCCTCAAAAAACCAACTCTAGAAGCAAACAACCTTAAAAAAAACTACCACCCTGTCAGCAACCTCTCTTTCATGTTAACAATCACAGAAAAGATCGTTCTCCTGCAGCTCTCTGAATACCTGCACAGCAACAACCTCTTCCCTGTCTCTCAGTCTGCCTATCGCCCTTCCCACAGCACTGAAACAGCTCTGCTCAAAGTCATGAACGACCTCCTTCACTCTGCTGACTCTGGAAAACTCTCTGTTCTTACCCTATTAGATCTCTCTGCAGCATTTGACACAATAGACCACTCCATTCTCACTGATCGTCTCTCCTATTCCTATGGCATCTCTGGTACTGCACTGACGTGGATCTCATCCTATCTCTCCAACAGAACACAAACTGTGTCAACCCATAACCACCAGTCCCCGCCTTTTCTCTTGGAGTTTGGTGTCCCACAAGGGTCAGTCTTGGGCCCCGCTCTTTTCACTCTGTACTCAAAGCCTCTCACTTCTATCACTGCCCAGCATGACATCCCTAGTCAGTCCTTTGCTGACGACCAACAACTACATGCCTCTTCACCACCAGATCAGATTCAAGATACAATCAACCAGACTCAGGACTGCATCACAGACATCAAACACTGGATGACCACAAACAAACTCAAACTCAATGATGATAAAACTGAGGCCCTCCTTGTCCGTTCCCAGCATAAACCATTGTCAGACTCCGCT
>CM065684.1:59874285-59886785 GCA_017654935.2 Phymorhynchus buccinoides
CGAAGTGTAGCGAGGCATCATTGCAGAGCAAGTGCTGTATACTGTGTCATTGTGCATTGTCTGTGGTCCCAGGCCAGTCCTTACTTCCCCTTCTTCCCTTCTCCTGGCACCATCCGCTGTCTTCAGGACTCCACGTGCTCCTTCCCTGTCTTCGCCAAGCCGGGAAGTCCTGGGTGTGTATAGGGCGACATTCAAAAGCGAAGATTTCTGAACAGGATATGTTTCAAAAGCGCGCATTAACCCATGATACGAAAGCGCGGAGGGTGACCTACCAGAAAATGAGTGTGGAGCACGGGAGACACGAGAAATGCAACTCGGCCAGCCGTTCATGACAAAAGTCAACAATGGTGTTACAGGCTAGTTTGTCACAATGGCACTTATTTCTTATCAATGGTGTGGCACACCATATAAACATATCGTGGCGCTGCACCAACAACAAACGCAAAGGACGACTTCGAACTGACAGTGACATTGGTGGGTGGGGGTTGGAAATGTGTGCTCAAAATTGTAAAACAAAATCCGCGCTTACGTATGCCGATTTGACGCGCTTTCGTAAACAAAATGTCAGCGCTTCTGACATGCCAATACGCGCTTTCGTAAATCTCCCGTATACTGTTGTACATGCACTATATTAATGTTGTTGTTGTTGTTGTAGGCTGTCAGTCGTTTCCGACAATGGGTCAATGTTTGTCTGGGGTTTTGGTTTAGTCCTTTCGCAATAGTAGGTCAAGTAGTAAAAGGAAAAATAAGGAAGAGGACCACCAGCAGCAGCAGCAGCAGCATTAGTAGTAGTAGTAGTAGTAGTAGTAGTAGTAGTAGTAGTAGTAGTAGTAGTAGTAGTAGTAGTAGTAGTAGTTGAACAAGTAATAGTCTTTTGTAGTAGTAGTCGTCGTAGTAGCATCAGCCACAGCATAGCTTAATAACACCAGTCTATAAAATAACCAGTATTATTAGTAACCTAGTGCAGTGGGGAGGAAATCAACCTTCTCAAGATTAAGTTGACATTAACACACACATAAAAACATAAATCCTCAAAATCTCACGATTTTTATTTTGCTACAGGACAACATGATGAAGTGACGAATTACACGGTGAGCAGCTTTCCCGCTTAAAGGAAAGACGATCAACATCTGGGTGGCAATTGATGCCCAAATGTTGGCAACTAGCTGAGCATCCTTATGCTCAGGCAATGTTTGGTCGTACAGGATCGGCTGACCCCGTACTAAAACCACGAACGTTTCTACCAAATCGGTACGCTTTGATGTGGCACTGGCAGCCATGCTGGTTCCAGAGATAGAGCCTCTTTCTGGTTTAACGCCAGACTACTTTCGCCGGCGACAAAAGTATAGGGATAAAGCAAAACGATTCTTTTGGGAGGTGGAAAAGTCAAAAGATTTGTTGTTGGTCAATTAATATAATAATCATAACTGTTATCTTTTAAATGTTATCTGACACCACAACAGACGCACTATCGACTCCATCAAGGTGGTGACGTCACGCACGAACGTCCCGGTGACGTCAAGCGGGCACGTGGACTACGTGACGTACAAGGGGAACCACCTGTACCGCGCAGACATGGAGCTGACCACCAATGTCCTGGGAGATCAGAACGTGTGCTTTGAGGCCGCGGACAACCAAGGGTGAGTCCATTGAGCTTTGGGGGTAGGGTGGGTGGGGACGTTTAGATGTTAGCTTTAATTAAACGTTGGGCTACTTGCCAAAATCTACATTGAGTTGTGTTCCCCTAAAGGGCCAGCCACACTGCATACAGTTCGATCTCAATGCGATCCGATTGTGTCATTTGTGAGGCATGATTCTCGTGAAATTCTAATCAATCTGATGAAATCCTACTAGTTATTTTCACTCTATTTGTAGTCCCCCGTACACGAATCTGATGAAATACAGTTTGTTTCATTGTAAATGAGAATTTGGGTATGTAACTTTAACATTATGTTTAAATATTTGGCTGTCTAAATGATAACTGTGGAATGCTTATCCGAGAGAGATAATGTAATTTATGAAATCAGCCCAAAAGACACTCAAGAGTTGCTCCCCTTGACTTGTTTAGGCAGCCATATTGAAAGCACATTGAAAAATGAAGGTATATAAACTAAAAGCAATGTTATTATTGAGCAGTTAAATGCAGACAAGCGCAATCAAATAGTTTATTAAAAACACTTGGGCATTCCTCTAGCCAACGTATATCATTATCATCAACAGTTTGAAGGCAGATGGAAGTAGTGACGTGTTACACTGGGTGAGCCGAAATTAGAGCCAACGTGACCTTGGATGACTGGGTTCGTAGTTGATTTGTTGTGGACTGACACAGATACAGAGTTATCGTCACTTTGAAAATATTTCATTGGCACAAATAAGACAGTTTGTGCTTTTTAAATGTACCGTTTGGAGAGTTATTCGATTAAAATAAATACGTACAATTTGAGAAAATGACATCACCACCGCAGGTAGTGAGCAAAATACAAAGCATTGTTGTTAGTGTGTAGCCCATAAGAAATGCAACCCAGAAGTATGTGAGTTTTTCATGTGAAAGCTCTGAGTAGACCTAATCAAAATAACCAGTGTGTGTGTGTGTGTGTGTGTGTGTGTGTGTGTGTGTGTGTGTGTTACAGCCTGAAGACGGTACAATGCACGCAAGTCTCGCTTTATCCTCCAAGTAAGTGAAATAACAAAACATCTTTGACTTTGTTTTCTGTATTCCCAAACAAAAGTTTGTTTCTTGTGTGTGTGTGTGTGTGTGTGTGTGTGTGTGTGTGTGTGTGTGTGTGTGTGTGTGTGTGTGTGTGTGTGTGTGCGTGTGCGTGCGCGTGCGCATGTGCGTGTGTGTGTGTGATTTGTTGTTTGGGTTGTTGCTTTTACTGTTTAAGATATAATTAAAACGGATGGCAATGATGATGATGTCGACAGATCCTTGCGATGTGACGATGATGATTATGCTGACGACGACGACGATGTTGAGAACGACAACGACAATGACAGCGATATCGACGATGACGACGATGATGATGATCTTGTGGTTTTCAGACCCTTGCGATGAGCAGCCCTGTAACAACAGCATCTGCATACCGAACGGAGCCAGCTTCTCCTGCCTGTGCAAAGCAGCTCTTACCGGACGGTTCTGCGATAAATGTGAGGGGGGTTTGTCACTCACTCAGCTATTTTCTTGTGACATCTGTATTGTTACAAATTCGGGACTTTTCTCGTGTTGCACTGCTTCCGGGCATTGCCTCCAGGATCGTTCCCAACATCTTTATATCTACAAATGTCCCATTTTATGTGTCTGTTCCAGACCGGAGGACGTTAAGCAGATTTTCATCACTCACTCGACACTCCACTGGCTCACTCATTTGACTCACTTGTCCGAGTAAACTATGGGGGTCTGGTCGTTTCGAGCGCAAACCATTTCGTGCGCTGGTCGTTTCGAGCACAAATTTCACTTTTTTCTAAGGTTAGGGATAGGGTTAGGGTTAGGGTTAGGGTTAGGTAAATGAGCACAAATTTCACTTTACTCGGACAAGTGAGTCAAATGAGTGAGCCAGTGGAGTGTCGAGTGAGTGGGTTGTTGCTTTTGCCACAGGGCTGGGTGTAAAAAAGTATTTATACTTATCTCATTACCCTGTATAAAAAAAAATTATTTTCCATTTTGCAAATTTCATTTCACTCACAAATATAAACAAGGGCAACGCCGAGCGGCTGCAAAGTCCCCTCGCAGCATCGCCGAGGTAGCCTACTCCGAAATCGGAATGTGTCGGCTGTACACATACATAAAAACGCATCAAAACAGCACGTAACTACATACAAAGGCATCAAAACAGCACGTAAGTGAATAGTTTTTTTTATATATAGCCTTGGGGTTCGGACCCGTGATTTGAGTGCGCGCGATCATGCGCACACGCGCGCACAGAAAAATTCATGACACCTGTGTTATAGACCATTCATCAAGAAATGTTGTGAAAAAAACTGCATTGAAATACATGCAAAACTTCGCGAGATATTAGCGATTATGTGTTTCGGGTTTTGAACCCCGTAAGTGGCGTGACCTTGACCTTAATGTAAAACTAAATACATCAGTCACGAACTTACATTAATGTAGGTCCGTGACATCAGTGGATAGCTTGCATCTTGGCAAACTAGTATACCAAAGTTGATGATGATAGACTGAATAGTTTTTGAAAAAAACCGGACGAATAGCCGGACGGACGGAGGCACGCCGGACGGACGGACGGACACCGGACGGACGGACGGACACCGGACGGACGGACGGACGGACACCGGACGGACGGACGGACGGACCAGACAAAAACAATAGCTCCCCGAACCTTCGGCTCGAGGACTAATAAAATGTTGTTTGTTCGCTCGTTCGTTCTCTCTCTGTGTGTGTGTTCAGGGTTGGACCCGTGCCTGGCTCTGGAATGTAAGAACGGGGGGACGTGCATCAGTAGAGAGCCCATGCTTGTAGCCGGCTGCGCCTGTGTTGATGGCTATGAAGGCCTCGCCTGCGAAACAGGTAACAAACAAATCTTCTCCATCTTCTTCTGTCTTCTTCTTCTTCTTCTTTTTCTTCTGCGTTCCCAGGCCATATGGCCATAATGGGTAAGGTACGCATGTGTCCGGTTTTCAGTTTTCACTGGTCTCCTCGCGCGCTGAGTACAGCCGACACATTCCGATTTCGGGGGAGCTCAAAGGAGAAACATTATTCAGAAGCTTTTTTTTTTAAAGCATGAGAATGGGCCAATAAGTCTGAAAGATAGTAGATGACAGAAAGCAAAGGGAAAAGGCAGAGTCAAAGAGAGTGGCAGATTAGAGGAAGTTTCAAGCACAGAACTTCCAGAAGGTGGGGGAACTATTTTTACGAAAGCCCCCCCCCCCCCCCCCCCTGGTATCCCCATGGGGAGAGACTCGTGGAGGGGGTGGGGTCGTCCAGCTCCCCGTATGGAGGCACGAGGCATCCACCCACTGCCCCATCTTCTGTGTTGAAATGGCTACGACGAGGCAGGCACCACCTGCTTAGCGCACAGACCATAATTATAGTTTCACATTACATGTTACCTTCTCTCTGCTCAGCGTCTCTCAAAGTTGGACTTTTCAGCATACTTTGGGCCCAGTCCAGTAAAGAGGGAGATAGGCCATGAGCCAGAAAGTGAAACCCCCCCCCCCCCCTAAGGGAATTTTGCAGACAGTGTTTTTTATGTACCTAGGGACATGCCATTTTGATTTATTTGCTTGTTGTTGGCCAGTTGAACTCTCCTGGGTGTGGCTGCAGCGCTTGCTTAAAGTTACAATATCAAAGAAGAAGAAGAAGAAGTACAGTTCAGATAGGCCTAAAGTGCTCACGCAAAAATGGGACGCCCAGTTTAAATAACTGAAAAATGGGGTTTCTTTCACAGTCTGTGCTCCTACTTTACACCCCCCCCCCCTTTTTTTGTGTGCTCAACTTTGGACTTTGACCGTATAGTAGGCTATAGTATTATAAAAAACCAAACCGTTGATTGCGGATACTCAACGGGAGGGACAAGAAGAAGGAGAAGAAGAAGAAGAAGAAGAAGAAGAAGAAGAAGAAGAAGAAATATGCAATGCAAACATTCTGTAGTAAAACGTTACTGAAAAAAACAACCGGATATAAATGACTCTGGAACTGGATTTGACGAATAGTCTGTGCACATGATGGTGTATTACCTTAAGGTGATATGATATGATGGGTTACTTTTACCCCCTTAACCTTAACCTTGACCTTTGACCTTGAGCATCGTCAATTATTTGTTTCGGACATATATTTCACAACCTGGCAGATACAATCCCCAAATTTGGCAAGTAGGTGGACTAGCTGAAGGTCATATGCAAAATGCTAAGTGTTGATGACCTTCATAACCATGATGACCTTGACCCTTAACCTTTCCGGGTTTTTCTTTCTATCGCATTTAGATCTGGTATTTATAGATCTATCTCCAAAAACACAAAACGTGTGAGCCTTGAAGGCTTTTCCTCTTGTTGCTATTGTTATTCCAGACACTGATGACTGTTTCTACAACCCCTGCCACAATGGGGGCATCTGTGTGGACGAGGTGAATGGTCAGCACTGTGTGTGTCCGCACGGATACACTGGACAATTCTGCGACACAGGTGACTCCCCCCCCCCCCCCCCCCCCCCCCCCCCCCCCCCCCCCCCCCATCACTCACTGCAACCCTTTTTGTTTTGCCTTCTCCTCCTCCTCCTCCTCCTCCTCCTCCTCCTCTTCGAGCTGTCCTCTTGCTTTATTTTCCCCTTCTCGTTCTTTTACTCGTGTTCTTGTTCTCGTTCTTGTTTTTCTTTTGATGATGTTGTTTTTATCGCGTTTTCTTCTTTTTGTTGTTGTTCTTTTTTTTGTTAGTTTAAAGCTTTCTTCTTCTTTTTCTTGTTCAGTTGATGGCTTCTTCTTCTTCATTTGATAGCTGCTGCGTCGTCTTCTTCTTCTTCTTCTTCTTCTTCTTCTTCTTCTTCTTCTTCTTCTTCTTCTTCTTCTTCTTCTTCTTCTTCTTCTTCTTCTTCTTCTTCTTCTTCTTCTTCTTCTTCTTCTTCTTCTTCTTCTTCTCGTTCAATTGATGACTTCTTCTTCTTCAATTGATAGCTTCTCCTTCTTCTTCTTCTTCTTCTTCTTCTTCTTCTTCTTCTTCTTCTTCTTCTTCTTCTTCTTCTTCTTCTTCTTCTTCTTCTTCTTCTTCTTCTTCTTCTTCTTGATGACTCTTCTTCTTCTTCAATTGATGACTTCTTCTTCTTCAATTTCTTCTTTTCTTCTTCTTCTTCTTCTTCTTCTTCTTCTTCTTCTTCTTCTTCTTCTTCTTCTTCTTCTTCTTCTTCTTCTTCTTCTTGATGACTTCTTCTTCTTCAATTGATAGCTTCTCCTTCTTCTTCTTCTTCTTCTTCTTCTTCTTCTTCTTCTTCTTCTTCTTCTTCCTCTTCTTCTTCTTCCTCTTGTTGTTGTTGTTCTTCTTCTTCTTCTTTCCTTCTTTTCTTCTTCTTCTTCTTCTTCTTCTTCTTCTTCTTCTTCTTCTTCTTCTTCTTCATCTTCTTCGTCTTTTTCTTCTGGTGATGGGGGATATGAGCGCACTTAGGGCTTGTGTATCTCCGCATGTTCCTTCGTCCATGTGTAGTAGGTTTGCATTCGCATGCGCTTGAGCTTGCCTGTGTAAGTGTATACATTATATTTTTGTTGTGCTCCTGTGTTTCTGTTTGTGTGGGGGTGTGCGTGCCTGTCCACATGTGATTGTGTGTATGAAAGTGCATGCAGTTCCCTTCTTGGGTTCCACAAACAATACTTCTCTGCTTGCGGGTGCGTACATGCGTTGGTGTGTATGTGTGTGTGTTTGCACACTCATGTGCGTGTGTGTATGCATGTGGATGCGTGCATGTGTCCGAGCGGTGGCGTGTATGTGTGCGCGTACATCTGCAAAGACGTATTTTAGTCACCTTCCTAATTTTCACTGAGAAACAACATTCTGTCATTTTGGAGAGAAAGAATAGGGGGTCAGGATTATCAGCCTAGGACTATTTTCACGAAAACTGAAATAAGCAAAAGTTTGAGACTGAGGGTCGTAAACATGACTTCTGACACCATCCAATGTTTGATGTTGGATACTATGAGGGACTCTAGACGTGGATGATACTTCCATTCAATTATTCAGCTAGCATGTAGTATGCCATACACACAGGAAGTGCTCAACAGGAAGTAATTAACCAAACAAAGGGAAAGTACTCTGGCAAGAGTGTGATTAACTATTGACTGGAAGGACAGCTCAGCATCAATAATCATATTCAGATTCAGGTACATGATAAGTCAGAAAGATAGTAGATGACAGTAAGCAGAGGGAAAAGGCAGAGTCAAAGAGAGTGGCAGATTAGAGGAAGTTACAAGCACAGAACTTCCAGAATGTGGGTGAACTATTTGTACGAAAGAACCCCCCCCCCCCCCCCGGTATCCCCACGGGGAGGGACTCGTGGAGGGGGCAAGGTCGTCCAGCTCACCGTACGGTACGGAGGCACAAGGCATCCACCCACTGCCCCAGGTCAGGGCTGAAACACTTGATTGAGGGGGTGGGGGTGGGGGTTCTTCTCTGAAGACCCTCTGTTGTCCGGCTCTCTGTAGGGTTTCTTTGCGCTTTGGGTTGTAGCCGAGTTATTGTTGTGACGTTGTTGTTCCAGTGGATGGCTGTCAGTCTGATCGCTGTGAGAACCAGGGGGTGTGTATCACCGCTGGCGTCACTCAGGGCTTCCAGTGCCACTGCCAACCAGGCTATGGGCCTCCCTCCTCGGACTGCAGACATGGTGAGAGAGTGAGAGAGAGGGGGTGAGAGAGAGAGAGAGAGAGAGAGAGAGAGAGAGAGAGAGAGAGAGAGAGAGAGAGAGAGAGAGAGAGAGAGAGAGAGAGAGAGAGAGAGAGAGAGAGAGAGAGAGAGAAGAGAGGATGATAGAGAGAGGGAGAAGAGAGACTCCAGAGAGAGGGAGAGAGAGAACAAAAATGCCATCAGGGACGAAAACTTACTAATAGTGATCATGCATTATAGGGCCCCAAAGTCATAGGAAATTACACTTGCTTTTTGCACAGCTGAGAGGTTTTTATATTTTGCTTATGGCAAATCTGCCTTTTAGTCATGCTCATATTGCAGTTTTGAGATGTTGGTGTATTTATCAAGGAGTTTTTGTTTTGGCCACAAGCATACGTAGTGTTAACAAGAAGTGCGCATGTTTTGTCAGAGTCCCCATAGTATTGGGCCTTGAAGTCATAGGGAATTGAATTACATTTGCTTTGCCACATGCATACGAATTTTGTTTTTTTAAGTGCGTGTGTTTTGTCGGAGTCCCCATAGTATTGGGCCTTGAAGTCATATGAACTCATTTGATTTACCACAAGCGTACGTATTAACAAAAACGTGTCCTTCTTTTGTCAGAGTCCCCATGCATAGTGTTGGATCTTAAAGTCATAGGAAATCAAATTTTCTCTTCCACAAGCATAGACGTACTATTAACAAAAAGTGCGTGCATTTTGTCAGAGTTCCCATAGTATTGGATCTTAAAGACATAGGAAATCACATTTGCTTTGCCACAAGCACACGTATTAACAAAAACAAGTGCAACGCCGAGCGGCTGCAAAGTCCCCTCGCAGCATCGCCGAGCTACTCCGAAATCGGAATGTGTCGGCTGTACACATACATAAAAACGCATCAAAACAGCACGTAACTACATAAAAACGCATCAAAACAGCACGTAACTGAATAGGTTTTTTTATATATAGCCTTGGGGTTCGGACCCGTGATTTGAGCGCGCGCGATCATGCGCACACGCGCGCACAGAAAAATTCATGACAACTGTGTTATAGACCATTCATCAAGAAATGTGTTTCGGGGTTTGAACCCCGTAACTGGCGCGACCTTGACCTGAATGTAAAACTAAATACATCAGTGGATAGCTGACATCTTGGCAAACTAGTATACCAAATTTGATGATGATAGACTGAATAGTTTTTGAGAAAAACGGACGAATAGCCGGACGGACGGAGGCACGACGCGACACGGACGGACGGACCAGACAAAAACAATAGCTCCCCGAACCTTCGGCTCGGGGACTAAAAAGTGTCCTTATTTTGTTAGAGTCCCCATAGTATTGGGCCTTGAAGTAACAGGAAATCACATTTGCTTTTCCACAAGCATACGTATTAACAAAAAAACGTGTCCTTCTTTTGTCAAAGTCCCCAGGCATAGTGTTGGATCTTAAAGTCCCCAGGCACAGTGTTGGATCTTAAAGTCATAGGAAATCAAATTTGCTTAGCCAGAAGTATATGTATTAACAAAAGTCGTGTCCTTCGTTTGTCAGAGTTCCCAGGCATAGTGTTGGATCTTAAACCCTTTCAACGCCAGCCATTTTTCGACCAAAATTATCCATGAAACTTACCTGGATGCAGAAAAGATTTCGTCTGCAATATTGGGGATTCCTCTGTGACATGCATAAAATAGGGCTTATCCTTCCCTCCCGAAATTAAGAACATTAAGATAATTGGGTAACAGACCCTCATTTGATGCCTTTTAGTAACATGGGTATCAAATCATTGCGGTGCCAAGAGGCGACAGTGGCGATAAAAGGGTTAATAGGAAATTACATTTGCTTTACCACAAGCACACGTATTAACAAAAAGTGCGTGCATTTTGTCAGAGTTCCCATACTATTGGGCCTTAAAGTCATAGGAAATCACAATTGCTTCGCCACAAGCATGCGTTTTATCAAAAAGTGCGTGTATTTTGTCAGAGTCCCCACTGTGTGGCACCTTGACCTGTCAGCACGGGGCTCTGTGTATCGCCAGCCACAGCCACACCCAGGCTCACTGCAAATGTCCCCTGGTCTGGGACGGCAACGAGTGCCAAAACAGTGAGTCAAGGAGATCTACCATGGTGTTCTTTTCTTCCTTCCTTTCTTCTCCTTTTCTTCTGCTAATTGTATGGTATGTGTAGGTGTGGGGTGGAGTAGGGATGGGGGTAAGGAGATATTTTCTGCGTGCGTGCGAGAGTGTGTATGTCACGTCAAGTCAAAATCATCTTTATTGACGATAAAGGAGTAAGCTACAAGGTTTTGTTTCATCCTGTCGTCATGAAAAGAAGACAAATACTGAATCAAATAAAACGTAAAGATCAACAATGAAAATTGGCGTAAGGAACCAAAGCACAATGAACAAATATCAAAAATAAATCATACATATATCATGACTAGCAAATACAATATGTACAATATGTGTGTGTGGGGGGGAGACAGAGAGAGAGAGAGAGAGAGAGAGAGAGAGAGAGAGAGAGAGAGAGAGAGAGAGAGAGAGAGAGAGAGAGAGAGAGACTAGAGAGAGAGAGAGAGAGAGAGAGACTTCAGATAATACACGCACACACATTTTCATTAAAAAAAAGTTACACGTCTGTTTTACAGATAGAACTCAAAACTTGAAAGCAGGGCCTGTTCAAGACCCTGCCAAGGTAAGTCGAAAATACCATTATTCTCTATTAATAAGATATGCCGAGGAATTGGTATTTTTGGTCAGTCATTGTTTCTAATGGTAACCAAATAGTTCTGATCATATTTATGTAAGTTTCTTTCTAAATCTGGTTCTAATTTCACCCAAATTGTTACAAGCGGATTTTGTTTTGTAAACTTCTGTATAAGTTTTGCATATCACCATTAGAAGAATGTTGCATGATGTTTTGGAGTTAGTCAGTAACATGTCATTCTAACGCAGAAATTTAAAGGATGCATCATGATGATGGTGGTGATGATGATGATGATGATGATGATGTTGGTATTTGGTATTTATTTAGTATTTGATATAGTTTTGTCACAAAGACTTATATCTGTGACATTCGGGCTGCTCTCCCCCGGAGAGCGCGGGAGAGAGCGTCGGGCAAGCGCAGCGCCTACCCTTTTTTGGTGGGTGGGTGGGGGGTTGACAGGGTGAGGAGGGGTCGGGGGCAGACTTGGGAAACCTAGTTATCAATTCGGTCATACCAGGCAGCGGGATTTATCCCTGCTCCTTACCGACTTTTTAGCTGCCGTGGGATTTGTACGTGCATAGAGCGCACGGATCAGACTAGCTTTATGTCCCCATCCGAAGGACTCGACGTTCAGTTTTAGATTTTCCTGTCGAACTAGAAAGAAAGGGTGAGGCCGGGGTTCGAACCCGGGTCACTCACGCTGCAGTCACGCATTGTAATCGGCAGGCGAACGTTTGAACCACTCTGCCGCCTTTCTGTATCGTTTATGGTGCTGGTTATGATGATTATAATGATAATGACGATGATGATGACGACGATGATGACGACGACGATGATGATGATGATGATATCTGTCATACAGCCTCATGCAGTGGTACCCACTCCAGGTCACGGGTCCACCATCCATTGTGACGTAGGCGCTGTATGTCACGTGCCCATCTACGTCACGGGAAATCCCAGGTATAAGTTTGTCTGCCTGTCTGTCTGCCTGTCTGTCTGTCTGTCTGTCTGTTATTTTAAAATGATGCTCGGTTAACTCTACTGGCTGTAGTTGTGTTAACGAAGCATCTAAAATGTCAATTTGGAGTTGAACAGGGACAGGATTTTGGGGAATATAACGAAAGTGATTTAACCCCTTCCCTGCCTTGCTGCGAGATAGTCGGGCAGTGTATGATGGCATTGATGATGTCATAACTTTTGATGTCATAGTCCTGGGATTATGGTTTTTGGCTTAGATAAGCCAGGAAAGATATACATCTCTAGACCATTTTCTCATATTCAGTCTAACAGATTTGCTTTAAACTTTATAATAAGAAAATCGATCATTTCTCATGTTTTCCTGTGGCAGTGAAGGGGTTAAGCATAATAATATATGACAATTCAGTTTATAATTATCTTAATTATCGAAATCTCCCCCCAAAAAGGATCTTGAGATTACACTCTTAAAGGTGGACCCTGACGGATGAGTTTTTGCAAGAAACACGTCG
>CM065684.1:59894285-59904285 GCA_017654935.2 Phymorhynchus buccinoides
TGTGTCTGTTTGTTTGTCTCTGTGTGTGTGTGCGTCTGTGTGTGTCTCTGTGTGTGTGTGTCTGTCTGTCTGTCGGTGTGTGTGTGTGTGTGTGTGTGTGTGTGTCTGTCTCTCTCTCTCTCTCTCTCTCTCTCTCTCTCTCTCTCTCTCTCTCTCTCTCTCTCTCTCTCTCTCTCTCTCTGTCTCTGTCTGTCTGTCTGTCTGTGTCTGTCTGTGTCTATATGTCTGTGTGCGTGTTTGTTTGTGTCTATGTGTTTGTGTCTGTGTATATATGTGTGTGTGTGTGTGTGTGTGTGTGTGTGTGTGTGTGTGTGCTTATCTGTCTGTACCTGTGTCTTGAGCAAATATATAGGAGCCAAACATATGCTTGTGTCTGCGTTTTCACAGTTACTTTAATGCTTGGGTGGGAGTCAAAATGCTTTGTGTGTGGGGTGTGGGGCGTGTGTGTGCATGTTTTGTTAACACTATTGATTCATTGTTGTGTGTTTTTTATAGCAATATTGATTCATTTGTCTATTTCATCTTATCTTAAATGTATTTATGCAACTTCATTCATTATGAACGATAAGTCTATGAAATACAGTGCGTGTGCGTGCGTGCGTGTGTGCGCGCGCGCATGTTTGTGTGTTTGT
The DNA here is from genome assembly GCA_017654935.2 of Phymorhynchus buccinoides. NCBI lineage: Eukaryota > Metazoa > Mollusca > Gastropoda > Neogastropoda > Raphitomidae > Phymorhynchus > Phymorhynchus buccinoides. The sequence goes on from CM065684.1 coordinate 59,894,918, forward strand.
AACTTGGGAGTACGTTGTTTGTATATGTTCGTCGTTGTACACTCATGCGTCTGTGTGTGTTGTACGTGTGAAGGAGATACACATGTAGGCCTATGTGTGTTTATATCTGAACATGTTTTAAATGAGCAGGACAAAAATACAGTTTTCACAAACCTAAGAAACGCATTAAATCCATAAGAACTTGAAAAGGAATCGCTAACATTTAAATGCCACGATTATTCTAGGTATTAAGCTTACTTAACTATTAGGAATATTTTTTAATATTTGCAGATTGGCTTCATTTTTTTTCTTCAGATTCTCCTTGTGATTCGAGTCACTGCCAACATGGCGGCGTCTGCATCCCCGATAGCTCCAAGGGTCCACACGGTCATGTATGCGCATGCCCAGTGCCTTACGCTGGTGCTGACTGCAGATCAAGTCAGTTATCATCAAGTGTTTTTTTGTTTGTTTGCTTGGTTGGTGGTTTTTCCTGTGTTTTTAAATTTTTATTCAGTGATAAGTTTGTGAACGTAGATTGCGTAACGTCCTGGCACAACGTATGCTTACTGTTGTTGTTAATGATTGTTTTGTTTGAATACTTGCTTGCACATGTCATAACCGGTTGTTGTTGCTTTTCTTCTCAACTAGGGGAAGACGGGGTAAAGAGCGCATGGGCGGGTAAGAAGCCCACCCCAATTATCTCATGAAATAAAGACAATTTCAGTCAAATTTGCCCATGAGACATTAACGCTCGTCTCATGGGCAAAATGAGACTGAAATTTGCTTCATTTCATGAGATAATTGGGGTGGGCTTCTTACCCGCCCATGCGCTTTTTACCCCGTCTTCCCCATTAGTGTTGCATTAGCCTACGTGAGTGGATTTTCATTGTGTAAAGAATGCGTAGGACATGTTAGAACAATGACAACATTTACAACTCACTACTTGTAGAGAGATACAGAGACTCGAGACTCAAAGCTTTAATTCGCAAGAATGCGGCTAAGGGTCCTTGGCTATTCACTGTGTCTGTGGGGTAAGACGGGGTAAAAAGCCCATGGGCGAGTAAGAAGCCCATGCCAATTATCTCATGAAATAAAGCAACTTTCAGTCACATTTTGCCCACGAGACGAATGCTAAACATTAACACTCGTCTCATGGGCAAAATGTGACTGAAATTTGCTTCATTTCATGAGATAATTGGCATGGGCTTCTTACCCGCCCATGGGCGTTTTATCCCGTTTTCCCCTACATGTGATGCAAGTGAAATTGACCCATGGCCAATATTACAATGATGCGGCTGTGCCCAATGGAAGCTGTCTTTACCAGTGGCAGTTCTCCCTACACGCCGTAAAGAATTGTTGGTTGTTGTCACTCCACGGGTGGAGTGAATGTGTGGGTGGCTCCATGAATGGAGCCAAGTCCCCTGAAGTCGGAGTATGGCCGCCCATGTGGCGGGGCCCCTTTAAAAGCAGCCATACGTAATCTTCCCACCCAATTAAGGCCATGCGAAATGTTCATGTGGCACTGGGTGTGCCCCCAGAGCGCTTAAGCTGGGGAACGGAAACAACAAACAACCACATTTCGCAAGGATTAGGGTCTGTGCACATTACACGTAGAAACCTCACACGCATATCCCATCCGCTTATTTCTTACTTTCTTTGACTTATTTAATAATAATAATAGTAATAATAAATAAAGATTCTATAGCGCTCTTCGATGATACAAAATCATCCTCAGAGCGCTTTACAAATATTACGAAAGAATACAATCAAGAAAAAAAACATTATTACAAAACAATATGAAGAAGTATATAAAAAAAAATAAATTTTTTTAAAAACATGCTCACGCCGTTCCCCCCCCCCCCCCCCCACCCCCCCCCCCACCCCTTTCACATACACATTATAGACACCGTTTCAAAAAACATTTTAAAAAGAAGCGTAAAAAATAATAATGTAACATATTTGCGGATAAGCGCATGAGTTTTATGCGTGTAATGTGTGTGCCCTTACACTTTTAGGCCAGACCTAGCTTTCCAGTCTGTCCTTGAATTGAAACGGAGAATAATGCAAACAGGCAAATACGATGGCTTAGAGTCAAAACGGACTATCTTTAGATAGTCCATTGACTTATTACTGATGTTATTGCAAAAACTAAGAACTTTTGTTAAAAACAACTGTAAATAATATAAAATGGGGATTATGCTTTTTTCTTATATCTCCGCAGTCTTTTTTTTATGCAAGTTATTAGTTTTCGCAATATGTTCAATAATACGTCAATGGACTGTCTAAAGATAGTCCGCTTTGACTCCAAGCCATCGAATATTTATACACAGACAGACAGACAGAGAAACGAATCTCTGTGTGTGTGTGTGTGTGTGTGTGTGTGTGTGTGTGTGTGTGTGTGTGTGTGTGTGTGTGTGAGTGAACGCGCTCTGTATCCAGAGGCCAGCTGCGCGGCAGGGCGGTGTCTGAACCAGGCGGTGTGCACCGACAGTGCTGTGGCTGGTTTCACGTGCTCCTGCCAGCCTGGCTATACGGGAGACGACTGTCGACACGGTAATTAGTAATAGTAATTATCATGACCATCACCTTCGTCGTCGTCATCGTCGTCGACAACAGTACGGTTCATCATGGCCCTGCCAGCCTGGCTACACGGAGACGACTGTCGACACGGTTAATTAGTAAATAGTAATTATCATGACCATCACCTTCGTCGTCGTCGTCGTCGTCGTCGTCATCGAGAACAATACTCTCTCTGTGCTGTTTGGAGATTCAACAGGACTGCAGCTGATAGTGACTTGTTCATTTTTCTCTAACATAGGGGAGGGGGAAGGGGGGGGGGGCTCTTTTAAGTGTTTAATACGCTGGTTCTAAGTGCACCTCATGGATTTATATCGCACTTAAAAGAACTTGCTGTGTGTGTGTGTGTGTGTGCGTGTGTGTGTGTGCGTGTGCGTGTGCGTGTGTGCGTGTGCGTGTGCGCGTGCGTGTGCGTGCGTGTGCGTGTGTGTGCGCGCGCGTGTGTGTGTGTGTGTGTGTGTGTGTGTGCGTGTGGTGTGTGTGTGTGTGTGTGTGTGTGTGTGTGTATGTGTATGTGTATGTGTGTGTGTGCGTGCGCGTGCGTGTGCGTGCGTGTGTGTGTGTGGTGTGTGTGTGTTTGTGTGTGTGTTGTTTCACATTTGGGTTTGTGTATATTTTGTGAAAGTATATTTCTGTGTTTATGTTTTGCAAGCTTTTAATTATTCTTAGCTGAAAAACCCCACAATGTCCACCTGTACAGGTAGAACAGATTGACATTTCATCGCCAATGTGTTTGGTTTATTTCAGTTCCCTCCGTGTGCTCCGGGGTGCTGTGTGAAAACGGGGCCCTGTGTGTGGAAGACAAGGGTCACGCCGTGTGCCATTGTCCCCTGGGCACAGAGGGTCACACCTGTGGCATGGGTCAGTCTGCCCTTGTGTGTGTCAAAGTCAAAATTATATTTATAGATGGGCATTGAATAAGCGCATGAAAGTTTTTTTAATTTTATATATATCATGCCATCTATATAAAAAAAGAGAAAAAAGAACAAAAATGCAAGCAAACACAGTATGTAATAGTACTACTAATATGCGTGCGCGCGTATATATATATATATATATATATATATATATATATATATATATATATATATAGTTAAACATAAACAACAAAATTGAAGATCAACACCAAGCCTTCTTTCTTTCGTTTATTTTCTATATATATTAATTTACTCCATTTTATATATAAACGTACAAGAATTGAAGAAGAAAAAACAACCACACCATTAAACTTTCCTCTTATATATATATAGTTTGCTTTGATAAAACTTTGTTTGTGTCCAATGTATCAGTTTGTGAACCTAAGAAAAAAACTCAATAACTTTAATTTTAACTTTACGATTTGTTCTGTGTTCTGAAAATAATAAAAGAAAATAATGTGCTGATTTACTTTTTCTCCCAATGGGGGGGGGGGGGGGAGATAGACAATGCCTATGCAAAGACAGCTGTTTCGTCTTTGAGAAAGACTCTTCAGTCTGCATATCGGCCTGCAAAGAATGTCCACAGTGAACATTCAAACTGAGCTAGAAAACTTTCTTCAAGAGAAAGGTTGTCCTCTTTGCACCAGATTGAAAGTCCACAATAAAAGCAAACCAGCACTTAATTCAAAAGAAAATCTTGTGTAAAATAACAAAAATAATAATGTTCTAAAATTACAATCCCTCGAAGAGAGTAGAAGAGATGGGATGCCATGTTGGTGGATCCAGTGAAGGATTCAATAGGGGAGGTCATAGAAATCGTAGTAAACACCAACATACTCCCGGTGAGGAGGAATGTAGAGAGGTGTGCCTGGATCAGGTAGACTGATGCACTTTCCTTCTTCGAAGTATAATATAAACGTACAAGAATTGAAGAAGAAAAAACAACCACACCATTAAACTTTCCTCTTATATATGTAGTTTGCTTTAATAAAACTGTTTATATATATATATATATATATATACGGTAATGTTTTAAGTTCGAATTTAAGGTTGTTTCTCTGATGAAGGTCACTGGAGACCGAAACGTTTGGAAATAAAAGATTCCTAGTAGTTTTAACAGATGCATTCTTTCCTGATTTTATTATTTTTAGTGTGTGACTCCACTCCACTACACTCCAGATTGCATCTCACTGTGAAAAGAATGAAACAACAAAGTGTGTTTTAATGACTTATTTATATATATATATATATATATATATATATATATATATATATATATATATATATATATGTAGCCTGTGTGTGTGTGTGTGTGTGTGTTGTGTGTGTGTGTGTGTCAAGTCAAGTCAAGTCAAGTCAAGTCAAAATCATCTTTATTGAGGGTTAAAGAATAAGCTGACAAAGCTTTTTGTCATCCTGCCCTCTGTGTGTGTGTGTGTGTGTGTGTGTGTGTGTGTGTGTGTGTGTGTGTGTGTGTGTGTGTGTGTGTGTGTGTGTGTGTGTGTTCTGTTTGTGTATATGTGTGTACGGTGTGGGTGTATGTGTGTAACGCTGATACCTGCTTCACTTCTGATATACATGTATAAATATGCCTTAGTGACCGAGGCCTAGCATACATTGGTGGTGGTGGTGGTGGGGGATACTAAATAATGTACGCAGGTTGAGTTCCCTGTTTTGGTTTTTCTGTTCCTTTATATGTTAATTGAGCTTCTTAAGATTACGAGCATAAAATTATGAACATGTAGTTATCTTGTCTATTTTGTTTTGTTTCTCCAGATCACACGCTACTCCCAGTCAAACCCGCACACCGACCATAGAAGGGTGAGAAAACACGGTGTGTGTGTGTGTGTGTGTGTGTGTGCGTGCGTGTGCGTGCGTGTGCGTGTGCGTGCGCGCGTGTGTGTGTGTGAATGCGTGTTTATGTGAATATGTGTGTGTACATCCGTATGTATTTTGAGTGTCTGTGCTTGTGAGTATGCGCCGCATGTGCTCGTGATTGTGTGCAAGAGTGTCTGTGAATATATGTGTGCACGTGCGTATGTGTGCGTGTGTGCGCGTGCATATGTACGCTATGCATGCGTGCGTGTGTGCCTGGACATGTGACTCCATGCACGTTCATATGTAAACGTGTTATTTTAAGAATGTTGTAAGCTCATGGTTAACACAGTTATGTCTTCATTCGATTTTTGTTGTGTCGATATTATCATTGTGGTTCCTCTTCTGCCAATGATGTCCACCTGCCGTAACCGGCAATAACTGACATATATTGGGGAAAGAAAAACCGCTGCACCACGATATACAATAACTAAAGTTGCAGCAGTGTCCCATATGGCCTTTGGCCGAGATGACGTAAAACATTAATATTCGTTCATCGCTGCGCGGGAGGGGGGGGGGGGGGGGGGGGGGGAATGTCGTACCTTTGCCATTTCTCTGGATGTCACAACGATGTTATTGCATTAATAACATCCTTTGTTGTTGGATTTGTTTTCCTTGTTTCCCAGCCCCATGTGGTGATTCCCTCTCTGGGCAACGGGCACGTGTTGAAATGTGGTCTGAACCAACAGTGCGAGATCCCCGTCATTGTCAGTGGGTGAGTCTGAGGTTCAGTTCTTACCATTCACATTCATGCACACATATACTGTATTTCAATACAATACTGAAGAACCGAATCTAGAAAAAAACCACGTATTTCAGCAATTTTCAAATTGAAAAGAACATTATTTCCGTGTTTATGTTGATGTTTTCTAATAGATATTATTGACATGCTTCATAACAAGGGGTACGGTTATAAATCACGTGATAACTGACAAAAAGCTACCACTGTCAGATTGCTATCATACATGTTTTAGGTCATGGGGGACCCTACAGATGTCAAAATATTGCCATCCAGGTGGTAATGAACAACCCCCCCCCCCCCCCCCCACCACCAACCTGATGGGCTAAATGTGAACTCGGTGAACTTTTTCATTCATTCTATTCTAAAAATCTACTTCAATCAACCGGCAGTCACCTTTAGATTAAAATACCTACCTTTTAAACTTGCATCTCTAGATTAAAAAAAAAAGTATTATGGCATCTGCAAATAGGGCCTACTGGAGAATCTCTCCAAACCTCTATTTAATTTTAACTCTATGACTGACATATGTATAACCACCTGTGCTGCTGCTGTTATTGATTCTTCTTCTTCGATCGCTCAGTTTCCTGTCATATGAGTGCAGATGCGTCATGCTGCCGTTATGCACCTAACTAAGAAATAGATAGGCCCAGCATGTCCGTCTTCGGCTTGGGGAAAATCTTTGTAAGAGTTTCTAGAACAAAAGCAGGAGAATGGACCAGTTAGTAGATGACAGTAAGCAAAGGGAAAAGGCAGAGTCAAAGAGAGTGGCAGATTAGAGGAAGTTACAAGCACAGAACTTCCAGAAGGTGGGGGAACTATTTGTGCGAAAGACCCCCCCACCCCCACCCCCACCCCGATATCCCCACAGGGGCATTGTTGTTGATGAATGTTGTTGACATGTCATTGCTGTTGTTGTCATAGTTGTTGTTGTTGAATGTTGTTGTCGTAGTTGTTGTTGTGTTGAATGTTGTTGTCGTAGTTGTTGTTGTCGAATGTTGTTGTCGTAGTTGTTGTTGTTGAATGTTGTTGTAGTTGTTGTTGTTGTTGTTGTCGTAGTTGTTGTTGTTGAATGTTGTTGTCGTAGTTGTTGTTGAATGTTGTTGTCGTAGTTGTTGTTGTTGTTGTTGTCGTAGTTGTTGTTGTCGAATGTTGTTGTCGTAGTTGTTGTTGAATGTTGTTGTCGTAGTTGTTGTTGAATGTTGTTGTCGTAGTTGTTGTTGAATGTTGTTGTCGTAGTTGTTGTTGAATGTTGTTGTCGTAGTTGTTGTTGTTGAATGTTGTCGTAGTTGTTGTTGTTGAATGTTGTTGTCGTAGTTGTTGTTGTTGAATGTTGTTGTTGTTTTCAGGTCTCAGCCCACCATCAAGGCAGGCCTGGTGTCTCCGGAGCTGACCACCCACGTCCCTCCCCCCACCTCCTCCCCCCTGCCCCCGGGCACCGTGACGTCACGGGTCACCGTCACCCCCACCGCGCCAGGCACACACCACGTGTGTGTGGAGGTCGGGGATAGTAGGTGAGAGAGAGAGGGGACGGGGGGTGGGAGAAGAAGAAGAAGAAGAAGAAGAGAGAGAGTAGTGGAAAACGAAGAAGAAATAGAGAGAGAGGGGGAGTGGACAAGAAGAAGAAGAAGGAGAAGGAGGAGAGAGAGAGAGAGAGAGAGAGAGAGAGAGAGAGAGAGAGAGAGAGAGAGAGAGAGAGAGAGAGAGAGAGAGAGACAGAGAGAGAGAGAGAGAGAGAGAGAGAGAGAGAGAGAGAGAGAGAGAGAGAGAAACATTGATTAATGTTAATAGCTACATAGCCATATGAGAGACAGAGACAGACAGACAAAACACAGGCACAGACAGAAAGACAGAGACAGTGAAAGAGTAAGATAACGAACTCGTGTACATTGAATGGGTAAAAAGTATGCGAGCTAATCCAAGCATGTAATGCAAGCTTAATATTAGTATTAGGGTTTACTGACAAGAGGCAAATGTCCATTCAAACGTTCGATTTCTTTTGACTTTTTGTTTGTTTATTTTTCAGTGGTACCTCTGACTCGGTCTGCTACGTTGTGGAAGTCGATCCCAATAAGGGTACTTATTTTTGTTTTAATTACTCTTTTTTTTTCCTGAAATATAAATAGGAGTAGGAGTGGTTGGTTGGTAAGTTGGTTGGTTGGTTGGCTGACAGGCCGGTTAATTAGTTGATTTATTGATTGACTGTTTGATAGTGTGGCTGTTGGGTTGGCTGTTGGGTTGGTTGGCTGATTGGCTGACTGGTTGGTTAATTGGTTGATTGATTGATTGACTGTCTGATTGTGTGGCTGTTTGGTTGGTTGGTTGGTTGATTGGCTGACTGGTTGGTTGATTGGTTGACGGGTTGGGTGGCTGTCTGACTGAGTATGTGGATGATTGGCAGATGGGTGGGTGGGTGTATCAGTGAGTGGGTGCATGGATTGATGAATGGTTTGATGGGTGTATGGATGGATAGGTGGGTGGATTGATGAATGGTTTGGTGGGTGTATGGATGGATAAGTGGATGGATTGATGCGTGCATGTATAATCAGGTATGATAATTTTCAGAGGATTCTCTTAATTCAGAGAAAACATGAATGCAAAAAAAAAAAATTCAGAAGGGGTTTTAATTTTGAGGAGATGCCCTTTTCTCAAGTTTGAACAGTTTTACATATTCATCTTCAGTTGCCCCCTGGTCACCATAAAGGGCTTTTGATTACACCCAGAGGCAACATCTCTTCAAACCCTATGATATTTCAGAGAAAAATGCTTTCCCTCTATTACCATGCCTTGATAATTGGGTGGGTGAGTGGATGGATTGATGGATGGATTGTTGATTGAGGGTCGTTGAATGGAATGACTTTTGGGGTTGATTGGTTTACTGACAGTAGATTTGTTTTATTATAGTTTATGTGGTTTTTATTTGCTTCTATTCTCGTTTTCTTGCTAACATGCTCGATCAATTGATTGCATCACTGCTTCGTTTATTGATGCATGGGTTGATTGATTGATAGTTCTACGGAATTCTGATGGATGGATGGATGGGTGAAATTTGATTAATGAATTGCCATGTTGATTGATTTATCAGTCCAGCTGACTGGCTGAGTAAGTAACTGAGTGAGTTGATTGATTAATTGTGTTGATTATCATTCTACCATTCAGCGATTTGCTTTTCTTATCGTTGGTTAACTTTGTGATGATTGTCTGTTGCAGCACCCACCACTCCATTCACTGTAAGTTGCCGTAATATTGCTTTAAATGGGAGTTTTGGTGGTGTGTGTGTG
>CM065684.1:59906785-59909285 GCA_017654935.2 Phymorhynchus buccinoides
ATTATCGTCACAATGGGTCGCATTGGGATCGAATCGTATGCAGTGTAGGAGCCCCTTAACTCTTTCACCGCCAAAGTCGCATTTTAGCACCACAGTGATTTAACACCTATGTCACTAAAAGGCGTCAAATTGGGGTCTATTATCCAAAGACCCTATTGTCTTAGTTTTGGGAAGTAAGGATAGACCTTATTTTACATATGTCACAGAAGAATCCCCAATACTGTAGATGGATTTTGTTCTTTACCCAGGTACATTTAATGGAACATTTTGGGTTGAAATATGGCTGGTGGTGAAAGGGTTAAAGGGCCAATGTGCTGTCATTCTGTGGTGATTGTTTCCACAGGGGAACAAGTTTTCTGGCGGTACCCCGGCTAACGGTTCCAGCATGACACACCGTGTCACCTCATGGCTCTCACAGTCGTGATGACATCACCGTGTCAGGATTGGGAGCCCTCATGGCTCTCACAGAGAAACCGGGTGGTGCTAATAAATGGTAGGTAGTGTATTATATGATGCAGAGTAATATCATAATAATGTGTTGTAGTGATGCCACACCGTGTCACCTCATGGCCAGGGCTCCCAGGGACCTCCATTTGGGGGTCTATGAAGTACTAAAGTTCTCAAGGACCCTTTAAAAGAATGTGCAGGGGGTCCCAGGGATGCATTAGAAAAATTATTTTTAGCATTCGCAATGCCACTGGGACATGAAGGAGTCCCTGGGACCCATTGCTTTGCGGGACGATTGGGTAGAAGCCTGGTGGTGCTAATAAATGGTAGGTAGTGTAGTATATGATATAGAGTAATGCATTAATGTGTTGTTGTTGTCGTTGTTGTTGGCTTACCCTGGCTAAATGACTCCAGGGATCATCCCAACAGCCGAAGCACTTGAACACTGTGGTACAAATGCACCAGCTAGGGATGAGAACATTACGTGTGTGACCGTTTTTTGATTACCCCGCCACGTGGGCAGCCACACTCCGTCTTCGGAGAGAATGTGTTGTATTCTACTGTTTTGGGTTGTGTTATCTTGGTCAGCTTATTATTTGGTATTATGTACTTTATAGTCACAGAGGCGCCCCACCCATTTTTGGCTCACTCGTGTCAACGACACGAATTGAGTCTATGTTCTCATGCCTCTTCGGTTTTCCGGGTGTCTGTGTGTGTGTGTCTGTCTGTGGTAACTTTAACGTTGGCTTTTTCTCGGGAACTACAAGGCGTACATTGTTCAAACTTTGCATACACGTAGATGTTTATGCAAGCTTTCAAGAAAGATTATTTGCATATTAAAATTTAAAAAAAAATGACTATGACCTTTGACCTTTTACATTTGATTTTCGTCTTGGCCATATCTTTCACAATTTTGCAGTTAAATTACCGAAATTTGGCGTGGTGGTGTATTAGCCTAGTGTGAAATGGTATGTACAGTGACTTTTACTTTTTTTTATTTTTATTGAACTTTTTTTTTTACATTTTCAAATACAGAACATAAACATAGCTAGGCAAAATAATACAAACCATATGACAAAAATACCACAACACATACACATACAAACACATACGTCTGCACATATTCACACACACACACACACACACACACACGTGAACGCGCACACACAGACACATATACACACATATACTACATGTTTTAGGTTAAATAAATAAATAGGTACATTCAATAATCAAACTTTCAACACGAGCTGGACGTTGCAAAATGTTAGTCCACTAATTCTATGACAGGTTATCATTCTTTTTTTATATATGTTATTTTAAAGAAAAAATCTGCAAAAGACAAGGTTCAATAAATACCTCAATGTCACACACAATGGCTGGTTGTTGTTTTTCAAATACAGCATTAGCGATAATAATAGTATTATCCAAAAATAGACACATAAAAATACTAGAAATACTGAGTTAGTTAGTTATGTTGCACAGGTTTGGGTATAAGACAGCAAAAGGCGTGAGAAAATAAATATGGCAACCACTTGGTAGAAAAGTCATTGTATTCTAAGTTCAGGTACGCAATGTGTTTTTCGATTCTGTAACGATAATTCATTTTTTTCAAAAATACTGTCACCCGCGGAAGGCATCTTTGTATTTTGCATGTGTATATGTAATATTTTGCAAACAATACAATGAAATAAAAAACTGAATCAAGTTTAATATTTATGTCAAAACCCAGTAATATAAGTGTTTCTGTTAGTTTTAGATTTTCTGCATTGAAACATTTGTCTTTTACTATATTCAAGAATGTGTCCCAAAAGTCTTTAATGTGTGGACATTTCCAAAACATATGGTCAATACTGTCCTTGTTTGTGCCACAAAAACTACAATTTTCATTCTGAACAATTCCCATTTTTATCAGTATCACATTAGTACCCAGGCATCTGTGCAAAATTTTAAGTTGAAACCATTTTAGTTTAATATCTTTTATTTTGTGTGTAAATAAGAAGCATGATTTCCAGTCGTTATTAACTGATAATTTTAAATCCCAAGTATTACA
>CM065684.1:59914285-59971785 GCA_017654935.2 Phymorhynchus buccinoides
AAGTGAAAAAAAAAATAGCGTTTTATTTCTTGGTTGGTAGATACGCGGCAATTCGTCCTTGGTAGTTTTTAATGCTATTTGGTTTTCAGACGACCCCTGTGCCAACAACGGGCAGTGTCAAAATGGCGGGCGTTGTATCCCGGATGCGAAGAATGGCGGCCGCCAGTGTCTGTGTGCTAAAGGGTACACGGGACCTCAGTGCGAAAATGGTGAGTCCACAGATTAGAGTTGCTTACCTCCATTACTCGGTCAAACACCATAGCAACAATGCAACAATGGCGTCGAAACTTGAAACCGCAGGATGCGAGTTAGCGACTTGCAAACATTGTTTTAGACAAATTAGGGGTGGCAGTGGCCACAAACTGATAACTTGCAAACTGTGACGTAAAAATATAAATGACATAATTTTTTTTAAACTTACGCGCGGTGTTCTAAGTGCTGTATGTCTGCTCAAACACACGAGTCGATAGGCTACGAGAGCTGATGGTAGAGTGACTCCCCCTGTTTGACCTATTGAATTAGGCAAGATAATTCCCATACACCATTAAATTACTCCCTTTAATTATTTCCGAACAATTCCTATTGCTGCACATCTACTTCTTGTTGTCTTCTTGTTATTTATGTTGTTGATTTTAACATTTTCTCTAAAAAAATATATACAATCTCTGATTGGTGAAAACGGTAGGCATTGAGCTTAGCATTTTTAGTTGAGTCGCTATTGTTTATTTGTGGAGCTGTCAATTGTTTTTCTGTCAGTTTTGTTTTTGTCGAAGTCCAAATCGTCACACAGACGATGCTTGTTTAAAGCTGTAATAAGTCATGTGTACAGTTAGCAACAAAATACTTCGCTTACGCTTATTTTATGTATGTTTGGTCGTTCGGAGAAAGCCTTTTCAGTTTGATAGCTTTCCGCATAGAATCCTGCCATTCACTGAACATTGAAATCAATAAGAACAGGATAGTGCAGCGGACAGTTTTCTGTTTATTTAAAAAACGATTTTAAGTCGTTAGAATTATTTCCAAATCTCGGGTCCTTCCGATGATTTCAAGATATCTTGTCTTATTTATTATTTAACAAAAAAGGGCACACACACATGTACGCGCAAGTTCCGCGCGGAAATCCATGCACAATGCGCAAAACCCCCCAACAATCTGGAAGTGAAAAATATGAAAGAGTGTGCACATTACACGGCGGAACCTCATGCGCAATTTGTTGTTGTTGTTGTTGAGTGGAGGTTTTACGTCCTCATGGCGGAAAGCCCTTAGGGCAAATGCCAAAGACACCAACACCACCATGCGCAATATGTTGTTGTTGTTGAGTGGAGGTTTTACGTCCTCATGGCGGAAAGCCCTTAGGGCAAATGCCAAAGACACCAACACCACCATGCGCAATATGTTGTTGTTGTTGTTGAGTGGAGGTTTTACGTCCTCATGGCGGAAAACCCTTAGGGCAAATGCCAAAGACACCAACACCACCATGCGCAATATGTTGTTGTTGTTGTTGAGTGGAGGTTTTACGTCCTCATGGCGGAAAGCCCTTAGGGCAAATGCCAAAGACACCACCACCACCATGCGCAATATGTTGTTGTTGTTGTTGAGTGGAGGTTTTACGTCCTCATGGCGGAAAGCCCTTAGGGCAAATGCCAAAGACACCAACACCACCATGCGCAATACCATCCGCTTATTTCTGATATAAGTGTATGGGGTTTCCGCACGGAACTTGCGGATTACGGATCTAATGTGTGTGTGTCCTAAGTCGGATCTTTTCCAATTCATGTGCCAACTATGCATGTTCAGAAGCAAACCGTCATGTTTCAGTGTCCGTTTCGTAGCCTTGAACTCAGTAGGCCTAAGTGAGAGAAAGAGGTCGATGCCATGTACGTCATAGCTGGCACAGTTCAATAATCAATAATAGTGAGCCTTAAGTGTTGCTTCACATGGCGTTATTGTATGTGCGTATGCGTGTGCGTGCATGTGTGTCAAGTGTATGTGTGTGTATGTGAGTGTGTGTGTGTGTTCGTTCTTTATTTTTACATCTGTTCACCCGTAAGTGATATTAGACACACACACACACACACAAAAAAAAGTGTGTGTGTAATTAAGCCTACAGCAGAAAGCTATTGAAGTGAGACTGTATGTGTATGTACTTGTGTGTGTGGATGCTTGTCTATGGGTGTGTTTATGTGTGCGTACTATATGCGTGCGTGCCTCTATGTATGTGTGTGAGTGAGTGATTGTTTGTGTGTGCACGCATGCATACGTATTTGTGTCCCACAGACGCGTGCGCCAGTGGTCCGTGTGCGAATGGCGGTCAGTGCATGGTGGACCCAACAGACGCTGCAGTCTACCACTGTCAGTGTCCCCTGGACTTCACTGGCCCTACCTGCGACACACCTGTGACAACCACTACCAGTAAAGCATGCTTAAGCTCTTCGGCTTTTTATGCAACAAATCACTGAATGTATTTGTAACCCACAAGCGCCAACTCCTACCAGTAAAGCATGCTTAAGCTCTTTGGCTTTTTATGCAACAAATCACTGAATGTATTTGTAACCCACAAGCGCCAACTCCTACCAGTAAAGCATGCTTAAGCTCTTTGGCTTTTTATGCAACAAATCACTGAATGTATTTGTAACCCACAAGCGCCAACTCCTACCAGTAAAGCATGCTTAAGCTCTTCGGCTTTTTATGCAACAAATCACTGGATGTATTTGTAACCCACAAGTGCCAACTCCTACCGGTAGAGCATGCTTAAAACCTTTAGCTGTTTGTGCAACAAATCACTGGATGTATTTGTAACCCACAAGTGCCAACTCCTACCAGTAGAGCATGCTTAAAACCTTTAGCTGTTTGTGCAACAAATCACTGGATGTATTTGTAACCCACAAGTGCCAACTCCTACCGGTAGAGCATGCTTAAAACCTTTAGCTGTTTGTGCAACAAATCACTGGATGTATTTGTAACCCACAAGTGCCAACTCCTACCGGTAGAGCATGCTTAAAACCTTTAGCTGTTTGTGCAACAAGTCACTGGATGTATTTGTATCCCACCTGTTACAACCACTACCGGTAACAACATAATAATTCGATGGCTTGGAGTCAAAACGGACGGACTATCTTTAGATAGTCCATTGACATATTATTGAACTTATTACGAATACTATTAACTTGCATTAAAAAAAAAGACTGCAGAAATATAAAAAGCAAAACCCCCTTTTTAAATTTCTGCAGTCATAGTTTGATACAAGTTATTAGTTTTTATAATAAATCCAATAATACGTCAATGGACTATCTAAAGATAGTCCGTTTTGACTCCAAGCCATCGAATTGCAAATTGCTCTCTGCCTTTTTTATTTACGGACTTTCTATTTAAGATGGATTTGAAGTGAAGAATTTGTGTTCCTTTCATTGGCGTTGGTTCTTGACTCTGCCTTTTCCCTTTGCTTACTGTCATCATACTGTCTTTCTGCCTTACCTGTCCATGTTTCTGCCCATTTTCACGAAACACTTTCAAAAAGATTTCCTCCAGCCGAAGTCGGACAAGCTGGGCCTAACTATTTCTTAGTTAGGCGCATAACGGCAGCATGACGCATCTCCGCTGATAATTGACAAGAAACTGTCTGAGTGTTCGAAGAAGAAGAAGAAGAATTGAAGTTGGTCTAAGCAAGTGTATATTCATTTCAAAACATATTCACACATGAAGATATTTAATTAACCCTTTCACCGCCAGCCACATTTCAGCCAAACATTTCCATTAAACTTACCTGGGTAGAGAACAAAATCCATCTGCAGTATTGGGGATTCTTCTGTGACGTATATAAAATAAGGTCTATCATTATTTCCCCAAACTAAGACAACAGGGTCTTTGGATAATAGACCCCAATGTGATGCCTTTTAGTGACATGGGTGTTAAATCATTGTGGTGCATAAATGCGACATTGGCGGTGAAAGGGTTAAAGCAAGTACATGCTCGATGCTTATTGCTCCTTACATTTACATTACACAATTGACTAAATAGATGGAGACTGCATTTAAGCCAAGTACAAAGATGAACAAAAATTTAAATATTATTGAAGTGCATTTTAATATTACACACAAAAAACTAAAGAAAGAAATAAAGCTGAATCTGAAAGAAAATGAGAAACAAAAAGGACACCGAAACTTGCCATGCAACCATTTCGTTATTTGTAAGAATGATTTCAAACCGGGTGATCCAGGAAATTTGAGTTTGAAAAGAAAGTGTTTGGTCCAGTGGGACGCCAAGATTGCTCACAGATGCAGAAGTCTGAATAAGAACATTCCTTTCCTTTGTGTATTTTGTTTAAATCATAAATAAGCGTCATTATGCAGTCTGTTTTGTGATATTACAAGTTTTTTTGTTTTTTTCCCCTTTTGATTGCGCTATTGTCTGTTTCAATTTTCGTATCTTACTTATTTTGTCACTGTTTACTCATGCATTTTTGTGAACAGCTTGTTAAATGAAAAATTACTCTTTTTTAAATTTTAATATACGTTAAAAAGACCATAACAGGAAAATAGTGAAGAAGAAAGCAAACAAAACAATAAATATTATGTCTGTTGTGAAACCTAATAACAAGAATGGTTGTGAAAAGGGATTAACAATTATTTTTATAATGTTTTGTATACGTTTAAATAGTTTTATTTCTGTAATTCCTTTATTTGCAAACAAAACCTTTTGGTATATAAACAATAAGCGCAGAAACCTTTTTCCAAGTTCATCTTCAGTACGATGAAAGTGGAAGCTCACACTAAGATGAAGAACATGACATTTGACTTTTTTTGTGATTCCAGAGAATCCTGTATCAGAGAATTCCACACTGCAGCTGAACACCGCAACCAGTCCTCCAACTGAACAAACATCAGCAAACTCTCAATCCACGTCAGCAGTTGTTATATCCACATCGGGGAATACCCAATCAACGTCAGGAAATCCTCAATCTACATCAGGCAGTTCCCAATCCACATCAGGATATCCTCAATCAACATCGGGAAATGGTCAGTCTGGAACAACTGCATCAGGAAATGGTCAGTCTGGAACAACTGCCTCAGGAAGTAGTCAGTCTGGAACAATCGCTTCAGGAAATGGTCAGTCTGGAACAATAGCGTCATCAGGAAATGGTCAGTCTGGAACAACCACATCAGGAAATGGTCAGTCTGGAATGACCTCATCAGGAAATGGTCAGTCTGGAACAACTGCATCAGGAAATGGTCAGTCTGGAACAACCGCTTCAGGAAATGGTCAGTCTGGAACAACGGCACCAGGAAATGGTCAGTCTGGAACAACCACATCAGGAAATGGTCAGTCTGGAACAACCGCTTCAGGAAGTGGTCAGTCTGGAACAACCACATCAGGAAATGGTCAGTCTGGAACAACTGCATCAGGAAATGGTCAGTCTGGAACAACAGCATCAGGAAATGGTCAATCTGGAACAACCGCATCACGAAATGGTCAGTCTGGAATGACCTCATCAGGAAATGGTCAGTCTGGAACAACAGCATCAGGAAATGGTCAGTCTGGAACAACAGCTTCATCAGGAAATGGTCAGTCTGGAACAACAGCATCAGGAAATGGTCAGTCTGGAACAACCGCATCAGGAAATGGTCAGTCTGGAACAACCGCATCAGGAAATGGTCAGTCTGGAATGACCGTATCAGGAAATGGTCAGTCTGGAACAATCGCTTCAGGAAGTGGTCAATCTGGAATGACCGCATCAGGAAATGGTCAGTCTGGGACAACAGCTTCAGGAAGTGGTCAGTCTATAACAACCGCTTCATCAGGAAATGGTCAGTCTGGAACAACAGCTTCAGGAAATGGTCAGTCTGGAACAACAGCTTCATCAGGAAATGGTCAGTCTGGAACACCTACATCAGGAAATGGTCAGTCTGGAACAACAGCATCAGGAAATGGTCAATCTGGAACAACAGCTTCATCAGGAAATGGTCAGTCTGGAACAACAGCTTCATCAGGAAATGGTCAGTCTGGAACAACTGCATCAGGAAATGGTCAATCTGGAATGACCGCATCAGGAAATGGTCAGTCTGGAACAATCGCTTCAGGAAGTGGTCAATCTGGAATGACCGCATCAGGAAATGGTCAGTCTAGAGCAACCGCTTCATCAGGAAATGGTCAGTCTAGAACAACAGCTTCATTAGGAAATGGTCAGTCTGGAACAGCTTCATCAGGAAATGGTCAGTCTGGAACAACCGCATCAGGAAATGGTCAGTCTGGAACAACAGCTTCATCAGGAAATGGTCAGTCTGGAACAACAGCTTCAGGAAATGGTCAGTCTGGAACAACTGCTTCATCAGGAAATGCTCAGTCTGGAACAACTACATCAGGAAATGGTCAGTCTGGAACAACTGCATCATCAGGAAATGGTCAGTCTGGAACAACTACATCAGGAAGTGGTCAGTCTGGAACAACTGCATCATCAGGAAGTGGTCAGTCTGGAACAACTACATCAGGAAGTGGTCAGTCTGGAACAACAGCGTCATCAGCAAATGGTCAGTCTGGAACAATGGCATCATCAGGAAATGGTCAGTCTGGAATAACCTCATCAGGAAATGGTCAGTCTGGAACAATGGCATCATCAGGAAATGGTCAGTCTGGAACAACCGCATCAGGAAATGGTCAGTCTGGAACAACCGCTTCAGGAAATGGTCAGTCTGGAACAACCACATCAGGAAATGGTCAGTCTGGAACAACATCTTCAGGAAATGGTCAGTCTGGAACAACCACATCAGGAAATGGTCAGTCTGGAACAACCGCTTCAGGAAATGGTCAGTCTGGAACAACCACATCAGGAAATGGTCAGTCTGGAACAACATCTTCAGGAAATGGTCAGTCTGGAACAACCACATCAGGAAATGGTCAGTCTGGAACAACCGCATCAGGAAATGGTCAGTCTGGAACAACCGCTTCATCAGGAAATGGTCAGTCTGGAACAACAGCTTCAGGAAATGGTCAGTCTGGAACGACCTCATCAGGAAGTGGTCAGTCTGGAATGACCACATCAGGAAATGGTCAGTCTGGAACAACCGCATCAGGAAATGGTCAGTCTGGAACAACCGCATCAGGAAATGGTCAGTCTGGAACAACCACTTCAGGAAATGGTCAGTCTGGAACAACCACTTCATCAGGAAATGGTCAGTCTGGAACAACCGCATCAGGAAATGGTCAGTCTGGAACAACTGCATCAGGAAATGGTCAGTCTGGAACAACCACATCAGGAAATGGTCAGTCTGGAACAACCTCATCAGGAAATGGTCAGTCTGGAACAACTGCATCAGGAAATGGTCAGTCTGGAACAACCGCTTCAGGAAATGGTCAGTCTGGAACAACCGCATCAGGAAATGGTCAGTCTGGAATTACCGCTGGAATTACCGCATCAGGAAATAGTCAGTCTGGAACAACCGCATCAGGAAATGGTCAGTCTGGAACAACCACATCAGGAAATGGTCAGTCTGGAATGACCGCATCAGGAAATGGTCAGTCTGGAACAACCGCTTCATCAGGAAATGGTCAGTCTGGAACAACAGCTTCAGGAAATGGTCAGTCTGGAACAACTGCTTCAGGAAATGGTCAGTCTGGAACAACCGCATCAGGAAATGGTCAGTCTGGAATTACCGCATCAGGAAATGGTCAGTCTGGAACAACCGCATCAGGAAATGGTCAGTCTGGAACAACCACATCAGGAAATGGTCAGTCTGGAATGACCGCATCAGGAAATGGTCAGTCTGGAACAACCGCTTCAGGAAATGGTCAGTCTGGAACAACAGCTTCAGGAAATGGTCAGTCTGGAACAACCTCATCAGGAAGTGGTCAGTCTGGAATGACCACATCAGGAAATGGTCAGTCTGGAACAACCGCATCAGGAAATGGTCAATCTGGAACAACCGTATCAGGAAATGGTCAGTCTGGAACAACCGTATCAGGAAGTGGTCAGTCTGGAACAGCCACATCAGGAAATGGTCAGTCTGGAACAACCACTTCATCAGGAAATGGTCAGTCTGGAACAACCGCATCAGGAAATGGTCAGTCTGGAACAACCACATCAGGAAGTGGTCAGTCTGGAACAACTGCATCATCAGGAAATGGTCAGTCTGGAATGACCTCATCAGGAAATGGTCAGTCTGGAATTACCGCATCAGGAAATGGTCAGTCTGGAACAACTGCATCAGGAAATGGTCAGTCTGGAATTACCGCATCAGGAAATGGTCAGTCTGGAACAACTGCATCAGGAAATGGTCAGTCTGGAACAACTGCTTCAGGAAGTGGTCAGTCTGGAACAACCGCATCAAGAAATGGTCAGTCTGGAACAACAGCTTCTGGAAGTGGTCAGTCTGGAACAACCGCATCAGGAAATGGTCAGTCTGGAACAACCGCATCAGGAAATGGCCAATCTGGAACAACCGTATCAGGAAATGGTCAATCTGGAACGACAATATCAGGAAGTGGTCAGTCTGGAACAACCGCATCAGGAAATGGTCAGTCTGGAACAACCACATCAGGAAATGGTCAGTCTGGAACAACCGTATCAGGAAATGGTCAGTCTGGAACAACCGCATCAGGAAATGGTCAGTCTGGAACAACCGTATCAGGAAATGGTCAGTCTGGAACTACCACATCAGGAAATGGTCAGTCTGGAATGACCACATCAGGAAATGGTCAGTCTGGAACAACTATGTCAGGAAATGGTCAGTCTGGAACAACCGCATCAGGAAATGGTCAATCTGGAATGACCGTATCAGGAAATGGTCAGTCTGGAATGACCGTATCAGGAAATGGTCAGTCTGGAACGACCGTATCAGGAAATGGTCAGTCTGGAATGAGAGTATCAGGAAGTGGTCAGTCTGTAGCAACCACATCAGGAAATGGTCAGTCTGGAACAACCAACACCCCTTCCTTGACTGGGACAACTTTTGACCAGCTGCAGTGTGCCGCACGTAAGTAATGCACTAGGTGTGGGGAATTAATGTGCGATAAAATACTAAGTTTTCATTCTACAGTGTAATCTATACAGTCCACTCATCAATTTGGTTAAGCTGATGGTTATTGTTAAAAGAAAATAATAACATGTTTTAACATAAATGCTTCTGTGATGATACACTCCTTTATCAACTTCCTGATCGCTTCTCGGCCTTTTGGCTAGACAGTGATTCAGGAACATACATTTTTGTTTATACCGTGGTTGGTTTGTTCAGCCCGTCGATACGCGACGTTAAACTGAACTTCCATCCACACTCCTTTAAGAATTGTTTTAATGTAACTATAGAAAACCAAAGAGTCTGGAGAATCTATTTCCCAGTGTTTAAAAGTATAGTTGGGAGAGACATAGGTTAGAGATGAACTACTGTGTTTAGATATGTTCAGTCTTTTAACTGTTGTATAATGTATGTGCAGCTTTATTGTGTATTTATTAATTGCTTCGTTCTTTATAATAAGAATCAGGTATTAAGCCCCATGAAAGTTTAAGGGGATATGGAAAATGTTGTGAATCGTTTATGAGTGTGAGTATAGACACAATTGAAATACAAAGATAGAAATAGTGAGGCGAGGGGAGATGATAATATAGTAAAGTAAGGAAAGGTAACTCTCTCTCTGTAGTTAACTCCCTTCACCAAAGTTATTTATGGCACCAAGTCGCCTAGCAAAGCATAAACAACAGCCACATTGAGACACACCAAGGTTCATCCTCTTGAATTAATGTTGATTTGTTTGTGCACTAATTCTCTCCACCACTGTTGTTGTGTACTGTGTGAGTGATGGTCATATAGGCAGTCCTGGGTCATCCTTGTTTGTGCACTAATTCTCTCCACCACTGTTGTTGTGCACTGTGTGGGTGATGGTCATATAGGCAGTCCTGGGTCATCCTTGTTTGTGCACTAATTCTCTCCACCACTGTTGTTGTGCACTGTGTGAGTGATGGTCATATAGGCAGTCCTGGGTCATCCTTGTTTGTGCACTAATTCTCTCCACCACTGTTGTTGTGTACTGTATGAGTGATGGTCATATAGGCAGTCCTGGGTCATCCTTGTTTGTGCACTAATTCTCTCCACCATTGTTGTTGTGCACTGTGTGAGTGATGGTCATATAGGCAGTCCTGGGTCATCCTTGTTTGTGCACTAATTCTCTCCACCATTGTTGTTGTGTACTGTGTGGGTGAGGGTCATATAGGCAGTCCTGGGTCATCCTTGTTTGTGCACTAATTCTCTCCACCACTGTTGTTGTGTACTGTGTGAGTGATGGTCATATAGGCAGTCCTGGGTCATCCTTGTTTGTGCACTAATTCTCTCCACCACTGTTGTTGTGTACTGTGTGAGTGATGGTCATATAGGCAGTCCTGGGTCATCCTTGTTTGTGCACTAATTCTCTCCACCACTGTTGTTGTGCACTGTGTGGGTGATGGTCATATAGGCAGTCCTGGGTCATCCTTGTTTGAGCACTAATTCTCTCCACCACTGTTGTTGTGTACTGTGTGAGTGATGGTCATATAGGCAGTCCTGGGTCATCCTTGTTTGTGCACTAATTCTCTCCACCACTGTTGTTGTGCACTGTATGAGTGAGGGTCATATAGGCAGTCCTGGGTCATCCTTTTTTTAGGATGAACCTTTGTCTGTCTCAATGTGGCTGTTGTTGTTTTGTTGTTGTTGTTTTTTTGGCTGTTGTTTATACTTTGCTAGGCGACTTGGTGCCAAAAATAACTTTGGTGAAGGGAGTTAATTACAGAGATAGTTACCTTTCTTTACTTTACTATAATTGAAATACAGATTACTTACTACTCACTATAGTATCATAATGTCTGAGAAGAGAGAAAAATGCATACAAAATTCCTTTTTATGACAAAGCGGTTGGATATTTTTATGAGAACGCGTTTAGATACAGTGGTTAATGAACAGCACTGTCAGTTGATTATACATTGAGTTTGCAAAAACATATTATTTGCATCTGATTTTGCAATACAGGTTTATAATTCAAAATGTTTAAGGAATTTGATTTTTAACGGAAATAAGTGTTATTTACAAATAATACGAACCTTCTTGTTATGTTTGTTTGTTTTACAGAGAAGGAAGCTTTCGTAAGTAGTTTTTTTTCTGTTTTGGATTGGTTGGCTGGTAGGTTGGTTGGTTTATTGATTGGTTGGTTGGTTTGCAGACTGGATGATTGGTAGGTTAGTAAAACTGCTGGTTCGTTGGTTGGCTGAATGGATGGATTGATTTATTCTGACGTTATCCTGTTTAGCGTTCTGCAGCAAATGCCCATCAATAGTTTTATCATCAATACACATATTCATTAAGATGCTGTGTAGTTTGGAACATTTTTGTCTAAAGTTATAGACATATTTATCTTTAGCACAAGGAACAAATAAACATTTATCTGCAGATTGGTGTTCTTCCTCTTTCAATTTCCAGCATATACATTATTCCTTAAAACATCTGCAGAAAGATGAGTGGTAGATGTGATGCATCTTTCAGTAACCATGTCCCTCTTTTACTTGATAATATACTGACTCTCACTTAAAAACAACACCAACAATAAAGAATATAAAAGCAGAAGCATGAACACATTATCAGCCAAGTAACATTGTTAGAGCTAGGGGCTTCACATGAACGTGTTGTTCAAAAGTGTTCTTCATCCATGACTCTGCTTTCGTTTCTTAGACAGTTAACATGCGTTTGCTGTGCTCAAGAAGCAGTCAGGCTGCATGCAACTATTCTAGTTGTGCTTTGGCGGTTGTTGTTACTTTTTTAAGGGCATCCCAAGGGCGAATGTGCTGGATTTGTATTTTGTTTTAATAAAAGATGCTCAGAAACTGAAAACATCGTCTGCTAAGACGAGACATTGAATTGGAAATGACGACACAGACCTTGAATGTGACGGAAGTAGAATCGCATGATGCCAATGTCAATGCGCTCATGTTGGGCACATAAACTATGTCAAACTGTACCTTTCATTGATTTCCTCTGCCAGACTCTGTATACTTTAAAATGGCTGCACAAGTCAAAAGGCTGAACTCCAGCAATAAAAAAAACAACCTCTGAGAACAAGAAGAACGATTGTCGTGCCCCAATCACTTCGAACTACTTCTTGAGTTGACGTCAGTGATTTTTCCTCTATGTCATAAGCTTTGTACGTCATAAGTCTAAAATGTTATCGAATACACCCCAGTTGAAATTCGATGAACGAGTCGGCATCAAAAGGCCTACTTCAAATAAAAGAAATTATTTCAATATCGGATTCAGACGACTTGGAGACGAAAAAGACATAGCAAAAAAATGTGAGAGAAACGTTTTCTTCAAACTACAGTAGTCGACAAAAGCATATTTTTCCATGTGAGTCGATTTGAAACGATTTTTCATCAAAAAGAGCCCGAATATATCGCATATGATAAGATATGAGTATGCGTTATATTGTAGTCGCTATTTGAGTACATGGAGGAGGAGAGGAACGAATCATTCTTTTCTTTTCAAAAGCGAAACCCCACCTTTAACATAAAGTTGAAGAAACAGTATGTAGTTACACATATAGAATAAATGCCTCACTCGACGCTCAGACTCATGATTGTTTGCGATAACGTTATCAACAGCACCCATGATCCCAGACTTTGTCTTCGCTTTCTGTTCAAACCATGGACAAAAGTTTTGATTACAAAAAAATCGTTGCAGGCTTGACGTTGTTAATTGCGTGCTCCTTTGTATCAATTATCTCATGGTAGTTCAAACATTTTCCCCCTCAAAAATGTGTACAGGATAATTGCCTACCATACTTTTCTGAAAACTGTATCAAAGTGAGGAAGGCAATTATAGTACACGCCTGACGATGTGTTTTTCACAACGTTGTAGTATTATTAGGATTCTCCCCTTTAGGGAGAATACTATTGTTATTATAATTATTGTTGTGGCATCCAAGTTCTAGCTCGTACACGCCTGACGACGTAGTTTTCATAGCGTTGTCGTCGTCGTCGTCGTAGTAGTAGTAGTAGTAGTAGTAGTAGTACAGTAGTACAGTGTAACCTCCCTAATCAGACCTTCAAAAATCAGCCCAAAATGGTCTTAACAGGGAGGGGTCATACTATGGAGGCGGACACTCAGTAGTCCAGATATGAAGGCGGGAAACTGGTGAATGTTTTTGGGTCACATCTTAGAGGAAGTCTTAATAGGGAAGGTCTTAATAGGGAAGGTCTTAATAGGGAAGGTCCACTGTATAGTCCAAGCTCTTGCTTCTGGGCAATTATCTTTCATGTATTTCTAACATCGTAGTAGTAGTAGTAGTAGTAGTAGTAGTAGTAGTAGTAGTAGTAGTAGTAGTAGTAGTAGTATCCTAGTTCTAGCACCTAGGCAATTATCGTACACGTCTGACGATGTATTATGTTTTCTAAAGTCGTAGTCATTGTACTACTAGTAGTAGCATCTAAGTTTTAGCACCTGGGCAATTAGTGTACGTGCCTGATGATGTATTTGCCTTATGCATAGCGTAGTAGTAGTAGTAGTAGTAGTAGTAGTAGTAGTAGTAGTAGTAGTAGTAGTAGTAGTAGTAGTAGCAGCAGCAGCAGCAGCAGCAGCAGTAGTAGTAGTAGTAGTAGTAGCAGCAGCAGCAGCAGCAGCAGCAGCAGCAGTAGTAGTAGCAGCAGCAGCAGCAGCAGCAGCAGCAGCAGCAGCAGTAGTAGCAGCAGCAGCAGCAGCAGCAGCAGCAGTAGTAGTAGTAGTAGTAGTAGTACAGTGGAACCTCCCTTATCAGACCTTCAAAATCATCCAAAATGAGGTCTTATAAGGGAGGGGTCTTATATGGGAGGTACTTTTAATACTTACAAAGAAGGGCAATGTATCAGAGAAGTAGGTCTAATATGGGAGGGAGTCTTATAATGGGAGGTCTTATAAGGGAGGTTCCACTGTAGTAGTAGTAGTAGTAGTAGTAGTAGTAGTAGTAGTAGTAGTAGTAGTAGTAGTAGTAGTAGTAGTAGTAGTAGTAGTAGTAGTAGTAGTAGTAGTAGTAGTAGTAGTAGTAGCAGTAGTACAGTGGAACCTCCCTTATAAGACACATACCCCTTATAGGCTCTCTCCCACTTAAGACCTACTTCTCGGAGGCATTGCCCTTCTTTGTATTACCACAATGACCTCCCTATAACAGCAACTCCCTCCCACATACGACCTTATTTGGGATGACTATTCAAGGTCTGAAAAGGGAGGTTCTACTGTTAATCATCCAAGTGTTAGCTCCTGGGAAATTATCACGCGCACACGCACACACACCTGACTCTCTCGACACAGAGGAGGGCGGCAAAGGCGGGTCGCGTGCGCTGCGCGTGCACCAACCCCCACACCAACCGGACGGTCACGGTGGTCCGGCCTCGAGCGACCAACGGGCGACTGTGGTGCTGCGGCCTGGTCAGTTCGGCCATCTCCGTGGGGGCTATGGGGCTGGTGACCGGGGTCGTCGTCCTCGGGAAGAAGCTGAAGAAGCGGCTGACCAGGACTGGACCGTCCCCTACTGTGGGGTTTTCCGCTACCAAAGGATCCGGGTTTCAGCAAGGGCAGAGAGGTGGTCCTTACTGGTATGGCGGGAGACGTTAGTTAAGGTTATGTGTACACGCTAACAAAATTCATAAAATATCCCTATTTCACCATGGCACCCTCCTCCATTTCTCGGTTGTTTCCATTTTGTTCAGTTTTGCCTGTCTTACTGCAGATTGAGTACTTCATCCTCTATCGTTTGCTATATTTGACACTTATTTTCATCCATTTACATAATTAAACACATCCATTCAATAATAGTAGAAGATAAAGGCAAGACGGAAAAACGGTGGGTCAGTGGGTCTCCAAGGACCTGCCTGCTACACTGCTCTACGATTTGGTTCACAACGATCCGATTTTGACATTTGCGATGCATGATTGACAGTGACATTCTAATTGTCTGAAGAAATTTGATGAAATCCTACTAGTTCACTATGTTTGTAGTCTCCAGTAGTACAGGAATCTGATCAAATATATTTTGTATGCGAGTAATCTTGCCGACATGCCTCTATCATATTATACGGATTACAAGGCAACTACTTTGTCCAGGAATGGGACTAAGGTGTATTAAATGTAACGTGACTGGTAAGTTGTTAAGAAATTAAAGAAACAAGATTCAAAGTTTGAGTCTAACTTGGGGGGTGAGTTTCATAAACACAATGCCTTGTAATACGTAAAATACAGACATTATTAGTTTATGCATATTGACTCACAACCTCCAACCTCCATTTATACGCACACTCTTACGCTCTGTACTTCCATGTCGAATACACATACACAATTTGGTTTGCAGTTGCTTCCACGTTTAGTGAACATTTGTGTAGCATTAGATAGTGAACATTTGAAATACCAACATATGAGAACTAGATAATGAGCGAATGAATTACCGAAATAAAATAAAACACAGTGATGAAACAAAGTATCGATTGAGCATGACATAAATTCCGTTTGCTCCGAAAATATATCAACAATATGAACAATATGACATACATTAAAATGTTATAGGTAAATAAATTATTGGTCTAGACATGAAAATCTGAACGAAATCGTAAAACCCACCTTACTCTGCTGAGGCTTGGTGGAAAAAGAATGATCTAGAACTTTGTCGTTCCCTTCTCTGACTAATCACGTGACAGGAAAATTTAAATAAGCCTAGCGGTTCCAGTCCACAGGTAACAAAACATCTAAGTTAAAATTACGCGCACACACAAAAAATTCACTGCTGAAACATTTCTTCTTCTTTTTTAATTTTTTTATCGGACATTTCATTTGGTTCGTGTATTGCTGTCTACGTGAATATAGTGAACGAAAATAGTAGTTTTTCTTTTAGACGGAAATATTTCACGTGAATCATGTGATGATTCACAAACATCGTCGCAATCGCATCGTATTGGGGTCAAATCGTATGCAGTGTGGCTGGCCCTTTGATGGTGGCAACATACACGTTGCTATGTTTTCTGCTGTTTCCCCCAACAATGGCGACACGGTGATGCCATTGTAGTAATAACGGTCAATGTTCGCGTTGTTATTGTGTACTATTTCCCCATGACAACTCAGGGTTATACTAGTAAAGGTCTCTGTACCCGTTAGCATCTTTCACTATTTCCCCATAGCAACACATTGATATGCAAGTCATATTATTATGACTGTGTTGCCATGGGGAAGAGTGAAGAATGTTCACGTGTACAGAAACCTTAAGTATATTACTAGCAGTATCACTGTGTTGCCATGGGGAAAGTGTGAAAATACCAACGTGTATTGTGACCCTTATTTGACTTGCATATTACTGTGTTGCCACAGGATAAGTGTTAAAAATAACAACGTGTGTTTTGACCCTTATTATGGCTTGCCTGTTACTGTGTTGCCACGGGGAAAGCAGAAAAATAGCAACATGTATGGTGACCACAAGTGGTCTACTAGCTGCTTAGAAGCTAAGCCTAATCTGTGGCTAGGACCTGGGTTGTGTGTGAGGTTTTCTGTACAAATGGAACAATAACTCGAGGGGTATAATTATGCTAGAATGTGCTATCATTCTACTCGGGGAGAGAACTGGAATACACTATCACAAAATGGAATAAAGGAGGTCGATAGAACCTTGTGGCTTTCACCCGAGTACACTGATTGTACCTTTAGGCATATACCCCTTGGATTGTGTGTTGTTGCAAACCCTTTGGTTTTTATGTAGGGGACACTTCAATCAATCAAATCTTGTTTTGACCTCCTCCGAGCTGCACACAGGCACATATGGGACATTTGTTAGTATTCTATAGCTGCTCTTCGCTATCAGGTCGCCCAATATAATAATAAAAATAATTTCATGACTCTGGCTAGGGAAACAAACCTACTCGATTCCAATTAAAATGTATCAGGACATACATTTATTTTAAATCCAAAAGGGGGGGAGGGGATTATAAACAATATCCACATGCTTGTAAAAACTGTATAGGAAAAGTTATGTCATGTAGGGGACACTTATTGATATAGTACCTCTTAAAGGCACAGCCGGAGTATCATCGTGTGGCCGCATTTTGCCTTCCTGCTCGTCGTTCGCTACTCTTTACCCTACCATTTTCCCCTGTAGCGCGGGCAGCAAGTGTCGGACTACCATGACCCGATTCTACGGATCGGGTTCTTTGGCGTTAAGGATAGATATGTCTATCTCAAGGGCACTTTCAACGTGGATACTGCTGCAGGAGGTCTATGACTGTATACTGTAATTATAAAGATAAGGTTTATGCTTTCGGTAGTTTTGGCTTAATAGCAAGAATACTTTTTTCTTCAAAAGGTACGGATTACAAGACATGTTACGGAATTTGTGCCACCTAGTTACTGATATCGTATCGGGGGTGGGGGTGGGGGGTTATAGCACTATTTCAATGGTAGGATGCTCGTGACTTGGCTTTAGCCATAGGTCATTCTTTCTTCTAAATGTTCCAGTTAGTCTCTGTGACGTCAAAATAAATCTTATGTCATTTTCTTATCAAACGTTTGAAGTCACTTAAAACAGGCTTCTGAATACTTTAGAGTGGTTGTGCCATTGAAAAGACGTAGGAGTAGGATGTAGGAATCACGTGGCAGTGGTACGAATTGCATTACTTTGGACCAGTTATTTTTGCTTTGAATATTTTAATTTACAAAATGGACAACACTACAACACTGATCCTAACACTTTAAAGATTTGTTGAGTGGCATTTAGAGTTTTAATTTTTGTATTACTGCATTGAATAACATAAAAAAAGCATAACCCAAAATAACAGATGCTGTTAAAATGAAATTTCGTTTGCCTTGCAAAGGGTTTTCCGCTTTGTTGCATCTTCTTCTTCTTAGCTATGCGTGCCCACAATCAACACTTTGATTATTTTGCCACAGAACCGGGGAGGTTCTATACCACTTTTGCTTTTGCCGGAAGAAAGGCTCAAGGCCTGAGAAGAAATAGTGTGACAAAGAGGGGATAGATAAAAGAGAACCCTAAGCCTAGCCAACTGTTGATCTGCTGGGTTGTTGGAAGAAGGGGTAGTGGGGATGAAGCGGAGGGGAGGAGGAGAAGAAAAACGGGGGGGGGGGGGGGGGGGGGGGGGGTATTGTAGCTTGTTAGTCCGATGACCCCAGAGTGGGGCCATCAGACGTGGCGTCTGCAGCAGGAGGTTGTCCACTGAGGTGTTGTCAGACTCTGGTCGCGAAGCCCTCTGGGGTTCTGGCCTCAACTGCTGCTGGTGGCAGGACGTTCCACTCCCTGATGGTACGTGGGAAAAAGGAATTGCATTTTGGTTGTGACAAAATGTTGCCCTTCCCTTGTCCAAACGCAACACACAATTATTAACCCTCAATCTTCTACCGTCTTCTGGGAAACTAGGTGGTACGAATTGCGTGACAGGTACCATATCAATAAGTCTCCCCTATCTACTCAATGTGAAATTAACATTTTTGATTTATTAAAATTTTGAAAAAAAGGAAAGATAAACAGACATTTACATTGTTGGCGTTGACTGTCGACCAATTATCTCTCTCTCTCTCTCTCTCTCTCTCTCTCTCTCTCTCTCTCTCTCTCTCTCTCTCTCTCTCTCTCTCTCTCTCTCTCTCTCTCTCTCTCTCTCTCTCTCTCTCTCTCTCTCTCTCTCTCTCTCTCTCTCTCTCTCTCAGTGTCTGTACCTCTGTCTAAGTGGCGTCTATCTCTGTCTGTCTCCCAACTCTGTCTCAATCAGAGAGAGACAGGTACTGGATAGACAGACAGGTAGGCAGACAGATAGGGAAAAAAGTAGAGGCAGTGTAACAGTATAAAAAAACAGACGAAGAAAGCAAAGACAGATAGATACAGATAGAGCCAGACACAGAGAGAGACAGACATCCCAACACAGAACGAAGAGACAAGACAGGCATAGATACAGAGAAAGGAAGGCAGACAGATGGGAACATACAGAGGGAAAGACAGAGCAGACAAACACATAGACAAACAAACGGAGCAGAGGTGGAGAGACAGTCAGAGATTGAAAGAGCGATTGTTCGGGCCTTGTCCGACGATGCTTCCTCTCGCACGCACCTGGCAGCTCTGCCACGCGGTGAGAATGGGGGAACACTCTTGCGAAAGAGCGAGTGGTTGCATCGTCGGAGTTTGCCTTTAGTGTCACGTCCGTGTTTCCAAAAATGTAATGCTGTTGGGGTGGTGGGTGGGGGTATTATCTGGGAATCGTTGCCCTTTTCGCGTTGGAACATGGATGGCAGAAGAACCCCGTTCAAAGGCTTCGTTCGGCCTTTTACTAAACTGGCTTTTATCATTCTTCGTTGACGCTAAGTAGGGGGCCGACAATAACGTCAGAGCTGTACAATAAATGGTTTTATACAATAATGCAGCATCGTGTTACAGCTTAGTTGTTTTTTTAGTGGAAGATTTTGACTCTCAACCTTGGGGTCATTATTTTGCACTGGCGCTTAGACCTTCCCCAACGCCAGTTGTCCTCAAATCCTTTCGGCGAGAGAGTGGGGGTGGATCCTGGGCAAGGCCTTTGCCTTTGCCTTGCCTTTGCCTTGCAAAGATAATTAATTCTAGACCATCCCTCCAAAATAGCAGCTGGCCCCTCTGCTATGTGACAGTCATGGTCGGAAACGACACACTGTCAAGCATACTGTGATACATTTATATAGAGGGCCAGCCACGTGTCCACTAAAATCGTACAACTGTACGATACGATTCGATCACGTGATCTCCAAGAACAAGTGTGATTGGCGCATCTAGATCACGTGATCGAATCGTATCATACAGTCGTGCGATTTTAGTGGACGTGTGGTTGGCCCTAATTAAGCCTTGCAAAGCATCAACGTCCACAAGACGGCTAATGATCATTGAAGGCTTTTATCTAACGACCTGCTGTTGATTCATTTTAGGACACAATCAAAGATCGAATTTTGTAAATATTGTAATGGTAAATTGCGATGACATCGAAATTTTTTTTTGGCTTATAAGCTTAATTAGGAAGACGGATTTATGTTTTTAAAGGTGTTTTTCTGATGATAAACTTTTATTTTAACCTTGTTAAGTGTTGTAGAAATGTAATGATTTTATATTGTAGTTCATTTTGTTATTATTCTTATTGAACAAAAATATTACAACTATTCTGTGAGGTGTTTTGGGTGATTTCTAATCGCGGTAACGGTATTGTAATCGCGGTAATGTTTTGTTCTAATAGTTTCATAATTTGTCAACGAGTTTTTGCTTATGCTTTGCAGGATTATTTTTCTATTAAAGAAATAATTTCTGATTTTCATGTTTCATGTCTTTTTTTTATCTAATGATTATTTTGCTCTAAAATGGGAGTTTGATTTTCTTGTGATTGATATTTGAATAAAGAATTGAAATGAATATAGTTCAATTGCATTGTCTCTTTGATGTGTGAGCGTTTTATTCAGATAATGAAATACCAATGTCTGTGTTTTGATTTTTCGCGTACGAGTTTGTGCAAACGTTTTTGAATGTAATCTGTAGTGTAAACAGTTTTGCAAAAATGTCACCATTGCATAGATGTAGAGAAAAACAAGACTATGCTTTTATGAATGTGTATGTACTTTTTTTTCAAGTTTTCCTTATATTGCTTGGTAGTACGTTTCGACAAAAGAAAAAAAAGTCTAAGTCTAATATTTCTAAGACCTTTCTTTATTTTGTTAGGCTTTAAATCCTTCCATTTAGGTGAGAGTAAATGATATTTTAAAACACAAATATTGTGTCCATGCAGTGTTCTTTTTTTTCTGTAGTTACATCCCATCACTAGTGATTGGGATAATTAGTTCTCTGCATTTTTTATGTTTAAATTTGATGTATGCATATATAGCTTTTTATGTGTGTGTATGTGAGAGAGTATACTAGATTGTGTAAGGTTGGTTTGTGAGGCACTATATACCGCTATGTTTCTCTCTGCTGGTTATGTGTGTAATGTTTCATTTGGAAGTAGTTACATGTATTATGTAACAATTTCATGTACCCCCTGGGGGGTCTGGAAATAAACTTACTTTGACTTTGACATGTGCTTTTAGAGGCCGGAGGTCACACAACCAGAGACAGACATAGACAGACAGATAATCACTTTTTTCCTCTTTTTTGCCAGTTCCTAATAATTATTATATTATAGCTGCAAACTCTAGTTTAATTCACCCTTCTCTTTAGTCTACAATTTATTAACGTTGTTCTGGGGGAGCTGAGCAATTTGAGAAATGTTAAGATAAATATAAACAATGCATTACCTGACATGATACAACTTAACAATCGCAAATAACATTAAAAGCCATCGTCGTTAATTTTAGATACTGTGTAGATGCGTTTTGTGTATCTGCAATCCTGTTGTTTTCGTTTTGTTTAATTGTTTGTTTTTAAACTTTAGAGTAACGTTCCTTTTTCGGGCATTTTATTTTACTCATGCCGGCAGGTTTCTTTACATTGTAACAGGGGTTTAGAGGGTTTCCCTTTGTACACATGTTGTTTACATTGTACTGAGCCAGGAACAGACCGATAATTAGACAGACAGACAGAAGCAAAAAGACAGACACTTGTATTTCATCACATCACCACAATAGGCTATAGGCTGTGAACCTTTTGCCCTCATTAGTGGTGATTCTTTGATCAGCTATCAATTGTCTCGTGCTAAATTGTTTATGCTTCTTCTTAGTGTTTTGTAACAAAGCTTCTTCTTCTTGATGTCTTTCTCTCAACATTTGTAAAGCGCTCCGACGATGACTTTCTCACCAAAGAGCGCTATATAAGTTGTATGTGTTATTCATTATTATTTGACCCGTGGATTTAATTTGTGGCGTTAGCGTATCACTAACACTTAACTCTGCCTTTCAGATAAGTCCAAATTGGGTCGAAAATATAATTGTTTGGCTAATTCTGTATCGATGTGTGTCAGGTCTCGAATCGGTCAGTGAGTACTACAGGTCTGATCTGAGGCACTGAGTCTACCTTGGCGGAAGTTTGCAGTGGAAGTTCAAAATGTATCTCACTGAATTTCTTGCATGATGCTGATGTTGCTGTTGTTGTACCCTGGTAAAAGACTCCAGGGATCATCCGAACGGCTGAATCACTTGAACACTATGGTACAAATGCACCAGCTAGGGATGAGAACATTACGTGTGTGGCCGTTTTTGATTACCCCGCCACGTGGGCAGCCACACTCCGACTTCGGGGAATATGATGCTGATAAATAAATGTATTTGGTTCTAGGGGTCGACAGCCGATGGCATTTGAACTACAGTCTCCAGTTTTCAGACCAGTGACTAGTTCCTTGGCTCAGATTTGCAGTGGAGGTTCAATGTAATTAGTATGTCTGCATTATTTTGGTGATATTAATTAAAAGAATTGCATACGTGGTTTTAGAGGGACTTCCAGTTGACGGTTGTTAGAATACAACTTACGGTTTTCAGGTAAATTTTCTTGTACCGAGTCATGCTACACATGTTTGTTTTTTCGGCCTCGTTTAAAAACAGTCCAGAGACTGACCCGAACTTATTAATTGTATTTAGCCAGACACATACGTACCTTACCCATTATGGCCACTTGGCCTGGGAACGAGGAAGAAGAATCCAGGCTTCCTGATGATGGCTTCCTATAGATTGGGAGGTAAGTCCGAACCCCCTTTCCTCCCCCCAAAAACAATTATAAAAAGAAAGAAAAAGAGGCGAAAATCTATGACCATGTAATTTAAAGCCAGTGGTTTACCTTTTTTCTCCCAGGGGAGGCCTTCGGTGCGTCTTTTACATTCGTCCCCTACCCACCCAGCTATTGGAACCACCCCTCTCTAAGCTGACTGATCCGACCCTGGCGCTTACAATGAATCAAGATTTATGGAATCTACCAGCCGCCGTGGTGTAGTGGTTAGCGTCGCGGATTACAGGCTGGGAGGTCTTGGATTCGAATCCCATCAGAGGCGATGTTTTTTTCGGTCCTGGACCGACTCTTACCCAGAGTGAGTGGCTATGGGCTCAGTGGGAAGACTTAAAAACACACAGTCGAGCTTCATCCGTTTAACGGATGCGAATCTGAGAGTGTTGCTCTAATATCAAGACCAACACTGCAGGTGTCTGTAGTTCTCGGGCCTGGTTAACGCTGGGATATCATTATGAAAGGAAACGTAGAATACAGCCCTGTCATGCAGTCTCAGACCGATACGGAACTCCATATCATCATCATCATCATCATCATCGTTGTCATCCGCCTCATTTCCATCAATCATTAACTATCATGGTTACCTGAGTTTCGGTTTCCAATCCAGTCTGTGCCTTGGTGCGTTCAGGTCTAAGTCATGGGGATCAGTGTGTTCTGGGGAGCGACTGAGAATAGTGTCGCCAGTAGGGTGCTTAGTAGGTGGTGTCCTGAACACGCTCAGCTGAACTCCACCGAGGTGACTCAGCAGCAGTGCAGTGTCTCCTCGGTTGGATGCCTCCTGACGGCCTAATATAGATTCGCTCCCTTGGACTGGTGGTCTCAGATTCTGCGACCTGAACAAGCCGCGAATTGGGATTCGGAATGAGCGGCGTGGGAGCAACGCCACTGTACGACCCAGAAGATAGGACAGCAAAAAAGAAAAGAAATAAAGATTTATGGAATCTGACCACATGACGTCAATTACGTAGAAAGACAGGCAAATAGATTAAGAGCAAAGACAAAGGCAGAAAGACACATTCTCGTACTCAGTACTTCATATCTGCACTTAGGCCTACGAACTCGAACATAGTTCATTGTTAACAGAAAGGTGGGGACGTCAAAGACTAATAATAGGAACTTCTCCTTGTTGTTGTCGAACGCTGTCTACACGACCAGTCCAGTTCTGGTTATGAACAGTGTCCTTTTCTGCAGCTCCTGTGGGCTGCCATAGAGTTTGGACGACAGAGCCACCTCCACTGGCCACACTTCCTTTCTAGATGTTTCATACATGAGGCATCTCTGCGGATGATGCTCTGCGGTCTGATCTTCTTGTCCGCAAGGACCAGCAGGAGAGGGCATCAGCTTCAGCTTTCGGAGCGTGTGACTATTCAGTCTGTTGTGTCCAGTACCAAGCCTCACCAGGACAATTTTCTGCTCTCTGGTCAACAGGCGATAGTCGTCCTTTGAAAGTGTTGGCTTTGCGGTTGTCCTGATGATGCTCCGCAATTCGCCGAATGCGATGCTGTTGTCACAGTATTTGGATAGGAACAATATACTGCATAACACACGAGGCGTTTTGTTTCCAGTGTCTCAACAACGCACGATGGGTTATCCAGTACTGTTCGATACATTTCACGCTAGGTAAGAAGCTTTGAAGGTCAGGGGTTCGAATCCCGTCAGATACCATACGAAAACAAAATGTAATAGGAAATATGCTTCCAGGAATTGTGCGGTCCGGACCCCTTCCTACGTAAAGAGTTATTCCCTAAGCACTTGATTGAGGGTCGGGTGAATGTGGAATGGGGGCTAGGGGTGGGAGTTGGGGTACATATGTTTGGAGACCTTCTTTTCTCCAGCTCTCCCTTGCGTTTCTGTGTAGGGCTACATTACAGACAGTAAGATATTGACCACAAGCTTGTGAATATTTCAATTCTAAACGCGATATTTCACACCCTCAAATCTGTATTTTTGTGTCAAAATGTGTGCTCGCGGCTGTTGTTCTACAGTAAAATCCAGATGTTTAGGTTGTAAATGTGGTTTGATGTAAAGAAGAGGCATTTGAGAATTCATACATACTGTTATTTTTTTTATCAAACTGTCAATTAATGTGAAGACAGGAGTGATGTTCCTTCCCGATACCGTACAATTTCATACAAATTTGGGCAACGTTTGGGCTGTGGATACATTAGGTTTTCTTTATGTTTTGCCATGATTTTAATAGAAAGGAGGATTGCGTTCCCCTTAAGGCATCATCGTAATATGACGTCAATTTGTGGATCTCCACTTCGCTATTGGAAAAGAATTAGATCACCAGCATCTGTTAAAATGTTTCTACTTCCACTGTACCAACTCTCTTGTTTGTAACTGAAAGCGTTTTCTAGACGCAAACGGATTTCTGAAGACTATGACACATTGGTCATTGCGTACCGGTACGGGTCAGTGCGTACCTTAGATGCGGGCCATCGCGTTCTGGAGCTAAAAACCGAACTTTCAGCTTAACGTGAGTTCTTTTCAAATGATAAAAATATGTAAACATTCAGCTTTCTTTTACTGTCAAAAACATTTAGACTTTGTCTGTATTTAGATCAAATGAGACATAAGACAACCCGAGACAGTGATCTCTGCTCAAAAACATATTTTTATCTCTTTCACTCCGTCGATCACTCAGACAACCTCCTGTCATATGAGTGCAGATGCGACATGCTGCCAAATCTAGGTTCGAGACTAGATCAGTTGAGCAATACACATGTGCGTGTGGACGCACACACGCGCGCGCTTAACGCACACACACACGCACACGCGCACACGCACACACACACACACACACACACACACACACACACACACACACACACACACACACACACACAGACATGCGTGTGCACACATGCAGAGAGAGATAGAGTCGTGGTTTTTTTTAGATGTTTCTAAATCTAAAATATGTGTTCTAAGTGAAAAGATCTAGTTCTAGAATCGAGATATACAGCCTAGATGTAGATAATCACATTCTCTCTCTCTCTCTCTCTCTCTCTCTCTCTCTCTCTCTCTCTCTCTCTGAGCCTGCACGAGTGGGTGCATTTATGTATGTGACGTGTGTGGAAATTTCAATTTGCACTGTTGTTTTGTTTGCATAAATAGTTGTGTTTTTTTTTTAGCTTGTTTACTATAATTGAATAACTGGCGGGTGCAGTCAATATGATGATCCCTTTTGTTTGTTATATTTTTATAATTATACTTTTCTGCTTGCTTTGATTATTAGTTAATTTCAAATCACGTGTCCCCTTGCCATGAAGATTGTATTGTCAATGGCAATTAAAACATTTCAAGTGTCAAGTGTCTCTCTCTCTCTCTCTCTCTCTCTCTCTCTCTCTCTCTCTCTCTCTCTCTCTCTCTCTCGTTGATGATAGATTTATATGGGTTAGAAAGAGGAATGTTCAAATGTTTTAGCAAACTCCTGCACCTGTCTGCATTTTACTGCTCAATAACCACATTGCTTCTGGTTTCTACCTTTGTTTTTAAATGTGCTTTCAATATGGCTGAATAAACAATTCAAGGGGAGCAACTCTGAGTGTCTTTTGGGCTGATTTCATACACTAAGATTATCTCCTTCGGATAAGCCAAAGTTGTCATTTAGAAGGCCAGTTATTTTAAAATATAAAGTTGCATACCCAAATTCTAATAGTTGGACTCTGCCGTAGAAAAAAGTTTATATACAGTAACTCACATAGCAATTAAAAGTTTTCTTTCAGAAATCGGAAATAAAATTTACGTCTTGGGACCATTTGTTAATATGGGTGATGGGGGTAACAGTGAATGGAATTTTCAAGTTGTTCGGTGTTTCTATGAGAGGATCAAATTCAAGTTTAAGAGGGTCACAGGGGTTGAAGAGATGTTCCACAGAGAGAATATCATTACATTTACAAACAACATATTTATGCTTACAGTAATAAGATTATGTACGTAGACGATAGATGAGAGATATTATTATCGAGGTACTGGCAGGAACAGCCCCAACCCCCCGAACAAAGTCTGAGTCCCAGGAGTTGGCCTGGGCATAGGCCCTTAATTCATTGGCCCACTCCTGGGTGGCTGCCTTCTTGGGGATGCCCTTTGTTTGTGTTGAGGACAGGCCAATGTTGACTGACTGACCAGATGCCGCTTGTTTGGCCGCCCGGTCAGCCTGGTCATTGCCGGAGATCTCACTATGTGAAGGGATCCAGGAAAGTGTCACATCTGTACCCTTGATTCTAATTCGATGTATGACACTTAAGATTTCTTGTATAAGCTCTGTGCGCGAGTGTCCTCTAGATTCCAAGGCATTCACAGATGACAGTGAGTCGCTTAAGATGCACACGCTTACTGGGGGGCTGGGAAGATTTTCAATAAAAACACATGCTTGTAAAATTGCGCATAATTCAGCGCTAAGAAATATTGGGGTTGAGTTTAAAAGTCTTAGTAATTTTAAAAGAGGGAATATAAAAGGTACAACCTATGCTGCTATCATTTAACTTCGACCCGTCTGTGTATATTAAAATATGTTGTTGTTGTAAACCATACACTTTCTCCTTTGCCAGAGCTGCTAATACGTGTGGGGCGTCGGCCTTGGAGGATACCCCATGCACGAAAAGCTTTCTTTCAGGCCAACTGCTGTTTTATTGTGGCCTATATTGTTAATTAGTTTCAAAGCAGGTGCTCGTTGTGCATGGAAAGGCAAGCGATGTTTTACAAATTACTGATCAATAGAAAGCAAAGCACAGAATTGACTGAAGTCGATTGTGTTGCTGTGAACACAATCATTTTATGTCTTTTACTTAAACAATAAGTTTACTGTCGGAGAGAGAGAGAGAGAGAGAGAGAGAGAGAGAGAGAGAGAGAGAGAGAGAGAGAGAGAGAGAGAGAGAGAGAGA
This sequence comes from Phymorhynchus buccinoides, assembly GCA_017654935.2. NCBI lineage: Eukaryota > Metazoa > Mollusca > Gastropoda > Neogastropoda > Raphitomidae > Phymorhynchus > Phymorhynchus buccinoides. The sequence goes on from CM065684.1 coordinate 59,941,849, forward strand.
GAGAGAGAGAGAGAGAGAGCACTGAGAAACTGAAAAAACCCTGCTTCTCTCTCTCTCTCTCTCTCTCTCTCTCTCTCTCTCTGTGTGTGTTTGTGATGTGATTTTGTTCGTGAAAGGGTTTGCGTCAGCCTGCCTGCGCGAGTGTTATGTTGTGTGTGTGCGTGTGTGCGTGTGCGTGTGCGTGCGTGCGTGCGTGTGTGTGTGTGTCTATTACGCAAACTTACATGCTAAGTATTGCATGAAACAGACAGAATGAACTAGCATAATTATGTGTGAGTGCACGTATCCACAGATAATATTAATGCTCTCTCTCTCTCTCTCTCTCTCTCTCTCTCTCTCTCTCTCTCTCTCTCTCTCTCTCTCTCTCTCTCTCTCTCTCTCTCTCTCTCTCTCTCTCTCTCTCGTGTTCTGTCATAGTGTGTGTTTGTCATGTGTGTGTGTGTGCGTGTGCGTGCGTGCGTGTGTGTGTGTGCGTGCGCGCGTGTGTGTGTGTTTGGGGGGGGGGGGGGGCTGCCAAAGAGATAGAATGTGTGTATGGATATGGAGTTTATATGTATGTTGTTTGCGTATTTGTAAGCTTAAGTGTATGCACATACGACTGTATCTACTCAGGCGCGCGCGCGTATATCTGTGCATGTGTGTCTGCGCGCGCGCGCGCGCGCGCGTGTGTGTGTGTGTGTGTGTGTGTGTGTGTGAGAGAGAGAGAGAGGGAGAGAGAGAGAGACCTTTGGCAATAACATTGAAGAACAATAATCATTATGTTTTGCTGTTTTGTTAATAAGTATCTGCCTGAATAATGTACAGTATACGTGTTTTTTCTTCTTCATTTAGTCCCGTGTAACTGGTTAATTAGACCCCAAAGAAGTGGGTAATCACACGCTCGGATTCATACACACAAACGCAAGCATAAGCGCACGTACACACAACTAAATGTTTCCGTAGTACGGAAACCCCGTGAATAATTAAAAGAAAGAAGGAGAAAAACAAGCGCACGCGCTTACGCACGGAAACGCGTCCATTTATTTGTTCGTTCTTTCTTTTACTTACTCACGGGGTTTCTGTACGGAAACTTGTGTGTACGTGCGCTAAGCATGGAATGAAGAAGAAACCCCCCAAAAAACCATCAGAATCAAATTAATACGCTCACCAGTTGGAAGTTCAGTTTAACGTCGCGTATCGGCTTTCGCCATGTACGACGGGCTGAACAAACCAACCAAGGTATAAACAAAAATTTATGTTCCTGAATCACTGTCTTAGCCAAAAGGCCGAGAAGCGATCAGAATTCTTTCATTCTGCTCACCAGTTCTATCACTGGTCTATTTTATAGGATGCCAGCCCGAGTGACGTTGGGGAAGAGGTAGATAGCTGGTAAGGCCCTAAAACACTGGGCTTGGCTGTGTGTTACCTAGCTTTAACTCTATTAGAACTTGAGAAAGAGAGAGACAGAGAGGGACAGAGAGGGAGGGAAAGACAGAGAGAGAGTGTGTGTGTATATGACTGAGAGGCGATGCTCCACAAAACAGTTGAAACAATGCTTGCCAGTGAATGAAAGACCAGGAATAAAGGTAGGGCACGGACGGACAAACTCGCGAAGATGAAGACATGTAAGCACTGCACACGAGGGTTACAATGACACCATTATTTTGTATTATACGGGACAACTAATACGAATAGTGGAACATACCTTCTAGTGGGGAAGTTATTACAAGAACCATACGACACTTAAGCCCATTTGACTTAACTCAATCGTATTGCCCTTAATAAATTGATTATCCAACTATACGTTCTTCAATTCACTAACCATTTGGCTTAATCAGTTCACCAGCACAATACACTAACCCCACACTATACACCACAACCTTAAACAAAAAAATAAACTTACCTCCCCACCAAAGAAAAATCTTCCCCGATCTTCGCCCCCCCCCCCCCCCCCCCCCCCCCCCCGCCCTTGTTTGTCGCTATCACTTATCTTTTATAGTGTCCCTTAATTCATCTTATCTACCCACACATACCTCATGCATTCTAATTGCATTCTAAACTGTCCCAAATGTCATTACTACTAACATGACTGCACTGCAATGACATCGCTCTCTTTATACTCAACAATTAGAACTAGCTCGGATTAAATGACTAACTCTGCTGCTCTGGCACATTCGCCCTTTCCTACGTGCAGTTTTGGAATGTGCATGTAAGGTCAAAAGCTCCTGACTGTATTGTGATATTTGTATTTACATAATTCAACGCCAGTGTTACTGTCATACTATGTCCGTCTATCTTTGCGTCTGTCTCATTGTCTATCTGACCATCCCTGTCATAGTTATGTAAGTAACTCAGTGACTGTAAAGCGCTTCAAGCTTTTTTGTCTAATACCAATGCTAAATCCTATGTATCTATCAATGAAGAATGGTATAATGTAACGAGACATAACCCAATGGGACACAACACACTCTAAGACTTACAGTCCATGTCCAGCTTCCCGAGGTTTGACTCTTCACGTCCAACAGAGCTATCCAATAACACCAATATGTTCACCATGTCGCAGCACAGTTCTTCGCAGTCCGTTAGCATCATTACGAACACATCGGCTCCCCAAGGCTGCCTCACGGTGAGGCTCAACGAGCTGGAATTCCTTCCTTGGGACAATCCAGACAACATCGTCAGCGCTGAAGTGGAAGCCACCGCCAGACGACTGAAAGACGCCATTTTGCTTCCTATTCTCTTTCTGATTGGAGGTCCCGCTAACGTCATCAACATGGCGGTGTTTTACAAACAAGGGCTGCAGGAACGGGTCAATCTGTGTCTCTTCGCTTTGTCGCTAGCTGACGAGCTGTATTTAATCCAGACCATGTTTCTGTATGGCGAGCAGCTGCACTTGCAGTTCACAACCCGAGAAGTCTACGGGCCTATTATGACATTCATGGTGAATCATAACCTGTTGGGTTTCTTTGCTTTCAACTTCGTGTCTCAGATTCTTTCCGCTATCATCGCCAGCGAGAGGTGTTTGTGTGTCCTTAGTCCTCTGAAAGCTCAGAGAATGCTGCCAACTAAAGCAATGGCGGTCATGATAGTCATGGTCTATGTTACTGTAGTGGGTTTGTACTTCTTCGTGGCTTCCCGATATCGAATCGGTTGCGTTTATGATCAGTTTTCTGGCGTGAGTTTCAAAACTGCCATTGCAGGAGAGTTTTATCAAAATCACGAACAGTTGATCAATTACTTAGACAGCTTTGTCTACGGGGCTGCCATTCCAGGAGTCGTGGTCATTGTGGTGACGACAGCCACCATTTTGACGATTCTCAAATTACGACAAATCGTAACATGGCGGACGGAAACCTCGTCAGCAATCTCGGCACGGGAAGTAGCGTTGACCCGGATGTTGATCGGGAGTTCTCTGCTCTTTATCGTCTGCGTCACTCCTATCGGGGTTTTCCGGTTCGTGTTTCTCTTTATGCCAGAAATGAACAACGGTAGGCGACATCAGAATTTGTATCTGACCAGTCTGTGGATTATGGAGACAGTGTCTTACATCAATTCCACGTTCAATTTCTTTGTCTATTTAGCTATGGGCTCACGATACCGAGAAACGTTGAGGTTGTTGTTGTTCAGGCGAAAGGAGAAAACTTCCAAGGAAATTATACTATAATGGTTGTTGACAACATCATTCTCGAGTCATTATTATCAATAACAACCCTTTTGGGGACGCCATTAAAGTGACTAACTATTCCTTGTGAATGCGGAGCATTAGGGCAAACAAAATGGCGGTGGTACGTACGCCTGTAATATCTTATTACATAATATAAAATCATGCATCTCTATGAATCGTGCAGGCTGGCTTTAAAACAATGTTTGAAGTGAATTGTCCCTTTCAGGGCCTTTGTCAGGACAACCCGAGGGATCTTCAGACGACTGCTGCTTTCATGCGGGCAGCTGGCATCTCTGTTTGAAGTGATCGACGACGACTACGACGACGACAACAAAAAAGACGAAGTGTCCCTTTGGTGAAGTGTTTGACGACGACGACGACGACGACCAAAAACAAGAAGAGGTGTCCCTTTTGTGGAGTGTTTGACGACGACAAAGACGACGACGTCGAAGAAGAAGAAGAAGAAGAATTGTCCCTTTTGTGAAGTGTTTAACGAAGAAGAAGAAGAACAACAACAACAACAACAACAACAACAACAACAACAACAACAACAACAACAACAACAACAACAACAACAAGAAGAACTGTCCCTTTCGCTAGAGGCTTGCACTGTATAATTTCTTCTTTTTTTTCCCGGACTCTCTATCGAATCATTTCATTGAACGTTCATCTTTGTGTGTATCTTTGTGTACCCGTTTCAGCTTATACGATCTTATTCCTATATGTAATGCCTCTCTCTCTCTCTCTCTCTCTCTCTCTCTCTCTCTCTCTCTCTCTCTCTCTCTCTCTCTCTGTCTTTCTCCTTGGAGAGAGAGAAGGGATACAATAAACAGACAGAGACAGACGCAGACACATTTGTGGGGGAACAAACAATCAAACAAACCGTGCATCACACTAGCATCAAACCACATCTAGCCTAATCACATCTCGCCTTATTACACTTGGCCTAATCATTATCGAGTCTCGATCATATGCAACACTTCACCTAAAATGTCTAAACCTAGGGCTAAGGTTATGGAGTGCCTTTCTGCATGCATTGTGGTTAAGAAGGCTGGGTGCAATGTCATCAGCTTCTCCGTTATCTTGAGCAGCCTCTTGAAGCACGTCGTTGTATATCCTGTGCAGAGGTGTCTGTGGTTCCTGAGTGACTCGTTGTTTCATGTCAGCGACGATGCGATAACCCATGTTTAGGCTAATTAGGCGAGTCCTGCTAATGTTCTTAGGCGGAATGCTACGCTTGGCTTTTCGTGACATCAGGAAGAGCCGGCATGGAAGGTCGAGATCAAAGGATTAGGCGAAGTGTAATTTGGCGAAGTAAGGTGCACCCAAACAAACATGCAATCTCAAACGAGTCACAGAAATAAACCTAAAACAAGTAGGCCTATTAGAAAAGCTCTTGCGACGTAACCTTAGTTTAAGCCATCACTCTGCAAAATTATTAATGTGCATCACACTCTGTGACACCTCAGTATCATCGGCATATTTGTGGAAATCGCATGAATGTGCAGCAATCACTTCAGACAATGGATGTGAGTTAGAGAGTAAAGAGAACAAGGCCCAAAACTGAACCCTGTGGGACTCCATATCTGTAAGATGAGTAAGCTGATAGAACTCCATTTACCATGACAGAGAAGGTACGGCAACTTAAGTAAGACATGAACCAATCAAGCACGACACCTCGTATTCCAAACGTTACCTCTAAACTCGTCAAAAGAATACAGTGGTCAAGTGTGTCAAATGCTGCGCTGAGGTCCAAAAATGCCATCAGAGAAACAAGTCTCTGGTCGGCCTTTAAAATAAGGCCGTTCATGACCGCCAGCACAGCAGTCTCAACAGTGTGATCCCTCCTGTACGCAGACTGATAGTAGAGGCAGGGCACCAGAACAGCGAGGTCTGAAAAAGAAAGTTAACACCTGAAGGTGCTCACAGGGTTTATTCTGACCCACCTCACAGTATTTCTTGCATGGTGCTGATAAACAATGTGGTAGTACGGGTCCATAGATATGATAGTGTTTGAAGTATGGCCACCACTTTTCAGACCATAGGGTATTTCCTTGACGGAGGTTTGCACTGGGAGTTTAAAATATGCCTCTCTGCGTTACTTGGCTGGTGCTGTTGTTGTTGTCTTACCCTGGCTTAAAGACTCCAGGGATCATCCCAACAGCCGACGCACGTGACCACTATGGCACAAATGAGAACATTACGTGTGTGACAGTTGTGTGTACAAAGTTCGTGAAAACAAATTATTTAGGCAAAATAAACCATATCGACGATTGATAAAACTTTTTTTCTATAATTAAGACGCACACATCTACACAATCTTACACACACACAACGCAAAGACATATGCATGAATGCGCGCGTGCTCATGTGTGCATATGCACATACACACGCGCATGCTTCCACATACGCACGGCCAAAGTTAAAAGAATTTAGCCTTTTCAAGAATAGTGTTTCCTGTTGCACATGTCACGCTTGGTTTAAATTGCTGTATGCTAGTCTGTCGTTTCCGACAATGACTGCCAGATAGCAGAGCGGGCAGATACTATTCTGGCGGGCTGGGCGAGAATTTGTTTATAGTGAAGATGCCTTGCCCAGGGTACATCCCCACTCTCTCGGCCAAAGGGATTTGAGGACAGCTGGCGTTGAGGAAGGTCCCCAAAGGCCAGCCCATCCCTTTGACTGCAGCACCAGTGCCTGTGCCAAGGTCCCCTCGTTCGAGAGTCATAATCTTCAACAAGAGACTAAGCTGTACTATGATTTTCCATTACTGCAGAAAATCATCTATTGTACAGCTCTCATGTTACTGTTGGCCCCTACTACAGGCTAATGTCAACCATTAATAAAACACACACACACTGACGGACAGAGAAACAAACTCTCTCTCTCTCTCTCTCTCTCTCTCTCTCTCTCTCTCTCTCTCTCTCTCTCTCTCTCTCAACTGACAGACATATATTTCATCTCTCTCTCTCTCTCTCTCTCTCTCTCTCTCTCTCTCTCTCTCTCTCTCTCTCTCTCTCTCTCTCTCTCTCTGACAGACATATACACATTCTCTCTCTCTCTCTCTCTCTCTCTCTCTCTCTCTCTCTCTCTCTCTCTCTCTCTCTCTCTCTCTCTCTCTCTCTCTCTCTCTCTCTCTCTCTCTCTCTCTCTCTAAATGCGGGTTTTGATGTATGTGGTTCTTGGATATAGTCATCAGGATTGGGTGGTCGACCCATTTGTTTTCGTTTTTCCCAGAAACACGAAAACATTTAATTCTTCTACAGCAGTAGTATAGCTCTTCATTTTGTTTTGTCTCCCCCGTGGGGATACCGGGGGGTCTTTCGTACAAATAGTTCCCCCACCTTCTGGAAGTTCTGTGCTTGTAACTTCCTCTAATAGTCTGTCACTCTCATTGACTCTGCCTTTTCCCTTTGCTTACTGTCATCTGCTATCTTTCTATCCTACTGGTCCATTCTCCTGCCGGGTTTTTTCTCTACATTCTTGCAAAGATCAGCCGAAGTCGGACATGCTGGGCCTAACTATGTCTTAGTTAGGCGCATAACGGCAGAATCACGCATCTACGCTCATATGACAGGAATTAATCTGAGCGAACGAATAATAATGATAATAATAATATTGTTTTGTTTTGTTTTGTTTATTTAGGCCGAATGGCGGCCATGCAACGTGAAGGTTGAATCTGTTTTTGTTTTATGTCTTTCTTTTGTTTATTCTTCTGTCTTTTGATTTGAATGACTTGATGTTGTGCATGACTAATAGCGTATTCCTCCACTACCCCTCCCCTTGTCATAAGACCATGACAATAAACAGAAGTGTCACCATTCTCTCTCTCTCTCTCTCTCTCTCTCTCTCTCTCTCTCTCTCTCTCTCTCTCTCTCTCTCTCTCTCTCTCTCTCTCTCTCTCTCTCTCTCTCTCTCCTTTCAATAGCGTCTCAATTCCTTGCACAACGATATCCTGTCAACGGCCCATTCCATGGGAACTAGTCTGCAGATTAATAAGCATCAACTCATTGTTGTGTGTGAATGTGTGGATGGTTAACGAATGAAATGTAGCATGAATGAACTATGATAGATAGTAAGAATGCGTATGTGTTATGATTCCGTGTTCTTCTTTGGCTGTGTGACACAGCATTGTGTGATTACACATTTTTGTGATTAACGCTGATTTATTGCCAATTGAAAAAGGACGCTTTGCTGGGCATTCTTGTTTATTATTGTGTGGTATATGACTGCAATTTGTATATACGTTTGAAACATTTGTGTAGAGTTTTCTGTAATTTTCTCCCCTTATAACTATTTTCTTTCTTTTTTTTTCTTCGCTTTTGAATTTGTAGAGTTACAATTACGTGAGTGGAAAAGACATTTTTTGTACATGTGTATTTTGAAACTAGTTTTGTTTGTTGCTCTTTCATTATAACACTAATATGTCAGACACAAGCGCACCATGGTTGACGAAAGACGGGTTTCGAATTGCACATCTGAACATTAATCACGCTATGAAAAAATTAACAGAAATGTCTTTAATTCTATCAAACACACACAAAAACTTCCACATTTTTGGGTTCTCAGAAACACATCTATCTCCTCATATTACAGATAATGATATTTCTATACCAGGGTATCAATGTATACGCAGAGACCCGAAGGGCTCTCTTGAAACTGGCCTATTAGTTTATATACACCAGTCCATACCATATAAAAGGCTTGAAACGTTAGAACAGCACAAAGTAGAATCCATTTGGGTTGAGGTAAAAATTAAAGACTCTAAGCCATTCATTATTTCATTCATATACAGGAACCCTGCAGAGAACAGCATGTGGATAAATCACTTCAGTTCTATGATGGAGGCACTCAATGACGATCCAAAGGATTTAATACTATTAGGTGATTTTAATATAGACCTACTAAAACAACACAATCAATGGAAAAATGTTTATGAATCATTTTATTTAAAACAGCTAGTTAAATCACCAACAAGAGTAACCCATTCTTCAAGCACACTAATTGATCACATCTATGTTACAGATCCTAACACAATTACTGAAACTAATGTTCCTGTGTTTGGTTGTAGTGACCATTTCCCCATTTGTATCACCTGGTCCATGAAAGGGGTCAGGATTCCTAGATTAAACCATAAAGTTATCACGTATAGAAATTTCTCAAAGTTTGACAGTGACAGTTTTACTCTAGATCTTTCCAATTCACCCCTATCTAACGTCTATCAAATTACAGACCCAGAAAAAGCTGTTGAATTTTGGTACAATGTCTTCTATACAATATATAATAAACACGCTCCTTTGCTAACTAAGAGAGTCAAATACCGTGTAAAACCCCCTTGGCTAACGAAACAAATACAACTGAATATCTACTACAGGGACTTTCTGTTATTAAAAGGCCCCCGGGAAGATTATAAAAAGCAAAGAAACTACGTTACATCACTTATTCGTAAAGAAAAGAAGAAATATTTTGTGGAATTAATTAGCCAAAAGAAAGACAGTAAAAATATTTGGAAAGCCATCAATCAACTAACGAACAGAAATACAAACACACACCTAAACTCTATTAGCAACTTATCTGCTGATGAATTGAACGTTCATTTTTCTACTGTCGCTAATAAGATTATAGTTCACGATCTATCCCAAGATAATGATCTCGAAATGTTAAAGGAGTTTGCGAAAAAAAAGAATATAGATTCTGAAATGGAAATCACTCTCATGAGTGTTCATGAAGTATTCTTTGCTTTAAAACACTTAAAGCAGTCTACCACCCGAGGGATAGATGGATTAGATAGTAAAATACTAAAAATTGCTGCGCCTGTTATTTCAGATACTCTCACTTACATTTACAATCTCTGCATTACAAAAAATACTTTCCCAACAATTCTTAAGCAAGCAAAAATAATTCCTTTCTACAAATCTGGAAGAACCGACGACCCATCTAACTACCGACCCATTTCTATTTTGCCTGTACTCTCAAAACCATTAGAACAACATATTTTAAAATGTTTATTGTTACATCTAAATAAATACAATTTGATTCACCCAAACCAATCAGGATTCCGAGCTAAACATTCTTGCCACACAGCCTTACTTAAACTGACAGAAATATGGCTTTCCAACATAAACAAATCTCACTTTTCTGGAGTTATATTCGTTGATTTTGCCAAAGCATTTGATACTGTTAACCATAATCTTCTCATAAAAAAACCTTACATGCTACAACTTATCTTCCAATGCTCTAGGCCTTATCTCATCGTTCTTAAACAATAGGCAGCAAACAGTATATTTAAATAACAAACTATCGAATTTACTTCCAACCAAATACGGTATTCCACAGGGATCGATACTTGGACCTGTACTTTTTACATTATATGTAAATGATTTACCACTGGCCATAAAGACATCATGCGATCTATTTGCAGACGACACGACTATTGACACAGGCAATAATGACCCAACCGAAGTATGCAAAACCCTACAGCACAACATAAATCTACTTTTAGAATGGACACACCTTAACCATTTAGTTCTACATCCTAAAAAAACTAAATTCATGTTGTTAGCAACTCGACAGAAACGGCAAAACATAAAATGTTTATCATTACCTCCCATATACATTAATGCAGACACAGTCGAACAAGTCTCAAGCCATAAGCTGTTAGGCGTAACTATTGATCACAATCTTTCCTGGTCCCCACATATAAATGCCATTTCCAAAACAATTGCATCTAAAGTCTATCAGCTCAACAAGATTAAACATTTTTTAAATTTGCATACCCGTAAAATATTTTTCTGCTCATTTATTCAATCTACCGTTGATTATGCATCCACACTTTGGGATTTGGCAAGTCAAAATTCACTGAAATATTTATTCAGTGTTTATAAACGTGCTGTGAATGTAACTCTAAACAAATCGTCTTCTTTAACCAGCGAGGACTACAAGTCTGCTAACATTCTTCCTCTTAAGTCCAGATTGCTTTATAACAAAGGGATTCTTATGCACAAAATTTTAAATGGTAACTCCCCACCTTCGCTAACAGCTAACTTTACTATCAATGAGTTTCGACACAGCCATAAATTAGATCTTCCTCTTCCCAGTATCACCCTTTATAAATCAAGCTTTGTCTACTCTGGAAGCTGGCTGTGGAATAGACTTCCTATCTCCTTGAAATATGAATCAAATTTTAAGAGGTTTAAACAAATATTTTACGATTTTCTGATGAATATCTCTAATACCTCAATATTGTCCCCTGAAATGTTTTGAAAAAGTTCGCACATATTCCCATTTCATTCGTTGCATCTAATTATTGTCTGTGTATTTTTGTATTTTTTTTTTAAAAGTTAAAACTTTATCAACTATTTTGCTTTAAAATATACCATGTTTGCACACGTGTGCTACTATATAATTATATTTTATGTCAATTGTGGCTAGATATTTGACATACTTTGTGTGAGCATAACTGTATGAAGGAAAGTATATATGCATATCTCCAACTTTCTCGTATACCTTTTTTTGTTTTTGTTTTTATAACTTATTTTTTATATTTATGACACTTTTGATATTGTTCTATTTTATATGTGAAATGCGATTAGTTTTCTCTCTCTCTCTCTCTCTCTCTCTCTCTCTCTCTCTCTCTCTCTCTCTCTCTCTCTCTCTCTCTCTCTCTCTCTCTCTCTCTCTCAATTTTTTTTCCGAGTTTATTTTTATCTTCATGTTTATATGCTTATGATACCTTGTGTATAGAGGGGTGGGGGGAGGTGGTGGTGTGTGTGTGTGTGTGTGTGTGTGTGTGTGTGTGTGTGTGTGTGTGTGCCTAAAAGAAGGATGGGGCAGACAATTGTTTAGCTTAATTCTGTTGGTTGTTCTTTGTATTTATGTTTGGTTTCTTTTCTTCATTTTCTTTTTTTTTTTTTGCATGAGGACTGGACGAAAAAAAGCATTGTTGCTTAATCTATTATCCTCAATAAAGAAAACTTATTCATTCATTCATTCATTCTCTCTCTCCGCCTCCAAGCCCTCTCCCCATCACCTTCTTCCTGTATTAGACTTGTACGTTGATAATGTATATAGTGCTGTGTTATGTTATTTATGGATATTTACTTTTCTTGAATGCTTTTATTATTATTATTTGTTACGCAAGCGCTTCATTTTTTTGGTATATATTTTTTGGGTTAACCTTTGTTTAGCCTCAAGGCTGAGTGTAAAAACGCAAACTGTATGCTAATCTTATAACCCCGATTAAACAAAAGTACGTTCGTTCGTTCGTTCTGTCACACTCTCTCTCTCTCTCTCTCTCTCTCTCTCTCTCTCTCTCTCTCTCTCTCTCTCTCTCTCTCTCTCTCTCTCTCTCTCTCTCTCTCTCTCTCTCTCTCTCTCTCTCTCTCTCTCTCTCTCTCTCTCTCTCTCTCTCTCTCTCTCTCTCTCTCTCTCTCTCTCTCTCTCTCTCTCTCTCTCTCTCTCTCTCTCTCTCTCTCTCTCTCTTTTTCAGTGTCTGTGTCTCGGTCCTTAGTATCTATGTCCGTCTGTCTCTGAACTCAGAGAGACAGGTGCAGTCAGACAGACAGGTGTGTAGGCAGTTAGACAGACGGGGGAAAAGTTCTGCGTGACAAAGTCTGTCATCTACTGTCTTACTGTCATCTACTATCTTTCTGCCTTTGAGGACCATTCTGCCTTTTTTTCAAGAATAATAATAATAACAGTACATTTATATAGCGCTTTACCTCAGATGAGCCCAAAGCGCTTTACAATCAATTATTCATCAACAGATAACAAACAGATAAGAAACACTTTCAAAAAGATTTCCTCCAGCCGAAGTCGGACATGCTGGGCCTAATTATTTCTTACTTAGGCGCATAACGGCAGCATGACTCATCTGCGCTCATAATTGACAGGAAACCGTCTTATCGATCTAAGAAGAGAAGAAGTAGAAGAAGAAGCTTTTACATTAAAACACAACTTTGAACATTACAAAACGTCAGCCCAAAGGGTTCTCAAGGAACAGGCACTGATCAATTTTGTGATGTTTAACACAGCTACTGCATCAATTTTACACTCGTTTTCATTCATCAAACAGGTAAAGTCAGCTCTTAAACCCCAAACGTTCATTGACTTCATGTCCAGCTTCCACCCAGCTCTGAGATACACACACTGCATCTCCGATTCATCAGTCTATTTCCTTGACATCAGAATCACTATCCATCATGACTCAGCATTTCTACCAGTGTTTTCTGCAAGGACACTGACTCCCGTTCATACCTCCTCTACACCTCCAGCCACCCTCGGCCATCCCTCATTATTCCCATATTAAAAGGATCGTCACATCCAAAACATCGTGGAAACGTATGGTGGACAAAGGAATGCGAAGAGGCTGTGGCACACAAAAAAGAAACTTTAAAACATGGTTAAAAGCTGTTACAGCAAAGCAAAAGGAAATGGCTAAGAAGAAAGAACAGGTCAACAATTCCTTTAGTAATGCAGAAAACAGCATAGAAGAACTTTTTCAAAATATGAAGAAGACTAGAATCCACAGCAAAAAATAGTTGTGGCCCAAGCCAAGAAAACGTATTGGACTATTTTTGCAATACTGAAGTGTCTGAATCAAAGGACCTACATAAAGTATGGGCAAAAGTTAAAGAAATGAAAAATGGCTACTCATTACCAGTCTATCCAATAAAGGCAGAGAATAAGAAATTTCCAACACTAGCACATTTTTAGATAATAAATTAGTATTGTCATCACATGAAACTTACTCTTTGTTGGAAAAATCCATTTGTATCAATCCATCTGACTTTAGACCTAATATTTTGATGCATAGCAGATCCATAGTTAATTTAGTGTACAAGATACGTCTAAATTCATGGAAAACTAAATACATAGAAACTAATTGTCTCTGCACTCAGAGATTATCAATTCATCATTTACTATTAGAATGCCCAATGTTGCTCTCTAAATACCGAACGTTCAATATGGACTTTTTTCATATGTATGATAATACCAAGGATATCTTAAGTGATGCAGAAATTGACATTGCTTCAATTGCGAAATGAATTTTGTCCACGCCTATTGGAAGCTTACCGTAGATGTTTGCTTTGCGTGTTGTTATAATTGCTTTTTTTAAGCTTTCATGTAGTTGGCTTTTATTGTTAATTGGTTCAATGTTTGTATGTTGTCTAAAATCACTATTCGTGTGAAAAGACATTAAATTAAAGATTCATTCATCCAGCCACCCTCAGAAATGTAAGGACAGCATCCCCTTCTCTCAATTCCTGCGATTTCGCAGGATTTGCAGTGATGACCCGGACTTCCAGCACCAGGCTGAACAGATGATGAGATTCGTCCTAGCATGTCAGTACCCTCAGCACCTGGTTCATAAAGCCCTTGAGTATGCTTGTGCCATTCCCCAAAGTCAGGCCCTGACCTCAACTGACCGTTCTGCTGACCAGGCAGACCGCACAGTGGCTGTGCTCACCTTCCACCTGTGCTCCAAGAAATACACTGGTGAGACGTACTGCAGTCTAAACAAGCGGTTTTCAGAGCACCTTCGCTCAATGCGGCTGGGCTATGAAGATCCGGTGGGCTCACACTTCAACAGCCCCTACCACAACTTCACCCATGCAAGAGTGGCTGCTGTTTGGCAGAACAGAACCAGTGGGCTCTACCGCCTCTTCAAGGAGTCGTCCATCATCGCTCGACTCGGCACTCTTGCCCCTGCTGGCCTCAACACCCGAGAGTGACAGCAGCTGAGCTCCAGCCACCCCCCCCCCTCCCCTTCCCCTTTCTGTACTAACATTTTCTCCTATCACGTTCATTCCTTTATTTATTTATTTACTTACTTGTTTTTCTTTTTTACTTGTCTACTTACATCATTTTTTTTAATCTTAATATATTTTAACAAGTTTTTTTGTTTTTTTGTTTTTTTCTCCAATTTATTTACTTATTTATTTATATTTTATTCCTGGCAATCCACTCTCTCACTTCTCTCCTGTCACCGAAGAAGATGTGTTGAAGATCTTGAAAAAGTCTGCATCCAAAACATGTGACCTTGACCCCATTCCCACTTCTCTTCTGGGTGAATGTTTGGATGTTGTGTTACCTGTACTAACCAAAATAATCAATGATTCTCTGTCTTCTGGTCTCTTTCCTAATGTCTACAAAACTGCCATTGTCAAACCTCTACTCAAAAAGCCCTCACTAGACCACAATGATTTTAAAAGATTCAGACCTGTTTCAAATGTATCTTTTGTGTCAAAGATCATGGAAAATATTGTTCTCTCACAGCTTTCTGGCCATCTTAATTCTAACGATCAAGAATTGAAGAAGAAAAAAAAAACCCACCCATTAAACTTTCCTCTTATATATATATATATATATATATATATATATATATATATATATATATATATATATATGTTTTGCTTTAATAAAAAAAAAAATGGTGTCCAATGTATGTGTTTGTGAACCTAAGAAACAAACTCAATTACTTTAACTTTAACTTTACGATTTGTTCTGTGTTCTGAAAAGAAGAAAATAAAATAATGTGCTGATCTTAATTCTAATGATTTATTCAATCCTTTTCTGACAGGTTACAGACCAGGTCACAATACTGAAGCTGCTTTAGTAAAGGTTGTTAATGATCTTCTCCTTTCTATTGATGAAGGAAAACTCAGTTATGACTCTTTTGGACCTTTCAGCAGCATTTGATGCCATTGACCTGTCAGGCGAAGGTGCACAGCTGGTTTTAGAATATTTATACAATTAATTAAAAGAACAAACAAAGACTTCGCACACATGTTCGCACATCACTTTTTCTCACCACCAACCGCAACCACACAAACCTGAGCAAAGAAAGACCGGATTTAAATTCAGCCCTTTTGTTTATTAAAGAGAAAATAAAATAACTTGTTGATTGTTATTTAGCTCTCACACACTCTTACTCACGCATCACATGAGATATTTTCAAGTACATAGTTACATAAACACTTGATAAGTGTAAGTGACAACTTTAAAAAAAAATACAATTGCCAAATCCAAAATTGTCACTCACCACAACAACAACAAAATTCCACTGTGGTTTTCACAAAAATCAATTCCACAACCAATGTTCATTCAGAACTCAATTCACTGTTCATCTTTTCCCACTTTCAAATTTATTATTATTATTATTATTATTTATCTTTCATTTCATCACACATCATTAATAGCGTTTTTCACATAACTCAAGATTATATTATTCTTTAGTGCTTCTTTTAATTTCAACTCACTTTCTTCAGTTTTCACATAACTCAATATTATATTTACCTATTACTACTCGCTACCATTTTATTTCATTTCAGTCTTTCATATTTTCTTATCTTCCAAATTAGTCTAACAAATGTTCAAATAATCTTTCTCTCACAGAGAGGACGATATAGTTTCGTCGAAGCACTTGACGAATTAGGGAGATCTCACCCAGGGGAAGAATAAGTAGAGAGGTCGACCGCAATCACTCAGTGCAGGTCCAACATCGCGAATCACCTTCGCCAACCCGACTACCCCTCTGGACAACGTCCCCAGGTGAAAAAAGCTGAAAAACAAGTCCGACCTTATAGCCACGACAGTCCTGGGGATAATGAAAACGGGTGAAAAACCTTATGGCCACGACAGTCGTGGGGATAATGAAAACGGGTGAAAAACCTTATCGCCACGACAGTCGTGGGGATAATGAAAACCTTATGGCCACGACAGTCATGGGGATAATGAAAACGGGTGAAAAACCTTATCGCCACGAAAGACGTTTAATACCTGCACGCCATTTTTGTTTTTGTTTTTTTTGGCTTCCGTTATTATTTCATTTCCGGTAGGCCTATTTTCTTGCCGTTTTTGCCCTTTGCCCAGTTTTTCAAAGGCCGTGGCTAAATAGCCGCCAGTGGCTCTATAGAATGCAGGCTACAGAGCCGCTACTTTCCATTTCCGGTGAAAAACGAAGCTAAAAATAGAAAGAAGTCTTTTGCCCATGCGCAACGGTCGCGCCCATAATGTCCACAGCCCCTTTCCATTATCGGCACGACAGTCGTGGGAATAAGGAAAACGGAAGGAAAAGCTTATGGGCACGACTGTCGTGGGGATAAGCACTTCCGAAAAACAAATATACCTCAATAAGCTTCCACCACAAAATATCTTCTCTTGATAACCGAATCGAGAATCGATGCACATCACACACAGAACGACTGAATCAATCCAATCCGCACACATGAAACCAACAAGCAGACGACAAGATTTATACAGACCAAAATCTTCACCAAGCTGGAAGAAAAATACGAGTGATTAAAATATAAACCTTCCAAACAACCAATCTGCTAAAGCAGCTGTAAGATAGTGAATAGTGAGTCTGGGACTACGAGCATAGGACTGTGAAATGTCGATGTCCTATCCCCGGCAAACTATATCCGCAGACTGATTAGAATTTGTAAAACACACACGATAGCAGCTCACAAAAAACATATACAAAGAATGACAACTTCCTGTTTCAAAAACGATTCAGACACCGCAGATTCGAAATAACCAAACTTATCCAAACCAATCAGTCACAGACCACAACACTCTTCTTTCTCATTTGAAATATGTCTTCGGCAACAGTGGTACAGCTCTCCAGTGGTTCACCTCTTATCTTTCTAACCACACCCAGATTGTTTCCATTCAGGACACCAACTCTGCCCCGGCCTCTGTTTCATGTGGTGTGCGGCCACAGGGATCAGTCCTGGGGCCGGTTCTATTTGTTCTCTACACTTCTCCTCTTTGGGACGTCATGCCCCAGCATTCAGCTCTCCATCACCCATTTGCTGATGATACCCAACTGCAGAAGTCTTCTAAGCCTAATGAAATTGATGATCTAGTTTTGTTTCCATGCAGGATACTGTTTCAGATGTCAAGTCATGGATGACCTCCAATAAATTGAAACTCAATGATGATAAGAGTGAGGTAATGACCGTTTCCACTCAGAGAAGTTCCACCTCTGTTCAGTTTCCTGACTCTCTTGTCATTGGCGATGCTACTGTCCCTTTCTGTTAAGCAGCTAAAAACAACCTTGGTGTAATCCTCGACTGTCAGCCAACTATGGTCATTCATGTCATGACTCTGATTCGTAATGTGAACTTTGAACTCTGTCGTATTAGTGCCATTCGTCACTATCTCACAGGTGAAGCCATCAAGACTCTAGTATCAGCTTTTGTACTGTCTCACATCGATTATTGCAATTCTTTACTTGTAGGCTGTCCTCAAACCCTCCTCAACAAACTTCAGAAAGTTCAAAACAATGCAGCTCGGTTAATCCTTAAAGTCCCTCGTACAGACCACACATCAAACCCCACCTCAATACCTTACACTTGCCTCTGTTTCAATGCTGTCCATTCATCTGGTCCTGCCTACATCTCTGATCTCGCTCACCTGTACTCACCCTCCAGGTCTCTCTGTTCCTCTTCTGACAAACTTATCCTTTCTATTCCTTGTACAAACACTAAGACATTATGGTGAACGTTCATTTTCTTTCAGCGCCCCTTCTGTCTGGAACACCCTACCATATGAACTTCGTTCTGATACATCTTTCCAATCTTTTAAAACCGCTCTTAAAACTCACCTCTTCCGGCAATGCCTCTGATTTCTTCCTTGTCTTGTTTCCTACTATGAAACTATGTTCCCCACAATGTGTGTGTGTGTGTGTGTGTGTGCGCGCACGCGCGTGTGTGTGTGTGTAGGCGGACGTGTGCATGTGTGTGTGCGTGCGTGTTTTGGCTGTGTGCATGTTTGTGATAATTGATATTGTAGTAACTTATTTATAATTATATTTATGATCTATGCATAAATAAATACAAATTATGTAATTGTGAAGCGCCGTGAGCTCAGGAGAGAAACTGTTAGTTTTTTGTGGGGTTTTGTTTAAAGAAGGCAAAGCATAACGTTGACTGAAGTCGACTGAATTCCTATGGAAAAAAAATAATGCTCTATTGACTCGAACCTCTGTATGTCTGTTTGTTTCTAAGGTGATCAGAGAGAGAGAGAGAGAGAGAGAGAGAGAGAGAGAGAGAGAGAGAGAGAGAGAGAGAGAGAGAGAGAGAGAGAGACAGAGAGAGAGAGAGAGAGACAGAGACAGAGAGACAGACAGACAGACACAGAGAGACACAGAGAGAGTTTTCTAAATATGTCTAAATGTGTGTGAATGCGCTTCCAAGTAAAGGACAATACATAACTGTTTTTTTAAGAGTCAAAATAAAATTCGATAGGCTGTGACTGTGAGTACATCATTGATTGTAAAGCACTGAGATCTTGGTCCCAAACTAAAGCTGACCACGATTTGTTTGTCCATGAAACATAACAATCATATTTTTCGAACCTTATTTCAGTTAGACATAGCACACTCTTAGAAATGTATCCAACTTATCTGCTTTTGAGGTGGCAAGTCCAGCAAACGAAATCAGACCTTTCACCGTGTCTCAATTCAACACTACACGGTCTGCTAACAACAACACGAACACCTCAGCTCCCCAAGGCTGCATCACAGTGACTTTCAAGGAGATGGAATATTTGCCTTGGGAATATCCTGACAACATAGTCAGCGCAGAAGTGGAAGCCAACTCTCGAAGAGTACAAGCCGCCATCTTTCTTCCCATTCCCTTTCTGATTGGTGGTCCCGCTAACGTCATCAACATGGCGGTATTTTACAAACAAGGGCTGCATGAACGGGTCAGTGTGTGTCTCTTCAGCTTGTCGCTAGTTGACGAGATGTATCTACTTCAGGCTATGATTCTTAATGGGGTACAGATATACTTGCAGTTCACGACCCAAGAAGCCTGTTTTTACTGTCTAAGTGAGCCTTAACCCATTGACTGCCAGAGAAAAATAAAGAAAACAATCACTGTACAAATCATGCCATAAAAAAGACAACTGATAGAGCCAATCTGGCAAAATGGTCTGGGGATATAACTCTCTTGACTGTGTTAGAACAAAAGCTAGCATATCAGAGTTACTCCTCTTCATCTGATGACGTCATCAATGATGTCATCAAGTCAGTATGTGATACGTTATACGGCAGTCAAGGGGTTAACATGGTGTGTTTAATCAGTTTCAATTTCATATCCATGGTCCTTTCCGCTATCATCGCTAGCGAGAGATGTTTGTGTGTTTTCAGTCCCCTAAAAGCTCAGAGAGTGCTGCAAACTAAAACTATGGCGGTCATTATAGTCTTCCTCAATATTTCCACAGTGGGTGTGTTCATCATCATGGCGTTCAGATATCGTATCGGTTGAGTTTTCTGGCATCGCTTTCAAAACTTTAATCGCAGGAGAATTTTATCAAAAGCATGAGTGCCTCATTAATTACCTAGACAACTTTGTCTATGGAGTTGGTATTCCCTTTGTAATGAATATTACAGTCACAATAACCATCAGTTTAACAATAATCAAATTGCGTCACATCGTAACATGGCGGATGGAAACCTCGTCAACAATATCGGCGTGGGAAGTAGCGTTGACCCGGATGTTGGTAGGGAACTCTATCCTCTTTATCGTCAGTAATGCTCCTATCTGGGTTTTCCGATTCACGCTCATTTTTGTGCCAGAGTTGTACACTGGTGGCCGATATCAGAACTTTTATGTGACCATCATCTGGCTTTTACACATACCCTCTTTAATCAATGCCACGTTCAATTTCTTCGTCCTTTTAGCTATGGGATCACGATATCAATAAACATTGAACGCGCTGTTGTTTAGACAAAAGAAAGACAAAACTTCCCAGCAGATTGCGCAATGATAGTTATTGACAATATCACTGCCATCACTATCATCATCATCAGCAGCAACAATCCTTTTTATGGTGTAATTTAAGTGGTTCTTCTTACTCCTCGTGAACATGTAGCTTTAGAGTAAATTGTGGTAGTAAATACCTTCTTTTTTTTACAGAAGTACGCCTAGGTCTATATATATATATGTACACAATATGTACCAGCTGACTTTAAAAAAACAAAGTTGGACTGACTTGTTCCTCCTAACAGAGGAGCCTTTGAGGCTTTTAAATTATAAATGTTCCCACTCAGCCCTATGTCCTTGATCTTTTCCAGTATGGTGCCAGACAGTGTCAAAGGCTCGGCGTATGTCAAAGAAGCAGCCACGGGTTAATGACCGCCTAATATGAGATCCCAGCTTTACCAGGTGGTCAAGGACTCCACGGGTTAATGACCGCCTAATATGAGCTCCCAGCTTTACCAGGTGGTCAAGGACTCCACTGGTTAATGACCGCCTAATATGAGCTCCCAGCTTTACCAGGTGGTCAAGGACTCCACGGGTTAATGACCGCCTAATATGAGCTCCCAGCTTTACCAGGTGGTCAAGGACTCCACGGGTTAATGACCGCCTAATATGAGCTCCCAGCTTTACCAGGTGGTCAAGGACTCCACTGGTTAATGACCGCCTAATATGAGCTCCCAGCTTTACCAGGTGGTCAAGGACTCCACTGGTTAATGACCGCCTAATATGAGCTCCCAGCTTCACCAGGTGGTCAAGGACTCCACTGGTTAATGACCGCCTAATATGAGCTCCCAGCTTTACCAGGTGGTCAAGGACTCCACAGGTTAATGACCGCCTAATATGAGCTCCCAGCTTTACCAGGTGGTCAAGGACTCCACAGGTTAATGACCGTCTAATATGAGCTCCCAGCTTTACCAGGTGGTCAAGGACTCCACAGGTTAATGACCGCCTAATATGAGCTCCCAGCTTCACCAGGTGGTCAAGGACTCCACTGGTTAATGACCGCCTAATATGAGCTCCCAGTGTTACCAGGTGGTCAAGGACTCCACGGGTAATGACCGCCTAATATGAGCTCCCAGCTTTACCAGGTGGTCAAGGACTCCACTGGTTAATGACCGCCTAATATGAGCTCCCAGCTTTACCAGGTGGTCAAGGACTCCACGGTCCCTTCAGAAGCCAGCCTGGCAGAGTGAGATGACCCCATCTTTTTCGCAGTAATATTCTAATTTATTTTTGATTATTCTTTTATAGACTTCCCCAAATGTGAAGTGAGGGAGATAGGGCGGTAGCTGCCCAGCTCTCTGCGTGGCTTACCGGGTTTCGGAATGGGAGTGACTACAGCATGTTTCCACCCAATAAGGGTTACCCCCTCCACCCAGCACCGCTGAAAGAGCATAAGTATCAAGGTCTTAAAGCTGCCCGAGAGCTAGCTCCCTCAACATCCTGTAACTAATGTTGTCCCCTCCCTCTGAAACCTTAACCTTTTTGATGCTGGATATAGCCCTCCCCAGCATATGATACAATCTGTTGAATAAAGCATCAACATTCTCTCTCTCTCTCTCTCTCTCTCTCTCTCTCTCTCTCTCTCTCTCTCTCTCTCTCTCTCTCTCTCTCTCTCTCTCTCTCTCTCTCTCTCTCTCTCAGGGCTAAGTGTAAAAAAGCAATGCTTATCCCATTACCCTGTATAAATAAAAATTCGTTTCGTTTCGTTTCGTTTCGTTTCGTTTCTCTCTCTCTCTCTCACTCTCTCTCTATGTCTGACTCTCTTGCAACAACGCTGACGTAGACAGTCAACACACAGTGAAACTAACATAGGGGGGGGGGGGGGGGGGGGGAGGTTAGATGGGGTGAGAATAGAATCGAGAAGTAATGTGGCCTAAAGGTTGTGATGTAGCTTGAATAGGTGGGTCTTGATAGCTGATTTGAAAGATGGCAAGGACTGGATATGGCAAATTTCGCGTGGTAAGGAGTTCCAAACTGATGGGGCCGAAAAGGAAAAGGAGTGCTCACCAAACATTTTTGTTCGTGTACTTGGAACACAGAGAATTTTAGAATCTGAAGATGACCGCAATTGCCTTGATGGAGTATAGACAGAAAGCATGTCAGAGATGTAGCTAGGGGCATTTCCGGAGAAATAAGAATGACATAGAGTGGAAATTTTGTACTCCATACGTGCTTTGATGGGAAGCCAAACAAATCATTGCTCAAGCAAAAAAGACATATTGGGAAGCATTTGGTAAATCTGAGATAACAGAATCAAAAGATATGTACAAGGTTTGAAAAAAAGTAAAAGAAATGAAAAACTGCAATAGGACACAGTCTTTTCCTATAAAATTAGAAAAGGAGTTTCCAACTGCTTTGGAAAAGGCAGAAGCTTTTGCAGGTGTTTTTTTAAGTAACAGTTTGAATTCTAGTCTGCAAGCAGAATCTAAACAATTTAGAATTGTCAGTCAGGAAGGCAACGTCATCGCCATCAACTGTCGCCAGGAAGATCAATCCATGAAAATCGGCGTTTTCAACGCGCAGTCTGTGGGCACCAAGGCCAAGCGGACTCAGATCGTGGAGTTCATCGGTGACGAGGGCATCGACGTCCTCTTCCTGACGGAGACGTGGCTGCGGACCAGTGGCGACGAGAGCAAATGCGCGGACCTGGTCCCCCCGGGCTACAAGCTGCGGTCCTTCCCTCGGGAAACGCGGGGTGGGGGTCTGGCAGTCATCTACCGCGACCACTTCGCAGCAACCGTCAACTCCTCCTTCCCCTTTCCCCACTCCTCCTTCGAACTGTTGGAGTTCACGCTCTCTGCCCCCCAACACATCCACTTCTTCTGCCTGTACAGACCCCCGCCCAGCAAGAGGAACAAGCTGCAGGGCTCCACCTTTGCGGCGGAGCTGCCGGGCCTGCTGGACCACTGCAACGTGCTCCGGGGCAAGTCGATGGTGGTCGGCGATTTCAACGTGCACTATGACGTGCCCACCGACCCGCTGACCTCCAAGGTGCTGGACACTCTGTCCAGGTTTGACCTGGTGCAGGGTGTGCAGGAGCCCACCTACTACAGGAGCGGCCACACCATCGACTGGGTGCTGTACCGTGAGGCTGACCACATCGTCCGGTCTTGCTCCGTCAGCCACATGGTGTCCTCGGACCACGCTGCTGTCCTCTGCAGTCTGCGGGTGTCCCGCCCCAAGAGGCAGCCTGTGCTCCGCACCGTCCGGGACATCAAGGCCATCGACAGGGTCGCCTTCATGGCCGACATCCAGTCCATGCTGGAAGACGGCGGACCCGACATCAGCGCCCAGCAGCTGGACGACGGCCTGAGGGGACTGCTGGACAAGCACGCCCCTGCCACGGAGCGACGTGTGCCCTCTGGCCGCACATCGCCCTGGTATTCGGCCGTCAGTGACACTTTGCGTGAGGCAAAACGAGTGCGTCGCCGTGCTGAGAGGATGTGGTTAAAAACTGGCCTGACGGTGCACCATCAGATCTTCCTGATGGCAAAGGACGCAGTGACCGAGATTGTCCAGCATGCCAAGGAGGAGTACTGGAGCTCTTTGATCGAGGGCAGCACGACCTCGAGGTCTCTGTTCCTGAACAGTGATCGTTTGCTTGGCAGGAGCAGAGACTTCACCCTTCCAACGGACATTTCTTCCAGTGACCTTCCTGATGCCTTCGCCGAGTATTTCACCAACAAAATTAAGTTAATTAGAGAAGAACTCGATAAGTCAAGCCTGTCCACCACCAGTCCTCTCTATGCTGATGAACCTTTCATCTCGTCCTCTTTTTGTGACTTTCGGACTATCTCAGAGGACGAGGTGAGAGTGATCATCAAAAAGGCCAAGCCCAAAACGTGTGCTCTGGACCCCATCCCCACACCCCTTTTGGTTGAATGTGTCGATGTGCTCCTTCCTGCTCTGACCTCCATCATCAACAGATCCTTGCAGTCTGGCACTTTCCCAGATCTCTACAAACAAGCAATAGTAACACCACTCCTCAAAAAACCAACTCTAGAAGCAAACAACCTAAAAAACTACCGCCCTGTCAGCAACCTCTCTTTCATGTCAAAAATCACAGAAAAGATCGTTCTCCTGCAGCTCTCTGAATACCTGCACAGCAACAACCTCTTCCCTGTCTCTCAGTCTGCCTATCGCCCTTCCCACAGCACTGAAACAGCTCTGCTCAAAGTCATGAACGACCTCCTTCACTCTGCTGACTCTGGAAAACTCTCTGTTCTTACCCTATTAGATCTCTCTGCAGCATTTGACACTATAGACCACTCCATTCTCACTGATCGTCTCTCCTATTCCTATGGCATCTCTGGTACTGCACTGACGTGGATCTCATCCTATCTCTCCAACAGAACACAAACTGTGTCAACCCATAACCACCAGTCCCCGCCTTCTCTCTTGGAGTTTGGTGTCCCACAAGGGTCAGTCTTGGGCCCCGCTCTTTTCACTCTGTACTCAAAGCCTCTCACTTCTATCACTGCCCAGCATGACATCCCCAGTCAGTCCTTTGCTGACGACCAACAACTACATGCCTCTTCACCACCAGATCAGATTCAAGATACAATCAATCAGACTCAGGACTGCATCACAGACATCAAACACTGGATGACCACAAACAAACTCAAACTCAATGATGATAAAACTGAGGCCCTCCTTGTCCGTTCCCAGCATAAACCATTGTCAGACTCCGCTCCTTCTTCTATTTTAGTCGGCAACACCAACATACAGTTCTCCTCCACAGCAAGAAACCTAGGGGTCACATTCTCCAACACTCTTTCCATGGACACACACGTCTCAAACATCTGTCGCTCTGCATACCACGAACTCAGGAAAATCAGCAGCATTCGCCACCTTCTTACCTTCGATGCAGCCAAAACGCTTGTCTGTTCTCTGGTTCTGTCCAAGTTCGATTATTGCAACTCCCTCCTCTCTGGCATCCCACACTATCTTCTTGACAAACTCCAAAAGGTCCAAAACTCTGCAGCCCGACTAGTATTCAAGGTTAAAAAACATGAACACGCCCAGCCTCTCCTACAGAACCTTCACTGGCTTCCCATTTCTGCTCGAGTCGATCACAAAATATCTACACTCTGTTTCAAATCTGTCACCGATCCCTATTTTCCTGCCTATCTCTCTGATCTTCTGCACATCTACTCTCCTACCAGACTACTCCGCTCCTCTTCAGACAATCGAACTTTCACTCTTCCTCGACCCAAAACAAAGACCTATGGCAACCGCACTTTCTCTTTCACCGCACCGAAAACATGGAATCAGCTCCCATTCACCACTCGCAACTCAGAAACACTTCCACGCTTCAAAACCGCTCTAAAAACCCACTATTTCCGCCAGTCCCACAACCTCGATTAAAATATGTCTGCTGTCTCCCTTATGTCTTTCCGTCTGTTGGTCTGTTTGTCTGCCCCCCCCCCCCCCCTCTCTCTCTCTCTCTCTCTCTCTCTCTCTCTCTCTCTCTCTCTCTCTCTCTCTCTCTCTCTCTCTCTCTCCCTCTCTCTCTGTGTCAACGTGTCTGTCACTCTGTATGCCTGTCCATCTGTCCCCCCTCTCCACCCCCTTGCTCTTTTTCTTAACTTCTCCCCCCCCCCCCCCCCCCCCCACTTTGTCTACTCGTCTCTCACTCTTTGTCTCTCCGTTTTCTATCTGTCTTACTCTCTGCTCCTCTCTATCCCCGTCTCTATCCCCAACTCCTTCCTTCTTTTACGCTCCCTCTTCTGCTTTTCTGCATTACCTTCCATTTTGTCCATTTTCTTCTTTCTGCTTCTGCTCTCTGCCGCTACGGTCAATGATGCACAATGGATGAGTGCATGTGAGCGCGTGCGTGTGTGTACATGCGCGCATGTGTGCGTGTGTGCGTGCGTGTGTGTGTGTGTGTGTGTGTGTGTGTGTGTGTGCGTGCGTGCGTGCGTGTGTGCGTGCGTGTGCGTGCGTGCGTGCGTGCGTGCGTGCGTGCGTGCGTGCGTGCGTGTGTGTGTGTGTGTGTGTGTGTGTGTGTGTGTGTGTGTGTGTGTGTGTGTGTGTGTGTGTGTGTGTGAAAGGATGGGCTGGATGGGTGTATTTTAATGTTGTGAACATTTTATGTACTTGTGTATTTTTATTTATTTATCCATTTTGTCTCACTGTTTTAAAATGATTTTACATTATAAGTGTTTTAAAATGCTATTTTATTAGTATGTGTGTGAGTGTCATTCATTTAATGTTTTTCCACTAATCGTGTGTGTCTGTGTGTGTTTGTGTGTGTGCGCGTGTGTGTGCGTGTGTGCGTGTCGGTGTGTGTGTGTGTGTGTGTGTGTGTGTGTGTGTGTGTGTGTGTGTGTGTGTGTGTGTGTGTGTGTGTGTGTGTGTGTGTGTGTGTGTGTGTGTGTGTGTGTGTGTGTGTGTGTGTGTGAATGTTTATTAATATTGAATATAATGTGCCTTTTTGTGACTATTGTATGTACAAATGATAGTAAGTTGTTATTTTATGATGCATGCAACTGTATTTCAGTCCTATAATATATCTCTGTCTCTGTTTGTGTGTCTCTCTCTTCTCTCTTTCTCTGTCTGTCCCTCTGTCTGACTCTCTGTGTCTCCGTCTCTGTCTTTCTCTGTCTGTCTGTGTGTCTGTCTCTTTCTCTTTCTCTCTCTCGTTCTCTTTCTCTCTCTATCGTTATAAGTGTGAGTGTGATTTGTTAATAGTGTGGCCTGGGCGTCTTTAAGTGTCCATCAGTGTGAGTGTTTCAAGTTGGTTGCGAAAGTGTACTGTAGATTATGTCATTCATTATTTGGGCGTGATTGAGAAATTGACTGAGGGATCAGGGAAGGGGGGTGTTGGTCAATGTTTGATATATACTTTTTGTTCATTGTGTTTACTATTCATTTTTAGTGATTTCTGTAAAGCGCTTAGAGCTTAAAGATTAGGCGCTATAAAAGTTGTCTTAATAAATAAATAAATAAATAAATTAGGGAGGAGCAAAAAGAAATGTATTCAGATCCATTTTCTGCTAACGATCATTACTTGGATTCTCCTATTCAGGTAACAGAATTGAAAGAAGCTTTAGCATCTATTTCATGTCAACATTCAGCAGTTGGTCTGGATGGTATTTCATACCTGATGCTTTGTCACATGCCCCCTTCTTGGATAAGCTTACTACATTCTTTATTCCAAACATGTTGGGATAATGGCACTGTTTCTAAAATCGGGAAGAGTTTGGTAGTTGTTCCAATTCTAAAAGAGGGTAAATTAAGATCTTCAGTGAGCAGTTACAGGACAATTTCGCTTACTTCCCATGTTGGAAAAATCATGGACAAAATTGTTTTGAGGCTTCTTACTTTTCTTTGTGAAAAGAATCAGATTATTCCAGTTCAGCAAGCTGGATTTAGGAAAGGCAGACGCACCACAGATCATTTAAGCTTACCACTCAAATCAAACGACAGTTTTCTCGAAGAAAAAGTACTTTGGCTACCTTCTTTGAAGGCAAAAAAAGCATATGACAGCGTGTGGCATGCCAGATTACTTTATAAATTAAAAGAGATTGGAATCAGTGGTAAATTATACATGTACATTAAAACGTTTTTGAAGGACAGACAGATATGCACTAACATTGGCAATGTTTATTCGTCCTTCAGACATGTAGATATGGGTATACCACAAGGTTCAGTTATTGCACCGATCTTATTCTCAATCTTTATTTATGATCTTCCAAAATCATTGTCCAAGAACACACATTTAGTACAATATGCTGATGAAATTGCTATATGGATAAATACTAGTTTAAGAAAACATTCAAATAAAAGAACTATCAATCATGTGCAGAAGATATGTCAACATGAATTAGACAGATTTAGCTGATTGCATAAAGGAAAATGGTCTAGAATTATTAGGAGAAAAAACGTGCTTAATGTTGTTTAGCAATGGAGAAAATCCTTCTGATCTTCCTAACTTAAAACTAGAAGGAAATGTTTTAAATATCAACAGTATGTTACATTTTTAGGAGTATGTTTAACACCCAAGCTCAGTTGGGAAACGCACATTGAATATTTACTAAATAAGGCAAGAAAAAGGTTACATTTCCTGAAATTAGTTAACTGTCAGCCTTGGGGTCAGGATTCAAAAACTTTATTACATCTGTCTGTTTCCTTAGTTCGATCAGATAGTAAATCTGTTAAATTGGCTTTAGGGGTGCCAGTTCATGCAAATACCATTACAAGCTATCAAGCTGCAGATGTAATTATCACTTGGTGAGCAACGTCTCTTACATGTTTCTAAATATGTGGTTCGAAGTTTATCAGTCAAACATTCAGTAACTGATGAATTATTTATAGACTCCAATACAGATTTTCCCAAAAGGGCTAAAAGCATTTCATATTTATAACCAATAATAGACCAGTTGACATAAGCTAGAACTCCAAGGCTACATCAAAATGTTGTTATGCTCTGAACGGTTGTGCGGGGATTGTCTTAAGCCATGACAAGCTCCCAGCATAACATCATCAGTCTAAAATCCCCCGAAGATGGCGTGTGGCTGCCCACATGGCGGGGTAATCAGAAACGGCCACACACTTAATGTTCTCATCCCTATCTGGTGCATTTGTACTGAATTGTTCAAGTGCTCTGGCTGTTTGGATGATCCCTGGAGTCGTTAAGCCAGGGAACAACAACAACAACAACAACAACAACAACCAATAATAAATTATACCTCTAAACTTATGTCGGATTGTAATATTGATCTAATGTCAGTCCCAGAAAGTCCCATGATACCTAAGATGCCTCCTTGGGAGCACATGAGCGGACATTTTGATTATGAATACACAAATGTTATGAAATCTAAAAATATAAACGTTTTAGTGAATGAAGTTAAGGAACATCTTGACACTTGTCATAGTAATCATCTTAAAATTTATACTGACGGTTCAGTTATGGATAATATTGGATGTGGTTCTGGTTTTGTTATTCATAGGCTTAAAAAAACAAAAGTATTTTCACATTGGTAAAGGGTTTTCCATATTCACAGCAGAATTATATGCAATATTGATGGCTTTAGCTTGTATTTGTGATATCCCCATATGCTTTTGCAACATTCTTATTTGTGTTGATTCCAAATATGTCTTACAATCTTTCCAGCATTGGGAAAGTAAAGCACGAAGAGATCTGCTTTTTGATATGCATCATCATATACATTTTATGAAGATGAAGGGAGTAAATGTAGATTTGCGTTGGGTCCCTTCTCATTGTGGGTTGAAATGGAATGAAACAGCAGATAGTCGTGCTAAGCTTGGAGCTAAACATCATTCTGAAACTGATTTTAATCATATCCTAAAGATGGCTTCGGTTGACTTTTTGTTGATTTTGGAAACGTCTGTTCACGATAGAAAGAGTGGAGAAAAGTTATTGCATTTACTGAACCCCCCTCGTTATATATCCAAGATTATTATAAAACTAAAGTTAAAAGCATGGAAATACTCTTATAATTTTTCCTGTAGTTGTGGTAATCCTACACCAGTACATCATTTGTTAAAAGAATG
>CM065684.1:59976785-59989285 GCA_017654935.2 Phymorhynchus buccinoides
GTAGCGTTGACCCGGATGTTGATCGGGATTTCTCTGCTCTTTATCGTCTGCATCACTCCTCTTGGGGTTTTCCGGTTCGTGTTTCTCTTTATGCCAGAAATGAACAACGGTAGGCGACATCAGAATTTTTATTTGACCAGTCTGTGGATTCTGGAGACAGTATCTTACATCAATTCCACGTTCAATTTCTTTGTCTATTTAGCTATGGGCTCACGATACCGAGAAACGTTGAGGTCGTTGCTGTTCAGGCGAAAGGAGAAAACTTCCAAGAAAATTATGCTATAATGGTTGTTGACAACATCATTCTCGAGTCATCATAATGAATAGCGGCAGCAGCTGAAGCAATAATAGCAACCCTTTTGGGGACGCCATTAAGGTGACTACCTACTCCTTGTCAGTTAATGCGGAGCTTTAGGGCAAAACAAATGGAGTGGTACGTACGCCTATAATATCTTATTGCATAATAATGTGTAATCATGCATCTCTATGAATCGTGCAGGCTGGCTTTAAAACAATATTTGAAGTGAATTGTCCCTTTCAGGGCCTTTGTCAGGACAACCCGAGGGAGCTTCAGACGACTGCTGCTTTCATGCTGGCAGCCGGCATCTCCGTTTGAAGTGATCGACGACGACGACGAAAATGAAGAATTGTCCCTTTTGTGAAGTGTTTGACGACGACAACGACGACGAAGAAGACGAAAAAGAAGAAGAAGAAGAAGTGTCCCTTCTATGAAGCGTTTGACGACGAAGAAGAAGGAGAAGAAAATGAATTGTCCCTTTTGTGAAGTGTTTGACGACGACGACGACAACGACGACGAAGAAGGAGAAGAATAAGAAAAAGAAGAAGAAGAAGAAGAAGAAGAAGAAGAAGGGGAAAAAAAGAATTGTCCATTTTGTGAAGTGTTTGACGACGACGACAACGACGACTTCGGACGACACCGAAGAAGAAGGAGGAGGAGGAGGAGAAGAAGAAGAAGAAGAAGAATTGTCCCTTTTGTGAAGTGTTTGGCGACAACGACGACGAAGGAGGAGGGGAAGAAGAGGAGGAGGAGGAGGAGGAGAAGGAGAAGAAGAAGAAGAATTGTCCCTTTTGTGAAGACTTTGACGACAACGACGACGAAGGAGGAGGAGAAGAAGAGGAGGAAGCCAACATGGCTGCTATGGTGGAGATCAATTTTGGTGCAGAGTAGCATTCCCATGCATGGCAAAACTGACTTGTTTGTTTTGGAAAACAACACCTTGTGCGCAGACAGATATTGGTACGAGATTCTCCACCCCATATAGTCAACCCCTACATAATGAATCATCAAATCAGTTATTTATTATCCCCATTTAAAAGAAGGACATTTGTCTTGCAGTCAATATAAAAGAATACAAAATACAATGCAATACAATAGATGCATACACATTAAAGAGACCGCACACGTGAACACTCCCCACCCCCAACCACGGCTTCACAGTGAAAGGCCAGTCACAATATAACTTGCCCATCAATATGCCGCCATGGTGAAAGAGTGAAAAATGCCCACACGCAAAGACACCCAAAGAAATAAACACACACTTCACACACACACGCGCGCGCGCAGTTCTAAAAATGGGATATTTGAGGGTAAAACAACCGAATTAAATAATTAAATAAAGCATAAATATGTTGCTACAACATTGAATCATTGGCGCGGACTTCATTTTCATGGATGGCAATGGCCGCCATCATCGTGCACGTCATGCCAGCCAGCACCTGCAGGATGAGGGAACGTGTATGAATGCAGTGACCAGCGTGCTCTCTGGACCTGAATCTGATTGAACATGTCTGGAACAGTATCAGACGAGCCGTGTAAGCACGAGAGCAGCATCCTCGTGTCGTCCATGAGCTCGGGCTGGCTCTCCAGGAGGAGTGGGCCAGGATCCCGCAGCAGTGGATCAGAAACTTCATTTACAGCATGAGGCGGCGTTGTAGGGCAGTAACCGAGGCCCGTGGTGGTCATACTCGTTATTGACAGTCCATTTTGTGTGATTTGTACACAAATGGCCACCGATTTTTATGACGACTTTGTTCTTCCATGCCCTGTTTCTGGTGGATTTCGGGGGGTAGTCTGGCTTATCCGTTCATTGTCGTTCTTTACGAGATACAATTTTCTAAATAAATGGATTTTATTTGAATGAAATAATGTTCAAATGACTTGATTTGACCGTTTCTGGGTGAATAAAATGTTTATCTTGTACGTCACATTGTGTGGAATATATAGCGAGTGTTGCTATATACGTGACGCTCCGAAAACCCTTGGGAAACATTTAATTTTATAATTTTCTTTCGTTAAGCATTGCTTCAGTGTTGCGTTGTTACAATTAGTGCAACAGGTGATGAAGAAGCGGCGCAGTTGAGTAGGCTATGCTATTTTATTGGTAATTAAAATCACTGTGATTGACTGGGCCCGGGCTGCGTCGATCCTGTCATGGCAACCCAGTCAATAGTTTCTAGCCTATCAATAGCTGGGTGCAGTTTTTGTTTTAATTGTTTTTTATTCTAGCCATAAAAATAGAGATTTTATGCAACCTGTAGGTTGGCATGATTGAAAACCCCAAAATGTAAGGGAGATAAATATGCAATCACTTGTTCTATCATAATATGCTCGTTACTTCCCCTATTCTATATTTCTCTAAAGGGCCAGCCACACGTCCACTAAAATCGCACGGCTGTACGATACGATTCGATCACGTGGTCTCCAAGATCAAATGATTCGTGCTTCGAGACCACGTGATCGAATCGTATCGTACAGTCGTACGACTTTAGTGGACGTGTGGCTGGCCCTTAACACACACGCGCGTGCGCGCACACACACACGAACAATGCACGCACATAATTAATAGGATTAGGGAAAGGGTTCGGGTTAGGGTTAGGAATAGGGTTAGGGTTAGTCTGTCGGAATTCAAACTGACAGATTGGCACAGTCATCATTAATGGTCGTAGTGGCAGTAACAACGGTTAGGTTAGTTCTTTCGATACGTAGTGAAAGCGCTACGCACCCGATTGATCGAGTTATTTAACGACACCCTGATTTCATTATTTTTCTCTTTTCCTCTCTCTCTCTCTCTTTCTCTCTCTCTCTCTCTCTCTCTCTCTGTTTTTGTGAAGCACATAGTCTCTTGTCTCTCTCTCTCTCTCGCGCGCGCGCGCGCGCGCGCGCGTGTGTGTGTGTGTGTGTGTGTGTGTGTGTGTGTGTGTGTGTGTGTGTGTGTTTCTGTAAATTGTGTACCTTTTTCAAGATATGCGTTTCGGTCTTAGCGCTTATCCCCGTTCAAAAAATGTAGGGCTTATCAAAAAGCCTAAATGTTACAAAGACCAGAAAGATAGTTTTTTGTGTGTTCTTTTTTCAATGGTTGACATTATTGACATCAAGATTTGGCCAAAGGTAAACGCGAAAGTGAGAGCCATGTTAAAATCAATCTTTATAGAAATGGAAAATCATGCTACAACTACGGTATGTATGTATGTATGTATGTATGCCAGTCAGTCGTTTCCGACCATGACTGCCAGATAGCAGAGGGGGCAGATGCTAATCCGGCGGGCTGGGCTACAATTTGTTTATAGTGGAGATGCCTTGCCCAGGGTACATCCCCACTCTCTCGGCCAAAGAGATTTGAGGACAGCTGGTGTTGGGGAAGGTCCCCAAAGGCCAACCCATCCCTATGGCTGCAGGACTAGAGCCGGTGCCAAGGCCCCCTCGTTTGAGAGTCAGTCTTCCACAAAAGACTGAATTGTACCACAGACTATAATTATCATTCTCTCTAATTGTACCATGATTTTCCATGACTGTAGAAAATCATCTCTTGTACAGCTCTCATGCTGCTGTTGGCCCCTACTATACGGACTAATGTCAACCAATGAAAAAAAGTCATTTGGCACACTCCAAAGGGCCAACAACCACGGTAGAGAGTTAGTGTACGGCTCCTACGGGTGTTTGCTCTGGAAGTGCTGCAGCCTGCTGGGTTAGTTGGCCTTGAGCCATTCCCCTAACGCCAGTCCTCCATTACAGGTGCACCCGAGCCAATCACAACATTTGGTCAAAACATTTATTTTGGTGAATAAACCTGTTCTTACTTACTCTTTTTGAAAACTTCTGCGCTCTTTTTTTTAATAATTCGTTAAAAGGCGTGATAATACACCTGAACGACAGAAGACCCGCCATTTTTTAGGGGGGGTGGGGGGGGTGGGGAGGGGGGGGGGGGGGCTATTTGTTTTGTTGTGAGCGAAACTCGTTTTGGCAAACTGTATTAAATAAAAAGGCTTGCATTGTGGAAATTTCGTGCAACGATTTGGCCTAAGCGACTCGGGCGGCCATTAGAAAAGAGAAGGCACATGCTTTGTCTTTCACTGAAGAAATCTGACTTCCAGTACCTCCGTCAAGGAGGAATCGACGGTTTGAAAAACTGCAAGATAAACGCATAATATTGGCTTGGGGTGACATTGTTCAGTGCTAAAGAAACTGCAGTTCTGCAGACGTGAAACACAATCAGCTGATCAATGATTTGAGAAAGAGCATATAAGCGGTACAGCAAACCCGGTTATAAGAAAATCGAAGGGAGATAATTTTTTGTTTTCTTATATCCGGGTTTTCTTATAATATAATATTATCCGAAACTCGGGTATAATAAAACATTTTGATTTTTTTTTCTTATAACCGAGTTGAACGGGAAAATAGGGGGAAAAAAATAAAAAAGAAAAAGATAAAAAAATTAAATAAAAGACAAACAGAAACATAAAACGAAGAGAAAATGCTGTTACATAATTTGGTGCATGAAAAAAAGGAAAAAATGCGAAACAAAGGCGGAAAAAAAGAAAACAGAATAGAAAATTAAAAACAAAAATGAAGGCAGACGTGGTGTGAGTTGCATGATGAGCGAGCAAGATAGCGGAGAGCAGATGAATGATTGGGTGTGGTGTGAGAGTAATATATTTGTTTAAATGTAAATTTCTGTTTCTTGTTTTTAATCAGTATTCTAATTTGGATGTATAACTTACTTTACACAGTGGAAGACAATTTTGTATGAATTTGCGTTTGTACAATGTCAATAGACAATATAAAAAAACTTGCACCTATGACTCATGTTTTACATGATAAAATCAAAATACAGCAAAACTCGGTTATAAGAAAATCGAAGGGAGATGATGTTTTGCTTATTACCATATCCGAGTTTTCTTATATCCGAAACTCGGATATAAGAAAACATTTTCAAGTTTTTTTCCTTATAACCAAATTGAATGGGGGAAAAGGGAAAAGAGAAAAGAAAAAGAAAAGAAAGACAAAAAAACAAAACGAAGAGAAAATCCTTTTTCCTAATTTGATGCATGTCTTACATCATAAAATCAAAATAGTCTACTAAGAAGAAGATTTAAAGAAGCCTTTAAACAAAGAAGCCTTTTTTTCTTTTTAATGTTATCAAATGCGTACCCCTTCACCTTTCTTGTATGTACTGAACTATTACCATTTACTGTCCACCCATGCAGCTTTTCATCGATCGTTTGCTTTTGTTTATGTGGATTTTCGTTCACATATTCAGTTATTTGTATTTATCTTCTTAAAGAAATGGATTGCCTTTTCCTCTCTGCCATTGCTGCTGAAAATCTAAGGCTGGACAGTCTCTCTACCACCAACACAAAGTACAGGCACTCATATTTTTTTCTTCTGTTCAACATTTATTTTGCACAGAATACTGAAGGAAAGTATGGAATAAAGGAGCAAAAACAACTCAATTAGTCATGCAATCAAGTGCCTGTACTGTTTAGACTGTCTGTGATGCAACTGGTATGGGGTAAACTTTCCCTTTTTGGAACGACTTCAATTTTCTCGGAACATCCTTTCAGTTCAGGTCCAACTCACTTTTAAAGACACACTGACCCAACACAATTAAGTCCCTTGTTTTTTTCTGGGTAGCCGTGACCCACATACAAATTCCCCCAACTTCAAATTGAGGCTGCTCTTTAAAATGTTTTGTTTTCAATTTGGGGGCATTTGCATAGGAGTCAAAACTGGTCAAAACAAGATTTCGTACCAGCTATAAGAAGGAAAACACGTGGAACCCATGATTTTGACACATGATCTGGTGGGTCTTTAAGAAACTATTATCAATGGTAATTCGCTTATAAGAAAAAAGAACTTGCTTATAAGAAAATGAACTGCAAACCAACTCTCTTGTATAACATAATCTTTTTATATCCAAGTTTCCATTGCGGATGGGAGAAGGAATTTGCTTGCTTATAACCGAGTTTTCTTATAAGCGAGTTTCTTATATCCGAGTTTTGATCATAGATAAGAAACAAGAAGTTCGGCAGGAAAATTGTTTTTGCTTCATTGTAAGCGAGTTTTCTTATAAGCAGATTCGACTGTATCTTTCTTAAGGTAGGCTACTCTAGTCTCACTACGACTAACACAAAAGTACAGGCATTCGTATTTTTTCTTCTGCTCAGCATTTATTTTGTACAGAATACTGAAGGAAAGTATAAATTTAAGGAACAAAAATAACTCAGTTAGTCTTGCAATCAAATGCCTGTACCAGTTACAGTGTCTGTGACATAGCTGCTCTGATGTAAATGTTCCTCTTCTTTGTTTGTTTTGTTGGAACGACTGCAGTTTAGTTTTTTGAACATCCTTTCAGTTCATGCCCTAATTTTTTTTAAATCGCTTATAAGAAAATCAAACTCGCTTATAAGAAAATGAACTGCAAACCAACTCTTGTATGAAATCATTTTCTTATATCCGTATTTACATCGCGGATGAGAGAACGAATTTGCTTTGATTATAACCGAGTTTTCTTATAAGCGGTTTTCTTATATCCGAGTTTTGATAATACATAAGAAAGAAGGAATTCGGCTGGGGGGAAAAGGTTGCTTGATTATAAGCGAGTTTCTTATAAGCTTGTTCGGCTGTACATTGAAGTAGGCCTGACTAGTCGAACGCAAGTCGGGTTTTTTCTCTCGTCATGACACTGAATCTAGGTTAACTTGTCAGTGTCAATGGGACGTTTTGAATCGTCAGCAAGGAATGATACAAACAACCCATGGTCAGTTTTTCGTCTTAAGTCATGACACTGAATGCAGTGAATCTAGGTTAACTCGTCAGTGTCACTGGGTCCTTTTGAATTGTCAGCAAGGAACCATACAAACAAACCCATGTGTAGGTAGCAAGTCAGTGTATGTCATGACACTGAATCTAGGTTAACTTGTCAGTGTCACTGGGACTTTTTGAATTGTCAGCAAGGAACCATACAAACAGCCCATGGGTAGGTACGATCAATGCCACCACTGCCTGTCATTCATAAATAGCTCCATTCATAATGAAGTGCCAAGCGATATAAGCCGCCTGGCGGGTTCCCTCGCTGTTGCGTCGAGTGTGGTAGTGGAGCTATAGGCCTACTACTCTGCATGAGTAGGACATAATATTATGCGAGCTTGCAACCTTGCCCTCGCCCGCACAGACAGAAGCTCAACATTTGGCACACGGAAAGGCCCTCGCAAGTAGTCCCATTCAGCAGCTGATCGTGTGGTGATGATAAAACATTACGCAAAAAAGTGCCTGATTTTACCAACCCACTAGACCGTTCATACGATCTGTCTAGATTGTGTTTTGGAAAGAAATTACGAAATTGACCCAAAACACAATCGTTGACACAGTGATCAAGCACAAGCGCGTGTCTATTTTAAAATAATTTAAATATTCAGTATTGTTACTCCTAAAAAAAAAAAGTGTTTTGTATGGCCTAGTGACCCTGCATGAATTTGCGTTGACCTAGATCGCTTGCCCCGGACTGAAATTGGTCATTTTTTTAGTCTACTAATTGACAGGAAAACATGCCTGCAAAAAGCTCGCAACTTTTCTGGACTATGATTATATAAATCTGTGATATTGATCCAGGTCTATAAAATATTGTTTTGGTATTTTTTTCCCCCTTTTCACGCCAAAAGTGAAAAGGGGCGGGCGAGCGGCACGATCGACTCGAACGAAAAACGCTCCAGCAGAGCAGAGCCAGCCGCGGACTGCTCGCGACCCCGTCGGTGGTTGACCTCGTGAAAAGGAGGTAAGATGAGGTCATACTGACATGGCGGAATGCTGACCCAAAATTAAAAACAGTTTCTCCTCAAAAAAACGGGTCCAGGACAGAAATCAGAATGGAAAGTTGACGGCGAACGGTGTGAACGTGGGTGCATGCAGTGGAATACGAGTCCATCGATTGCCACATCTAGCCAGCTCAAGGTAAGTGGGGGTTTATCGTCTGCTACTGTTTTTGTCGCCTGCCCCCAAACCCTCGATTTGCGTAGCACTAGGCCCTACTGTTTTGTTCGTTTCCGACCGTTTTTCGTTGGGTTTTGTTTATAAATTAGCTGTTTATTGCCAGATTATTAAAAGGCGCAGATCAGATTGTACATCGGAGTCGCAGGCCTGCATAGTTCATGGGGCTTAGCATGCTGCATGTCCAATGGCTGAAAAGCTAGCATTGGCCGCTGAGAGTTCACATGAGGTCAAGGAAATCTTCAGCTGACTGCTTTTCATGTCTAGGGCCTAGGCCTAGCTGAATAATACACAGGGGGTTTAGAGTTCACAATTTTTGGTGTGCGCTTTGCTTGTAAAATTAAACACGTATACGGTCACAATACCCTGTTTTAGGTTTCCGTAGATCTTTTTCATGACATAAGTTAGCAAGAGTATGAGCGGGGGAAAGGCATGCACGGCATCATGGCTTGACTGTTCCTCGTGTAAGCCTCAGCCTAGTCCTGATTATAAAATAAAACAAATGAGCACTCGCGATGGGCTTAGCTTTCATATTAATACACTTTTTACAGCATAAGATCACTTTCATAACTGTCGATGCATACTATCTGCAACACTAATTATCTTTCCTGTCCTATTAGCTGGCATCCATCCCCTCCCAATATGTTAATTCTGGTTTTCGCCCCCCCCCCCCCCCTTCCCCCTTGTCTAAAACGGGTAAAGGTAAAGATGTGCCACACCCCTGCATTTCTCAGTTAATTTCATTTTTCCGTTTTTGCCTTTCTTACCAAACATAAAGCCGTATTTTATGAATCTTTTCAGTTAATTATCTTTTTGGAATAATAACCCTAACCCTAACCCTACCCCCCCCCCCCCCCCCCCCCTCTATAAGACGGAAAAATGCAATGAACCATGACTGTGACAAATGCTGCGGTGTACTGCAGTACATAGGGGGGGGGGGGGGGGGGAGGTCCTATTAGATAATGGCCTTTATGATGACTGCAATTAATTATTGAACAAAGATAATTAGCTGAAAATGTTCATAAAATACAGCTTCATGTTTGGTAAGAAAGGCAAAAACGGAAAAATGGAATTAACCGAGAAATGTAGGGGGGTGGCACATCTTGACCTTTACCAGATAATAATATAGGGGAGACTTATTGATATAGTACCTGCCATGCAATTCGTACCACCTGGTTTCCTAGCAAATGGTAGAAAATTGAGGGTTAATAATTGTGTGTACAGATATCTTATCTACATGACCGAAGTCCCCAGTTTCTACACACAACAGAACCATCAAAAAGGTAATGGCGGTTGTCTACTGCAAGAAGAAGAAGAAGCTTGGACAATGGATGAGAAATATTTTATCACAACCAAAATTCAACAAAGCGGAAAACCGTTTGTAAGGCAAACGAAAATTCATTTATGCAGCATCTGATGTTATTTTGGGTAATGCTGTTTTGTTTGTTATTCAATGCACCATACAAAATTTTAAAAACTCTTAATGCCACTCAACAAATCTTTGAAGTGTTAGGGTCAATGTTGTCCATTCTGTAAATTAAAACATTCAAAGCAAAAATAACCGTGCCATAGTTATGCAATTCGTACCTCTGTCGTGTAATTCGTACCTCCTGCGACGTTTCAATGGCGCAGCCACTCTACGGCATTCCAAAGCCTGTCTTATGTGACTTCAAACTTTTGATGAGAAAATAACATAAGATTTATTTTGACGTCACATAAACTAACTGGAACATTTAGAAGAAAGAATGGTCGTTAAAGCCAAGTCACGAGCATCCTACAGTTGAATTAGCGCTATAACACCCACCCCACCCCGTCTCCCGGCCCCTGGTACAATATCAGTAACTTGGTGGTACGAATTCTGTAACAGGTCTTGTAATTTGTGCCTTTAGAAGAAAAAAGTATGATTTCTATTACACCAAAAGTATAAACCCTATCATATAATTATAGTACAGAGCTATAGCCCTCTACCAGCAGTATCCATGTTGAAGGTTTTATAGCTTTCGGATTATCTGCCCTTGAGATAGAGATCTCTATCCTTAAGAATGAATATGAATAAGTGTCCCATACAAGCAAGCCTTAACACTAAGAGGTTTGTAGTGCAGCAGGAAACTTGGCCTTTAGTCCCCACCCTGCCTCATTCTTAGGCTTATTCTTTCAGTTTTATGAAAATAATCCTGGGCTGATCCTAACCCTATCCCTGTCCCTACAAATGGCAGAATGTTGCTTCTCATTGAAAATTTTCAACGTGAAAATTTGAAGGGGTGGGGGTGTACAGTCATTGTGTCATTGTGACATGCACTGTTCTGCTGCATATATGCAGAGTCGAAATTTAGGCATACGATCATAAGGTGCTTATGTTATTTCGTAAAAGAGAGAGAGAGAGAGAGAGAGAGAGAGAGAGAGAGAGAGAGAGAGAGAGAGAGAGAGAGAGAGAGAGAGAGAGAGAGAGAGCGCGTTGTTGTTGGAGTAAGCTGTCTGTGTCATTTTAACCCTGTCACACGCGGTGTTATTGTTTGTGTATGTCCTAACAGTGTTGTGTGCTGTATTTTACATATTTAATTTTATCACATGACCATTTATGTGTGCGACTGTGACTGCCAAATAATGGCGAAGGCAACTGGGCTATAACACCCCCCCCCCCCCCCCCACCCCAATTTTGGATAGTATAATCCACATTCCTGTCATAAAAACGGGTATTTCCTGGTATTGCAGTACCTCCAGGATCGACCCACTATCTGTACCTTTATAAATGTCCCATATGTGTCTGTTCCTGGTCGGGGGACTTTAAACTCACTTTCTTCATATCCCACAGTTAGGACCGTAAGGGAGACAATTTCATGACAGAAACTGAGCAAAGACAAGCTGGTCTTTCCGTCAATAGATTATCTTCTCGTACGGGTGAACAAATGTTTGAAATTGTGAAGCACATGTTCCAAAATGTTGTTGTTATTGTTGTTGTTGATATTATATTCTTTGTCTTTATGCTTTATCATGATGGTTCATTGTTTTCATCCGTTGGTTTCTCATTTATTTTCCTCTATGTGAGGTTATTTCCATAACTATTTTGTGTAAAGCACGATTGTATTGTTGCTTTACATTTGCCAGCCGACATAGGACAATTTAAATGTATAAATAAGCTTTAACCTAGGCACGTTATAAGCTTTTAAGCTTGTCGCCAAGCGGCCATTATTCTTGTTTGATTTCATATTCTTATTCCGTAAATGTGTGGGAAGTCAGCCAAGTTTTATGTCTAGAGTACAACTTTCCTGTTTTGTTTAGGCATTCAGATTTAAGAAACCCACCCATCATCATCTCTCTCTCTCTCTCTCTCTCTCTCTCTCTCTCTCTCTCTCTCTCTCTCTCTCTCTCTCTCTCTCTCTCTCACATACACACGCGCGCGCGCGTGCGCACACACCGCGCAAGCACACACACGCGCACGCACGCACGCACACACACACACACACACACACACACACACACACACACACACACACACACACACACACACACACCACAGAACGATATATAAACTTTGTGACTCTCTACCGTCCATGAGGGTCTCTGACCGATTGGACGCTAATCTCATCACCATCTCTCTCTCTCTCTCTCTCTCTCTCTCTCTCTCTCTCTCTCTCTCTCTCTCTCTCTCTCTCGCTTGATTTTGTGCTGTTGTAACGGGTCACGGGCCTATACACAATTAAACATTTGTCATTTGTCCTCTCTCTCTCTCTCTCTCTCTCTCTCTCTCTCTCTCTCTCTCTCTCTCTCTCTCTCTCTCTCTCTCTCTCTCTCTCTTCTTCTTCTTTTTCCCTCCTCTTAGACTTTTTCTTCCTCTTGTTCTTTACTTCTTCTCCCTCTTCTAGCCTACTGCCACCACGCACGCACGTAACACGCAGACTTGGCTTGAAGCTTGCCCAGACCTTGGCTGACCCCTGTTGCTGACCAAGCGTTGACCCGATTGGCCGGCTAGCCAGGTCACTGACACGAACGGGGGAGAGAGTAGGGGAAAAGAGTAGGGGAGAGGGTGTTCTATTCATAGATCTCTCTCTCTCTCTCTCTCTCTCTCTCTCTCTCTCTCTCTCTCTCTCTCTCTCTCTCTCTCTCTCTCTCTCTCTCTCTCTCTCTCGCCTCCCCCCTCGCAAGTCCATAAGGCAAAGTGTGAAACGGGTCATTGGATTGGTGTACTGTTGACGCGTCCATAACGTGAAGCTAGAGA
>CM065684.1:59994285-59999285 GCA_017654935.2 Phymorhynchus buccinoides
CATAGAGACGGGGAACATAGAGACGAAATTGGAGACACATAGAGACGGAGACACATCGAGACGAGAACACGTAGAGACGAAATTGGAGACACATAGAGACTGAGACACATCGAGACGAGAACACGTAGAGACGAAATTGGGGACACATGGAGACGAGAACACGTAGAGACGAAATTGGGGACACATGGAGACGGGGACACATGGAGACGAGAACACGTA
Organism: Phymorhynchus buccinoides; assembly: GCA_017654935.2. Classification (NCBI taxonomy): domain Eukaryota; kingdom Metazoa; phylum Mollusca; class Gastropoda; order Neogastropoda; family Raphitomidae; genus Phymorhynchus; species Phymorhynchus buccinoides. The sequence goes on from CM065684.1 coordinate 59,994,505, forward strand.
GAGACGAAATTGGGGACACATGGAGACGGGGACACATGGAGACGTGGACACATAAATACGAAATTGGGGACATTTAAAGACGGGGACACAGAGACATGCTAGGTGAACCCTCTATTCAATAACTCTCCACAGGTTGGTTGGTTTCTTAATTAAGCACTGTTGAAAAATCAACACCGTTACTGCGTTAGTAACAGATGTGACACGTTACGTAGCTGAGCTTGAACGCTCGACCGCCTCGAGTGTTACAGGATACTTGTTGAAAATAATTTTTTTTTTTTTTTTTCACAACACGCATCGATCTGTCAAGAAACAGTCATTTTATTCCGGTTACGTACCATTGTGCCCCCGTCTCTTATAAATATGTCACCGATTTCGTCTCTATGTGTCCCCGTCTCTATGTGTCACCGTCTATATGTCCCTCTCTATGTGTCCCCTTCTCTATATGTCCCCGTCTCTGTGTCCCTGTCTATATGTCCCCGTCTCTATGTGTCCCCGTCTCTATGTGTCACCGTCTCTATGTGTCCCTCTCTATGTGTCCCCTTCTCTATATGTTCCCTTCTCTATGTGTCACCGTCTATATGTCCCTCTCTATGTGTCCCCGTCTCTATGTGTCACCGTCTATATGTCCCTCTCTATATGTCCCCGTCTCTATGTGTCCCCGTCTCTATGTGTCCCTGTCTATATGTCCGTCTCTATGTGTCCCTGTCTATATATGTCCCTCTCTATATGTCCCATTCTCTATATGTCCCCGTCTATATGTGTCCCTGTCTATATGTCCATCTCTATGTGTCCCTGTCTATATGTCCCTCTCTATGTGTCCCCGTCTCTATGTGTCCCCGTCTCTATATGTCCCCGTCTCTATGTGTCCCCGTCTCTATGTGTCCCTGTCTATATGTCCCTGTCTCTATGTGTCCCTCTCTATGTGTCCCCGTCTCTATATGTCCCCGTCTCTATATGTCCCCGTCTCTATGTGTCCCTGTCTATATGTCCCTGTCCATGTGTCCCCGTCTCTATGTGTCCCCGTCTCTATATGTCCCCGTCTCTATGTGTCCCCGTCTCTATGTGTCCCTGTCTATATGTCCCTGTCCATGTGTCCCTCTCTATGTGTCCCCGTCTCTATGTGTCCCTGTCTATATGTCCCTCTCTATGTGTCCCCGTCTCTATATGTCCCCGTCTCTATGTGTCCCTGTCTATATGTGTCCCTGTCCTATGTGTCCCTCTCTATGTGTCCCCGTCTCTATGTGTCCCTGTCTATATGTGTCCCCGTCTCTATGTGTCCCTCTCTATGTGTTCCCGTCTCTACGTGTCCCTGTCTATATGTCCATCTCTATGTGTCCTTCTCTATGTTTTCCCGTCTATGTGTCCCTGTCTATATGTCCCTCTCTATGTGTTCCCGTCTCTATGTGTCCCTGTCTATATGTGTCCCTGTCTATATGTGTCCCTGTCTATATGTCCCGTCTCTATGTGTCCCCTTCTATATGTCCCCGTCTCTATGTGTCCCTGTCTATATGTCCCTCTCTATGTGTCCTTCTCTATGTGTTCCCGTCTCTATGTGTCCCTGTCTATATGTCCCGTCTCTATGTGTCCCTGTCTATATGTCCCGTCTCTATGTGTCCCCTTCTATATGTCCCCGTCTTATATCTCTTTGTTTATCCTAACCCTGTTCCTAATCCAAACACTGACCCTAACCCTATCACTAATCCTAACCTAATCCGTAGGGACATTATAGAGACAGGGACACGTAGAGACGGGGACACATAGAGACGGGAACATATAGAGACGGGGATACATACAGTCGGGGACACATAGAGTCGGGGACACAGAGACGGGGACACAATGACGGGGCGTCGTGGACACATAGATACGGGGACACCTAGAGACTGGGACACAATGACGGGCATAAATAGAGTCGGGGACACACAGAGACGGGGACATATTATAGAGACGGGGACACATGGTACTGATCAAAACTTTTCCTCTCGTAAAGATGACCCAAGCGTGAGTTTTAACGCAAAACGAAGAATAAACTAGATTGAGTTATCGAATGTAGCATTCGAGAATCACCCGCGGAGTCACGCTTGTTTTCAAAGGCGCTGGCCCTAAAAGGTACATCTGTAATACCCAGCCTATTGCACAAGTTTGATATCCCTATCATTATTCCTTCATGGTGATATGCTGTTAACAACGCACCCCCCCCCCCCCCTCACACACACACAGGTGTGTGTGCGCGCGCGCGCGCGCGCGCGTGTGTGTGTGTGTGTGTGTGTGCGTGTGTGTGCGTGTGTGCGTGCGTGTGTGTGTGTGCGTTTGTGTTTGTATGTGTGTTTGAGTTGTAGCGCCCCAAAAGGCACATTTACAATACCCAGCCAACATTCCCACCTGATTTCATCTTGGGAACTCTATTTTTCCGACCCCCGGATTTTCAGGGTCCAGCGATCTCCTTGACCTTGACCTTGATTGGTTAACAATATTCGGAAGGAGCATAAGTCAAGCCACCTTCATACCAAGTTTCAACATCCTATGTCGACTGGTGCCTGAGATATGGCTAAACGGTTTTTTTCAGATACGTCAAGGTCATGACCTTGACCTTGACTTTGACACCAAAAGGCACATCTACAGTACCTAGCCTACATGCACATCAAGTTTCATCTTCCTATCCTTATTCCTTCATGGTGATATGCTGTTATCTTGGGAACTGCATTTTTCTGACCCCCCGATTGTCAGTGTCCAGCTATCTCCTTGACCTTGACCTTGACCTTGATTGGTCAACAATATTCAGAAGGAACATAAGCCAAACCACCTTCATACCAAGTTTCAACATCATATGTCGACTGGTGCCCGATATATGGCTACAAATATATTTTCAGTTTTCCAGGTCATACGTCAAGGTTATGACCTTGACCTTGACACCAAAAGGCACAGCTACAGTACCTAGCCTACATGCACATTTTCATCTTCCTGTCTTTATTCCTTCATGGTGATATGCTGTTAACAAACCCATATTCACACACACACACACACACACGCACACGCACGCACGCACACGCACACGCACACGCACACACACACACACACACACACACACACACACACACACACACACACACACAGAGAGACAGCCACTTACACAACAAAAACAATATCACCTTCGCTCCGTAAACTCCGCGGGTGATAAAAAGCAACATCTTGAGAGAGAGAGAGAGAGAGAGAGAGAGAGAGAGAGAGAGAGAGAGAGAGAGAGAGAGAGAGAGAGAGAGAGAGAGAGAGAGAGAGGGGGGGAGAGTGAGAGTGAGAGAGAGAGAACAATGAACAATTAATTAACAACAAATGAAAAAAAGTTTTAATTTCTACAGGCCACCGGCCAAAGTCACATAGCATAAGCATATCAAATATTGATCATGTTTAAGAAGAGAGAGAGAGAGAGAGAGAGAGAGAGAGAGAGAGAGAGAGAGAGAGAGAGAGAGAGAGAGAGAGAGAACATGAACAACAAATGAACGAATGTTTAATTTCTAGATGCCACCGGCCCTTAGAAAGGCCAAAATCATACAGCATAAGAAGAGAGCGAACGAACGAACGAACGAAATGTTATTTATTCAGGGTAATGAGATAAGCTAATTAGTTACAGCTTTTTTTCACTCAGCCCTGAGGCAAACAACAAGAAAGCAACAAACAAATAAAATTAAGAAGAAGAAAAGAAGAAGGGGAAAAAAAGCAAACTTAGAAAAGCAACAAATCATTAAGAGAGAGAGAGAGAGAGAGAGAGAGAGAGGAGAGAGAGAGAGAGAGAGAGAGAGAGAGAGAGAGAGAGAGAGAGAGAGAGAGAGAGAGAGAGAGAGAGAGAGAGAGAGAGAGAGAGAGAGAGAGAGAGAGAGAGAGAGAGAGAGAGAGAGAGAATACGAATACGAATGTTTTATTGAGGGTAAAAAGGATAAGCTACAATAGCTGCTTTGCACCTGGCCCTCTCACTCACACACTCACACCATGCTTCAAGCAAAGAAAATTTGACATAAAAACACTCAAGTCAAGAAAATGAAACAAAAATTGGCACATTAAATAATTGACAGAGAATGAAATTGGGAAAAAAGCAAACATGAATAATAATGAGGGAGGGGGAGAGAAAAAAAGAAGAAAAAAGGGATAAGATGGGAATATAATTTTTTTACAAGAATCTTGGCATAAGTTGATATTTGTAGTAAAACTCATTAACATAACTGATGAACAAGATTGTCCATTATGTACTTGTGATAAGATTTGCGAAAGGAAGGAAGATACCCTAGTTTTATTTTTGAAACAAGGGCGTCGGCGAGCGGCAGACATGTCCGTCACCAGCAATGCCACGCACTTGCGACACCCCGTAGAGTGTCACATCCTGACACAAAATTGGAAGGGATTCTGTCTTCTAGTTCACGAGATACAGCTTGAAGAAGAAACATATAGCGCAAAGAAGGAAATTTCGGTTTTCAAGGTCACACTTGAAGGTCAAGGTCAGCATGGTGATAATTTATGCTCAGATGTTTTCCTCTCTAGGGTATACAGTACCACACACAATCTGAAGCGCTTCTGTCAAGTACCAATGTGGAAAATATGGCTTAAAACCCAATGTGTAGACCCCTACCACTTTCAAGGCCTACTGATCGCCCGGACCGTGACCTTGACCTTGATCGGTATGCCACCATCAGAACGGGCATAAGCCAAAGTACCTTCATGCCAAATTTGAAGACTCTAACACTAACGGTGTGGGAGTTATGGCCCCTGAAAGATTTTCAGTTTTCAAGGTCGTA
>CM065684.1:60001785-60026785 GCA_017654935.2 Phymorhynchus buccinoides
CATTAAAACATGTTTGAGTTCTCTCTCTCTCTCTCTCTCTCTCTCTCTCTCTCTCTCTCTCTCTCTCTCTCTCTCTCTCTCTCTCTCTCTCTCTCTCTCTCTCTCTCTCTCTCTCTCTCTCTCTCTGTCTCTCTCTATCTCTGTCTGTCTCTCTCTCTCTCTCTCTCTCTCTCTCTCTCTCTCTCTCTCTCTCTCTCTCTCTCTCTCTCTCTCTCTCTCTCTCTCTCTCTCTCTCTCTGTCCAAATGTCTATAGGACGGTGACCTGACATTAAATTTCATTGCGTTCTCTCTCTGTGTCTGTTTGTCTGTCCCTTTCTCTTCTCTCTCTCTCTCTCTCTCACTCTCTCTCTCACTCTCTGTGTGTCTCTCTCTCTCTCTCTCTCTCTCTCTCTCTCTCTCTCTCTCTCTCTCTCTCTCTCTCTCTCTCTCTCTCTCTCTCTGTCTCTCTCTAAATGTGAATAGATCGGTGACCTCACATTATAATGTCATTGCGTTCTCTCTCTGTCTGTCTGTCTCTCTCTCTCTCTCTCTCTCTCTCTCTCTCTCTCTCTCTCTCTCTCTCTCTCTCTCTCTCTCTCTCTCTCTCTCTCTCTCTCTCTCTCTCTCTCTCTCTCACATTTTTGTCTTTCTCGATCAGTGCTTGTCAGGTTTACCGGGATTACTCTCATATGGCTGACCACCACTCTTTTCTTCTTTCTTACACCATCTGCCGCCGCTGAAGATCGCGTTCTTCCACATTAATGGGAAAAGCAAGCAACCATTCCATTTATGCTCTGCGAATGTCTGTCAGTCAGCTCTCAAACCACTCTAAACTTTAATCCCCCCTCTCTTAAGAAGCAGGCAAAGTACACCGTCCGTTTGAAAACTACTATTCGGCTTATGGTTACTAGTTACTGTGGTAAGGAAAATATAGTGGGTTTTTGGGTTGTGGTCTATCAATCTCTTCTCTTTAAAAAAGAAAGAAAAGTAGTTTAACACACCTTCCCTCCTCCTCCATTTCCTGGTTTTTCAGTGTTGTCTTTCTGACTGTAGATCGAGCAGCTTAAACCTCTGTGTTTTCTGCTATTTAACGTTGATTCTCGTCCATTTAAACACATTGAAAAAGATGAATTCCACAAAAGCACAATAGGAAGGGAGGTTTAACGGAACAGCGAACGGAAATTCCCATTCAGTGAATGAATGAAAAATGGTGTTTTACGTCCTCTCGGTCATAGACACATATGGGACATTTGTAAATACAAAGATGGTGGGAACAATACTGGCTGCAATGCCCGGAGGCAGTGCAACGCCAGTAAAGTCCCGAGTTTTTAACAATATAGATATGTGTAGCGGTAACCACGCCTCGGATAAACCGCATCGGCTATGGTACCGCCACATTCATTTGTAAAATTGATATTTGTTAAAAAGTTGTGACCCCGACGTGATACGAACACGCAACCTTCTGATATGGAGAGTGTACACAACTAGTGGGAATGAATGAAAATCTGTTTAACGTCTTCCGGTCTGGAACAGACACATATATATCATTATATATCAGTTTAGGCTCTGTAGGCTTTTGAAGCCTTTTGCCCTCTAGATAATTTTTCATATGTACAGTAGTATAAATTTATTTTTTATTTTTGCCCGTGAATTACTTTGGCTATTGTGTATTGTGGGGTTTTGGGGGGGGTTCTCCAAATTTGTGGAGTACATAATAGCATTAATTTTTTGGTCAATAAGATTTTTGAACATATTTAATGATCATGCATTTACAGTTTCATTAGAAAGATTGTTCCATGCAGTTATTACTCTGTTAGTAAAAAGGTTTTGAGCTGAACGACTGTTATTTAGTTTTTCTGTTTGTTTGAAATTATGCCCTCGTGTTCTTTCCTCATCAGTTAGAGTTAGTAAAGTTTTAGTTGTGTTAGGATCATAAAACTTGTTAAGAATTTTATACACCTCAATCAAATCGCCTCTTAGACGTCTGTATTCCAAACTAGGTATTCCCAGATACTTTAGTCTGTCCTCATAGTCCATTTTTCTGGTTCTAATAATAACACATACGGGACATTAGTAGGTATAAAGATGGTGGGAGCGATCCTGGAGGCAATGCCCGGAGGCAGTTCAACACCAGGAAAGTCCCGATTTTTTAGCAATACAGATAATTATTAAGCTAGTGGGACAAAGAGGACTAATTAATAGTCACATGACAGTGAAATCACAAGCGGGAATCTCCGAACTGGCTGTTCCGTCTGTTGGACTAAAATGGCAAACAATTGAATTAATTATTTTAGTGACCGTAATCCTTGAGAAAACAGAATTAGCTCAAAATGTAGCTAAAATATTGCTTCACGTTCGTTATAGATACACTGACGCACCACGAGTAAGTCCCTCGTGTTTTTTTCTGGGTAGATGTGGCCCACATACAAATGTCCCCATGTTCAAATTGAGGCTGCTCTTTAAAATGATGTTTCGCTTTGAATTTGGGGGCATTTGTATGGTAGTGAGACCTGGTCAAAACAAGATTTATTTCCAGCTATAAGAGGGAAACCCGTGAAACCCGTGATTTTGACAGGTGACCTGGTGGGTCTTTAATTAAGAAAAAAGTCAAGACTGAAAAAAACCCACCACAGAAAGAACCAAGAAATAAAGGGGAAGGGTGTTAATCTACATGATTGCAAAATAGTATTTTTTTGGTAAGTCTTCTCTGGAAAATTAGTTGCTGTATTTATTTTTTTAACGCAACTTTGGTCTTTAATGGAAAAGGCTTTGTGTGGAGGGTGGGAGGGATGTGCTGTGACCTACCCTATGATTAGTTACTATCTGTTTCTGTCTGCCCGTTCGTCACTGTGTGTGTGTGTGTGTGTGTGTGTGTGTGTGTGTGTGTGTCTCTGTGTGTCTCCCTTCCCCCGCCCCACCTTTTCTCTCTCTCTCTCTCTCTCTCTCTCTCTCTCTCTCTCTCTCTCTCTCCCTCTCTCCCTCTCCCTCTCTCTCTCTCTCTCTCTCTCTCTCTCTCTCTCTCTCTCTCTCTCTCTCTTTCTCTCTCTCTCTCCCTCTCCCTCTCTCTCTCTCCTCTCTCTCTCTCTCTCTCTCTCTTGCTCTCTCTCTCTCTCTCTCTCTCTCCCTCTCTCTCTCCCTCTCTTGCTCTCTCTCTCTCCCCCCTCTCTCTCTCTCTCTCTCTCTCTCTCTCTCTCTCTCTCTCTCTCTCTCTCTCTCTCTCTCTCTCTCTCTCTCTCTCTCTCTTCTCTCTCTTCTCTCCCCTTATAATATACAGCCCGTGCGCGCACATACACGCACACAAGCACACGAACGCGCTTGCTTTTAAACATACTCACATAAGCACTGTTGGCGTTTCTCTGTCCCTATCACTCTATTAATCTCTTCTCGTACACCCCCTCCCACCCCCCAACCTCATCCCCCGAGACAAGCATTACGCATATGCATGCATGCACACACAGTCTCTCTCCCTCTCCCTCTCTCTCTCCCTCTCTCTTATTCTCTTTTTGCGCGGAAGTAAAAGGTTTTGTTCGAGTATAGCGAGCGCTCTTACCAAGCAATGCCACGCTGATCTACCTTTCAATCAATCAATCAATCAATCAATCAATCCAATCATTTATTGTCCTTTTAAAACAGTGCATAAAAGGAAATTTTGCTGCTTTCACCAAACAAACAACAGACAAGTACAGTAAAAAGATGATCAAGACACAAAACATATTATATTACATTAAATTAGTCATTATAGACATTATGTTAATTATATACATTATGTTAATTATATTAATTATTAAGACTAACTGACCTAACTAAAATTAAAGTATGACTGGGAGACATTACAAGGCGCGCTTGCTTTCATACGATAGCCTAATCAAGACTATTCTTGGCCTAATGCCGAGAGACAGAGAGACAGAGACAGAGAGAGACAGAGAGAGAAATACGAATGTTTTATTGAGGATAAAAAGGGTAAGCTACAATAGCTTCTTTGCACCTTGCACTCTCACTCACACACTCACACCATGCTTCAAGCAAAGAAAAAAATGGCATAAAAACAATCAAGGCAAGGAAATGAAGCAAGAATGACAAAATGAAATAATTGAAAAAAGCAAAAGGTCTTGAATTAAAAGCAAATATGGATAATATGAGCAATGGTGAATTTGAATTGGTGGAGAGAGAGAGAGAGAGAGAGAGAGAGAGAGAGAGAGAGAGAGAGAGAGAGAGAGAGAGAGAGAGAGACTTCAGACTTCAGATACTTTATATTACAAGGATAAGAATGTAGGCTTCCATTCTGTCCTTGGTTCTGAGCATGCAATACATAATTAATATTATAAATGAGAGAGAGAGAGAGGGAGAGAGGGGGAGAGAGAGAGAGAGAGAGAGAGAGAGAGAGAGAGAGAGAGAGAGAGAGTACAGACTTCAGAAACGTTCTGTAAAGAGAGAGACAAGTAAAGGACAGATAGACAGAGATAAATAAATGTTTCCGTGTGGGGTGTAAGGCTCGGTATACACAAAAAAGTCATCTTGTGTCCTGGCTAATACAAAGCATCTGTTTTGTTTCATTCTGTGTTTTTCTCACACCTGCTGCCATGTCATTCACACCGACTGGCGTGCGTTGTGTACGCATTTGGTCCGCTGTCGCCCATGTTGTTTGGGTCTTGGGAGAGAGAGAGAGAGAGAGAGACCAAAAGAAGCAGACCTGCTTGTGTGTATAACCTGTCAGCAAGTCAAAAGCAACAAAGCGCGTGCTGCGTGGCACACGATTGTCAAACATGCTGGGTCCTCGGTAGAACACAGATGGACACCGAGCATAAGGGGGGTGGAGGACGGTCGGCTTGGCTGACTGGTCACCGGGGGTCATTATCTCCCCCTCGGAGGTCAGCGGAGGCTAAGTGGAAGGCGAGGTGAGGTCAGCCAAGGTGAACAGTCCCTCTAGCCGAGGTCAGCACGGGTCAGCGCCCACTATGTAGGTCCACGCTACCTACCCACCCGTACAGTAGCAGCAGTAGGAACATGATGTTTGTTGGCAGGTGTGTGGGTTTTTTTTTAATGTAGTTTTACATACTGGGACCTTGAGAGGTAATAAGTAGTGAGGAGGAAATAAATAAATAGTAAGGGCTGTAAATTGTGAGTAAGGGGGTGTAGGTATGCGTTAGGAAAATTATCTGTCTCTGTCTCTGTGTCTCTCTCTGTCTCTCTCTCTCTCTCTCTCTCTCTCTCTCTCTCTCTCTCTCTCTCTCTCTCTCTCTCTCTCTCTCTCTCTCTCTCTCTCTCTCTCTCTCTCTCTCTCTCTCCCCATCACCAACTGCCATGTTTGTTATGTGTGTTTATGTTGAAGTGTTACTACTACTACTACTACTACTACTACTACTACTACTACTACTACTACTGCTGCTGCTGCTGCTATTTCTAATTCTCTCTCTCTCTCTCTCTCTCTCTCTCTCTCTCTCTCTCTCTCTCTCTCTCTCTCTCTTTCCATCACCAACTGTCAAGTTTGTTATGTGTGTTTATGTTGAAATGTTACTACTACTACTGCTGCTGCTGCTGCTGCTACTACTACTACTACTACTACTACTACTACTACTACTACTACTACTACTACTACTACTACTACTACTACTTTTGTTTATACTTTTGTAGCCACTCACAATGACATGCGCCAATGGCCTTCTCAATAGTTAAACCAGTTCAGTGTGTTCTCTCTCCATCACCACAACTCGGTAATAAGTATTCCATGATACCCACCACCACTTTTTCCATTACTGACCCCCCCTACCCCATCCCACCACTCTACCCCCAGCCCTTCCTCTCTCTCCCCTAAAAGGTTGACCACCGCTGCTGACCAGGCGGTGACCCGCGCGATAATAGTGTGTTTCCTTCTCTACTTACGACTACCTTTGTAGTCAGTGTCGGTCTTTCTTTTTGTCTCTGTCTCTCACTGTCTCTGTCTCTGTCTCTGTCTCTCTCTCTCTCTCTCTCTCTCTCTCTCTCTCTCTCTCTCTCTCTCTCTCTCTCTCTCTCTCTCTCTCTCTCTCTCTCTCTCTCTCTCTCTCTCTCTCTCTCTCTCTCTCTCTCTCTCTCTCTCTCTCTCTCTCTCTCTCTCTCTCTCTCTCTCTCTCTCTCTCTCTCTCTCTCTCTCTCTCTCTCTCTCTCTCTCTCTCTCTCTCTCTCTCTCTCTCTCTCTCTCTCTCTCTCTCTCTCTCTCTCTCTCTCTCTCTCTCTCTCTCTCTCTCTCTCTCTCTCTCTCTCCCTCCCTCTCTCACCCTCTCTCTCTCTCTCTCTCTCTCTCTCTCTCTCTCTCTCTCTCTCTCTCTCTCTCTCTCTCTCTCTCTCTCTCTCTCCCTCCCTCTATATTTTTTTTGCTCTCTCTTTCCTCCTCTTTTTGCACTGCCACCTCTCGTCTAGAGCTCTATTCTCTATCATTTCCCCGTCTCCCCTCTCTCTCTCTCTCTCTCTCTCTCTCTCTCTCTCTCTCTCTCTCTCTCTCTCTCTCTCTCTCTCTCTCTCTCTCTGTGTCATTGTGTGGTACATCTTTTTGTGTTTTGTGGGCCCATTACATGGTGAGCTGGGTGGCTGGGTGTAGTCGAGTAGTCGACGCCGGTGGCACACACACCTGGCCTTACTTGCCCTTGTGTTTCGACAAAGGGTGCTGTTTTCATCAGAATGTTTCTTTTGTTTCTCTCTCTTTCCGTCGATGTTCGGGGCAGAGACGTACTTTCAGTCATAAGTTTCTTAATAATTGTCCGTGGTACAAACACACACACAGAAAATTGTTTCCACCGTGTAAAAATTAAAATAAGAATAAAAGTTAATCAAAACACGAAAGATACATCTCACATTGAAAGAGATTTGTAACATGTCACATGTGACTCTCACGCCACACCCAACCCCATTCATCCGCCCAACTCGCTTTGGTCATATACTCCTTTATGTTTACGACCCTCAATCTCAAAGTCTACTTTTTTCAGTTTTATGATAACAATCCCAGGCTGATCCTAACTCTATCCCTTTCTTCACATTGACAGAATGTTGCTTCTCAATTTTCTATGCGAAAATTTGAAGGGGGGGGGGGGGGAAACTTAGGTACATGCCTGCCCAGTTTCGTTTGTTCTTGACTTTGTTGGTTCGTCTGTTTGAATTATAAAGTATATCAATAAAGAAAGGACAACGACAACGGCCAAGGAAATAAACAGATGTATATGAAACCGTCTTGTGTATTTTAGCACACACACCTTCTAAGACTAGTTCTTTCAGATTCATGACAATAGCCCTAGGCTGATCCTTACCCTATCCCTTTTCCCAAATTGGCGGAATGGTGTTCCTCAGTGAACATGTTCTGTGCGAGAATGTGAAGATGTGTGTGTGTGTGTGTGTGTGTGGGGGGGGGGGTACAAGTACAATTGTGGGGGTAGGACAAGTAACTACATGACAGCCGAGTTTTGTTCAGTGTGTGTCTTTTGTTGGTTCGTATGTATGAATAAAGTATCAGCATAAAAAACAAAAAAACAACTTTTATAAAATTGCAATATTTCGGTTTTTATTTTCTAAGCACCTTCAACGGGCAAGGCCTCGGGTATGAATTAAGTATGTCATCAAACAAACGAGGAAACAGCCAAACATCAGCAAACAAAACCAAACCTTAGCAAAAAAGATGTCCATGAAATTGTCTTGTGGCTATGGCACATCTACCTTCTCCCCTCCCCCCCAAAAAAAATAAATTAAAAAAAGTTGAAATTCAATAGTACCATTATTCCATTAATATGGGTTTGAGGGGGGGGGGGGTCTTTTTTCTTTACGTGTTTCTTCTTCTTCTTCGATCACTCAGACATATGAGCGTAGATGCGTCATGCTGCCTTTATGCGCCTTACTAAGAAATAGTTAGGCCCAGCATGTCCTCCTCCGGCTGGAGAAAATATTTGCAAGAATTTCTAGAACAAAGGCAGGAGAATGGACCAGTAAGGCAGAAAGATGGTAGATGACAGTAGGCGAAGGGAAAAGGCAGAGTCAAAGAGAGTGACGGATTAGAGGAAGCTACATGCACAGAACTTCCAGAAGGTGGGGGAACTATTTGTACGAAAGACCCCCTACGGGAGAGCGTGTTTATTATCTTCAGACTCATAAGGGAGACAAAAGGTTAGGTGTGTTTGGACTATGTGATTGCAACATTCGATTAAAACGAGTTCCCTTTCTCCCCTTGTCCTCAATCTACCCTTTCTCTGTCCTTTTTATTTTTTATTAACCTGTCCTTTCATCAGCTACCCTCTAATAATCTCTCTCTGTCTCTCTCTGTGTCTCTGTCTATGTATGTATGTATGTATGTCTCTCTCTCTCTCTCTCTCTCTCCCCCCCCTCTCTTCTCTCTCTCTCTCTCTCCCCCCCTCCCTCTCTCTCTCTCTCTCTCTCTCTCTCTCTCTCTCTCTCTCTCTCTCTCTCTCTCTCTCTCTCTCTCTCTCAGTTAAAAAATTCGCCCTTAGTCTCTGCTGGCAAAAGTTGTGATGGTGAAAGTAGTAGTGGTAGTAATAAAAGTAGTCAGTAGTAGGGAGGAGGAGGAGAGAGCGATAGAGAGACAGAGAGAGAGAGAGAGAGAGAGAGAGAGAGAGAGAGAGAGAGAGAGAGAGAGAGAGAGAGAGAGAGAGAGAGAGGAGAGAGAGAGAGAGAGAGAGAGAGAGAGAGAGAGAGAGAGAGAGAGAGAGAGAGAGAGAGAGAGAAAACACATCAGGCTTCAGATGTTTTAAAAATGTGTATGTAAGAGAGAGATACAGAGAGAGAGAGAGAGAGAGAGAGAGAGAGAGAGAGAGAGAGAGAGAGAGAGAGAGAGAGAGAGAGAGATAGTGAAAGAGAGAGACGGAGAGAGACAGTGACTGCAGTGACTCTCACAAAGAAAAGAAACCAGGTCGCACCGCATGACTTTCAGCAACCGGCTACTGTATGCTGCACTGCAAAGCAGTACTGCATGTGACAGGAGAGAGGACAGGAGAGAGAGAGAGAGAGAGAGAGGGGGGGGAGAGAGAGAGAGAGAGAGAGAGAGAGAGAGAGAGAGAGAGAGAGAGAGAGTGTGAGGGAGAAGGAGTGTGAGGGAGGTGGAGAGACAACCTACAAAGCGTGTGTGTGAGTGTCACAGTATGCGAGTACTAGTAATAGGGGGGGTACCGCCAAACTAGGTACCACTGTAGTATTATAGTCCAACCAAGCAGCACTCATGGCCAAATAATTGTGTCGACCTGGTATCGCAGTACCTCCAGGATCGCCCCACTACCTGTACATATAGAAATGTCCTTCATGTACCTGTACCATTTCGGAGAACCGTGAAACTCATTTGTCTTCTTCATGGGAAAAGATGTGGTGATTATTCGGATCGCGATGCTTGCCAGACGGTCACTGGAGATTCACTGTGGATTATCAGCCTGAGTTCTCCAAGGATTACCAGTTCATCATACTAACGCAACGATGAATTTGGAGTTTTGATTACGAAAAGCTGAAGATGTTGCGATTATTCGGATTGCGATGTTTGCAAGACGACCGTTCACTGGAGATTGACTGCGGATTTTCAACCTGACTTCTCGAAGGATTATTTATGTGATCATAATAACACAACGCTGAATTGGAGAGTGGCTACGAAAAGCCAGTTTGTTGCGATAGACAGCCAATGTAACGAAGGGTTTACAAAGGAGGACACCCTTATAGAGGGGTTGACGTGGGGTCGGTATACAAACCAGGTCGCATCGCATGACGTTTAAGTCTTGTACAGTGTTGTAGTATACACGTCTCTCTTCCCATTGTTTTGAGAGTCCGGTGTCATGAGAAATAAGTACCTACCGTAAAATAAGTACCCGTCAAAAGCGCACTAGAGCCATTCTTCTTTCATGTAATAAGTAAGTCAACTATTATTTAAAATATTGATATTTAGGTGCTCAATCTACACGGAAAGAACCAAGAAATAGAGCGGGAAGGTGTAAATCTACATTTGTGCTTGGAAATCAATATGCAAAGCCATGTCACTTTTAGTTTCGTATTTTTCAGAATGGCGGACGATAAAAACAACCATCCGTGCAAACAAAAATAAATAATAATAAATATTAGAAAAATATCCCTGATTCTCAGTATTTAATGATGAATCTTCCGTTCTTCCTGCATGCCACAAGACGCCTCTGGATGTATTTAGGGGCGAATCTTTCCCCAAACAGCAAACAATTTGAATGAGGAAAAGAGTATTTATTTCATTGGTAAAATATTTAGTTATGCAACACCGGTGCTCATCTTGCGTGTGGTTTTCATGAAGGAGGTCAGTGGTTTAGTAGCTTAATTAATTAAGGGGATAAGTAATCGGAGTAATTAATTAGTATTGATTAAAAGCTGGATAAAACGAAACTAGAATTTTAAAAAGACCAGGTGTGCATGTGACGACTGTATGATGTTCGCCCTAACTTGAGTAGAGCAGGCCGCCATTGTGTGACTTTGAAATTGTAAAGCGCTAAGAGGTGGATCTGAGACCGTCACGTATGCGTTGATTAGTGCTGGAGTAATAAACTGATATTAATTAAAAGGTGGCAAGACAAAACTAGAAACACAGATGTGCATGTAACTGTATGATTGTCGCTTTAACTTGAGTAGACATGACATGATGTTACATGACATGACATAATGTGGTGTCATGCCTTTGTGGGAATCAAGATGTGTCAATCCATGAGTTAGCACGTCCCTCACTAGCCTGAGCCTACTTTTCTAAACTTTGAATTTTTTGTCGACATAATCTTGTGTTCGTTTATTTATTTATTTATTTATTCATAAAACATTGTTTATTTCATTTTCTTGATTGATTAATTGATTAGTTTATGTATATTTAGTTTAGTTATTTACTTATGTGGAAGAGGAAGGGGGCGGATAAGTAAAATGTTCTAGTTTTGTAGTTCATCCTCTTCCATCATATCACCACCACCACCACCATCATCATCTTCATCATCTTCATCATCATCATCATCATCATCTTCATCTTCTTCATCATCATCACCATCAACATCATCACCATCATCATCTTCTTCATCATCATCATCATCATCATCATCATCACTATCATCATCTGACATCATCATCTTACATCATCATCATCATCATCTCCATCTTCTTCATCGTCACCATCATTATCATCTTCATCATCATCATCATCACCACCATCATCATCATCATCTTCTTCATCATCACCATCATCATCATCATCACCACCACCATCATCAGCATCATCATCATCGTTATGTATCCATCATCATCATCATCATCATCATCATCATCATCATCATCATCATCATCATCTTCTTAGCTCACATAATATTTGGGTTTCTTTACCACATATTTTGTTGAACTGGCAGTCTCACGTTTGGTTTACTTCAGTTGTTATTGTAAATTATGTATTTATTTGTTTGTTCGTTTCTCTATTTATTTATTTATTTATTTATTTGTACATTTATACATTTGTTTTATTTCATTTTTCTTGATTGATTAATTGATTTGTTTGTGCATAAAACAATTTTTATTTCGTGTAGTTATTTATTTATGAGGGAGAGTAAAGGGTCACATAAGTAAAATGTCCTAGTTTTGTAGTTCATCCTCTTCCATCATATCATCACCACCATCATCATCATCATCTCCACCACCACATACCATCATCATCATCTTCATCATCATCTTCATCATCATCATCTTCATCATCATCATCATCATCATAACCATCATAGCTCACATTATAATATAATATTTGGTTGTTGAGACTTGGCCTCCTTTCCCTTATCTCTATGGCTTCTTTTATTTTCTTCTAGTGAATTGTCTCAGTTGAGAGGATGGTGGTTTAAAACTTGGTTTCAATACCAAGTCTCAACAGAGACCTAGGGTATGACTTGCCCCCTATCTACAACCCCCTCCTGAACAGTACTCACCCCACAAATGACAACTCAGTGGACAACACCAACAGCTCCCACCACAGCCAGTCAGACAATGTTGAAAAAGACAAGCAGTAGCTTGTCGAAAATGACCAAAGGTATTTTTATTTTTTGTTTCTTTTTCTTGATTTAAATGACTGTGAGCAAGAACAACTAGAAATATGTCCCTCGTGTTACTGTGGCATGTCTTCACCTCAGCGTGCCTTGTTTTGGGTTAGTCATTTGGTTCAGATTTCTTTTTTTATACGCTGGCAACGAATTTTGATGTTTATCAACGAATTACTGAAATTGTCAACTAATCATTTCCTCATTTTCCCCGAAGACGGAGTAAGGCTGCTCACATGGCGGGGTAATTAAAAACGGTCACACACGTAACGTTCTCATCCCGTAGCTGATACACTTGTGCCATAGTGTTCAAGTGCTTCCGCTGTTGGGATGATCCCTGGAGTCTTTTAGCCAGGGTAAGCCAACAACAACAACAACATTTGGCCATTGGGCAGTCTTGCACTTTGATCACCCCCCTCATGTTTACAACCCTCAATCTCAGAATTCTGCTTTTTTTCAGTTTTAAGAAATATAATCCTAGGAAGATATTACCCTATCCTTTATCCCCCCCCCCCCCCCCAATAAAAAATAAAATGGCAATGTTGCTTCGCAGTGGAAATTTTCAAATAAACAATTTGAGGATGGGGTGTTGTGACTAATGCACAAGATAGCCAATTATTATCTCCGGCTGCAATAATTAAGCTAGGATGAATTGAAGTTGGGTTGAACGTCTGCTCGGCTACAAAGAGCACATGTGAGACGAACCATCAACCAACCACCACAACCATCATTCATTGCTTGGAGCAGATCCTGGAGGTACCGCAATACCAGGTCTTTAACACTAAATGGATGAAATTCTGCTTAACGTCCTCCGGTCTGGAACAGACACATATGGGACATTAGTAGATATAAAGATGGTGGGAACGATCCTGGAGGCAATGTCCGGAGGCAATGCAACACCAGGAAAGTCCCGAAATTTTAGTAATACAGATGTGTAATATAATAATATATAACACTGAAATTTTGCGCCCTGAATTAATAAGGTGAGCACTAATCCTCTACAGCATAAACTTAGCCATGGAAATGCTTAGTTTGTTTTGTAAAAGCTATTTTAAAATAATTTTGAACATGATTTAACAATGTGACCCTTACTGCTTTAGTTTCACAGACTATTAGTCAAACCTGGTACGCAAAGTTATACTTTACATAGGAAGAATAATTGATTGTCAAGCGCTTTGGGCTCATCTGAGGTAAAGCGCTATATAGATGTACTATTATTATTATTATTATTATTATTATTATATCCCACGGATATTAAGCTTACTAGCAACGTTTTGTTGTTGTTGTTTTTATATTTATCTTTCTAGAAATTCAATAACTCGGAGTGTTTGTGTGTATGGGCGCGTGTACGCGCCTTTGCAGATGATTATTGCAAGTTTATGTGTCTGGAATTGTGCACTGGTATGTTGTTTAAAACCAATATGTGTGAAATATTGTTCATTGCCGCAACAGAATTGTGATTATTTTCTTGTGCCCCTAGGGTTTTTTGGAAAATAAACTTGACTTGACTTGGGGGTCCACCAGTCTGTACTTAGCGTTAGGTCAGTGGGTGGTCGATACTACAGTTAAGTTCCGCTTTTCCCCAAATACCGTTTGCCTGCTTGGAGGGAGGGCTGTAGGCAACACAGCTCTTTTACCTGCCTGCAGGGAAAAATCGAACGAACCTGCCGTTAAGAGGGAAGGGGAAGGCAGTTTGCTGCTGTTATTATTACCTCCCGTGCTCTCATCCTCTCAACGAGCACTGGCACTACGCAAGAAAAATAAAAAATTAAAAGCCTGCTGTGGGTTTTCCCCCAAAAAATGTTTTGTGGTGGAGTGGTTTTTTGAGGATAGTCTTTGTTTGTTGTTTTTTCCCCCGAGGTTTTTTTTAATGTGTTAAAGCGAAGGTTTTTTTAAATATATTTTTAAGTTGTGTTTATTTACGTCACATCCCGAGCGAGCAGCAAGCAGCAGCAGTAGCAGCAGCACAGCAGATAGTGCAATGGCTGTGAGTGAGTGAGTGAGCAGTGGTGGTGCGTGTGTGTGTGTGTGTTTAGCTGGCTGATGCCCGTCAGTTTCCGTGAAGATGAACGGTGTCATACCGGGGGCTATTATATAATATCTTAGAACATTCGAACATACCTACTCCCTTTCCCAAAAGGCAGTCTCTCGGGCTCTTTTGGCCCTTTGAAGTCCTGATGATCGTCGTCTACAAGATGATAACAGCTCATTTCTCTTAGTTGACGATGCTTGATTGTCTAGGGAATGGTGTCACCCTCGTTCTAAGTAAGCTCTGCAGTATATATAGTGCTTACCTACACCTACACACTGGTCTTGAGGACCTTCCTGGCCCTTCAGTCCTGTTGACCGTCCTTTACAAGATGACAACAGCTCAATTCTCAAATCAATTATCTAAGTTAATGAGTGTCACGATGCTTAATTTTTCTTACACTGTGACTGGATACAGTTTATCCTCTTGTGGTTTTATTCTGTTTGTGCAATGCTTTATTATATGGTTTTTTTTATTGCACTTGTTTATGCTTTTGTGCAAGTATGGTACTTTGTATGTGTCCTGTTGATGCTTTGATGATAACGTCTTAATATATAACTTATTCTCTTTTTGTGTGATCTTGGTATTTCATCTAATTAATTTTATCTTGGTATTTAATTAATAGCATATGTTCTAATAATGTACAAATGGTATGCTCTTCCCCCATGTTTGTGGTGCTTAATATGTCATTGTCTTCTTGTGTTTGTTGATGTGTATTGCACCTGCAACCAAATTTCTCCACAAGAGATAATAAAGTATTCTTGACTTGACTTCACAGCGTCACCCTCGTTCTAAGTGAGCTCTGCAGTATTGTGCTTACTTACCCCCCTCCCTCTACTTGCGGTGTCGCTGGTCTCTCGGACCCTGTTTTCCCTCCAGTCCTGTTGATCGTCGTTTTACAAGACTATAACAGGTCATTTCTCTAAGTTAACGCGTGTCACGATGCTTGATTGTTCCTGCACTGTGCAGGTAAGAGCTTAGGGCTCTAAGAATAAGCGCTAGAGAATATTTCTTTATAAATAAATTGTGTTACCCTGTGTGCTATGTAATAGCGAGGAAATACCCCCCCCCCCCCCCCCCCCCCCCCTCCCCAATGCGGTGTCGCTGATCTCTCGGATCCTACTGTTCCTTTTGTATAGTTGATCATCGTTTACAGGATAATAAGTTAACAAGAGCTCATTTGGTAACGAGTATCACACTGCATGATGTTCTTACACTGTGAACACGGTGTCACCTAGGTTAGGTTAGGTTAGGATGTAGGGACTAAGCATAGCCGTGAGGCTTTCAAATGTCCCAACCTTGATTGTATTATTTGTATGTACAAGGTTTTATCGTGCACTCAGGTTTTAGATAGTCACTCATCATGTTCGTATTTCAACTGTTTATAATATTCCAAATCATCTAATATTTTTGGGGACAATTTTAGTATTTGGTGCTTGTTTTATGTTAGTTGGTAACTTGTTCCTCAAAGGTGCAGTTCTGTTTTTAAAACATTTCCTATGACTAATCTTGCTTTATTCAATAAATAGTTTGTCAACACTATTTCTAGTTATGTTAACATTTGATCATTTAAAAAAAATCTTGTATGTTTATAATTATAATCAATAATCAATATAATTAAATATTTTGAAACATCAGATCACCCCTGGTTCTTCTAGCCTTTAATGCTGGTAAGCTAAAGAGCTCTTGTCTTTCCCTGTAAGAATAATTTTGGAATCCTCTTCTCAATTTTGTAGCCCTTCTTTGCACTCTCTCTATCATCACTGACTGTCTTTTTAAGTATGGAGACAAATCAACATTTCCATATTCTAAATTAGGTCTAACTAATCCTTTACACAAATATAAAAAGATATCTTTATCTATAAAGCAAAATTTAATCGTATATACAAATGTAAAACAATATCTTTATCTATAAAACAAAATGTAATCATATATACAGATGTAAAAAGACATCTTTATCTATGAAACAAAATGTAATCCTGTATACAAATGTAAAAATATATCTTTATCGATAAAACAAAATAATTCCAAGCATTTTATTATCTTTCTTTACAGCTTCGTGGATGCGACAATCAAATTTAAGATTTTCATCAATTATTACACTTACATCCTTTTCTTTTGTCCATTCTGTGTTAGCTCTGCAATATTATAGGGCCTATGGCTTCCCTACACCCCAGATGTCGTGTCTCTTGTCTCTCAGACCCGTCTGCCCCTTCAGTCTTGCTGACCACCGTTTTGTAATCGTATTTATTTTCCCCCTCCTCATTGTAAATAATGTAAACCTATTTTGTTCTTTATATCTATTATGATCTGTGTTTCTATCTTTTCATAATATAATCAGTGTTTATGTACAATGCTTTGTATATTCTATTTTATTGTTCGTGTGTGTACGTGTAGGCATTACTCACTGTTAGTGGTGTTTAGCTCAATGTTGATGTACAGCGCTCTGAGCTCCCTGCAAAGGCATTGTTCGTGTGTGTACGTGCAGGCATTACTCATTGTTTGTGGTGTTTAGCTCAATGTTGATGCACAGCGCTCTGAGCTCCATGCAAAGGCATTGTTCGTGTGTGTACGTGTAGGCATTACTCATTGTTTGTGGTGTTTAGCTCAATGTTGATGTACAGCGCTCTGAGCTCCCTGCAAAGGCATTGTTCGTGTGTGTACGTGTAGGCATTACTCATTGTTTGTGGTGTTTAGCTCAGTGTTGATGTACAGCGCTCTGAGCTCCCTGCAAAGGCATTGTTCGTGTGTGTACGTGTAGGCATTACTCATTGTTAGTGGTGTTTAGCTCAATGTTGATGTACAGCGCTCTGAGCTCCCTGCAAAGGCATTGTTCGTGTGTGTACGTGTAGGCATTACTCATTGTTAGTGGTGTTTAGCTCAATGTTGATGTACAGCGCTCTGAGCTCCCTGCAAAGGCATTGTTCGTGTGTGTACGTGTAGGCATTACTCATTGTTAGTGGTGTTTAGCTCAATGTTGATGTACAGCGCTCTGAGCTCCCTGCAAAGGCAGTAGAGCGCTTTATAAATGTCCAGAATTATTATTATTATTATTATTACAGTAGCTTCATTAATAGCTCATTTTGTGTGTCTCTTCTCTCTCTGTTTGTGTGTCTCTCTCTTCTCTCTTTCTCTGTCTGTCCCTCTGTCTGACTCTCTGTGTCTCCGTCTCTGTCTTTCTCTGTCTGTCTGTCTGTCTGTCTGTATGTCTGTCTCTTTCTCTCTCTCGTTCTCTTTCTCTCTCTATCGTTATAAGTGGGTGTGAGTGTGATTTGTTAATAGTGTGGCCTGGGCGTCTTTAAGTGTCCATCAGTGTGAGTGTTTCAAGTTGGTTGCGAAAGTGTACTGTATATTATGTCATTCATTATTTGGGCGTGATTGAGAAATTGACTGAGGGATCAGGGAAGGGGGGTGTTGGTCAGTGTTTAATGTATACTTTTTGTTCATTGTGTTTACTATTCATTTTAGTGATTTCTGTAAAGCGCTTAGAGCTTAAAGATTAGGCGCTATAAAAGTTGTCTTAATAAATAAATAAATAAATTTCTCAAAGTTAAGAGAGTGTCAAAATGCTTGATTTTTCAACACGACCAGGGTGAAATGTTGTGTTGTGCGTTGGGAAACGATGCACGGAGACAACAATGGTGAAATCATTATAAATCTGAATGTAAATGGACTTTAAAAAAAATAATTATCATTTTAATTTTCTAGAGTTGCTTGACTGCTGTTTGTAATTCCATTCAGTGCCCAAAAGGGCCAGCCACACGTCAGCTAAAATTGTACGATGCGATTCGACCACGTGGTCTCCAAGAACAAATGCCATTCGCGATCACGTGATCGAATCGTATCGTACAGTCGTACGATTTTACCTGACGTGTGGCTGGCCCTTAGCCCTTAACACCATCAGAGAGAGATGGGGAGAGGAATAAAAACAGCTATAATTCTGAATGTCAGTCTCTTATTCTTTAATTATTATTTTTGTATCATTTCAATTGTCTACGATTGCTTCACTGCTGTTTTTAATTACATTCAGTGCTCCCAAAATGTGACACCATCAAAGAGAGAATGAGAGAAGGATAACTTTTACAAATGTGACCAATCATCAAATCATGGATAAAGAAAAAACGTGATCGATCATCAAATCAAGGATAAAGAAAAACAAATGTGATCGATCATCAAATCAAGTTGTGTAGAGAAAGGATACAAGATGACAGCCACTAACCGAACCTTATTGGAGTCATTATTACCACCATCCCCCCTCCACCCACCCCCCTCTGGTTGTTTTCACTGAAAACTCTACCATCCTCAATGATCCTGCAACCTGTGCTACATCACTGACAGCCTCGAGTGCTGTACACTTTTTTTTTTTCAAGAAAAAAAGAGAATGAAAATGGGGTTTAACGTCCGCTCGGCTGCAAGCAGCACATGTGAGACGAACCATCAACCAACCACCATTAACATGGACATTATGTGATGTTATGAGAAAGGAGAAGAAAATGTACTTGCTTTATATTGGAGGGGAAAGAGTCACTGCATTTAACCCTTTCGCCGCCAGCCATCTTTGAGCCAAAAATTTCAATTAAACCTACTTGGTTACAGAAAAGATTCTGTCTGCAATATTGTGGGATTTTTCTGTGTCATTTAGAATACGGTCAATCCTTACTGCCCAAATTTAGGAACACAGTATCATTGAATAATAGACCCTGATTTGAAGAGTTTTAATGACATGGGTGTTAAATCATTGTGGTGCAAAAATGCGACATTGGCGGTGAAAGGGTTAATTAAAACGAAGGAGGACAAGCTATGCATTACGAGTGCAACCATGTGTGATAGACAGTTGAATCGAAAACCCTGCTTTAAATAGAGCGAAGAGAGAGAGAGAAAGAAGGAGGGGTGGTTGTAACGGATGGTGTTGCTTTTAAAATGCATGCTTGCTTGATTTACGAATTTGCACGGTTTCGATTCAGTGCTGCAACTCATCACCAAGAGACTCACACAAAATGGGCGTTTGTTCTTTTAATATCCATGGTGATGCAGACCCATTTTGATTGAGAGCTGTGACTATCAGATTAGACACTTTAAGGATAAAAGTGCGTTGCACTTACTCCAGATGTTGCATATTAGGATCCAGTTTCGTGGGCTTTCGTTTATCCCCATACAAAATCTAGAGTTTGTGTGTGTGGCGTGCACAGTTCATGGTGTTGCGTTGTGCGTTACGATCGAGTATTACCACTACTACCACCATCAATACTTAACTTAGAAATACAGCGGAGTGCAGAGGAGCAAGGATACCCATCTATCATCCTATGGTTCATTTGTGTTGCCTTGATGCGGGCACAGGTTAGTGACATTTCATTTCCACCTTTTATTTTCTTACTTTTTGTAAAAGGTACAGCTATTCTTGATATTTCATTAGTAACATTTCTTAAGGATAGCGGAAAGAATATGTTGACCGTTTTCAACACACTTAATTGTTACTAGGAAAAAGAACAATCAACAGTGACAATTCTCCACACACTTTACTGTTACTAGGGGAAAAGAACAACCCTCAACACACTTTACTGTTGCTAGAGAAAAAAAGAACAATCAACAGTGACCATTCAGTGACCATTCTTAACACACTTCACTGTTACTAGAAAAAAGAACAATCAACAGTGACCATTCTCATCACACTTTTCTGTTACTAGAAAAAATAGCAATCAGCCATGACCATTCTTCACACACTTTACAGTTACTAGAACAAAAGAACAATGAACAGTGACCATTCTTCACACACTTTACAGTTACTAGAACAAAAGAACAATCAACAGTGACCATTCTTCACACACTTTACTGTTACTAGAACAAAAGAACAATCAACAGTGACCATTCTCCACACACTTTACTGTTACTAGAACAAAAGAACAATGAACAGTGACCATTCTCCACACACTTTACTGTTACTAGAACAAAAGAACAATCAACAGTGACCATTCTTCACACACTTTACTGTTACTAGAACAAAGAACAATGAACAGTGACCATTCTTCACACACTTTACTGTTACTAGAACAAAAGAACAATGAACAGTGACCATTCTTCACACACTTTACAGTTACTAGAACAAAGAACAATCAACAGTGACCATTCTTCACACACTTTACTGTTACTAGAACAAAAGAACAATCAACAGTGACCATTCTCCACACACTTTACTGTTACTAGAACAAAAGAACAATGAACAGTGACCATTCTCCACACACTTTACAGTTACTAGAACAAAAGAACAATGAACAGTGACCATTCTTCACACACTTTACTGTTACTAGAACAAAAGAACAATCAACAGTGACCATTCTCCACACACTTTACTGTTACTAGAACAAAAGAACAATGAACAGTGACCATTCTTCACACACTTTACTGTTACTAGAACAAAAGAACAATGAACAGTGACCATTCTTCACACACTTTACTGTTACTAGAACAAAAGAACAATCAACAGTGACCATTCTTCACACACTTTACTGTTACTAGAACAAAAGAACAATGAACAGTGACCATTCTCCACACACTTTACTGTTACTAGAACAAAAGAACAATCAACAGTGACCATTCTCCACACACTTTACTGTTACTAGAACAAAAGAACAATGAACAGTGACCATTCTTCACACACTTTACTGTTACTAGAACAAAAGAACAATCAACAGTGACCATTCTCCACACACTTTACTGTTACTAGAACAAAAGAACAATGAACAGTGACCATTCTCCACACACTTTACTGTTACTAGAACAAAAGAACAATCAACAGTGACCATTCTCCACACACTTTACTGTTACTAGAACAAAAGAACAATCAACAGTGACCATTCTCCACACACTTTACTGTTACTAGAACAAAAGAACAATCAACAGTGACCATTCTCCACACACTTTACTGTTACTAGAACAAAAGAACAATCAACAGTGACCATTCTCCACACACTTTACTGTTACTAGAACAAAAGAACAATGAACAGTGACCATTCTTCACACACTTTACAGTTACTAGAACAAAAGAACAATGAACAGTGACCATTCTTCACACACTTTACAGTTACTAGAACAAAAGAACAATCAACAGTGACCATTCTCCACACACTTTACTGTTACTAGAACAAAAGAACAATCAACAGTGACCATTCTCCACACACTTTACTGTTACTAGAACAAAAGAACAATCAACAGTGACCATTCTCCACACACTTTACTGTTACTAGAACAAAAGAACAATCCACAGTGACCATTCTTCACACACTTTACTGTTACTAGAACAAAAGAACAATCAACAGTGACCATTCTTCACACACTTTACTGTTACTAGAACAAAAGAACAATGAACAGTGACCATTCTTCACACACTTTACTGTTACTAGAACAAAAGAACAATGAACAGTGACCATTCTTCACACACTTTACTGTTACTAGAAAAAAGAACAATCAACAGTGACCATTCTCCACACACTTTACTGTTACTAGAAAAAACAACAGAAAAAACCCCAGTGACCATTCTCAGCACACTGTTACTTCTTCTTCTTCTTCGATCGCTCAGACAGTTTCCTGTCAAGTATGAGCGCATATGCGTCATGCTGCCGTTATGCACCTAACTAAGAAATAATTAGGCCCAGCAAGTCCGACTTCGGCTGGAGGAAATCGTTTTGAAAGTGTTTCTTGAAAAAAGGCAGGAGAATGGACCGGAAAGGCAGAAAGAGAGTAGATGACAGTAAGCAAAGGGAAAAGGCAGAGTCAAAGAGAGTGACAGATTAGAGGAAGTTACAAGCACATAACTTCCAGAAGGTGGGGGAACTATTTATGCAAAAGACCCCCCGGTATCCCCACGGGAGGGGGGGGGGGGGGGGGGGGGGGGGGGGGCCTTTACTGTTGCTAGAATAACGAACAATCAACAGTGACCATTCTCAACACAAAAATAGCAAAATGTATAAAGTATGGGGAAATTGTTTCACTACACACGGTAGATTAGTTTTGTTTTATGATTATCTGTGCTTTGTACATGAGGCCACTACTGCTTCATTCTGCTCATCCTCCATGCTTCCGGCTAGTGGGATTATTGAACTAAATGGATTTGAATTTAGCACTCTGTTCAAAGTTAGCTGCTTAAAGACACACTGACGCACCACGATTACGTCCCTTGTTTTTTTCTGGGTAGCTGTGACCCACATACAAATGTCCCCAACTTCAAATGGAGGCTGCTCTTTAAAATGATGTTTCGGTTTTAATTTGGGGGCATTTATATGGGTGTCAGACCTGGTCAAAACAAGATTTATTTCTAGCTATAAGAGGGAAAACACGTGAAACCCGTGATTTTGACACGTGATCTGGTGGGTCTTTAAAGAAGAGGAAAGAAAGCATTTAATGAACTTCCATGTTTTTGAATGTTTGTATTTAGATGGTTAATTTTACAAAACAAAAAGAACTCAATTTTAACCCAACCTTCACAATCTTAATGTCCATCTCCAGTTGCTGTTCTTATTTGTATTTTAAGGGTACTGTTTTGGTCATTTTTTAAAACTTATTAGTTATATGATTGGGTATGAAAGCGCCATACTTTCAGTCAAACTTTGTGATGTTGCATGTGAACACCAAACGCAATGGAAGTTTTGCATAAAGTGAAATTTCGCTTTCACACAAAACAAACTTCAATAATGATAAAAGGGTGGTGCAACACTGCGGTGACGCGCTCTCCACGTGGGAGTACCCCGAATTCAGAAATGATTCAAATACAACACAAGTACAAGAAGGAAGTAAGATCCCCAAAGCTAGGACAGTTTTGTCAAATTCGTTTAATCCATCCCGCACATTTGTCTGCATTTCTAATTTTTGAACCAGTGTTGCCATGGCAGCAATTTGTAATTATTTTTTAAGCGACAAAATTCCCAAACGTTCACATCTGACACTATGCGCAAAGCCCTGAACCACTATTTATTTATTGGTTTATTTTTTATTTTTATTTTTTTTTCTATTTGTCGATTTATTATTTATTGATTTATTCATTTCTTTATTTATATCTTTATTTTGCATAATTATTATTTATTTATTTTGTCAAACCACGTTGTCATCAAAACAATTTGTCATTTGTAAAATGTGACAAAAATGCCTAAATGTTCACATCAAACAGAACAAGCAAGGTCTTGAAATATTATTTTTAGTATTTTTTATTATTATTTTTATCTTTATGTCTATCTGTTTAGTCAACGTGTGTTGCTATTACAACAATTTGTAGTTAGAAAAAGCGACAAAACGCCCAACTTTTCATACGTGGCACAAAGGGCAAGAGTTTTAAATTGTATTTATTTATTTGTTTGTTTGTTTATTTATATTTTTGTTTGTTTGTTTATTTAGTCAACATGTATTAACATTGCAACCAGTGTTTTACTAAGAATACGCATGTGTATTGTTACAAATTCGGGACTTTCCTGGTGTTGCACTCCCTCGGGGCATTGCCTCCAGGATCGTTCCCACCAGCTTTATATCTACTAATGTCCCATATGTGTCTGTTCCAGACCGGAGGACGTTAAGCAGAATTTCATCATAACATTGCAATTTTTTTTGCATGAAGAATGCGACAAAAAAAACCACCTTTCATGTTTGGCGCAAACGCAAGATTGTGTTTTTTTTTAAATCTATGTATTTATTTATTTATTTTAATTAGGTAACGTGTG
Organism: Phymorhynchus buccinoides; assembly: GCA_017654935.2. NCBI lineage: Eukaryota > Metazoa > Mollusca > Gastropoda > Neogastropoda > Raphitomidae > Phymorhynchus > Phymorhynchus buccinoides. Next base: position 60,025,522 of record CM065684.1, read on the forward strand.
TTGACATCACTAACCTTTCACCTCTGTCAGAAAAGTCGAGGTCCTGAACCACTATTTACAAATTAATATTTGTTTCTTGTTTGGTTGTTGCATCCGTCATAGAGGTATTTTGGGGGTTTGTTTGTCTGTCTGTCTGTTGTTGTTTTGTTGTTTTTACTGATTTTTAATGTAGTTAGAGGGAGGAACAGCGCATCACACAAAGAATGCTCATTTGTATTCAGAGTCATTTGGGATTGTTACGCGGGATTTATTTATTTTATTTTTTTAATTTATTTTTTTATTTATTTAATTGTATTTTATTCATTCATTTATTTATTCACTCATCATGATTTTGAACGTTGAGCAGATCTGCTGTGAAAGTATTTGACAGATTTTGAGGACATTTTAAAGACAGTGTGTCATTGTAAAATTAATGTTATACAATTTTGCCTTAGAACAGATTATAATTTTGATTCAGTGAGTTTTTTTTTATTCTTCCTTTTGACTAAAACAAAAGGCAAGGAACCTAATATAGATTCAATGATATCAGCTTTTGAGTTGAAACGTTATCAAATTATGAGCTAGAACAGATTATCATTTTGATTCAGTGAGTAAGTTTTATCCATCCTTTTGACTAAAACAAAGCAAGGAACCTAATATAGATTCAATGATATCAGCTTTTGAGTTGAAACGTTATCAAATTATGAGCTAGAACAGATTATCATTTTGATTCAGTGAGTGAGTAAGTTTTATCCATCCTTTTGACTAAAACAAAGCAAGGAACCTAATAATTATAGATTCAATGATATCAGCTTTTGAGTTGAAACGTTATCAAATTATGAGCTAGAACAGATTATCATTTTGATTCAGTGAGTGAGTAAGTTTTATCCATCCTTTTGACTAAAACAAAGCAAGGAACCTAATAATTATAGATTCAATGATATCAGCTTTTGAGTTGAAACGTTATCAAATTATGAGCTAGAACAGATTATCATTTTGATTCAGTGAGTGAGTAAGTTTTATCCATCCTTTTGACTAAAACAAAGCAAGGAACCTAATAATTATAGATCCAATGATATCAGCTTTTGAGTTGAAACGTTAAAATGTTATGGAATTATGGGCTAGAACAGATTATCATTTTCATTCAGTGAGTAAGTTTTATCCATCCTTTTGGCTAAAACAAAGCAAGGAACCGAATATAGATTCAATGATATCAGCTTTTGAGTTGAAACGTTTAAATGTTATTAAACTATGAGCTAGAACAGATTATCATTTTGATTCAGTG
>CM065684.1:60031785-60046785 GCA_017654935.2 Phymorhynchus buccinoides
AGCTCTAAGCGCTTTACAGAAATCACTAAAATGAATAGTAAACACAATGAACAAAAAGTATACATTAAACATTGACCAACACACCCCTTCCCTGATCCCTCAGTCAATTTCTCAATCACGCCCAAAATAATAATGAATGACATAATCTACAGTACACTTTCGCAACCAACTTGAAACACTCACACTGATGGACACTTAAAGACGCCCAGGCCACACTTTTAACAAATCACACTCACACCCACACTTATAATGATAGAGAGAGAAAGAGAACGAGAGAGAAAAAGAGACAGACATACAGACAGACAGACAGAGAAAGACAGAGACGGAGACACAGAGAGCCAGACAGAGGGACAGACAGAGAAAGAGAGAAGAGAGAGACACACAAACAGAGACTTTATATTAACTATTTTCGTTGAAAGAAATTGGCTTTCTGAACCGCCTTGGCTATACTTATTTTTTAAATCTCCAAGTGCCCTGAGTCGCAAACGACTTGATGTTTTAATTTCAAGCGGGACGTTGAAGCAGTATCTCGCGTACGAGATCAAAGCGTGAAAAGAACGAGACAAATCGAGTCATTACACACTTGGCTCCGAAAGTAATAGTAAAACAATGGCAGCAGTCATGGACTACGTGGCTTCTTCGCAGATCTTTAGGCTTACCGTGTTATCAGTTTTGTTTCTACATGACTCCAGATCACCAAAGTGAACTGAACTGATGTCAACTGTTTGAATCTTTGAAGAAAATGACGTCAATAATTTTTGTGTGAATGTTTCCTTTCTTAGTTTCTATGTTTTCTGTAGGTACATGCGCCCTCCTAGTTCCGTCGCGACTATTGCCAGTAGTGGCACCTGCGACGTACTGATCCTGATCCTGATCCTGATTTGACACAGGTCATACAAGCGCTTTCAATAAAACGTCAACACGCCATATATGTGACGTAGAGAACAATGACTGAAACTAGGACAAATGCAATGGAGGTATCGGGTCTATGTTTAGATTGAATGCTACTTTCGCTTTCAGGGCCACTTACGTCACAGCAAGCGAAAAGTTTCAGTCTTGCGACATCGACTTTATTACAATATAAATAAAATTCTAGAAAATGTGCCTTTCTACTTCATTTTTAGCCATTTTTCATGTTCATCTATACAACACAATCAAATTCCAATGTATCTGCGAGTGTGTGTGAGAGAGAGAGAGAGAGAGAGAGAGAGAGAGAGAGAGAGAGAGAGAGAGAGAGAGAGAGAGAGAGAGAGAGACAGAGACAGACAGACAGACAGACAGACAGACAGACAGACAGACAGACAGACAGACAGAGAGAGAGAGAGAGAGAGAGAGAGAGAGAGAGACAGAGAGAGAGACACACAGAGAGAGAGAGGGGGTCGGAAAAAAATAGTAAGAAATGCAACACTGAAACAGTTCTATATCATGCTACATGTACATTTCTTTAAATGCATTTCTTTCACACCAGACAAGTGAAGAAGAGCATGTGAACATATTTGTGACATGATTGGCATGGGTAAGCCTACGTACGTACAGCCGTCACTTTCGCTTGCGTAAGAGGACTTTGTGCTAGACTTTAAGAGGGATTAGAAAAAAAGAGGAAAAGTGCATTTTGTTGAAGTGAAAAGGTGCGGGGAATGGTGACACTTGTAGCAGGTCGAAATGACACCCCCCCCCCCCCCCCACCCACCCACCCCCCCATAGCAGCCGTGAGAGAGAGAGAGAGAGAGAGAGAGAGAGAGAGAGAGAGAGAGAGAGAGAGAGAGAGAAGAGAGAGAGAGAGAGAGAGAGAGAGAACTTGAAAATTTGAAAACTTGAAAACTTAAACTTTATTTTCCAAGAGAGAGAGAGAGAGAGAGAGAGAGAGAGGGAGGGAGGGAGGGAGGGAGAGAGAGAGAGAGAGGGGAGGAGGGAGAGAGAGAGAGAGAGACTGAGAGAGGTAGGGAGGGGAGAGAGAGAGAGAGAGAGAGAGAGAGAGAGAGTATGCATCAACGAACGAAAAACACACCAATGGATCAAATTAATGCAGCCGAAATGTAAACATCAGCAGCTGTTAGAAGTGCTGTTTCTTATTGTAATCCCCGTCTGTCTGTCTGTCTGTCTGTCTGCCGGTCTCTATGTCAGTCTGTGACTGTGTTGGAGCGCGCACGCCTCTCTCTCTCTCTCTCTCTCTCTCTCTCTCTCTCTCTCTCTCTCTCTCTCTCTCTCTCTCTCTCTCTCTCTCTCTCTCTCTCTCTCTCTCTCTCTCTCTCTCTCTCTCTCTTTAGGATTTTAGGATTTAAAGGCTAGAGAGTTGTCAATATGAAAAGAGACAGAGGCAGATAGAGACTGAAAACTGAAGAAATTATTAAGAAAAGGCCACTGGCCCATTTCAAAGGCAAGTGACACGAACCATCAAATAAACATAAGCAATTATACTATGGAACTAACAATATCACACATACATAAATTTTGATAAACTTATGTGAGGCTGAGAGAGAGAGCGAGCGAGGGGGTTGCAAGGGGGGGGGGGGGGGGGGTTGTAATGTGAAAGAATGCCCCACGAGAGGCGGAGAGAGAGAGGATTGCAAGAGGGGGGGGGGGGGGTGGGGGGGGGGGGGGGGGGGGTCATATGTTATATGAAAGAATGCCAAGTTGCATGAAATGGTTACGTAGTACAGGTGTTTGCATTGCTCGCTCGGTAAACATAATAAATGAAAATAAAGATTTTAGTAATTAAAAAAAAAAGTAGTTAATACACGAAGAGATACAGAAAGTGAACGAGAGGAGAGTGGCATCATTCCTCTCTCTCTCTCTCTCTCTCTCTCTCTCTCTCTCTCTCTCTCTCTCTCTCTCTCTCTCTCTCTCTCTCTCTCTCTCGTCTCTCTCTCATCTCTCTCTCTCTCTCTCTCTCTCTCTCTCTCTCTCTCTCTCTCTCCCTCTGGATTTCCTTCCCCTTTTTTGTTGATTTAACAATTTCCCCTTCCCACTGTTCCCTTTGACATGGGCAGATGGCCCGGTTCATTAAAACGTTTCTTGTTCTTGTTCTCTCTCTCTCTCTCTCTCTCTCTCTCTCTCTCTCTCTCTCTCTCTCTCTCGCTCCTCTCTCTCTCTCTCATCTCTCTCTCTCTCTCTCTCTCCTCTCTCTCTCTCTCTCTCTCTCTCTCTCTCTCTCTCTCTCTCTCTCTCTCTCTCTCTCTCTCTCTCTCTCCTCTCTCTCTCTCTCTCTCTCTCCTCTCTCTCTCTCTCTCTCTCTCTCTCTCTCTCTCTCTCTCTCTCTCTCTCTCTCTCTCTCTCTCTCGCTCGCTCGCTCTCTCTCTCTCTCTCTCTCTCTCTCTCTCTCTCTCTCTCTCTCTCTCTCTCTCTCTCTCTCTCTCTCTCTCGCTCTCTCTCTCTCTCTCTCTCTCTCTCTCTCTCTCTCTCTCTCTCTCTCTCTCTCTCTCTCTCTCTCTCTCTCTCTCTCTCTCCAGTCCCAGTCCCCCCCCCTCCCATCCTTTTCTTTTCTTTCTGTATAATATTTGTTTTCCTGTTCCCCGGTTGACATGCTGTGAATGTTATGCCTGTTATTATTGTTATCATGCGCGTGATCGACCCCGTCCTCCTTACTGGAGGTGTTTTGTTACCTGGCACGCTGTGAATGTAAAAACCGTCATTGACCTGTCAAGGGGGTGGGGGTGGGGAGGGGGGGGCGGGGGGCAGGATTGGGGTGAGGGTGTGTGTGTGTGTGTGGGAGGGTGTCGTTATATGCAACGCGATGTTATTTGCTTCTGTTTAGTGTTTGTTATCTGAGACGTTGTTAATGTAACACCGTTATTGACCTGTCAGGGGGGGGGGGGGGGGGGGGGGGAAGGGGGCGGGGACAAGATTTGGGTAAGGGAAATGAGTTGGGGTGGTGGTAACGTAAGCATAAGGAAAAGTCTTTGTCTACAAATACGCGCGTGTGCACACACACACACACACACGCGCGCGCGCGCGCGCGCGCTCTATCTTTCTCTCTCGCTCTCGCTCTCCCTCTCTCTCTCCCTCTCTCGCTCTCTTTCTCTCTCCCCCCCCCCTCCCTCTCTCTCTTCTCTCTCGATCCCCCTCTCTCTCTCTCTTTGTCTGTCTCTCGCTCGCTCTCTCTCTCTCTCTCTCTCTCTCTCTCCCCTCTCTCTCTCTCTCTCTCTTTCTCTCTCTCTCAAACACACACACTGAATTACTCACCCCCACCCCCAAATGTTTTGTTGTTGTTGTTGTTGTTGTTGGCTTGGTTCATCGTTTGTTTCTTTGCTTTTTTGTTTGGGTTTTCATTTCCTTCTTTTTCGGGTTTTTTCTTTTTCTTCCCAAGAATAACGGTTTGGTTCACTAATCTCCCCGTGAACTTGTCTTCTCTTTGGTGTGGCTTAGGTCAGAGCAGGCTGGCCTGACATGGCGACCCCATTCCCTCCATTTGTGCACCTAGCCTGAGATCATTGCGATCCCCGTCTCTATGTCTATTAACAATAAGCGAACACCGTGTGTCTGTCTGTGTGCGCACGATAAAACCATATTGAGCTTTCTCTGATCGTTTTAACACGCACGATTTAACTATCTCCTGAATGTGTAGCCTATTGTAAGTTTGTAAATCATGTTATCTTACGTTTTCATGTGTGCTATTACGAAGTGTATGTCATATGCCTATTATGGTTTAGTAAGTAAGTTTTAATCTGTTGTTATCTTATGAATGTGTTGTCGGTTGTGGTATGTGGTCCATGTTGTCTTGTAATTTCTTATCAAGGGTATGTTATTCGTTATTTGCTATTTTCTGATTTTACTTCATGTCTGATGTTCTATTTATATTTCAATTTGTAAAGCGCACAGAGCATGCTTATCGTGTGGAATGTTAGCGCTATAGCAAATAAATTATTATTATTATTATTATAGCCATCAAACTTTCACAACCTCAAAATGAACACACTGCCGGTAAAATAGGAGGTATAACTTTCTACAACACGCTCGCTAATCAGCGTAATTAAGTAATGTATACACCCAGTCGGCAAAACTGATTTCACTTTGCTTCCATTTCTTCATTATCCCCTCTTTTGATATCTCTTTTTTGTTTGTGGCACAAGCCACAAACCTATGACTCACTTTGTCGGTCGGTCGGTCCAAAATTGTCGCACATATTGTAAAAGAGAAAAAAATACTTGGGCGTAAAGTAACATTTCAGTTGTCTTATCTACAATCCTTAGGTATGGAAAGAATTGTATACTGAACAGAGCACATGAATCTTCATTTTAAAGCGTACAAAATAATAAACATACGTAATACAGACACTGCAACAGACACGACGAGTATGCAGTGCTTCTTTTGATGAGTATAAGTAGGATAAATAGTTTTAAATGTTTTCCAAAAGATATAAAAAGTTACGAAATGGTTAACAGATTAAAATTATTGAAAAGCCAGGGGAGGCGACTCAGTGTATGTAATGATTGGAGTGGTAAAAATAGACCGCTGCCACAAACGATTGCGAATCCGCGCTTGTTTATAAAGACCTTTTTTATTCTAATTCTCATGGCACTGTGATAGTTTAGTGGACAGTGCGTTGCGCTCGCACGCAAGAGGTTGAGGGTTCAAATCTCCTGGATTCTTCTTTCTTCTTCTTTTTTTTTTTTTTTTGGGGGGGGGTCTTGCATATTTTTTTTGTGTGTGTGTGTGTGGGGGGGGGGGGGTATTAAATTATCATGCAATAGTGAACAATCATAGCTACTGCCCGGGTTGTCTTGCTTGTGTGTCATAATTATGTCCCCATCTACGCGTACTGCTATTAGTTTTATTAGTTCTATTAGTTTTATATTCTTCTTTTAGAAAACAAAACATAATGTACAGGATAATTGTGTCTGTCTCAGGTTCACACAAAATGGACAGACATTGGACACAAAAAAATGCTTTATTAAAGCAAAATATTATGTCCCCGTCTCTGTGTGTCCCCATCTCTATATATTATGTGTTGCCCGTCTCCATGTGTCCCCGTCTCTGTGTGTCCCCATCTCTATATATTATGTGTTGCCCGTCTCCATGTGTCCCCATCTCTGTATGTCCCCATCTCTATACTGTATATTATGTGCTGCCCGTCTCTGTGTGTCCCCATCTCTGTATGTCCCCATCACTATACTGTATATTATGTGTTGCCCGTCTCTGTGTGTCCCCATCTCTGTATGTCCCCATCACTATACTGTATATTATGTGCTGCCCGTCTCTGTGTGTCCCCATCTCTGTATGTCCCCATCTCTATACTGTATATTATGTGCTGCCCGTCTCTGTGTGTCCCCATCTCTGTATGTCCCCATCACTATACTGTATATTATGTGTTGCCCGTCTCTGTGTGTCCCCATCTCTATATATTATGTGCTGCCCGTCTCCATGTGTCCCCGTCTCTGTGTGTCCCCGTCTCTGTGTGTCCCCATCTCTATATATTATGTGTTGCCCGTCTCCATGTGTACCCGTCTCTGTGTGTCCCCATCTCTATATATTATGTGCTGCCCGTCTCCATGTGTCCCCATCTCTGTGTCCCCGTCTCTGTGTGTCCCCATCTCTATATATTATGTGTGTGCCGTCTCCATGTGTCCCCGTCTCTGTGTGTCCCCATCTCTGTGTGTCCCCATCTCTATATATTATGTGTTGCCCGTCTCCATGTGTCCCCATCTCTGTGTGTCCCCGTCTCTGTGTGTCCCCATCTCTATATATTATGTGTTGCCCGTCTCCATGTGTCCCCGTCTCTGTGTGTCCTCATCTCTATATATTATGTGTTGCCCGTCTCCATGTGTCCCCATCTCTGTATGTCCCCATCTCTATACTGTATTTTATGTGCTGCCCGTCTCTGTGTGTCCCCATCTCTATATATTATGTGTTGCCCGTCTCCATGTGTCCCCATCTCTGTGTGTCCCCGTCTCTGTGTGTCCCCATCTCTATATATTATGTGTTGCCCGTCTCCATGTGTCCCCGTCTCTGTGTGTCCTCATCTCTATATATTATGTGTTGCCCGTCTCCATGTGTCCCCGTCTCTGTGTGTCCCCATCTCTATATATTATGTGCTGCCCGTCTCCATGTGTACCCGTCTCTGTGTGTCCCCGTCTCTATATATTATGTGCTGCCCGTCTCCATGTGTCCCCATCTCTGTGTGTCCCCATCTCTATATATTATGTGTTGCCCGTCTCCATGTGTCCCCATCTCTGTATGTCCCCATCACTATACTGTATATTATGTGCTGCCGCATGCCAGTCTCTGTGTGTCCCCATCTCTGTGTGTGTCCCCGTCTCTGTATGTCCCCATCTCTATACTGTATATTATGTGCTGCTCGTCTCTGTGTGTCCCCACACATAGAGACGGGGGCATATAGAGACGGAAATTGTGGACACATAGTGACGGGGGCACATAGAGATAGAAATTGGGAACACATAGAGACGGGGGCACATAGAGACAGAAATTGGGAACACAGAGATGGGGGCACACAGTGACATACATTTGGAACGCATAGAGACGGGGGCACATAGAGACAGGTGCACAATGCTACGTAACCCTTCAACACGGCTGTGGTGAAAACTCTTATCCACTCCCACCTCCTACTACTACCACCACCACCACCACCACAACCCAAACCTCCCCTCCTCCACACACCCCCCCCCCCCCACCACACACACACACACACACATTGATTTTTCTCTTTCCATCCCCAGTACCCTCCTCTTACTGCCACCTGTCTTATTTCACCTCATTTTGTCCAACATTCATTATTACCTGGAAGGAGGCCGGGGTTTGCGATTGGTTTGTGTGTGTGTGTCAAGTCAAGTCAAGTCAAGTCAAAATTATCTTTCATGACGATAAAAGAGTAAGCTACAAGCTTTTTTTCATCCTGTCGTCATGAAAAGAAAAAACATACTGAATCAATAAAATGTAAAGATCAACAATGAAAATTGGCGTACGGAACCAAAGCACAATGAACAAATATCAAAAAGAAATCATACATAAATCATGACTAGCAAATACATTATGTACAAAATATAAATAGAAATACAATCATACTTTGAAAGGGAGAGAGCAAGAGGTGGGACAAGAAAAAAAGATTGAGACATAGACGCTGATAGAGACATCGTAAAGAAGAAAATGTGTGTGTGTGTGTGTGTGTGTGTGTGTGGTGTGTGTGTGTGTGTTGTGTGTGTGTGTGTGTGTGTGTGTGTGTATGTGTCAAGTCAAAATTTTATTTCCAGATGGGAACATTGTATAAGCAAAAACATGGGTTTTTTCAACAAGCCATCCCTAAAAAATTATGTAAAGAAAAAATAAAGAACTAAACATTCCAAAGTAGCGAACAAGAAAAGGAAAATATACAAGTAAACAATTAATTAAAGAAACAAGCAAATGTGTGTGTGTGTGTGTGTGTGTGTGTGTGTGTGTGTGTGTGTGTGTGTGTGTGTGTGTGTGTGTGTGTATCGATTATCTTAAAAACTACTGTTTGGACTTTGATTAAAATTGGCAGAGGGGTAGACAGCTTGAAAAGGAAGCTTCCTGTCGTTAATCAACACCGTGCTGACCTTGACCTTGAAGTTTGACCATGAAAACCGAAATTTCCTTCTTTGGGCTATGTAATTTCCCCCCAGCTTTATTTCGTGAACTGAACAGAATAGCTTCAAATTGTGTGTGGTGGTGTACCATGATGCAAGGAAGTTTGTATAAAAGTTCAGCTGTATCTCGTGAACTAGTGAACAGAATCGCTTCAAATTTTGGCCAATGTATTTTATGCGTTCTGTAAGGGTGGAAAGTGGTGTGTTTATTGGGGGGGGGGGTGGGGGGGGACATAACTCTGGCCGGGTTTGCATTGTCACAATGCCTTGCTGCCGCTCGGCGATGCACTTACAATGCGTTGCTGCCGCTCGGCGATGCCCTTGTTACCAGCTTTTTCTGCGTCGTTTTTATTTTAATTCCCAGTTATTTAAGAACAGGAGTACATTGGAATAGGAAGGAGGGCTGTGCTTTTTTCTGTCTGTCCGTAAGCATGTATGTATACAATGTATGTATGTATGTATGTATGTATGTCACATACGTAATGCATACATCATTGTTATCATCATTGGCAGCTTGGGCATTGTTCACAACAAAGTCACATCGGGTCCCCTGGTAGTCTACCAAATGGCTGGTCAAATGTTTGTGTGTGCGTGCGTGCGCGCGCGCGTGTGTATGTGTGTGTGCGTGGAGATTTTATAGGTTTTGTTGATAAATAAATGTGCGCCACAGTCTCTCTATTTCAATGGAATGAACGGGAGACAGAAAGAAGTCTGAATGATTCCAGTTAAGTTTGAATGGTTTTATTTGAATAGGCATACTGTTGGCCCGTTTCACAGTGGGTTAGCAGGATGGGGCATGTGTTTAACGAAAACATCATTATCATATCATAAAAAGGCAAGTGTCTGTCTGTCTGTCTGTCTGAAACACAAAACGGGCCTTATAACTCCGCCGTTGTTCGACCGAATCGCTTCAAATTTGCTATGATGGCAACGGCAACCGAGGCGGCCGTGTCATTTGCGCGGTTTGGCAAATGCGCGAAACGCGTATCCACCGGCCTCTCGGCGCCCGTATCTTTGGGTTGGGGTGGGCGGGAGGGTGGGGTGCGGGGGGTAGTAGAACGGGATGAGTGAAGAAGATGGAAGGAGGGAGAGAGACAAAAGTAATAATAATATTTCACGGACCCGGCGAAACCAGTACTCAGCGTTACCAGTACGTGGCGTTACCAGTACTGGGCATTACCAGTACTAGGCGTTGCGCTAGTACAAAATGAAACAAGGAGGAGAGAGAGAGAGAGAGAGAGAGAGAGAGAGAGAGAGATTCAGAGAGAGAGAGAGGAATTCACAAAAGGGGAAGGGGGGACGTGTTGGAATGCGTGAGTGTAAGCTTAGTCTGTCTTTCTGTCACTCTCTCTCGTCTCTCTCCTCTCTCTCCTCAGTCTCTCTCTCTCTCTCTCTCTCTCTCTCTCTCTCTCTCTCTCCTTCTCCCTCTGATCCTTCTCTCTCTCTCTCTCTCTCTCTCCTCTCCTCTTCTCTCTCTCTCTCTCTCTCTCTCTCTCTTTCTCTCTCTCTCCTCTCTCTCTCTCTCTCTCTCTCTCTCTCTCTCTCTCTCTCTCTCTCTCTCTCTCTCTCTCTCTCTCTCTCTCTAACAAACACACATACATACATACATACTCTCACACAGACACGCGCGCACGCACGCACACACACACACACACACACTCTTTCTCTCTGTGTCTCTCTCACGCACACCACACATACGCGCGCGCGCACACGCACACGCACACACACACACACTCTTTCTCTCTGTGTCTCTCTCACGCACACCACACATACGCGCACGCGCGCACACACACACACACACACACGCACACGCACACACACACAAACAGCAGGAACGAGACAGAAATGAGGAGGGGAGTGAGAGCTGGTAACTGATTGATTTTTTTCTGGTGCACTCAAATCAAGGCCTCCAGTAATTGTCCCCGTAAAGCGATTGCCCCTCCTTCTAACACGCAATCGTGATTGTCCGGTTTTAATGAAGGATGTGTTTGTTTGCTTGTTGTTTAATTGTTTTTTTTATATGTGGGACACTCGCAGTTTAAACGCAGATCTCTCTGTCTCCCTCTCTGTCTGTCTGTCTGTCTCTCTCTCTTTCTCCCTCTCTTTCTTTCTTTCTCTCCTCTCTCTCTCTCTCTCTCCCCCCCCCCCTCAATAAACATTCGTATTCGTATTCCCTCTGTCTCTCTCTCTGTCTGTCTGTCTCTCTCTCTCTCTCTCTCTCTCCCTCCCTCCTCCCTCCCCCCCCCTCTCTCTCTCTCTCTCTCCCTCTCTCTCTCTTTTTCTCTCTCTCTCCCTTCCTCCCTCCCCCCCCTCTCTCTCTCTTTCTCTCTCTCTATTTCCCTTCCTCCCTCCCCCCCCCCCCTCTCTCTCTGTCTTTATGTTGGTGGTGTTGTTGTTGTCGTACCTTGGCTTAAAAACTCCAGGGATCATCCCAACAGCCGAAGTACCCCATGTCCACAGTTAGCAATGTCCCATATGTGCCCTTCGGTTCAAGAGAACGTGAAAATTTAAATTTCGTTCCAACAGCCGAAGCACTCGAACACTATGGTACAAATGCACCCGCTAGAGATGAGAACATTAAGTTTGTGACCGTTGTTGATTACCCCGCCACGTGGGCAGCCACACTCCAACTTCGGAGGACTCTCTCCTCCTCCCCCCCCCCCCCCCCCCCCCCCCCTACCTCTCTCTACCTCTCTCTCAGTGCTCGATACTCCTTCTCCACAAATCCCATGTTGAAATGAACCTGTGTTTAGTCTCTTTTTTTTCTGTTTACTTAAAGGCTCACTAATATGGTAAACTTTATTGTGTATTGTAATGGGCTTAGGCCTCTATACAATTAAATCATTCATTTATTCATATGTATCTCTCTCTCTCCATCTCTCTTTCTTTCTCTGTCCTCTCTCTCTCTTACTCTCTCTCTCTCTCTCTCTGTCTTTCTCTCTCTCTCTCTCTCTCTCTCTCTCTCTCTCTCTCTCTCTCTCTCTCTCTCTCTCTCTCTCTCTCTCTCTCTCTCATGTATGCTTTATATTGCTTTGTCTGTGCTTATTTTCCTTTTCCATTTTCTACTTTTATATATGTATTTTGTCCAGAGGGATGGATGTAAAAAAAAGCAAGTTATTGGTTACTCTATTACCATCTATAAATAAAATTCAGTCATTCATTCTCTCTCTCTCTCTCTCTCTCTCTCTCTCTCTCTCTCTCTCTCTCTCTCTCTCTCTCTCTCTCTCTCTCTCTCTCTCTCTCTCTCAATGACAATATTGTAAAATCTCTGGCTATAACGCAATAACATGCTTTTTTACATCCAGCCCTCTGGACAAAATACATATATAAAAATGGAAAAGGAAAATAAGCACAGACTAAGCAATCTAAATCATGCAAAATACAACCCTATATCGTAGCACATCAATAGCAAAATAAAACCTAGTATTATTGACTATACTAAAAAAAAAAAATCGGTTTTTAAATATATTTTTGTTCACAATACAAATGCGCAGAAAGAGGACAGTGCACTGCGATAATCAATGACATTAAATAACGATATTATGAGGAGAGAAAAAATACATTTTAAACACTATTTCTATAGTTGTTATGCAAATGTATGCATGTTTGCATTCCATTTTTCAAACTTTTCTGTTGGAGTGCTCCTACATGTATTTTGTGGAAAATACACTTTTTGAAGTGAAATGTTGAATACACGAAGCCCAATTTCAGGGTAAACAGGTCTGACTCGTGTAGACCGCAACACACGAATAAAATATAATGTCCGATACAAAAATAAGATATTTCATCAGATTCGTGTACGGGAGACAACAAATATAGTGAACGTAACTAGTAGGATTTCATCAGATGTATTTAGACAGCAGCATTGCACGTCAACCATACGTCACAAATGTCAAAATCGACAGGAAACTGTCTGAGCGATCGAAGAAGAAGAAGAAGAAGAAGAAGAAGAAGAAGATCGGATCGTAGTGAATCGAATCGTATGCAGTGTAGGTGGCCCTTCACGGTGAGGTCGCCTTGCACCCTCGGATTTGCCTGTTTGTCCGACCACTTATGGATTGATTTCGGGTTGGTTGCCTGCACACGTTTAAAATGAAAACTAAAACTAAAAGTATAACTTTGTAGCAGGGACGCGTTGCCTGGACGATAGCGTTGTGTGTAGTTCTGTGGCGAAATGCCGGACAACCCCTATTTGTATCATTTGTTTTCGTCTTTTTTTTCTTCTCCTCATCGTCATTCAGACCCTATCTATGTCTTTATAGTAGTTTATTATAAGATCTGTACTATATATGATATTCTACATTATTGCAACATCTTACTTAGTCTTTGTGGAAGACTATGACTCTCTAACTAGGGGGGCATTTACACCGACTCTAGTGCTGCAGCCAATGGGATTGGTTGGCCTTTGGTGACCTTCCCCAACGCCAACTCTCGTCCTCAAATACCTTTGGCTGAGAGAGCGGGAATGTACACTGGGCAAGGCTTCTCCACTGTAAACAAATTGTAGCCCAGCTCACCGGAATAACAACTGCTCTTTCTGCAATCTGGCATGCAGTCATTGTCGGAAACGACAGCTACACAGACAGGCAACAACATTGCTGACCCTTGTGTCTGAGATCAAAAGTGTTATTGCTTTGCAATCACTGTCATTAGGCTGTGGGTAGTGGCCTTACTGTATCCTGGTCAAATATCTAAACATCACTGAAGCCGTGTAGCTTTGTAAGTGTCAAGTCAAGTCAAGTCAAGTCAAATATACTTTATTATCTCAACAGAGAAATTGCATTCAGGTGCAACATCAAATCATTTTAAAAACATCACAAAACAATCGCAGAAAGCACGATAACATTAAGACACATGGGATTAAATTAGGAACATATTTAAAGCAATCAACAACACAATCAACAGAAGCATAATAACACAGGCCTATATTAAGATAGTAACATTAAGATACATGGGATCAGATTATGAGCATTCAAACCAAGACTACAATTATCAAGCTAGACCACCATATCACAGAATATCGCTGCACATCATGAATAAATTACCGTATATATCTATTTAAAATGGGATTACATTAGAAGCATTCAAATGAAGATCACTGTAAGTGGTGAAATGGCAAGCGAATGATAGTGGGGCTTGATTGATTAGGGTTGATCAGTGAATTAATATGTCTTGGGTAGATCTGTCCCAGTTTGCTGTGCCTGTAATAAACGTTGCGCTTGGTTGTTGCAAAGCGTTTTACCCGTTCAACGCCAGCCATTTTTTCTGCTAAACATTTCCGTCAAACGTACCTGGGAATAGAAAAGATGGCGACTGCAGTACTGGGGGTTCCTTTCTAGCGGCCCTATCTTTTTATCTCCCAACATTAAGACCAAAAGGTCTTCGCGCGAACAACAGACCCTGATTAAGTGCTTTTTAGTGACATGGGTGTGAAATCAGTGTGGTGCCAAGAAGCGACTGTGGTGGTGAAAGGGTTTTAAATTAAGGAAGCACTTTGTTGTAGCACAGCGTCCTTGTCTGAGCAACGTGCCGTTGTGACCTCCACGCTCTGAAGTCTGGAGATTCGATCGAATTTGACCTTCCCCTATTGCGTTGATGGAAGGAGGAGGAGTGTGTTGGGGCGGGGGGTGGGGGGGGGGGGTGAGAGGGGGAGCGCAGGGGGTGTACTGAAAGGGGTCGGGTGGAGGTTAGGGCTAAATGTAAAAAGGGACCAAGTTACCCTGTGACACTGTCCCTCTTTCTCTTCTCTCCTTTGCCTTTAGGTCTGTTTCTGCTGTATTCCATTTATGTCATCCGTGTGTGTTCGACTTGTATGGCGTTTTTGTTTGAATGCGTTATGAATGCTATATCGTCTGTGTGCGCTTTGATTTGATTTCTAACAAGATTCAGGCCGTCGTTGTTGTTGTTGTTGTTGTTGTTGTTGTTGTTGTTGTTGTTGTTGTTGTTGTTGTTGTTGTGTGTGTGTGTGTGTGTGTGTGTGTGTATGTATGTGTGTGTGTGTCCGCGCGCGTCACTGTCTGTGTGTCACTCTCGGATGTGTGTGCGTGTGCGCGCGTGCGTGCGTGTGCGTGTGTTGTTGTTTTTTAAAGACCCCCCACGTCACGTGTCACATTCCCTCTTATACTAGGAAGATTTCTTAAGATTCCTTACTAGCTATAAGAGGGAAAGCACGTGAAAACCGTGAGTTTGACACGTGACGTGCGGGGTCTTTAAAGCGGGTCATCAGTCAGCAACCACTTTCTTTTTCTTCTTTTTTCTTGTTTCTTTCTTTTTTCTTCTTTCTTTCTTTATACCCCTTCATAACATTGGCTAAGCACGAGTAGGGCATGGGTTCCTTTTCATTTTGAATGGGCACTTCACGAGCTAAGAATGCAATATTTACGAGCTCAGTATAGCTTCTAAATAATTATGTCTTGTGTGTCCCCCGTCTCTTTCTTTCACT
>CM065684.1:60049285-60051785 GCA_017654935.2 Phymorhynchus buccinoides
TCAAGTGGTCCCTGTAGTGGCTAGTGCATAAATATATATGATAATTATTTTGCGCATGAAAGTGTACTGTTATAGGATAGTTTTTATTTGGGGGATAATATCTGGAGTGTAGCACCGGCGTGGGGCGAATTGACCTTATTAGGATTTTAAAAGTACAAGAAGAGTTGAGTGACAGTTCAGCGAGACTTTGGGTTGTATTAAAAAGAGAAAGTAAAACGGGTAGCTGAATTGTGAACAAGCGGTTTGAAGTAGTTGGAGAGAAGAGACTGAACGAGAAAGAAGTAAAGAGAGAGAAAGAAGTAAAGAGAGAGAAAGAAGTAAAGAGAGAAAGAAGTATAACAAGAAGAACCGACTGAAGAAAAGATAAGCAACGACAAGAAGACTCTTAGAAGAAAAAGAAGAAGAAGAAGAAAAACGAAGAAAGGAAAAATACTACGATGTGATCTATCAAATTATGTTGGAGAAGTTTTCATATCTTTTCTTCTTTTTTGTTCTTTTTTTTCAATATCGACAAAATCTTCAACCTGATGAAGGTGACCGTTTGACGAGAAGAAGAACTTAGCCGGTTACAGGGACCACATGCAGAACTGAGTAGGGGCCACAGAGCATGACTGTGACCCCGCACCACGAAAGGGACATTACGTTGCTCGCTGGTTTTTCACAACAGGTTTGCAAAGTCAAAAATCTCATTATTTTTTTAGTCAATTTTGAGTTATGGTAATTTTTGTGTTCTCTAGCATCTTATTATTCGTATTTATAATGGATAATCTCAATATGGTCTCTAAATGGTCTTATAAGTGATTTACAATGAGTAAGTTCATGCATTTTCTTCAGCTAAGCTAGACGTTTAGACTGTTTTCTCAAAATGGCCAACGCTCACCCTACTAACTTTAAATGCTCGTAACTCTGAGACGGAAAAGAGATACAAGAATGGTGCATGTATGAATAGAAAGAGAATTGTCTGAAGTTTTCAAATGTATAATTTTCTCAGAATGGTCAGTTTGACACTTAATGTTTCTTTCGTGGTGCTGGGTGACATATATACTTCAGGGAAATGAAAATAAGATGTGTATGAATGATATACTGATTAAGCTTGCATGTTTACAGTAATATTGTGTCGCGTTAGTTTGAAGCATACAGTATAGTATGGAGTCAGATTGCGGGTTTATTTTTTTGTGAATGAATGTAAGTTTGAAAGGTTTGGTCAATGAATCACCAAACACCCTTTGAGAGCACAAATGTTCGATTTTAATTTCTTTTTCAACATCTTTAAAAATGGCAGCAATTATCACACTTATGCACCCACGTTCACCCACACACACAGACACTGACACTGACACACACACACCCTCCCCCCCCCCCCCACACACACAGACACTGACACACACACTTGATGCTTTGTAAACATACCTGATGTGAATATGAGAATGAGTGCCTAACGCGCTATTGTTGCTGTTGTCAATGGCTTTTGTGTTTGTGCTGCCTTGCACTAGTAGACGAGGAGACATTACAGGTGCGTGCAAATTCATGTAGTTTTTATTTATTTTTATCATTCACTTCATTCTGCGCTTTAAATGTAAGCGGTGTTCGGGTTTTTTTGGTTTTTTATTTCCTTCTGCGTTGTGATTTTGTTCGGATATTTTTCTTCTTTTTCATGTCCGAGTAAACTATGACTCTCTCTCTCTCTCTCTCTCTCTCTCTCTCTCTCTCTCTCCGAACTGGATAATATAATCTTTTGAATCAACAATGTATACAAAATAAACAAATCAACAAACGCGCGCTTAAAAGAAAGGTGATTTGATAAAATAAATAAAGAAGAAAAAAAGAGTCTAAACTTAGGTAATAATTAAACAAAATGAAAGTTATATAAAGAAACAGACTCACTTCACTACACACACACACAACCTTTCACCACCCTGGTCCACTGCGCACTCCCGGATCCCTCACACACACACACTTCAGTCTCCATCAACTTATTAACTATTCTCCCGCCAAAAACTGTCATCCAATCTACAACAAGAATATCTCCATCCAACCACAAGCACGCACACGCACTCAAAAATAGAGTAACACCTATACTAAGCAACAAAACAAAAAAGTCACTTTTGTGACACTGTTGTCTCTCTCAGTCATTATTTTCCCCCCAACTCTTCCTCTTTCCTTTTATTTTACCACTATGATTACATTTGTACATATGTATACATAATCATTGCATTGTGCTTGTATGAAGTGTATGTATTTTCCCGTTGATTTTTGATCGTGGTTGATTTTCTCCAGTTTATGTTTTTAAATTTATTTACCTTAATTGTTTTTAAAAAATTAATTCATGACGACATGATGTAAAAAAGCTTTATTAAGCTCATTGTTTTATCGTCAATAAAGATCATTTTGACTTGACCTGACTTGACACACACATGCACATGCACACAAACATACGCTGGGCTATACTATGTTATGTGCTCAACCACAACCACACTGATAACAAATGATTAATAATGTG
>CM065684.1:60054285-60069285 GCA_017654935.2 Phymorhynchus buccinoides
GCACGTTAAAGAACCCAGTGTAACTAGTGGCAACCAAACGAAACAATTGTCATTTGGTCAAAGGTTACCCCTCCCCCCTTCGCCATCAGTCGCCAAAAACCGCATGAAAAATGGGGAAAAGTGGTGGCGCGGCGCTAGTTTCGACGCTCTCTCCAGGTGGGAGCAACCCGAATTTCACAGACAGGTCTATGTGACTATAAAGGTATTATCAATACCAATACATTAAAACTTTTAACTCTCTTAGAGCTCAAGAAACATTATACATCTGTATAGTTAAAAATTCGGGACTTTCCTGGTGTTGCACTGCCTCCCGGCATTGCCTCCAGGATCGTTCCCACCATCTTTATAATCTACTTATGTCCCATATGTGTCTGTTCCAGACCAGATGACGCTAAAAGCAGAATTTCATTCATACTTTAAAACTTCAATACCAATGCTTTAAAACTTTATGTCAATCATCTTGATTACTCAAGCACTTCGGGATTTTCTCGGTATTGTAATACCTCCAGGATCGTCCTATCTTTATCCTATCTTTATAATAAAAAATGTCCCACGTGTATGTATTTTGGTACTTGGGTCTTTATAGTCACAGAGGCGTCTCTGTAAAATTCGGGCTGCTCCCACCTGGAGAGCGCGTCGCAGCCAGAGGCGCGCCACCCTTTTTGTTTTGCATGCGATTTGTTTGTGTGACTGATGAGGAAGGAAAGGGTGTGTGTGTGTAAATTTTGACCAAATGACAACTTTTTCGTTGCCACTGGGTTTAACGTGTGCTAAGGGATCGTCTCATTCAAAAGACTCCATATTCAGACCGTAAGGCCTAGTGCAAAGTACCCAGGTTCGAACTCGGGTTTACTTGACACGAAGGGAACGCGTAACTACTGTGCCACTCTACACCTATGCACCTGATTGAGGTCGGGGGACGTTAAGCGGACATTCACATACCAATACCAATACCATTGTATGTTGGTGTGTTTCAGATGATGGCGACATGGCTGAGGGCAGACTGTGGAGCTCAACAACAACAACAACCCTTCTTCCTCCTCTCCTGCACCCCTCCTACTCCAGCTACTACAACCGCTCTACCGGAGCAGACCGTCACCATCGTCGCTACCTCCACTCTTTCCATCCTCGCCGGGACACCACAACCGCTGCGCTAGAGCTTGAACATCATCAGCAAAAGGTTTTGTTTTCCACGAAGCCCCTTGGGGGCGCATGGGTGCAGGCGGCAGTTGCGGTGGTAACAACTCACCACGGCTTCTCCCATGCTCTTTGACTGCTCCTTCCCTTCACCAGCACCGCCTCCAGAACCATGCCGCCTCCCAAAAAACCCAAGAACGGGCCCACCACCGTGGAGCAGTTCCTGTCCCGAGAGGAGCTCCAGAGCATGCAGGAGACTGCTGCATCGGTGGCGGCGTCCTCATCCGCGGCGGCGACGACTGAGGTCCCTCCCCCCAGAAACTCCACCGCCCTCGCTACCAGGAAGATCAAGGAAGAAGTCCGTGAAGAAGAAGGAGTTCTTCCTGAAAGGCAGGAGAGCAGCGGGAGTGTCCGTGCACAGTTTCGGTGTTCTCCGCCGGAGGGGTCTAGCCGAGGCGCGGATGCTTCAGGTGGTGCTGCCCCTGCCGCCAGGCTAGCGTCGAGGAGTTCTTCGCACGGTGATGCTGGCGACGCTTCCTCCAGGGTAGTAGTGACAAAGCGGGAGGTGTGTGACTCAGGGAAATTGTCCAGCGATGGTGGTGGTCCTTCTCGCGTGGGCATCCTGCGACAGCTGTTCTCCCAGGAGACTGCGGCGATGATGACCTCGTCGGCTTCAGCCTTCGCGGCAGCAGCGGCCCGGGGGGGCGTCCTGGGCCCTCCCCCTCCCCTGCTCCGGGTCATCCTTCCCTTGGAGGAGTCGCCGCCCCTAGAAAGCGACGCTCGGAGCGGGAACGGGGGAAAAGGGAAGAGAACTACCTCCTCTTCCTCCTCCTCCTCCTCCTTCTCCATGGCTTATTCTTCTCAGGCCCACAGATGTGAAGGCGGAGTTCACAGACAATGGCCGTGTGGCGACCATGGCCGACACAACAGCTACTCAGGGGTTGCCAGTGACCTTGCTTCTGCTGCCCTTCCGCTCCCCCCTCCACTTCCTCCTCCATCCTCCTCAGGGCCAGGAAGCAGCAGCAGCAGCCAAGTTCAGGGAGAGGACACACTGTCCTCCGCGGTGGTGTTCTCGGAACGTCCTTACCTCACGTCTTTGGTGGGGGGCTCCATGCCTTCTGCCACTTCTTCTACTTCTTTTCCGTCTTATTCATTGTCGTCTTCGTCATTGTCGTCGTCTTGTTCTTCAGGGCCGATGGCTGCCCCGCCCCCGCCTTTGGATCGGGCCGCCGCCGCTACGCATTCAGGGAACTTGTTGCACAGTCTGATGGGGGCTCCCCTGCCTGCTACTGCCCACCCGGCTCCCCAGCCCCCTCCCCTTCCCCTCCCCCCTCCCCCTACCACGTACATTCACACCGGACTTCAGCTACCTCGCTCGCAGCCCAGTACCTCAGGACACGCAGGCTCCTCGTCTTCTTCTTCTTCTTCATCGTCGGTGTTGGAGGCCTATCTGACGGGTCATGCTCAGGACGCTCCCACGCGCCCCCACCCCAAAACCCCACACCCTCCCCTCTTCCCCTGTGCGTGCAGGGTATGGCGTGCCCCCTTCGTCTTCTTCTTCTTCTTCTTCTTCTCTACCTCGTGTTGCTGGTGACTCCGGGGGGCCCAAGACCACCACAACAACCTCTCTGACCTCATTCGCTTCCTCGGCAACAACCTCGTCTTTGTCTTTTGCTTCTTCGCTGCCCCACTCCAGCAGGGCTGCTGCGGCGGCGGCTCTCATGTCCTCATCTTCCTCAGGAATCGCGGAACCTTTTGACTTGTCAGTGAAGAAAGCTTCCCATCCCCACCTGGACAATAATGGTGCTGGAATGGGACTCGGCAGCAGCAGCAACAGCAGCAGTGTTGTTGTTCCCCGCAATAGGAACCTTATTAGAGACACGGCCGTCTCTTCTCCACAGTTTGTGGCTGATCTTTCAGGGACAGTTCCTGGTATCCCGGAGAAAGGGAGTAGTGCTGGAGCCGGGAACAACATCAGCAGCTACTGCAGCATTTCTCGGGATGGGAATCGTAGAGACGTACCCGTCTCCTCCTCCTCCTTCTCAGCACAGTTCGGTGCCAGTGTTGTCGTTGCTCCAGACACTAACAGCACCGCTTTCCAGTCGTCTACTACGATGTCGACTACTACTGGCAGTTTTCTCCACACAACCACCAATACCTCCTCCACCCTGCTGGTTTCTCCCAATTCTGGTACCGCCACCATCCCCACCTCCTCCTCCTCCTCCTCTTCCTCTCTCCCTCCTCCCGGCCAAGACGCTTCTCCTCCACCACCCCACTCCCTCTCGTCCTCACCCCCCTCTGCCCCCCAACACCCCCATCACCACACACTCCAAGCGTTCTACCTCAGGGGGGATTGTGCTGGTGGTGGGGTGGGCGGCCCCAGAAACTCCGCGGCGGGGGAGAGGAGCCAGGGAGTGGGGATGTCGATCGGGCAGGGGGAAGGAGGAGGAGGGGGGAGTGAGGGCTTGGGCAAGGGTGGTGGGGGTGGTTACTACCGTCGTCCTAACAGCAGTGGTGGTGGTGGTGGCAGTCCACAAGGGAAGGTTGTGGCGTCTCCCACGGCTGGGGGTCCTGCTGAGCAGGACAGTCCCTTGAGGAGGTCGTCGTCGTTGTGTTCCCCAGGCGCCAGTGCTGCTGTTGCTGCTGGTTTCAGTCCTCAGAGGTAAGGCCAGTGGTGTACTATTGTGGTTTGCTTGGTGCGATAGTGCTAGATCGTAAATCGCGTTTTTTTCTAGAATTGTTTGTTTTGTTTCTTTCTGTCTGTCTTTCTCTCTTTCTCTCTGGTTGTATGTTTCTCTCTCTCTCTCTCTCTCTCTCTCTCTCTCTCTCTCTCTCTCTCTCTCTCTCTCTCTCTCTCTCTCTCTCTCTCTCTCTCTCTCTCTCTTATCAATTTTGAGAAGGCATTTGATTCCATTAATAGAACTATATCACTGTTGCGAAATGAAAACGGAAGTAACAGACGAGTTCTGTGCCCGTTAGGACACTTAGTTCCGGTTAGAAAATGCTGTAAACACGGCATGGCTGCTCCGTAATTGTAATGGAGGGGTGTTTCATTGCTCAGTTATCAGTTTGGAGATTTAATAATATTAAGTCCTGGTTCATGTTTTCTTAAAGTGTATACATTCGTTGACTATAAACAGTTATGTTCTTATTTGTTTACTTGATACGACCACATTAATACCCTAAGACTTGAAGACAAGAACAAAATATAGTTGTTGTTTAAGGTAGGTAACTTCCGTTTTTTAATTGTATTTTTGAACCGGAACTACCCCAAACCGACTTCAAAACGAGACAGTAGAGAAAGATGACCCCAAAAGACCGAATTATGAGACAGTGCTATACTGTGGCCTATATTAGTAAAAACTGGTATTCATGGAAAACTCTTCAAATGCATTATGAGCATGTATGATTGTGCGAAAGCTAGGGTTAGATGTGGGGGGAATTTAACAGAT
This sequence comes from Phymorhynchus buccinoides, assembly GCA_017654935.2. Taxonomy (NCBI): domain Eukaryota; kingdom Metazoa; phylum Mollusca; class Gastropoda; order Neogastropoda; family Raphitomidae; genus Phymorhynchus; species Phymorhynchus buccinoides. The sequence continues at coordinate 60,058,875 of CM065684.1, forward strand.
TATATTCAATGTACTGCTGGGGTAAAACAGGGTGATGTTTGTAGCCCGATTCTTTTTTCTTTGTTCATCAATGAGTTATTCTGAGGATGTTAGTAAGGGCATGGTGCACAATTTGTAGGGGATATTTTAGAAATTGTCATTCTTCTTTTGGCTGATGATGTTGTTTTGATGTCTGAAACTCTTGTAGGATTACAAGTACAATTGAATAGTTTATATGAAGCAGCTAAATCACTTCAGTTGAAAGTAAATATGTCTAAAAGCAATATCGTTGTGTTTAGAAAAGGGGGTTATTTAGGAGTGAGGGAAAAGTGGACTTATGGGGGAGTAGCTATGCCTGTTGTTAATGTGTATAAGTATTTAGGTATATATTTTTCAACAAAGCTTAGTTTTAATGTAACATGTAGAGATTTGGCAAGTAGAGCTAAACGAGCATTGTTATGTATTATGCAGAAATGATCAAAGCTTGAAAATAAATCGCTTGCATTATTTTTTAAGTTGTTTGACTCACAAGTCCAACCTGTTGCTTTGTATGGGGCTGAAATATGGGGCCTTTATGATGCTGCAATTCAATGTGAAAAAGTTCTTTTATTTGCTTTTTAAAAGTTTTTAGGTGTTACCATGCAAACTCCAAATGACCTCCTTTATGGCGAAACTAACCGATACCCTACTACTGTTAATTCTGCTTGTAAATGTTTTTCTGATTGGTTTGAAATTATCAGAATGGAAGATTCAAGACTACCTAAGAAAGTATTGTTGTACATTTTAGATATGAGGGGTAAAACTAATTGGGTATCTAAGCTGAAATGTAAACTCTATGAAATGGGATTTGGTTATGTTTGGATGAATCAAGGGGTAGAAGACATTACTAGTTTTATGCGTGTGCTATGTGCTAGGAAGATTGATTGTCAGTGGCAGGAATGCTCTCTCTCTCTCTCTCTCTCTCTCTCTCTCTCTCTCTCTCTCTCTCTCTCTCTCTCTCTCTCTCTCTCTCTCTCTCTCTCTCTCTCTCTCTCTCTCTCTCTCTATCTCATTGTTATATGTCAGAGGCCTAACAATTAAAACATTTTGACTCTCTCTCTCTGTCTCTCTCTCTCTCTCTCTCTCTCTCTCTCTCTCTCTCTCTCTCTCTCTCTCTCTCTCTCTCTCTCTCTCTCTCTCTCTCTTTCTCTCTTTCTTTCTGCCTATCTCTCTCTATTTCTTTATCTCATTGTCTTTCTCTCTGGCTGTCTCTCTTGATTTTCACACACACACACACACACGCTCTCTCTCTCTCTCTCTCTCTCTCTCTCTCTCTCTCTCTCTCTCTCTCTCTCTCTCTCTCTCTCTCTCTCTCTCGCTCACACACACCTCTCTCTCTCTCTCTCTCGCTCACACACACTCTCTCTCTCTCTCTCTCGCTCTCACACACACACACACTCTCTCTCTCTCTCTCTCTCTGTCGCTCACACACACACTCTCTCTCTATCTCTCGCTCACACACTCTCACTCTCTCTCTCTCTCTCTCTCTCTCTCTCTCTCTCTCTCTCTCTCTCTCTCTCTCTCTCTCTCTCTCTCTCTCTCTCTCCCCTTCTCTCAAGCAAGACTTTTGTTGAGTGACATGCATTTCTTATTTCAAACTTTCTCCCCTTTTCCACAAATAAAACCAAAGAACAGCCCCCACCCCCCACCCCTATGGGGTACCGGTGCGCCTTTCGTAGAAATAGTTCCCCAACCTTCTGGAAGTTCTGTGCTTGTAGCTTCCTCTAATCTGTTACTCTCTTTTTCTCTGCCTTTTCCCCTTTGCTTACAGTCATCTACTATCTTTTTGTCTTACTGGTCCATTCTCCTGCCTTTTTTTTTTTCAAGAAACGCTTAACACAAATAAGTTCTCCAGCCGAAGACGGACATGCTGGGCCTAACCATTTCTTAATTAGGCGCATAACGGCAGCACGACGCATCTGCGCTCATATGACGGGAAACTGAGCAGAAGAAGAAGAAGAAGAAGAAGAAACAAAGAACAAACTCGATGTGAACCCTTGTACTCAGTACTTCTCTTCTTCTTCGATCGCTCAGACAGTTTCCTGTCAATTATGAGCGCAGATGCGTCATGCTGCCGTTATGCGCCTAACTAAGAAATAGGCCCAGCAAGTCCGACTTCGGCTGGAGAAAATGTCTTTGAAAGTGTTTCGTGAAAAAAGGCAAGAGAATGGACCGGTTAGGCAGAAAGACAGTAGATCTATGCACAGTAAGCAAAGGGAAAAGGCAGAGTCAAAGAGAGTGACAGATTAGAGGAAGTTACAAGCACAGAACTTCCAGAAGGTGGGGGGAACTATTTATGCAAAAGACCCCCGGTATCCACACGGGGGGGGGGGGGGGGGGGGTACTCAGAAATACAAGAAATTATTGGGGTGGGTTCAAGCCACTTGATGAAAGATACACCCAGACAGGAACTAACCAAGACTAGTAGGCCTATAGGGGGGTGGGGTGGGGGTGGGGAGGGGGGGGGGGGGTTGCCACGGGCCAAAACGTCTACGGAAAAAGATGTATGGAGGGGAAATATTAATTATCCTTTGAGACTCCCAGACAGACCTAGATCAATGTGTGTGTGTGTTACAGTGTGTGTGAGTGTGCGTGTGCGTGTGCGTGTGCGCGCGCGTGCGTACGTGCCTGCGTGCGCGTGCGTGTATGTGTGTGTGTGTGTGTGTGCGTGTGTGTGCGCGTGCGTGTGCGTGCGTGCGTGCGTGTGTGAGTGTCTTACAGTGTGTGTGTGTGAGTGTGAGACAGTATTATGTATTAGGCACTCTATCGTCACAGAGGCGTCTCTGTGAAATTCGGGTTGCTCCCACCTGGAGAGCGCGTCGCACCCAGAGGCGCGACACCCAATTTTTTCAAGAACAATTTTGCATGCGATTTATGTGTGACTGATGAGGAAGGAAAGGGGGGGGGTACATTTTGACCAAATGACAACTTTGTCGTTGACACTGGGTTTAGCGTATGCTAAGTGCATGGGCACACGGGACCTCGGTTTATCGTCTCATCCGAAAGACTCCACGTTCAGACCGTAAGGCCTAGTGCAAAGTGAGAGGAAAAATCCCCTCTACCAAAGTTCGACCTCGGGTTTACTTGACACGAGTCGAACGCGCTACCACTGTGCCTCTCTACACAGTATCAAACTCTTTGTCTGTGTCTATGTCTGAGTGTGTTGTATGTGCGTGCGTGTGTGCAGGCGTGCGCGCTCTGTTTTAGATATTCGATAAATATGAGTGGTTCATTCAGTCAGGTGATCGTGACAGACCGGAAACTTGGCTGAGTAAACCAAGCGGGTCCAATCAAAATGGCGGCAAACGTAACGGTCCTCGGCTTTTCGTTGCTTCTAATAATGTTTTAGGCCCATTGCTCAAAGGTCTCTTAGTACGTGCATTTGTTGGTCTGTTGGGGGGCATTCATAGTCACACGTGACTACTTGCCTCAACACACAGTTTTTAAAAAAGTTAAGACTTTTGGGGCTTATTCCATAAATCTTTATTTTTCTTGTTTGTTCAGTTATCGACTACTTCTTCGTCGGTCGCCGAGACAGTTTCCCGTCATATGAGCGCAGATGCGTCATGCTGCCGTTATGCGCCTAAGAAAAAGCCGGGCCCAGCAAGTCCGACTTCGGCTGAAGAAAATGTAAGATTTTTTTTTGGAGAAAAACAAAAAAGGCAGGAGAATGGACCGGTAAGGCAGACAGATAGTAGACGACAGTAAAGCAAAGGGAAAAGGCAGAGTCAAAGAGAGGGACAGATTAGAGGAAGTTGCAAGCACAGAACTTCCAGAAAGTGGTTGAACTATTTGTATCTAATTCTGATTCTATGATATTAGTGTTTACTCGCCGCTTGGACAGCAAGACAAAGAATGATTCATGGTAAGGGTCAGTCACGCCGGAAAAAGAAAAAAGAAAAATGGTTGCTAGGTATTGGGAGAGAGAAAGGGGGAATGGGTGGGGGAGGGAGGTAGTGAAAGAAGTCTGTAGATTGACAGAAGGGAGGTGGGTGGGAGAGGGGAGGGGGTAGTGGGTCATGGAGGGGGTTGTCAAAAAGCGCGAATAGGTCAATTTGCAGGACTTTTCCTCTATATATACTATTTGCGCGAACATGAAGAATACAATTTGAGCGACTATTCCACAGAGAGAGAGAGAGAGAGAGAGAGAGAGAGAGAGAGAGAACGCACAAACGAACGAACACACACACACACACAAACAAACACACACGCGCGCGCACATACGCACTCTGCGTAACTTGCGTGAATGTTACTAATAATGCGTGAATTGTACTAATAGTGCGTGAATTTTACTAATAATGCGTGAATGTTACTAATAGTGCGTGAATTTGACTAATAGTGCGTGAAGTTTACTTATGATGCGTTAATTTTCCTCTGTGCGCTTTTGGACTATCCGACATTCGCGCATTTTGTATGCGGAAAGCATTCGCGCTGTTGGTATGTTCGCTCACATTGACGGTAGCCGTTATGGAACGGAGGAGTACCAGAGAGATGGAAAAAGGGGGTGGGGGTGGGGGTGATGGAGACAGAAGGGTACCTTCCAGACTGGACAATGATGGAGGGATGGGGGGTGGATAGATCAGACTTGGAACAGGGGTGGGGCGGACGTGCGTTCGGGGGGGGTGGGGGATTAGGAAGAAATGGGGGTGGGGGATGGGGGGGGGGGATGGAGACAGAAGGGTACCTTCCCAGACTGGACAATGATGGGGGGTGGGGTAGATCAGGGGGGGGGGGGGGTGGACGTGCGTTCTGGGTGGGGGGTTAGGAAGGAAATGGGGGTGGGGTGGGGATGGATGGAGGAGATGAGAGGGAGGATAGATAGATTGAGGATGTATAGAAGTCTGAGAGGGGGGTGGGGGTTAGGATGGGGTGGTATGGACAAAAGGGGGGGGAAGGTTGAGGATGAAGGAAGTATATATATATATATATAACAGGAGGGCGTAAGGTGGGAGTCTGGTAGTGTTGGGAGGGGGGGGGGGGGGGGGGGGGGCGAAGATGTTCGAGTGGCCAGACGCTTTCTTTTTCTCTTTTCCTGATTTTTTCTCTTCCTTCTTTTGTCTTCTTTTTTTCCTTCTTTCTGATCACCTTTTTGTCTGTGTCTGACCACCATCAGCACGAGCCCTAGTAAAGGTGACAGGCCAGTCTGATGAGAGAGAGAGAGAGAGAGAGAGGGAGGGAGGGATAGAGAGAGAGACACGGAGAGAAAGAGAGGGACAGTTTGCTTGTTTAGATAGGAAGGCTAAAGTCCTCGGGATGCATTGGTTTAGAGCGACAGGCAAGTCTGATGACAGAGAGAGAAAGTGAGAGAGTTTGTGCGTATGTGCGTGCGTATATATGCATGCGTGCTCGCGCGCACGCGAATGAGTGAGCGATTGAGAGAGAAATAGAGAGATTTGTTTAAATAGTTTTGATCAACAACTGCACTTCAGATCCGGAGTTAATTTCTTGTGGTGTACCTCAGGGGTCTGTATTTCCTGTCTTTTTTTTCTGTGAAGTTCTCTTACTATTTTCCTCTGACTTTGTTTCCCCTGACCAAATTTCCTACCACCGTATTGGGGCCAGTTCTCTTTGTCTTGTACACTGCTCCTCTTTCTGATGTTTTCGCTAGTCACTCTGTTATTGACCATTCTTTTGTTGATGATACCCAGCTTCAAATATCGGCAGAACCTACTCAACTTGATAGCGTTATATCCCCGTGGGGATACCGGGGGTCTTTCGTAAAAAATAGTTCCCCCACCTTCTGGAAGTTCTGTGCTTGTAACTTCCTCTAATCTGCCACTCTCTTTGACTCTGCCTTTTCCATTTGCTTTCTATCATCTACTATCTTTTTGACTTGTCGGCCCATTCTCCTGCCTTTTGAACAAAAAATATTGCAAATAATTTGTCTCCCTTAAGCTCCTCCGAAATCGGAATGTGTCGGCTGTACGCAGCGGGGAGACCAGTGCAAACTGAAAACCGGACACATACGTACCTTACCCATTATGGCTATATGGCGTGGGAACGCAGAAGAAGAAGAAGGTAGCGTTTTTCGGTCAATGGAATCCTGCATTCATGATGTCAAATCCAATCAACATTCCAATCATTTTTGTGTGAAAGCGCAGGTGCACCTCTATATTGGTCTAATTGATTGAATAACTTGCTCTAGATATGTAAATATGGTTGTAATTACTTTTGTGGGATGTTTTAATGAGTGTCATATTGAGTCATCAAATTGTTGATTAATTTGTCTCTCAATCCCCCTTTTGTTTTCCTCCTTCCTTTCTTTTTTTTTTTTTTTTTTTGTGTGGTGATTTTTCCAAAATGTGACATTTCTTTTCTGGTTTTTCTATTTTGTTAACTTTGTTTGTTAATTTGTGAATAATGTTTCTAAATATTGAAATAATATTTTCTAATTGGTGAGAACACACCTTCCGTCATTTATATGTCATATGTAATGTATTGTGTACGGGTACGTTATAAGCTATATGCTTGTTGTTACCCAGTTACCTCGTTATTGTTTATAATTTGACATAGTTGAATAAAAAACACACGTTTAAACCAAATCCTGGATGACCTGCAACAAATTAAAAACTGATGATGACAAGACGGAAGCTCTAGTTGTTTATTCTCATTGTATGACTGTCTGCAACTCAGTATCTCTTCCAGAAACTCTTACAGTTGGCAATGCTTGTCTTCAGTTTTCTAAGTCAGCAAAGAATCTTGGTGTCACCCTCGATTCAAATCTTACCAAGCATACACAGGTTATTAATCTCATACGTTCAATCAATTTTCAGCTCAGACGAATCAGTGCTGTTCGACACTTTCTGTCTCTTGAAAACTTGTTTCTGCCTTTGTTCTTTTCCCGCATTGACTATTGCAATTACTCTCTTCTCTGTGGCTGTCCTCAGTATCTCCTGCAACGTGTTCAAAAACTGCAAAACAGTACAGCACGCCTCACTCTTAAGATTCCAGGCTCTGATCATATAACACCTCATCTTCGTAATTTGCACTGGCTTTCAGTAGAGGCTAGAATAAAGTATAAAATAGCTTGCATTTCTTTCGGTGCTGTTCACTCCTCTGGTGCTGTCTATCTCTCCGAACTAGTAACTGTCTACACACCTGCTCGCTCCCTACGTTCCTCCTCTGACTGCTGCACACTCAAGGTTCCTCGTGTCAACACGAAATGTTTTGGTGAACGATCCTTCTACTATTCAGCACCTCATATATGGAATTCCCTCCCACAACGGGTGCGCCCCATTGAGCCTAATCCTAATTTGCCTAATTCCTCATTGCCTAATCCTATCGTGCCTAATCATACTGTGCCTAATCCCACATTGCCTAAAGATAAACTTTTCAGATTTTGTCTCAAACTGCCTAATACCTAAAGCTATCGCATCCTACTGTGCCTAATCCAAGATTGCCTAAATATAAATTTTGTGGGAAATTTTCTCAAACAGCCTAACGGGCATTTATACTCATTCACTTGGCTGTGGTGCTCCGTCTGCCATTTTCAAACTTGAAAATTCTCCTTCTTTTCTGACTCTACCCTTGAAGCTCTGGTAATCAGAATGGTGTAATTGCCCGAATGAACGGAATTGAAACTCGGGTAATTCAGTATATGTGAGCAGTTTTAACCAATTGGGCGAGTATAAAAACGTGATGCAAACAGCGATTAACAAAAAAGACCCAAAAAAACCCAGCCTGTCCGCTTGAACAAAACACGTGAAAAAACCCCACATATCATATCATATACGGCATATAGGCTTTTAAATAGCCTTTAGCCTGCTATTTCCTTTTAGTTTATAAGGAAACGCAATTTAAAACTTTTATATTTTTTTATATTTTTTTTATATATATATTTTTTCAATTTTTTTCTTAAAGAGTACAACATACAGTGAAAACAAGCAAACTGATCTGCATACTAATTAATTACTGAATACTTATGTTAGTATGGAAGCAATAATCTTCCCAAAAATTATCTAATTTGTTTTTAAAACTATTGAGTGTTCCTGCGGTTGCAGTATCATTTGGTAGAGAATTCCAATTGTTAATAACCCTGTTTGTGAAAAAATGTGCATAAATATTAGTATGAACTAATGATTTTGTTAGTTTTAAGGAGTGTCCTCTAGTGGTAGAGTTACTAAGAGAAAAAAGTGTGTTTGTAGTTCTAGTATCATAATATCCATTTAAGATCTTAAAAGTTTCAATCATATCTCCCCGTGCTCTTCTATACTCTAGGCTAGGTAGATTAAGAAGTTTTAGTCTTTCCTCATAGCTCATATTACTCATGTTGATCATTTGAACAAAACACGTGAAAAAACCATGTGATCATTTAAACAACTAACATTAATTTTATTAGGTTGAATAGTACTCTCTCTTTTCTTTAGACTACCTGGGATCAGGCAATTTGACACCTCAGGTCAAAATTTATTAGGCTCAGTAAAACTGCTTTCTTTTTAGGCTTCCTGCGATTAGGCACAATGAAACCCGCAATATCATTTTCCCATCTTGCCTACGAAAATCACCGTTAGGCAAAGTAAGATTAGGCTCAATGGACCCCCCCCACAACATGTCCGCTCCTCTGATTCTATCTCTGCCTTTCGTTCTGCACTTAAAACTCACTTGTTTCGGACATATTATGATAACTAGCGCAACGCCGGGTACCAGTAACGCATAGTAACGGTAATGCCAAGTACTGGTAACGCCGAGTACAGCAAATTTGAAGCGATTTGGTTAAGAAACGGTGGAGTTATAAGGCCCCGTTTCCCATTGACGCTGATCTGAGAGTGATGCGCTCTCCCTAGTAACGGTAACGTCTAGTAACGGTAACGCCAAGTACTGGTAACGCTGAGTACAGCAAATTTGAAACGATTCGGATAAGAAAAGGCGGAGTTATAAGGCCCCGTTTTGCGTTGGCGCTGCTCTGAGAGTGATGCGCTCTCCCTAGTAACGGTAACGCCTAGTAACGGTAACGCCAAATACTGGTAACGCTGAGTACAGCAAATTTGAAGCGATTTCGTTAAGAAACGGCAGAGTTATAAGGCCCCGTTTCCCGTTGGCGCTGCTCTGAGAGTGACGCGCTCTCCCGATTTTCTTCAATTTTGCTGCCAGGCTTTGCCCCGGTGACAGCAAGCCTGACAGCAAATTTAACGCGATTCGGTTGAAAACCGGCGGAGTTATAAGGCCCGTTTTGTATCATGCTGCTGTTATGCGCCTAAGTAATCGATTCGCTTCCGGTTTGGCACATTGATAGTCACCGTCCCCGGTCATATATCTGCCAAATTTGAAGGCAATCGGTCCAGAAATACCGGAGATACGGGCGCCGAAAGGTCGGCGGATGCGCGTTTCGCGCATTTGCAAAACCGCGCAAATGACACGACCGCCTCGGTTGCCGTTGTCATCGCCCCGTTAGGGCTCACAGCAAATTTGAAGCGATTCGGTCGAAAAACGGCGGAGTTATAAGGCCCGTTTTGTGTTTCAGACAGACACACACACACTTGGCTTTTTACTATATGATAATGATTAGTCTTTGTGGGGGGGGGGGGGGGGGGTTGTTTGTGTGTCCCAATCATTGCAGAAATCTTGCGAAATTTTGTTTTCACGTTCTTTTTGTATTTCGTAAGTTGTATACGAAAGCAGTAAACAATATACGTCTTGTAAATTGTAAACGCTTGTTAAGGAGGTCGAAGGGTATCTATGTTTTTTGGGGGCAAAACTTGTCTATTCTTCTTCTTCATGTAACTGGTATGTCGATGGCAGTATGATTTTACTTCCAGTATTGTATCTAAGCTTGATTGAGGAGGTGAATGTGGTCTATGGTTTGTCTTAGAAGTTTCATACTGTAACGCTTTCTCTTGTATAATTGTGAGTGAGTCAGTGTGTGTGTGTGTGTGTTTGTGCGTGCGCGCATGTATATGTGTGTGTGTGTGTGTGTGTGTGTGTGTGTGTGTGTGTGTGCGTGCGTGTGCGTGCGTGTGCGTGCGTGCGTGTGTGTGTGTATGTGTGTGAGGAAGAAAGAGAGGGTTGCGTGCAAGCATCGTGTGTATTTTACTTTCGAGTGATTTATTATTTGTTTGCCTTTCATTTTCTTGTTATCGATGTAAATCGCTCTGAGCTCATGTGAGAAAGAGCGCTATATATAAATTCACATTATTATTATGATTAGTAGTAAAGGCTTATAAATAACTATTAAGAAGTCTAAATCTAGACTGATGATGATGATGGCGATGATGATGATGATGATGATGAGAGAGAGAGATAGAGAGAGAGAGGGGGGGGGGGGAGAGCGTGAGAGAGAGAGAGAGAAGAGGGTGACAGGGAGAGAAAGATGCGATGGACAAGAGGGGTAAGAGGGGATAGAAGCGGGGATTCTCCTAATGTAGTCTGTCTCCTGTCTAGACAACCACTTCAACCC
>CM065684.1:60071785-60084285 GCA_017654935.2 Phymorhynchus buccinoides
TTTGATATTGAAAACCAAAATTTCCTTCTTTGGGCTATATTTCATTTCCGAGCTGTATCTCATGAACCAGTGAACAGAATCGCTTCACATTTTGTGTGGTGGTGTATCACGGTGCGGGGAGGGTTCAGTAAAACAATAAGTATTACTGTGTTGACCTTGACCCTCTCTGTCTCCGTAGTTGTGTCTTTTTTCTGTCTCTGTATGTCCTGTCTTTGTCTCTGTATGCCATCCCCAGAGAGAGAGAGAGAGAGAGAGAGAGAGAGAGAGAGATAATATACAACAACAACATACAATTTATTTCAAAACGGTGCTAAATCTTGATAGAAATCAAATCAAAGCTCACGAACACATCAACGTTCGTAACGCATTCAAACGAAAACGCCATCTAGAGCAAAACTATGGCATCAATATAATGATGTACAGTAGAACCTCCCTTTTAAGACCTTGAAAAATCATCCCAAACACGGTCTGAAGTGAGAGTGAGTTGTATAGGGGGGTAATGTTAATGCTTGCAAAGGGGGGCAATGTCTCAGAGAAGTAGGTCTGAAGTGGGAGTGAGTTGTATAAGGGGGGTAATGTTAATGCTTGCAAAGGGGGGCAATGTCTCAGAGAAGTAGGTCTTAAATGGGAGGGAGTCTTATAGTGGAGGTCCCACTGTAGTTTCATAATTGACCTTTGAGACAAATAGCACGTATTGCTATTTGGCATTAGGTATTAGGCGTCTCTGTGAAATTCGGGTTGCTCCCACCTGGAGAGCGCGTAGCAGCCAGAGGCGCGCCGCCATTAATTTTATTTTCCTCATGCAATTTGTGTGTGACACTGATGAGGAAGGAAAGGGAGGGGGGTACATTTTGACCAAATGACCACTTTCTCGTTGCCACTGGGATTAACGCATGGACACACGGGACTTCGGTTTGTCGTCTCATCCGAAAGACTCCACGTTCAGACCGTAAGGCCTAGTGCAAAGTGAGAGGAACAAATCCCCTGTACCCAGGTTCGAACTCGGGTTTACTTGACACGAGGCGAACGCGTTACCTGTGTGCCACTCTACAGCACCGTTTGGAAGTTGGGGTCAGCAGTAACGTGAGAGCTGTATGACCAGCAGGCTTTCAACAACCATGCACAATCATGTCAGTCTTTTGCCACAGGCTTATGATTCAACATTAGAAGGCATAGCACAGCTGTGTACCGCAGCCTTGGGGCTAGAGAGCTATCTACGCCCCAATGTCAGTTGTCCTGAAGCCTTCCTGGGCCACAGAGGCTTCTTCCCTGTTAGCAAACATTGATTTCAGTCCGTGTTTCCGGAATAGCCATTGCTTTCTCTGCTATCTGACAGTCATATTCGCACACGACTGACGAGCACACACATTTGTTTTACAATCAGTTCATTGTTCACAATTTTTCTTCGATCGCGTCATGCTGCCGTTATGCGTCTAACTAAGAAATAGTTAGGCCCGGCATGTCCGTCTTCGGCTAGAGAAAAGTTTGGTAAGAGTTTCTAGAGCAAAGGCAGCACAATGAACCAGTAAGGGAGAAAGTGTTGTAGATGACACTCAGACAGTAAACAAAGAGAAAAGGCGGAGTCAGAGACAGTGTCAGATTAGAGGAAGTTGAAAGCACAGAACTTCCAGAAGGTGGGATAACTATTTGTACGATAACCCCCCCCCCCCCCCCACCCACCCACCCACCCCCAACCTCCTCCCATTTATTTTTTACAATTTAAACTTGAATGACTAAAAACCCAACAACAACACTGTAGTTGGGACAGCGAATTTTCGGTTAACTACAAAATACTTTGGACGAGCTAAAATTGAAGTTGGCCAACTGACAGAAACGTGTTTTTTTGCGGTCAAAGACGCTTTACTCAGACGAGCACAATCAAATAAGGTATAGCACAAAAGGGCTTGACCGCATAAAAGCTTAAAAAAAACCAGTGTAGATTGCGCAATACAAATACAAAACAGAGTTACTTTAACTTACTTTGTCCATGAGACTAAAGAGGCCGAGGGGTGAAGAAGATGAAAGGGAAAGGGGGTGGGGGGGGGGGGGGGGGGGGCAGTGTATAACGGTATAAAAGTGGAAGGGTTTGTTTGTCTAGACTGTATGATTGCCCCCAAAAAAGTATGACTGCGCTTTATAGCTATGTCTGCTCGCGTAGTTCCCCAGGGCTATTACAAAATACGCTTAGGAGATAAGAGAGGGATGAGTTGGAGGAGGGGTGTGGTAGTGGTAAGGGGAGGAGACAAAGTTTAGATTATCGTAAAAATGTGACATTTCAATGTTTCAGAGTCACTTGCTATCATCTTCAGACGTCGATTATAAAGTGTGTGTGTGTGTGTGTGTGTGTGTGTGTGTGTGTGTGTGTGTGTGTGTGTGTGATATCGGTGTTTTGTTGTACTGTGGTGTACTGTACTGCACTGCAGTGAACTATTTTGTATTGTTATGGTTGACTGTATCGCGTTACATTGTATTGTATCGAATGTATTGAATTGCATATTGTTGAACTGTATTGTGCTATACTGTGTTGAATTGTTTTTAGCTTATTCACTCCGTGGTTGTTTGACTGAAAATATGATAATAAATCCGACATAATTGTGGCATCTACGTAGAGTGTTCAGATGTTTTCCTCATCAGCTGTATTGAACTACTGTTTAGCAAGTATTGTATTCATTGCGATGGCTTAGAGTCAAAACGGACTATCTTTAGATAATCCATTGACTTATTATTGATGTTATTGCAAACACTAAGAACTTGTATTTAAAAAGTCTGCAAATAATATAAAATGAGAATTATGCTTTTTATATACCTGCAGTCTTTTCGTGATAGAAGCTATTAGTTTTCGCAATACGTTCAATAATACGTCAATGGACTATCTGAAGATAGTCCGTTTTGACACCAAGCCATCGAATCTTGGTTTAAATAGGGTTGTGGGTTTTTTTATTCACCAGCAACATATGTAACATTTTATCCAATGAAAGAATAATGGCATCAACAAGCTTGAAGCTTATAATGTGCCTACTTTTACCATTATAATGTTCATATTATGGCAGCTGGTATTGTATTCATGTCATTGTTATTCTGTTTAACCTCAGTGGCGACCCTTCCTTTCTCACTGTACACTCCTTGAACTCTCATTTCTTCCACATTGCTGTCATGCTGAATGTTGAGAGAGAGAGAGAGAGAGAGAGAGAGAGAGAGAGAGAGAGAGAGAGAGAGAGAGAGAGAGAGAGAGAGAGAGAGAGAGGGAGGGACACAAAGGGAGAGAACTTTAAAAAATGTATTAAGCAAGGATTGAGATTTTAGGCCAAGCCTATTCTTACAATCTGTCAGAGAGAGAGAGAGAGAGAGAGAGAGGGACACAAAGGGAGAGTACTTTACAAAATGTATTACGCAAGGGTTGAGATTTTAGGCCAAGCCTATTCTTACAATCTGTCAGAGAGAGAGAGAGAGAGAGAGAGAGAGAGAGAGAGAGAGAGAGAGAGAGAGAGAGAGAGAGAGGGAGAGGGACACAAAGGGAGAGAACTTTAAAAAATGTATTACGCAAGGATTGAGATTTTAGGCCAAGCCTATTCTTACAATCTGTCAGAGAGAGAGAGAGAGAGAGAGAGAGAGAGAGAGAGAGAGAGAGAGAGGAGAGAGAACACATTTTGCAAGGGAGAGATTTTACTTTAAAATCTGTCCTTGGTATTACACGCATAGGATTGCAGATTATTAGGCATACAGATTTGCCATATTAGCACTTTGTACAATACGTCAGAGAGAGAGACATGAGAGAGAGAGAGAGAGAGAGAGAGAGAGAGAGAGAGAGAGAGAGAGAGAGAGAGACAGACAGAGAGAGAGAGAGACAGACAGACAGACAAAGGGAGATAACTTTAAAAAATGTATTACGCAAGGATTGAAATTTTAGGCCAAGCCTATTCTTACAATCTGTCAGAGAGAGAGAGAGAGAGAGAGAGAGAGAGAGAGAGAGAGAGAGAGAGAGAGAATGCTAATTGTCTGGAAGAGGTCTGCTGGAGACTTTTTGCTCCAAAGTCTGGCACTGGCGAACAAAATATGGCATGATATTGTTGTGGGTGGTGGCTTTTGCTTCTTTTAGCGATACCCATTATGATGTCTGAGGGTGGTATTATGGTGTATATTATGGGATATATGGTCTGCTAAGTACTCCATTAGTACTGACTGTCTGCCACTGTTGTTTGTTTCTTGAACCCTTTCACCGCCAATGTCGCATTTTTTTGCACCACAATGATTTAACACCCGTGTCACTAAAAGGCATCAAACCAGGGTCTGTTATCCGAAGATCCTACTTTCTTTATTTTGGGAGGTAAGGATAGGCCTTACTTTAAATACGTCATAGAGGAATCCCCACTATTGCAGATGATTTTTTTCTCTACCCAGGTAAGATTAATGGAAAATGTTTGCTGAAAATTGGCTGGCGGCGAAAGGGTTAATTTTTTTTATTTTACTAGAGCGTTAAGACGCTGTATCACCGGGCGTGCTGCACGTGTTCACCTCCAAAATAGCACCGTTTCCAGTGCCTCCAGTGACTTCATGGCAAAAGCCTAGAGATACTTTTTGTCTGGCAAAAGAAAGAGATACTTTTCAAACTGGCAAAAAGAAAGAGATACTTTTTGACTGGCAAAAAAACAAAGAGATACTTTTTGACTGGCAAAAGAAAGAGCTTTCATAAAATGTTATTCTTTTTGACTGGCAAAAAAACAACAACATTTGAAAGAGATACTTTTTGACTGGCAAAAGAAAGAGATACTTTTTGACTGGCAAAAGAAAGAGATACTTTTTGACTGGCAAAAGAAAGAGATACTTTTTGACTGGCAAAAAAGAAAGAGATACTTTTTGACTGGCAAAAGAAAGAGATACTTTTTGACTGGCAAAAGAAAGAGATACTTTTTGACTGGCAAAAGAAAGAGATACTTTTTGACTGGCAAAAGAAAGAGATACTTTTTGACTGGCAAAAAAGAAAGAGATACTTTTTGACTGGCAAAAGAAAGAGATACTTTTTGACTGGCAAAAGAAAGAGATACTTTTTGACTGGCAAAAGAAAGAGATACTTTTTGACTGGCAAAAGAAAGAGATACTTTTTGACTGGCAAAAGAAAGAGATACTTTTTGACTGGCAAAAGAAAGAGATACTTTTTGACTGGCAAAAGAAAGAGATACTTTTTGACTGGCAAAAGAAAGAGATACTTTTTGACTGGCAAAAGAAAGAGATACTTTTTGACTGGCAAAAGAAAGAGATACTTTTTGACTGGCTAAAGAAAGAGATACTTTTTGACTGGCTAAAGAAAGAGATACTTTTTGACTGGCAAAAGAAAGAGATACTTTTTGACTGGCAAAGTATAAGACATGATATACTTTTTGACTGGCAAAAGAAAGAGTATAAGACTGGCAAAAGAAATACTTTTTTTGACTGGCTAAAGAAAGAGATACTTTTTGACTGGCAAAAGAAAGAGATTGTCTGGCAGAGATACTTTTTGAAAAAGAAAGAGATACTTTTGTCTGGCAAAAACAAGAGATACTTTTTGTCTGGCAGAAAAGTCTTTTTGAGACTGAGACACTTTATCTGGCAAAAGACAGAGGATACTTTTTTTTCTGGCTGGTTATGTGTGTAATGTTTCGTATTGGCAAAAGAAGTTAACATTTTGATGGCAACAGATTTCGTGTACCCCCAGACAAGAGATACTTTGTGACTGGCAAAAGACAAGAGATATTTTTTGACTGGCAAAAGACAAGAGATATTTTTTGACTGGCAAAAGACAAGAGATACTTTTTGACTGGCAAAAAAACAAGAGATACTTTTTGACTGGCAAAAGACAAGAGATATTTTTTGACTGGCAAAAGACAAGAGATATTTTGTGACTGGCGAAAGACAAGAGATATTTTGTGACTGGCAAAAGACAAGAGATATTTTTGACTGACTGGCAAAAAAACAAAGATAAAGACAAGAGATATTTTTTGACTGGCAAAAGACAAGAGATATTTTGTGACTGGCAAAAGACAAGAGAGATACTTTTTGACTGGCAAAAGAAAGAGATACTTTTGACTGGCACTGGCAAAAGACAAGAGATATTTTTGACTGGCAAAAGACAAGAGATATTTTTTGACTGGCAAAAGACAAGAGATATTTTTTGACTGGCAAAAGACAAGAGATATTTTTTGACTGGCAAAAGACAAGAGAGATATTTTTTGACTGGCAAAAGACAAGAGACTGGCATTTTTTGACTGGCAAAAGACAAGAGATATTTTTTGACTGGCAAAAGACAAGAGATACTTTTTGACTGGCAAAAGACAAGAGATATTTTTTGACTGGCAAAAGACAAGAGATACTTTTTGACTGGCAAAAGACAAGAGATATTTTTTGACTGGCAAAAGACAAGAGATATTTTTTGACTGGCAAAAGACAAGAGATATTTTTGACTGGCAAAAGACAAGAGATATTTTTTGACTGGCAAAAGACAAGAGATATTTTTTGACTGGCAAAAGACAAGAGATATTTTGTGACTGGCAAAAGACAAGAGATATTTTGACTGACTGGCAAAAGACAAGAGATATTTTTTGACTGGCAAAAGACAAGAGATATTTTGTGACTGGCAAAAGACAAGAGATATTTTGTGACTGGCAAAAGACAAGAGATATTTTTTGACTGGCAAAAGACAAGAGATATTTTTTGACTGGCAAAAGACAAGAGATATTTTGTGACTGGCAAAAGACAAGAGATATTTTGTGACTGGCAAAAGACAAGAGATATTTTGTGACTGGCAAAAGACAAGAGATATTTTGTGACTGGCAAAAGACAAGAGATATTTTGTGACTGGCAAGAAAACTGGCAACAAGAGATATTTTGTGACTGGCGAAAGACAAGAGATATTTTGTGACTGGCAAAAGACAAGAGATATTTTGACTGGCACTGGCAAAAGACAAGAGATATTTTGTGACTGGCAAAAGACAAGAGATATTTTTTGACTGGCAAAAGACAAGAGATATTTTGTGACTGGCAAAAGACAAGAGATATTTTGTGACTGGCAAAAGACAAGAGATATTTTGTGACTGGCAAAAGACAAGAGATATTTTGTGACTGGCAAAAAACAAGAGATATTCTGTGACTGGCAAAAGACAAGAGATATTTTGTGACTGGCAAAAGACAAGAGATATTTTGTGACTGGCAAAAGACAAGAGATATTTTTGTGACTGGCAAAAGACAAGAGATATTTTGTGACTGGCAAAAAACAAGAGATATTCTGTGACTGGCAAAAGACAAGAGATATTTTGTGACTGGCAAAAGACAAGAGATATTTTGTGACTGGCAAAAGACAAGAGATATTTTTTGACTGGCAAAAGATATTTTGTGACTGGCAAAAGACAAGAGATATTTTGTGACTGGCAAAAAGCAAGAGATATTATGTGACTGGCAAAAGACAAGAGATTTCTTTGACTGGCAAAAGACAAGATATATTTTTTTACTGGCAAAAGACAAGAGATATTTTTTGTCTGGCAAAATTTAAGACAGATATTTTTTGTTCGAAAACAAAAAGATACTTTGTGTCTCGCTAAAAACCAGAGATGCTTTTTTTTGTCTGCCAAAGAGTTTGTGTGATTAAGTCATTAAGGCTGCTGAGAAGGTAATTGCTTTTTATCTTTATTTGTTCGCCTGTCTCTTTCTGTCTGTCTGTCTGTCTGTCTGTAAGTCTGTAAGTCTGAACAATTGCAGGCCCTGCTAAAAAAAAAAAGGTATTGGTTTAAATAGCATTTATATTCCCGAGTGTCACAAATTAATACAATAGCGATATAGGATGGAAATCTGTTTGACGTCCTCCGGTCTGGAGCAGACACATATGGGACATTAGTAATTATAAAGATGGTGGGAACGATCTTGGAGGCAATGCCCGGAGGCAGTGCGACACCAGGAAAGTCCCCAATTTTTAACAATGCAGATGTGTATACAGTCTGTTGATGCGAGATAGGGCAACAATAATGATAATAATAATAATAATAATAATAGTACATTTATATAGCGCTTTACCTCAAATGAGCCCAAAGCGCTTTACAGTCAATTATTCATCAACAAATAGACAACAAAAACAGCATTCAAGAATGACACCAACCAGCAACAACGCATACAAAGCATCTCTCTCTCTCTCTCTCTCTCTCTCTCTCTCTCTCTCTCTCTCTCTCTCTCTCTCTCTCTCTCTCTCTCTCTCTCTCTCTCTCTCTCTCTCTCTCTCTCTCTCTCTCTCTCTCACACACACACACACACACACACACACACACACACACACACACACACACACACACACACAGTCGCCCAGTCCCCATCCTTCTTCCTGTTTTTGTGTGGAATATTTGCTTGTTTCTTTAATTAATTGTTTACTTGTATATTTTCCTTTTCTTGTTCGCGACTTTGGAATGTTTAGTTCTTTATTTTTTTCTTTACATTATTTTTTATGGATGGCTTGTTGAAAAAAAGCATGTTTTTCCTTATACAATGTTCCCATCTGGAAATAAAATTTTGACTTGATTTGACTTGACTTGACACACACACAAACATTTATCGACACCGACTCGTTCATCCCCCATTCAGTAAGCCACAGCAACCGAGCTGCACGGACTGACCACATAACACCAACACACATACACAAACACCCTCACACACAACGTACGCACGCTGACAGACACACACGCAAACAGACAGACACACACACACACATGCGTGCACACACAACCCACAAAACCAAAACACACACAAGCACACATGTATGCACACATGCATGCTCACACACACACACATAACACACACACACATACACACTCTCTCACACACACACACACACACACACACACACACACACACACACACACACACACACACACACACACCACAAAACACAGCACTAACCTCTTATTTAATCTTCCCTCACGTGCACACAACGATAGACAACTGATCAAATAGTTAGGGTGCAGCTGGGAAAAGATGGGTTTTAAGAGAGGTTTTGAATGAGGAGACTGAGTTGGAGTGTCGGAGAGGAGAAGGCAGAGAATTCCAAAGAGATGGTGCAACAAGAACACTTATATAAAGCCCTATCAAAGGTACATACACAGACACATTGAGGCGGAAGCTGAAAACAAAGCACGATAAAAGAACGTGTTGTGGGATGTTAAAGTATTAACAGAAGACCATTCGTTAAGAAAAACATTGGAGGGTATGGAGTTTTCTTTCAGATAGAAAAGTAAGTACTTTTTTAAAAAAATTTTATCGTGCTTATAATATTGTTATATAAATTATGAAATGATTTTGGAGAGATATGGGGTGAGGGAAGACAGACAGACAGGGAGGCACAGACAGGCAGGCAGGCAGACAGACAGACAGTCTGTCATTCAATGGAAAAACTAATTGGCAATTTGTCGTTAAGGATCTAATCAGACACAGAGCAGAGAGTAGAAAGGGAGGAAGAGAAAGAGAGGTAGAAGAGGGAGGGACAGACAGACCAACCCATGCTATTATCTATTGACCCCTGTGCGGCCCAGAAAATGACCACCTCTCTAGCCTTCAGACAGGAGGGGAGAAAGTGAGAGACAGGCAGACAGACAGAGAGAGAAGGGTTTGAGAGAGAGACTGAGACAAGGAGACAGTCTGGGAGACAGATGGAGATAGAGAAGGAGAGAAAACAATGAGTAAGACATGCGGGGTGGGGGTGGAGGGAAAAGAGAGAGAGGGGGGGAAATAAGAAGAAAACGAATTTGTTGATCAATCTACTGATAAGGATCTTATCAGACACGTGGAGGGAAGGAAGAAATAAAGAAAGGAAGAAGAGGGCAAGGATAGAAAGAAGAAGAGAATGAAAGAAAAAGAGAGGAAGGAAGGTGCAGACAGATCAGAATAGTGTCACTGCACTACTGACCTCTGTGGGGTCCCAAAACTGACCACAGCTCTTGAGAGAGAGAAAGAGAGAGAGAGAGAGAGAGAGAGAGAGAGAGAGAGAGAGAGAGAGAGAGGGGGGGGGAGACATAAGGACAGAGAAAGAGACATGAACACGTTGAAAGAACCAGGGCGCATATTTGGATGGAAATGATGAGACAGAGACAAATGATTTTTACTAGCGCAACGCCTAGTACCGGTAACGCCAAGTACCGGTAACGCTGAGTACCGGTTTCGCCGGGTCCACGAAATATTATATTAGTACTTTTGTCTCTCTCCCTCCTTCTATCTTCTTCTCTCATCCCGTTCCACCCTGTCCCTCGCTAAAGTAATCTCCGCTCTCACTTGGTGAATAGCGGGATATTGTACCCCGCTAAAGTAATCTCCGCTCTCCAACCCTTTTCTTGCCCGCATGCGCGCAGTACTGAGTTCTTTCTGTGTAAACTGTTTGTTGTGGACGGCTTGAAATGCCGGGTCTGCGCAAATGTAAATTGGCTCATATCGCCCGCATTTATGAATGGATGCTGTTGAAATTTTGCACCCAGATAGTCACTATCCTGGGTCATGCACGTTCCAAATTTCGAGTCAATGTTGGGTCTGGTTTCACGCGGTTTGTGAAAGGGTCAAGCGGCGCATATCGCGTGCGTTTATACATCGATTCGCTGCCAGTTTGGCACACCGGTCATCTACCTGCCAAATTTGAAGGCAATCCGTCCAGAAATACCGGAGATACAGGCGCCGAGAGGCCGGTGGATACGCGTTTCGCGCATTTGCCAAACCTCGCAAATGACACGGCCGCCTTGGTTGCCGTTGCCATTAGGACTGATAGCAAATTTGAAGCGATTCGGTCGAAAAACGGCGGAGTTATAAGGCCCGTTTTGTGTTTCACACGAACGGACGGACGGACAGTTGCCTGAAGCGATTCGGTTAAGAAAAGGCGGAGTTATAAGGCCCTGTTTCCTCGTTGGCGCTGCTCTGAGAGTGATGCACTCTCCCTAGTAATGGTAACGCCAAGTACTGCAACCGGTGACGCTGAGTACAGCAAATTTGAAGCGATTCAGTTAAGAAACGGCGGAGTTATAAGGCCCAGGTTCCCGTTGGCGCTGCTCTGAGAGTGACGCGCTCTCCCGATTCTCTTCACATTTGCTGCCATGCTTTGCCCCAGCCACAGCAAGCCTGACAGCAAATTTGAAGCAATTCGGATAAGAAATGGCGGAGTTATTTGTGAAAAGGTGAAGCGGCGTATATAGAAACGGCAGAGTTATAAGGCCCCGTTTCCCGTTGGCGCTGCTCTGAGAGTGACGCGCTCTTCCCAGTAATGGTAACACCTAGTAACGGTAGCGCCAAGTACTGGTAACCCTGAGTACAGCAAATGTGAAGCGATTCGGTTAAGAAAAGGCTGAGTTATAAGGCCCCATTTCCTCGTTGGTGCTGCTGAGAGTGATGCACTCTCCCTAGTAACGGTAACGCCACATACTGGTGACGCTGAGTACAGCAAATTTGAAGCCATTCGGTTAAGAAACGGCGGAGTTATAAGGCCCCGTTTCCCGTTGGCGCTGCTCTGAGAGTGACGCGCTCTCCTGATTCTCTTCAAATTTGCTACTAGGCTTCGCCCCGGCCACAGCAAACCTGACAGTAAATTTGAATCGATTCGGATAAGAAACAGCGGAGTTATTTGTGAAAAGGTGAAGCAGCGTATATCGTTTCTGAATCGATTTGCTTCGGTTTGGCACATCGATAGTCACCGTCGCCGGTCGTCTACCTGTCAAATTTGAAGGCCGGTGAATACGCGTTTCGCGCATTTGTCAAACCGCGCAAATGACACGGCGTCCTCGGTTGCCATTGCCATTAGGGCTCATAGCAAATTTGAAGCAATTCGGTCGAAAAACGGCGGAGTTATAAGGCCCGTTTTGTTTCAGACAGACACACAGACACACACACATACGGACACTCGGCTTTTTATTATATGATGGAAAGAAAGAAGGGTAACATCGTACAAATACAGAGACAGGGAAACAGACTGAATGAAAAACATACAGAGAGAGAGAGAGAGAGAGAGAGAGAGAGAGAGAGAGAGAGAGAGAGAGAGAGAGAGAGAGAGAGAGTGGAATGGAGTTGGCGGAATTTGGTCATTTGATGAGAGGGGAGGGGAGGGAAGCTGCGTGTGTGTTTGGTACCTCTGTGTGTGTGTGTGTGTGTGTGTGTGTGTGTGTGTGTGTGTGTGTGTGTGTGTGTGAGAGAGAGAGAGAGAGAGAGACAGAGACAGAGACAGAGACTACAGCAAGAAACAGAAAACAGACTGACGGACGGGCATAGGTATGGGTGGGTGGGTGGACATGGTCAGACCCAAATGGTCAGTTGAGGAGGGGGGGGGGGGGGGGGGGGTATGTTAATGTTTTACGTCCTCCCGGTTCCAAAGAACCATATGGGACATTACTATATATTTAAGTTGGAGGGGTGGGGGGGCGTAACGCGGTATACGTAGTTATGCTCCTCCTGTCAACCCCTCCATACCCCCACCGATCCTTACTTTCCCTTAAATCCTCCACGCTCTCTTAGCACGCCAGACG
>CM065684.1:60091785-60106785 GCA_017654935.2 Phymorhynchus buccinoides
CTCTTTTCTCTCTCTCTCTCTCTCTCTCTCTCTCTCTCTCTCTCTCTCTCTCTCTCTCCTCACTCCCCCTCCCTCCCTCTCTCTCTCTCTCTCTCTCTCTCTCTCTCTCTCTCTCTCTCTCTCTCTCTCTCTCTCTCTCTCTCTCTCTCTCTCTCTCTCTCTCTCTCTCTCCGATGTTAGTAGCACTAGTAGTGACTATAATGGCGTGTGTGTGTCCAGTGTCCGCCGCCAGACGACGACGTCGTGATGACGGTGGTGGTAGTTGTTGTGGTGGTTGTGGTGATGATGCTGATGGTGGTGGTGATAGAGATGAAACAGTATGTAGTAGTCACCTTAGTCACCTTGTAGTGAAAGGGATCCGTCGTCTCACTCGCTCTGTGCTCCTCAGACTGAGAAGGCTATGTGGTCCTCAGACTGAGAAGGCGTCAAACTCTGGTAAATTGTATTGCCTTGTCGAGGTTGGTTTTTTCTTTCTTTCAGTGAGAGAACTTTACTACTGAGTTGTTTTGCTTGGTGGTGTTTTTTTCAGTGACTGAAATGTTAGTACTAGCAAATTTAGCAGAAGTGTAGGTATGTGTATAAGAAAATTCCATTGTTCTCAAAAGGTTCAAATAATCTGTTACTGTTAAATTGTATTGCCTTGTCGAGTTTACTTATGTCATCGAGTGAGACTTTATCACTGGGAAAGTTTAGTAGAAACGTAGGTACACATAATTATGAGGAAATTCAATTATTATCAAACGTTTCTATAATGTTACTCGTAAATTGTATTGCCTTGTCGAGTGTTCTTTTTTTTTCTTCTTTCAGTGGGTGAAACTTTACTACTAGAAAAGTTATCAGAATGTAGGTGTACATATAAGAAAAATCGATTGTTTTCAAACTGTTCAATCATCTGTTATTCGTAAATGGTATTGCCTTGTCGAGGTTTTTTTTTCTTCTTTCAGTGGGTGAAACTTTGCTACTAGAAAAGTTAGCAGAATGTAGGTGTACATATAAGAAAAATCGATTGTTTTCAAACTGTTCAATCATCTGTTATTCGTAAATTGCATTGCCTTGTCGAGTTTACTTCTTTCTTTCTTGCTTATGTCATCGAGTGAGACTTTATCACTGGAAACGTTTAGCAGAAGCGTAGGTACACACACGAGGACATTCAATTGTTATCAAACGTTTCTATAATCTGTTACTGGTAAATTGTATTTGTCGAGTTTTATTCTTTTTTTCCCTATCAGTGTGAGTGAAACTTTGCTACTAGAAACGTTAGCGGAAGTGTAGGTGTACATATAAGAAAAATCGATTGTTTTCCAACTGTTCAATAATCTATTACTGGTAAATTGTATTGCCTTGTCGAGTTTTCTTCTTTTTTCTTTTTTCTTTCAGTGGGTGAAACTTTGCTACTAGAACAGTTAGCAGAAGTGTAGGTGTACATATAAGGGAATTCAATTGTTCTCCAACTGTTCAATAGTCTGTTACTGGTAACTTGTGTTGCCTTGTCGAGTTTTCTTTTTTCTTTTTCTTTCTTTCAGTGAGTGAAACTTTGCTACTAGAACAAGTTAGCAGAAGTGTAGGCATAACTAATTTTTAAAAATCAATTGTTTTTAAACATTAAGTGATCTGTTACTGGTCACATTGTATTGCCTTGTTGATGTTTTGTTTTTATTTCAGTGACAAACTCTACTAGTGGAAATGTTAGCACAAGTGTAGGCATACATAATTAGAAGGAAATTCGATTCTTTTCTAAGGGTTCAATCACCTGTCATTTAGCTTGTGAGGTGTGAAATTTGATATTTTTTCCCCAGATTATATACCTTTTACAAAATGATGGTCTATGCTAAACATGCCACATGTCCTTCTCTCTACTCATTTCAGGATTTTGAAATGTTAATAAAGTTGTGGGAAGTTTGCCCTAAGAAGTAATATTAGCGAGTGAAGCTTTACTTATTGTTATATAGACAAGTTAGCTAAAGGGAAGTTATAAATTGAAGTACAAGGATATCTGATGGTGTTGAATAATCTACGACATGTTATCTGTAATGATATTTGCAAGATTTTCCTCCAGGCCGTACGTTAGGTAATAAATGATAATGATGGTCAATAGTGAACCTGTCACATATCTACGTAAGCACACTCGGAGTAAATACACTGTCACATTATCCTTTAGTACCACTAATTTCAGAATGTTCCAATGTTTGCTAAGTGAAGTTGGCTAATTTGGGAAATTTTCTTGTGTGAAATAACATTACATTGAAAATAGGTAGCACAATTTTACTTACGAGGCGGAATATCAAAGGTTATCAACATGCAACTTGTCACAACTGAAGACTGACCAAACCCAGATTTCGACTCTCACACACAAATCATACACTGATAATCCACACACACAAATTCGTTCTTTCTTTTGCGAGTGCTGCTAAGGCAGCAAAAAGAGGGTGTGGTTTTTGTATGAAGTAATTGTCCGTCGAAACTTTTTGAAACTGGTTCGCTTTTCCTTTTTTCCTTTTTTCCTTTTTTTGGAATCACACGTGAATCACTGATAGCCCGTTGCTGCTGCCGCATATTGAGGTTCTTCTGTCGGTGGTGCTATAGAGGAAGAAAGACAAACAAACAAACAACAAACAATAGCTTGGTGCTGTGTTCTTCCTTCTACCCTCCCTCACTTTCTTCCCCACCGCCACGATCAGTGACGGCTCTCGGTTTCTGTCTGACTTTCGTCGACTGGACCTTATGGAAGTTTGACACGCCGCTAGCAAGTCTTGAACGTTGGTTTCGGACAGGTGAGCTTCATTTTGCTGTTGCCGCTTTTTGTTGCTTTATATACTTGGGGTTTGTTGTCGTTTCTGCTGTTGTGCTGTCTTTTCTTTCTTTCTTTCTTTCTTTCTTTCTTTCTTTCTTTCTTTGTTCACTTTTTTTCTTCGTTTTCTTCTTCAGTCTTCGTTACTCTGTCACTGTTCTTGTGTGTGACTTGACAGTAGACCGGTGTCATGAGAAATAAGTACCACCCGTGAAATAAGTACCCTTCGCATGTACACTAGGACCATTATTATTTCATGTGAGAAAT
This sequence comes from Phymorhynchus buccinoides, assembly GCA_017654935.2. Classification (NCBI taxonomy): domain Eukaryota; kingdom Metazoa; phylum Mollusca; class Gastropoda; order Neogastropoda; family Raphitomidae; genus Phymorhynchus; species Phymorhynchus buccinoides. Next base: position 60,094,841 of record CM065684.1, read on the forward strand.
AAGTCAACTATTATTTTAAATATTGAGATTTTAAGTGCTCAATCTACACGGAAAGTACCAAGAAATAGAGCGGGAGGGTGTACATCTACATCTTTACCGAGAAATCGATGTACAAAGCCATGCCACTTAGTTTCGTATTTTTTCAAAATGGCGGACGGTATAAACAACCACCCCTGCAAACAAAAATAAATAATAATAAATATTGGAAAAATATCCCTGACTTCTCAATATTTAGTGATGAATCCTCTGTTCTTCCTGCACGCCACAAGACGCCTCTGAATGCAGTCAGCTCTTTCCTAAACAGCAAACAATTCGAATGAGGAGGGAGTATTTATTTCATGGGTTAGGTATTTTATGCAACACCGGTATAAAGGTTGGTCGTCTAACAGAATGAAACGCAATGTGCACATGTATTGTGTTCGTTGATATTTATTGTACGCACTTGTTATTACCAAGAGATCGCGGAGAGAGAGAAAAACACAGTATGAAAAAGGGTATCAGGATTGCTTCAAAGTTGCATGAATCCATATTAATTCTGTGTATGAATGATTTGTGCCGATTTTAGATTATGCCGTTTCTGAAAACACTTGGCTTTCACCGAATCACCTAACATATTGTCTACGTCCACTATATAATATTTTTTATTCATCTCCCTGGCCTTGCGCTAATCCCCATTTGTCTTTCTGTCTCTCTCTCTCTCTCTCTCTCTCTCTCTCTCTCTCTCTCTCTCTCTCTCTCTCTCTCTCTCTCTCTCTCTCTCCCCGACATGACACAAGTTGCGATTGGTAGCGGGACAGGTAAAATAAGGATCATGATTAAGAAATCGAATTATTAGGCTTATACGCGTGTTTGTCAAGACTTACCTTTGGGGATGCACACTTCCCTCCAGCATGCTATTGAATCGTTGTTCTTTGCTTATATAGCCATCGTGGTTGTTTGTTGTTGTTGTACCCTGACTTGAAGACTCCAGGGATCATCCCAACAGCCGAAGCACTTGACCACTATGGTACAAATGCACCAGCTAGGGATGAGAACATTACGTGTCAGCCAGCGTGACCGTTTTTGATTACCCCGCCACGTGAGCAGCCACACTCTGACTTTGGAGGCCAACAAATATATGTTTTACGTCCTCTTGGACCACACTTAGTCCATATGGGACATGACTTTGGAGGATTATGGACTGATGTTGTTATGCTAGGAGCTTGCCATTGCTAAAGACAATCCCCCGCATAACTATATATGCAGAACATAGCAACATGTTGATGTAGCCTTGGTGTTCTAGCTTATGTCAATTGGTCTGACACAGCCTTATGCCAAGGCGGGCTTAGCCATCGTGGTAACCAGGCGTTTCGGTCAATATTATTTTCTGTACAATGATGGAGACAAAATGTAGCACACGTACCGTCCGCTCTGTGGCGTTAGAGTAATTTTCTCCCTTTCTTGTAGCGTTTTCATTCACCATTTCGTTGTAATTATGAATACGTTGCAGTAAATACAATCAGTTTATCTCATTGTCACGGAAGAATTAATTTTCCATAGGCCTGGCGCCTACTTTGCAAATATTATATAGGCAGTTATTATGGGTAAGAACGGTAACTTCACCACCCCAAGCAAAAGCAACAGGTAGGATGTAATCGCCTCCCCTACACCGCTGGGCTTTTAGTTAGTACTGCACGCAACAGTTGGGTTGGTGAATGGTTATCCAGTGGTTAGGTCATCGCGACCCGGTAGGGGGTCACCACGCCCCGACCTTGCCCTTGACAGAGTGAGTTGAACGAACTGCGCCTGCCCACTTTATGTCGGTCGCGAGGAGAAGAAAGAGAAAGAATGACGAGGCTTGTATGAAAAACGGGGAGTGGGGAACCAGAAAACACATGTTACGAATCTGTATGGACAGCGCTGTGAGTGATAGGTTAACAACTGATCGAACTTCCAGTCATTATTTGGCGGAAAGTGGGGGGAAATGTAGGTAACAGATGCGTCAGATTGATCGGATAATTGAAAGCAGACGACAGAAAAGCGTGGCGCCTGCTTCTGTGCTTGAAAGGAGATGTTGTGGTGCCGCTTGTGTTTGGTTATTCAACTTTTTAACTTATCGCGATAGGTTTGGTGGTAGGGAAAACACCAACAGTATGTTTACCATTTGATGTTTTTCCCGTGTTTGAACAAAAAAGGGAGATTTCAATCAACTTACACGCTGGAGTGGCGGCATCTTCTAGTCATGAGGTTCGTGTCGAAATGAATGAATGAGTCAAAAACCATTTCCTCCGCCTAGGAGGTTATGTTTTGTTTGTGTATTGTCTTATTGATAATTTTTTTTAAAAGGCAACTCTACTTTGAACATCGTGTTTTTATTTGCATAACACCTAACGACAGTATCCAGAATTCTTTTAAACGTTTTTTGCCCAACTTTTGCACTTCATTGGGTTAGAATCCGTTTACTTTCATGCCAAAGAAAGTTTGAAACAATAAAATAATCAGCAAGGAAAAACGAACGTAAACCCTATAGATTCAGCGTCGCCATTGTTAGCATGCAAAATCCCCCCCCCCCCCCAAAAAAAAAAATGGCGACCATTAAGTGCAATATCGCGGAAAATAAATGTAGAGAAATAATGGAAGAAGCGAGAATGCCCAGACTTGTTGCACCCTAATCCTTCAAACATAACATTTTCAAAGGTGCGTCAGGCTAACTGTAGGCCTACACCTTACCTCCTCTTCCAGTTTGGGGATGTTTATCCTGCCCCGCACTCACCGGTCTTCATTCAGGCCATGCGTGCTGTGTGAATCCGTGTTACCCATCCCACCCCGCCTGTCGCATGAAAAAAGGTAGCTCGTAAAAATAAGTAGCTCGCTACTATGAGAGTCTCTATTTGCGACAACCACAAATTTTCTGTACTTTAACCATTTACCTAACCCTAACCCTAACCCTATCCCTAACCCTAGAAAAAAAAAGTGAAATTTGTGGTTCATGCTCAATGTCGCAAATACACACTGTCATAGGTAGCGAGCTACTTATTTTTACGAGCTACCTTTTTTCATGCGACACGGCCTACTCGTACCGAATAGTGGGATGGGCTTTAACGTGTGCGCATGATCTTGTGCATGCGTTCGCACACGGGACCTCGGTTTTTGAAAAGTCTCATCCGAAGGACGCTTCCCCCAACTGACGTCAGGTACCCATTTACACCTGGGTGGAGTGAGGAAAATAGGAGTAAAGTGCCTTTCCCAAGGACACGTCACTACTGTGAACCGAGCTGGGTTCGAACGTCCACAAACAGTAGGGGGTATGATATTAGATGCCTTTCTGAACATTGTTGCGTATCTTAAATAAATAAAAATTAAACAGTATAATATATCGAAAAAGTTGTAAGCGGTCCTGGATTTTCCCCCAGGCAAAGGTGCTGGTTGACGTTTTTACCCCTCGTGTTCTGGACTTTCTATTTCAGTTCTTTCCATTCCATCATGAAAATAAACATATTTTGATGAAAATAGCCCAAAACTGATTCTAACCCTATCCATTGCCCAAATTCAAGGCGAAACGTGCAGGAAATCGGCTCAAATAGTAATGGTGGCTGATACTAATAACCCATGAACAAATGTTTGTATCCTATCCATTAAACCTCAGTGGACATTTTAATGAGAAAATTAGTCTTTTTTTCATCTGTCCCAATTTATTTTAGAAAATCTAATCAAATCTGTCGCTGGTGTGGTTCGGAGAAGCTTTTCATAACACTTTTAGCACTAACCCTAACCCTAACCTTTAATGATCTTTTTCTTTGAATACCACGCTATGTGATTTAGATGATAATGGTCGTATGAAAGTTCGAGGGCTGTATGTAGATCATCTCATGATTGGTTGATTTTTGTCTTGACTTTTTTTTTCTTGGGCCTAATTTTGGTGTTTGGGGGATATCTTTCCCCTTCTCTCATTTTCTTGCCACTTTTTTCTTTATAACACGATTGTCTTTTTTTTGTCTTTTTAAAGAAAATGTTCTGATCAAACAGGGAGTTTAACATGAGTACATCGTAATATAGTGTCGATCACTGTTGTATTCGATTTAAAAACAGGTAACTTGATACTTTTTAATAATTGAGAAATGATTAATATAAGACCCCACCTCCCACCCCTCTTTCTCTCTATATGACCCCCCCCCCCTCTCTCTCTCTCTCTCTCTCTCTCTCTCTCTCTCTCTCTCTCTCTCTCTCTCTCTCTCTCTCTCTCTCTCTCTCTCTCTCTCCTTTGAAATTCGGGACTGGTGAAAGTTTGTCTAACGTTCTTTTGTTTGTTTCTTAATTGTGTAATACCTTGACATCCTTGAAAACACACACACACATTATGGCTTCTAATTATGTAATACCTTGACATCCTTGAAAACACACACACATTATGGCTTCTAATTATGTAATACCTTGACATCCTTGAAAACACACACACACACACATTATGGCTTCTAATTATGTAATACCTTGACATCATTGAAAACACACACACATTATGGCTTCTAATTGTGTAATACCTTGACATCCTTGAAAACACACACACATTATGGCTTCTAATTGTGTAATACCTTGACATCCTTGAAAACACACACACATTATGGCTTCTAATTATGTAATACCTTGACATCCTTGAAAACACACACACATTATGGCTTCTAATTATGTAATACCTTGACATCATTGAAAACACACACACATTATGGCTTCTAATTATGTAATACCTTGACATCCTTGAAAACACACACACATTATGGCTTCTAATTATGTAATACCTTGACATCCTTGAAAACACACACACATTATGGCTTCTAATTGTGTAATACCTTGACATCCTTGAAAACACACACACATTATGGCTTCTAATTATGTAATACCTTGACATCCTTGAAAACACACACACATTATGGCTTCTAATTATGTAATACCTTGACATCCTTGAAAACACACGCACATTATGGCTTCTAATTGTGTAATACCTTGACATCCTTGAAAACACACACACACACACATTATGGCTTCTAATTATGTAATACCTTGACATCCTTGAAAACACACACACATTATGGCTTCTAATTATTGACGATCTGCCTTTTTCAGAAAACACCCACAGGCACGCGCGCGCTAGAGAGAGAGAGAGAGAGAGAGAGAGATGCCAGACGGTTTTTAAGGGTAGGGGACAGGCGAGTGGGGTGGATGGGTGGTGGGGTGGGTGATGGTGGATGAAAATGTCTGAATAATTTTTACACCAGTAAACTGTCTCCGATGGCTGGACTGTCTAGACTTTCAATCTCTCAGTCCTGTCTGAAGCCCAGTTGGAGATGTAACTTATGGGGGGGCAAATGAAATTAAAGTTGATAGCTGATAGGCCTAGACACATCTTTTCCCCATCATAAAATAATTGTGTCTGGCTCGACAATTCAAGTTTGTTTTTGAAAAAAAAAAGCAGAAGAAAAAGATAAGTGTAAAAAAACTTTAAGTGTTCAAGGGGGAAACGTGACACGTATCATACAGCCTATGGCTTGCGTGTGTTCACGCGCACGCACGCACGTGCACGCACACGCACACGCACACACACGCACACGCACGCACACGCACGCACGCACACGCACGCACACACACGCACACGCACACGCACACACACACACACACACACACACACACACACACACACACACACAGCGCCACTTACACAACAAAAACATCTATCTATCTGTATTTAGCAGACTTGACGTCCAGTCAAAGCAAAGAAAAGACAGTGTAGGTTCGTATAACATCAGTTCAACAATGAACAAAAGAGCACTTGTGGGGCGAAACCAAACGCGTTTATATAAGCGCTCTCTTAAACCATGGATGCTATATATATTCTTAATGTAGCGTCCACGCTTAAACTCATACTCCTTAGATTGTCCTCCCCGGCTTTAAACCAATGACTTATAAAGAACTCAACATTCTACCATTTGATTTGAAATGTCTACTAAACAAGGGTACCCTTATGTACAAGATCATAAATAAGTTAGCACCAAAATATGTTATTACTAAATTTAAAGTCCACACAATTCGAAGCAAAGCCAAATTAATAATGCCCGCCCCAGAACAGATCTATATAAATCATCCCTTGCATTCTCATGTGGTAAATTGTGGAACGACCTCTCTGATGATCTAAACAATAAAACTAGCGTATCTTCCTTTCGCAAATCTTACCACAAGTTCGTAATGGACAATCTTGTTCATCAGTAATGTTAATGAGTTTTACTACAAACATTACCAATGCCATCAACTTATGCCAAGATTCTTGAAAATCTCTTATGTCTCTGTATATCTGTATGAATGTCTCTTTCTCCCCCCCCCCCCACCCCTTTTCTCTCTGTCTGTCTTTCTATGTCTTTCTATGTGTTCCCATCTTATCTTTTTTTTTAAATCTTCTTTAAACGTGCTATTATTCTGAAAAATTGTCATTTGTCTCAGAATTGCTTCCTGTTTTTCGTAATCAATTCAAATCAATTGGCCTACTACTTGAAGCTTCAAGATGAAAGTTGGCCTTAACGTCCGCTCGGCCCCAAAGAGCCTATATGAGACGAACCATCAACCAACCACTTACTTTCATTCAGTGCTCGGAGCTGATCCTGGAGGTACTGCAATACCAGGTCGCATCCGAAGTTAGCAACAGAGAGAACCCATACAGTGCAATGCCTTTTGATTGATAAGATTTGATTTGTGTTGAAATATAGGCTGACATTTCTCATCACTTTGCACGGAACGAACGAATATTACGTTTTACGTCCTCTCGGTCCTAAGGACACATGTGGGACATTAAGATTTGCACGGATCGTTGTACGTATTATATATGTACCTCCTCCTCCTCCTTTTTGGAGTCCAGTAACTAAGGAGGAAATGTTCTTGGACCATGGATGCTATATAATTATAATGTATGGTCCATGCTTGGACCTACCGTTCTCTTACACCAGGCTTCGCAGTCGTCCTTTGAATGGGACTGGGCACTTGGGGTCTGCAACGAACACCTTTTGCAAGAGTGTATGCCCTTGGTGGGTGGGGGAAGATGGTTCAGTACTGACCAAACAGGGGGATAACTCTCGCCAATAACCCTATTTGATGCCACTAAATGGCTGCATTTCGCAAGAGTGAATGCCCTTGTCAGTACTGACCAGCAAGGGCATCACTCTCACTGTCAAGGGCGTTAATAACCCTAGTTGCAGAGGCCACTATACTCGAATCACGATGGCGAATGACTGGGCCTGCGTAGATCACAGTTAGGTAGGCCTTGCTGTTAGCCTTGCCTAGCTAGCCTACTTCTTCTTCTTCTTCGATCGCTCAGACAGTTTCCTGTCAATTATGAGCGCAGATGCGTCATGTCGCCGTTATGCGCCTAACTGAGAAATAGTTGGGCCCAGCAAGTCCGACTTCGGCTGGAGGAAATGTTTTTGAAAGTGTTTCGTAAAAAAACAATAGGCAGGAGAATGGACCGGTAAAGCAGAAAGATAGATGATAGAAGCAAAGGGAAAAGGCAGAGTCAAAGAGAGTGACAGATTAGAGGAAGTTACAAGCACAAAACTTTCCAGAAGGTGGGGGATCCATTTATACACAAGACTCCCCGGTATCCCCACGGGGGGCTAGCCTACAACATAGGGCCTAAGTACACGATTTTCCCGCCATTTAGGCCCGCCCCAGACACCTGCCGTTAAGCAGCGTGCACATCTCGTGTCCTGGGCCTGTATTCACGTTGAGATAGCATGAGACTTAGCATGATGCTAACTTAGAAGCTCTTCCAATGTCCTATAGGATTGAATAGGACTTTTGGAAGAGCTTCTAAGTTAGCACGATGCTAAGTCTCATGCTATATCAACGTGAATACAGGCCCTGGCTAATACAAAGCATCTGGTTTGTGTCATTCTGAGTTTGTTCCACACCTGCTATGTCGTTCACACCAGTTGGCGTATATGTGTACGCCTGTGGCACGTGTTGTTTGGGTCTTGGCACACGACGAGTTGGAAGCCGTGTTGGCTTGAAGTAGCATTCACTCCTACATGTGTATATGTTGTAAAGCTAACTAAAGGAACTGTATTGTTTGTTTTGGTTGTGTCCCATGATTTACTTCATATTTCTAATACCAATGAAAGAAAAAAAAGAATCAAAAGAATCATTTTAAAAGAGTTGTTTTGGTAAATAATTGAAAAATATATTTTGTCTTGTCTGTTCTTTTCTTTTTTTATATTCAAACTGTCAATGCCGAAATAAAGGCAAGAACCAAAAGCAAATAAGTACATACATTTAACAAATAAACCAACAATAAAAACAAAACAAAAAAGACTCATGGCATTAATAACGTAAATAACAAAACAGATGTGTACTTTATAGTAACTACATAAAAAAACACCTCTTTTCGTAATTTGTTTTTTGTGTGCCTTTTCAATTGAATCTGTCAATGCCAAATTAAAATCAATCCCCAAAAAACGAGATAAAATAAAATTGAAGTACAATAAAAGCCTGACATTAATAAAGTATATATCAAAGGAGATGGGTACTATGCAGTGTATGTAAATAAAAAATCTTTTTTAAAAACATATTTCAATTTTACTGCTGCAATGTGAAAGTTTTGAAAGTAGGCTTATGTGTACATACTGTCATTAATTGCTAAATTATTATTTTTCAAATGTATGCAACATGTAGGTTACCTATGGCTACCATTGTTCTTTTCAAAGCATTTCATAATTATTTTCACTTTGAATTTTTCACGCACACACACGCACGCGCGCTTTCTCCCTATCCCTGTCACCACTCCTTTCCTCCCCATTCCATACCCGCTCTATCTAGGGACCCAAACTTTATGGCGAGGATAAAATAATAAGCACAGCGTTCTGGACTGTTTCTGTCTTGTCTGAATCATTATGTTTGAAGCTAAATAACCCTCCTTCTGGGTGCTTTTCGCAGCATAATGTTTGATACGTCAGAAAGAGATGTTACTTATCACAACCTAAATAGGTCATTTACGAAACATTGCCCTTCTTTTCTGGAACGTACACACAATGTGCTAGGGAGAGCACCTGGTTTTGTATATAATACAACCTGTCAACGAGTTATTTAAATAGGGAAGGCGTGTGCTACTGTTGACAGGACTGTCAAACATGCTTGCGTCCTTGGTAGAGCAGTGATGTACACCCTGCTGTAGAGAGAGACACACACGTTAGTGCAAAGACACACATAGGCAAGGCGTGGCTACTGTTGACAGGACTGTCAAACATGCTTGTGTCCTTGGTAGAGCAGTGATGTACACCCTGCTTTAGAGAGAGACACACACGTTAGTGCAAAGACACACATAGGCAAGGCGTGGCTACTGTTGACAGGACTGTCAAACATGCTTGTGTCCTTGGTAGAGCAGTGATGTACACCCTGCTTTAGAGAGAGACACACACGTTAGTGCAAAGACACACATAGGCAAGGCGTGGCTACTGTTGACAGGACTGTCAAACATGCTTGTGTCCTTGGTAGAGCAGTGATGTACACCCTGCTGTAGAGAGAGACACACACGTTAGTGCAAAGACACACATAGGCAAGGCGTGGCTACTGTTGACAGGACTGTCAAACATGCTTGTGTCCTTGGTAGAGCAGTGATGTACACCCTGCTGTAGAGAGAGACACACACGTTAGTGCAAAGACACACATAGGCAAGGCGTGTGCTACTTGTCACACGACTGTCAAACATGCTGTGTCCTTGTATTGGTAGAGCAGTGATGTGCACCCTTCTTTAGAGAGAGAGACACACACACACTAGCTCAAAAACTAGGCTGTGTGTGTGTGTGCAGTGTGTGCTGCACTGTCTGTGCAATCAATGCACCGTCTTGTCTCGTGGGCCGAGTAGCGGGCGAGTCGGTTTCCGTAGCATTGTGCCCCCGTCACTATGTGTCCCCCGTCTTCATAATTTCGCCTCTGTGTGTCCCCGTTTTTATATGTGCATATCTCTATGTGTCCCCGTCTCTATGTGTCCATTATTTCGTCTATGTGTGTCTTCGTTTTTATATGTACATATCTCTATGTGTCCGCCGTCTCTATGTGTCCCTAAGACGATTACATAATGACACGGCAACATAATTATATAGACTGGGACATAAAGAGATAGGGACACACAGAGACGGGGGCTTAAAGAGACTGGGACATAAACGAGACGGGGACACATCGAGACGGGGGACATATAGAGACGGGGACACAGTCACAGAGACGGGGACATATCAAGACGGGGACATATAAAGATGGGACACATAGAGACGGAGATTAGGACACAGAAATTGGGACATATAGAGACGGGGAACAGTCATAGAGACGGGGAAATATAAAGATGGGACACATAGAGATTGGGACATGTAGAGACGGCGACGGGGACACAGTCATAGAGACGGGGACATATATAGACGGGGTACATATAAAGATGGGGACACATAGAGACGGGGACGTACGGAGACTGGGACATATAGAGACGGCGACGGGGACACAGTCATAGAGACGGGGACACACAGAGGCGGGAGACATTCAGGGCTCCCAATCGTCCCACAAAACAAGGGGTCCCAGGGACTCCTTCACTTACAGTATAGAGGGTTCTAGAGGCGGGATAGAGGGTCCCAGTGGCACTACACATGCTAAAAAGATTTTTTCTAATGCATCCCTGGGACCCCCTGCACATTCGTTTAAAGGGTCCTTGAGACATTTAGTGATTCATAGACCCCCAAATGGGGGTCCCTGGGAGCCCTGGACATTATAGAGACGGGGACACAGTCATAGAGACGGGGACATATAAAGATGGGGACACAGAGAGACGGGGACATATAGAGACGGTGACGGGGACACAGTCATAGAGACGGGGACACATCGCCGAGATCCGGGCGGCGGCGTCTCCAGCCAGTGGCAGCCGTTACGTAATACGCCCTCTGTACGAGTCAGTCGCTAAAATGGCGGCTTCCATTGCTTGTTGCGGCGGAGGTAACCTCAGAAATGCTTCATGATGTCAATAGACGAAGGCTTCTGGAGAAGATACATGGGTCAGTGTTGTTGTTAAACAGTTTTAACACTTTTCATTGACCTTAAATGAGTCTTCCGACCTCGAGGATGTACATGCGGGACGGGTTTTTTTACATATATACAGATAGTGGGACGATCCTGGAGGTACTGCAATACCAGGAAAGACCCGGTTGTTTATCAGTGATTATGATAGATAACGGTAATGGCATATCTTCTTACTACCTAGTATTGCTGGTTTAGGTAGGGTGTAAGCAGTGTTTGTTTCAAACGGTTCGATGACTAGACTGACTAGACTTTAAAGTTCAATGTTAAAAAGAGGTGTATTTTTAGCCAGTCTGGTTCAAGCGTTGCTGTGCAGTGTTGTGCAGTGTGTTGCACCCACCAGTGATTGTCCGTTTCAACTTCGTGTGTGTGTGTGTATGTATGTGTGTGTGTGTGTGTGTGTGTGTGTGTGTCAAGTCAAGTCAAGTCAAGTCAAGTCAAAATGATCTGTATTGAGGATAAAGGAATAAGCTTGACAGCTTTTTTCCATCCTGTCCTCAGAATGAAAAGTAATACGAAAGCAACTCGAACAAATAACTCAACATGCAAAACAAAACATTGCAAACATTAGCCTAATAATATAACGCATTGAAATAACTCTATTTATTTATTTATTTATTTATTGAGAGAGAGAGAGAGAGAGAGAGAGAGAGAGAGAGAGAGAGAGAGAGAGAGAGAGAGAGAGAGAGAGAGTGAGTGTATAAATGAACGGGAGATTGAAGTGAAAATGGTTGTCCCTTCCCGATTTCTTTTTCTCCCCCATCATGTGAGTGTGTAGGGTCAAGACCGCAGTTAAGAGCCTTTTTTTTTAACATTCGAATATTGCTAGTTACATAAAGGCTGCTGCAATGAAGTTTAGTTTGTTTTTGTTTGTTTGT
>CM065684.1:60114285-60236785 GCA_017654935.2 Phymorhynchus buccinoides
GTCCCTGCCTCATTGTGCTCCTGTCTCTGTTACCCTGTCTATATGTCCCTGCCTCATTGTGCTCCTGTCTCTGTTACCCTGTCTCTATATGTCCCTGCCTCATTGTGCTCCTGTCTCTGTTACCCTGTCTCTATATGTCCCTGCCTCATTGTGCTCCTGTCTCTGTTACCCTGTCTCTATATGTCCCTGCCTCATTGTGCTCCTGTCTCTGTTACCCTGTCTCTATATGTCCCTGCCTCATTGTGCTCCTGTCTCTGTTACCCTGTCTCTATATGTCCCTGCCTCATTGTGCTCCTGTCTCTGTTACCCTGTCTCTATATGTCCCTGCCTCATTGTGCTCCTGTCTCTGTTACCCTGTCTCTATATGTCCCTGCCTCATTGTGCTCCTGTCTCTGTTACCCTGTCTCTATATGTCCCTGCCTCATTGTGCTCCTGTCTCTGTTACCCTGTCTCTATATGTCCCTGCCTCATTGTGCTCCTGTCTCTGTTACCCTGTCTCTATATGTCCCTGCCTCATTGTGCTCCTGTCTCTGTTACCCTGTCTCTATATGTCCCTGCCTCATTGTGCTCCTGTCTCTGTTACCCTGTCTCTATATGTCCCTGCCTCATTGTGCTCCTGTCTCTGTTACCCTGTCTCTATATGTCCCTGCCTCATTGTGCTCCTGTCTCTGTTACCCTGTCTATATGTCCCTGCCTCATTGTGCTCCTGTCTCTGTTACCCTGTCTCTATATGTCCCTGCCTCATTGTGCTCCTGTCTCTGTTACCCTGTCTCTATATGTCCCTGCCTCATTGTGCTCCTGTCTCTGTTACCCTGTCTCTATATGTCCCTGCCTCATTGTGCTCCTGTCTCTGTTACCCTGTCTATATGTCCCTGCCTCATTGTGCTCCTGTCTCTGTTACCCTGTCTCTATATGTCCCTGCCTCATTGTGCTGTCTCTGTTACCCTGTCTATATGTCCCTGCCTCATTGTGCTCCTGTCTCTGTTACCCTGTCTCTATATGTCCCTGCCTCATTGTGCTCCTGTCTCTGTTACCCTGTCTCTATATGTCCCTGCCTCATTGTGCTCCTGTCTCTGTTACCCTGTCTATATGTCCCTGCCTCATTGTGCTCCTGTCTCTGTTACCCTGTCTCTATATGTCCCTGCCTCATTGTGCTCCTGTCTCTGTTACCCTGTCTCTATATGTCCCTGCCTCATTGTGCTCCTGTCTCTGTTACCCTGTCTCTATATGTCCCTGCCTCATTGTGCTTCTGTCTCTGTTACCCTGTCTATATGTCCCTGCCTCATTGTGCTCCTGTCTCTGTTACCCTGTCTATGTGTCCCTGCCTCATTGTGCTCCTGTCTCTGTTACCCTGTCTCTATATGTCCCTGCCTCATTGTGCTCCTGTCTCTGTTACCCTGTCTATATGTCCCTGCCTCATTGTGCTCCTGTCTCTGTTACCCTGTCTATATGTCCCTGCCTCATTGTGCTCCTGTCTCTGTTACCCTGTCTCTATATGTCCCTGCCTCATTGTGCTCCTGTCTCTGTTACCCTGTCTCTATATGTCCCTGCCTCATTGTGCTCCTGTCTCTGTTACCCTGTCTCTATGTGTCCCTGCCTCATTGTGCTCCTGTCTCTGTTACCCTGTCTCTATATGTCCCTGCCTCATTGTGCTCCTGTCTCTGTTACCCTGTCTCTATATGTCCCTGCCTCATTGTGATCCTGTCTCTGTTACCCTGTCTCTATGTGTCACCCTCATTGGGCCCCTGTCTCTATGTGTCCGTATCTCTATGTGCCCTCGTCTCTATACGTCCTTATCTCTGTGTGTCCTCGTCTCTATGCGTCCTTATTCTCTCGGGTATATGGTTACGGTTAGCCAGGGGCGGATTGGGGGGGGGGGGGGGGAGTACAGGGGTTCTGGGGACACACACACACACACACACACACACACACACACACACACACACACACACACACACACACACATCTAAAAAAAGAAAGAGAGGGTGATGGGAACCCATGACTACCACGCCGACACCTTTCATTTCATATACCTCATGTAAAATTTTAATTCCATAGTTTTAGCCTATTTCCCCTGGCGAGGCCTTCATTTGTCCTTTTCCTTTTACATTAAGATTATCGTCAGCTTCTGGGGGGTCCGGGGCTTTTGCCTTCTATTCCAGAAACCCCCCAACTGAGCCTTTGGAACCACTCCTTGGCTAACTGAATCAGACCTTAACTCATGCGTGCGTGCGTGCGCGCGTGTGTGTGCAAGAGCGAGAGCCACGTCGACAGAGAGGTCTAAAATCTTGAATTAGGTATCAAAATGCGTAGTTGTACCGTGCGGACTATGAGGCGATTTTTTGGTAAAGGTCTCGGTACACGTTGACATTATTCACGGGATATTTCTATTTCTCCATGGCAACACAGTGAGCTGTGTCATATTAAGAGTGGGCTATCACTATGCTGCCATGGGGAAATAGAAATATATCGTGAATTATGTTAACGTGTACACAGACCTTTAAGATGCAGATCAACACCCCCTGTCACAGTCTAGCAGACCTGTTTAGTCTGCTATTTTCGAGTAGTATTCTTCTCAATTTGGACCTACTACTCTTCAAAATTAATAAGTAATGCTCTTTAATTATTGATTGCTACTCATTTTCAGTGAACAGTGTTTGGTGGTTTTAATGAATAGGACTACACATTTTGCATGCACCAAGACTACTCATTTCAGCTATCCAGACTACTCAAGACTTGTGTAGGGGGTACAGACATACTTGGTTCATGGCGTTCTTTCCGTCTTGCCTTTGTCTTCTACTATTATTGAATGCATATGTTTAAATGTGTAGATGGACGAAAGGTAACCATAAATATAGAAACCGATAGAGGTTTAGGTGCTCAATATGCATGCTGTAAGAAAAGCACACAAAAAAAGAAGGAAAGAACCGAGAAATGGAGGAGGGGCTGTTGATCTGCATGTTTGCCGGGGGTTTGTTCTCCCATATTGAGACCCCTGAGCATTATGATATGACTAACAATAGCTTGGCAACAGCTGTAATCAAAAACAGTTTGACATTATGAAAACATCAAAGTCACCAAAACAACTAGATCAAATAAAAGGAACAAAAGTATTATCAAATTTTTGCTCACACAACCAAATTCTATGGGGGGGGGGAGGGGGGGAGAGGGGGGATAGAGAATGGGTGGTAGTGGGGGAGAGAGTGTGTGTGTGCGTCTCACTCTGTGTGTTTGTGTGTGTCACTCTGTGTGTGTGTCACTCTGTGTGTGTCGATTTGTGTGTGTGCGTCTCACTCTGTGTGTGTGTGTCACTCTGTGTGTGTGTGTCACTCTGTGTGTGTGTCACTCTGTGTGTGTCGATTTGTGTGTGTGCGTCTCACTCTGTGTGTGTGTGTGTCACTCTGTGTGTGTGTCAATTTGTGTGTGTGTCACTCTGTGTGTGTCGATTTGTGTGTGTGCGTCTCACTCTGTGTGTGTGTGTCACTCTGTGTGTGTGTCAATTTGTGTGTCTGTCACTATGTGTGTGTCGATTTGTGTGTGTGCGTCTCACTCTGTGTGTGTGTGTCACTCTGTGTGTGTGTCAATTTGTGTGTCTGTCACTATGTGTGTGTCGATTTGTGTGTGTGTGTGTGTGTGTGCGGAGAGGAGTAAAGAAAAGAACGAGAACGTAGGAAGAAAGATAATGTGTGTATGTCTGTATGTCTCTCTCTCTCTCTCTCTCTCTCTCTCTCTCTCTCTCTCTCTCTCTCTCTCTCTCTCTCTCTCTCTCTCTCTCTCTCTCTCTCTCTCTCTCTCTCTCTCTCTCTCTCTCTCTCTCTCTCTCTCTCCCTCCCCCCCTCTCTCTCTCTCTCTCTCTCTCTCTCTCTCAGCATGCTAGTGTGCGTACTGTATCTATATATGTTTTATGTCCCTGGCATATATCTGCATTACAACAAGACCAAACGTGATGCAGCACATGCAGTGCAGTTCAGGCATCATAATAAAGCCCTTTGGTATACGGTACACTGACCTTAATAGGCGGAGAATTGATCCTTTGGTGAGAGAAGAGAAGTCCAGCTTTCCAGCTTAGCTCTTTTTCCAGACTGAAAAGTCCTGTAAGGCTTTACTGCAGTTGAAGTGTTTTGTTTGATTTGATAACAGTTCACCAAAGCACAAAAGTAGATAGAGACAGTGTTCTGCTTGATTGGATAACAGTTCACCAAAGCACAAAAGCAGATAGAGACAGTGTTCTGTTTGATCTGATAACAGTTCACCAAAGCACAAAAGCAGATAGAGACAGTGTTCTGCTTGATTTGATAACAGTTCACCAAAGCACAAAAGCAGATAGAGACAGTGTTCTGTTTGATTTGATAACAGATCACCAAAGCACAAAAGTAGATAGAGACAGTGTTCTGTTTGATCTGATAACAGATCACCAAAGCACAAAAGTAGATAGAGACAGTGTTCTGCTTGATTTGATAACAGTTCACCAAAGCACAAATGCAGATAGAGACTGTTTTGTTTGATTTGACAACAGTTCACAAACGCACAAAAGTAGATAGAGACAGTGTTTTGTTTGATTTGACAACAGTTCACAAACGCACAAAAGTAGAGATAGAGACAGTGTTTTGTTTGATTTGACAACAGTTCACAAACGCACAAATGTAGATAGAGACTAGCTGAACAGATTTCAGGGTGAAAGTATGAAGGATGGCAGAGTGTAGTAGTAGTAGTAGTGGGGTGGAAGAAAGATTATAGCAAGCTGGATTGACTGTTGAGGGGGGTGGGGAGGGGAGATTGAAAGGAGGGGAGGTGAAACAAAGGGAAGGGGGAGGGGCGGTGGGAAAGGGCGTCACAGGCGAGTGTTGAGGCCACTAGGGGCCATGGTCCCCAAGCGGACGATCAGGGTTGATTCCATGTGTTTACTGTGCAATGCTGTGGAAACGTTCTGCCAAAGCACAGTTACTTGTAAGAAACTTAGGTTGTGGTTCTGGCTGTTGAAGTGGACAGAAACAAGGGTGGGGTGTTGCAGCTGGATACTTCTAAGGTGTTCGGTGAATCTTTCGTTGAGTGTACGGTAGGTTTCTCCCATGTAGATTTTGCTGCTCAGTGAGCACTGGAGGGCGTACACCAGGTTGGATGATTGGCAGTTGAACTGGGACCGAACAGAGAGACTCCCAGATGGTCCGCTGATGGATGGATGTTTTTGGATAAAGGGGCAGGTTTTGCATTTAGATTTGTCACAAGGAAAGTTGGCGATAGGATGGTCATTGGTCTGGATGAGTTTTGCATGGACTAGTTGGTCACGCAGATTTTTGTCTCTCTTGAAGGCGACGAGAGGAGGTCTAGAAAAGACTGGTCGTAGACGGGGATCCTGTTGGAGAAGGTGAAAGTTTCTGAGAAGTATGTTTCTTACTGGGAAGTTGTGTGGATGGTAGGTGATAGCGAGGGGAATGCGGTCCTCCTCCTCGTTTTTGTCTTTTGTTAGACAGGGCTTCAGTGCGGGAGATGCGGGCAACCGACTCCACTGCTTGGTCCAGGATATCTTGGGGATAACCTCTGTTTTGGAAAAAAAAGAGATAATTCTGGCACTTTGGATTTGGAAGTCGCTGTCGTCACTGCACAGTCGGCGTAGGCGTAGCAGCTGTGATAACAGGATGCTGTCTTTGGTTGCTTTGGGGTGGCTGGAGAAGTACAGCAGGTAGGAGGAGTGAGCATCGGTTGGTTTGTAAAACACTGATGTAGGGTGAGGCAGTCAGAGTCGGGTGAAATAGAGAGTTGGATGTCCAGGAAGGGCAGAGAAGATTCTGATATTTCAAAGGTGAATTCATTTGAGTGAAGGATGGAAGTTGCAGACGAAAGAAATGAAGTCCATGAGTTCTGCTTTGGAGCTTGATTTAATGCCCACACAGTCATCAATGAATCTCTTAAAGAGATCTGGTAGGCGTCCTTGGAAGCTGTTGAAGATCTGCTCTTCTACGAATCCAACAAACAAGCACGCATATGAAGGTCCCATGCGTGTACCCATTGCAACACCTTTGATTTGGTTGAAATGGTGGTCTGCGAAGGCAGAGGAGTTCAAATTGAGGGAAAGCTCAGCAAGGCGGAGACTGACGGTGATGTTGATGTCGAAAGAACTTAGTTGCAGAAAATGCTTCAGTGCAATGAGGCCTTCATTACGGGGCACCGTGTTGGTGTAGAGGGAGGTTATGTCCATGGTGAAGAGGAGACGGCTGGGAAGAAGAAATCACTGAAGAGTTGAAGGGCATGGTTTGTACCTTTAATGTAGGTGGGAAGGGAGGCTACCAGAGGCTGCAACATTGCGTCAAGGAATCGCGAGATCTGGGTGGTGGGGCAGGAGCATGCCGAGACAATAGGACGTCCAGGAGTGTTTGTCTTGTGGATCTTGGGGAGTAGGTAAAAGTTTGGCTCTGTCGGTTCACTGACGATGGCATTGGAGGCTTCTGTGGGTAGGTGGTGTTGGGAGATTGCTTGTCTGATGGTCTTGCGAATGGTAGCGCTGTCTTGCTTGATGGTTGTACTGGGCATGGGTTGTGTCTCAGGGCTCACAGGAACCCCCATTTGGGGGTCTATGAAGCACTAGCATTCTACAGGACCCTCTAAAACAATGTGCAGGGGGTCCCAGGGATGCACTAGACACATTCTTTTTAGCATTTACTATGCCACTGGGACCCTCTATCCTGCCTCTAGGACCCTCTATACTGTAAGTGAAGGAGTCCCTGGGACCCCTTGTTTTGCGGAACGATTGGGAGCCCTGTGTCTGATAGTTGGCGTTGAGCTTCAGCGATGTACTTGTCTTTCTGCCAGACGACAACAGCTCCACCTTTGTCTGCAGGCTTGATGACGATGTCCGTCCGCTGTTTGAGCTTTTTCAAGGCTTGATTTTCTTCCTTAGAAAGGTTGGAGTGTCTGAGGGGAGCAGGGCGAAGCTGTTCAATTTCCTTCAGGCACGTACAAACATAGTAGTCAAGGGAGGGAAAAGTGTCGGGTTTGGAGGTCCAGGCACTACTTTGCCTTGGGAGAAGGGGTGCTATGTCTGAGAGATCAGAATTCCATGGGTACAACTTTTCCTGTATACAAGGATTTCCTGTTTTTGAATTTTACCAGAAAAGGAATTTACTTTTTTTTTAAATTTTCAAACACTTTAAAATAAGCATTAAATTTTGTATAAATTGTAGAAAAAGCAAACTAAAACGCCTTCATCAATCTTTTCTTCAGCTGCAGGGGGACATTACCCCCAGAACCGGGCCTTTCAGGGTTTTTTCCTTTTGTGTAGTTGCACCCATGGAATTCACAGTTGAAGGGTGGGAAGAATCCGAATCATGGAAGTGTGCAGCGAAGAAGCGTTCGCCGTGAGAAAGAGTCATGAACCAGTTGGTTTTGGGCTTTAGAGGAACAAAGTTAAGTCCACGTGGCTAAAGTTGTTTTTCTTCGTTGGACAAGGGGAGATCCTCGTATCATTAGAGTGGCCGACGTTAGAAGAGAGAAGGAAACACAGAAGGCTGGAGATGCTGTACAAACACCAACTAGGCCTGGTTGAAATCAACTCAGCCTACTTGCCAACTCCAACAGGCACAAGAAGGGGCACCGGAAACTCCCAACACGAATGCGTACGACATCCCATCATGTCGTACTCAGCATACAGACAGCTGTCGTTCTTCCCTCCAACAATACCAGAGTGGAACGCACTGCCCCAAGACACATGCAGTGGAAGCTGAGACGCTGGACCTTTTCAGGTCCAGGCTCGGCTCCTTGCTGTGATCCTACAACCTTCATGCCCCTGCCCCCTGTCTTCCTAGACATGGCTGATTGACGAGAAGAAGAAGAGGTATTGTGACCACCAGCTGATATTGTGTTGTTGGACCAGTACTGTAGATTGCTGACACTTTGCACCCATGACCTCTATGTGACTGCATGATCTCAGGGGAAAATCTTAGGTCTGGATTTGGGCAAAGGGTATGTAAGCGCCTCCCCCCCCCCCCCCCCCTCTCTCTCTCTCTCTCTCTCTCTCTCTCTCTCTCTCTCTCTCTCTCTCTCTCTCTCTCTCTCTCTCTCTCTCTCTCTCTCTCTCTCTCTCTCTCTCACGCACGCACGCACACACACGCACACACGCACACACACACACACACACACACATTCCAGAAGAGGTAAGCCTACAAAGATAGAGAATTGCAGGCCTAATTGAGGGCACTAGAGCTGGGCACCCGTACGGATTGCTGTACCGGTATTTTTTTTTACAAATACTGGCTGCGTTGCTGGTGATACCTTAAAAACAATTATGACACAGAGAAGAGCTGTCCCAGAAAGTCCAACAGATAGGTGTGGCTAATAAAGTTAGTTTGCCTACATGACTTCAATACACTCTCTGTCTTCCCTTCTTCCCCCCTCCCTCCCTCTCCTCTCTCACTCACTCCATCTCTATCCCTATCTCTGTAACGCATACACACTTTTCTCACATCAGCCCTACCCCCCCCCCACACACACACACACCTCGAGAAGTTTACTCTCTTCTTGATACCAATATTACCAAAGACTGTACATATAGGGTCTTTGATATTTATGTTTAGAGAAAGAAATATAATTACATGTACACAGGATTTAATTTTTTAAGCGAAGTTTTACAATCATTGATTGAATTTAGCTTCAATGGGAGTTATTTTTGCAATTGATTTTCTACTGCAATAGGCCATTTTCTACAGCTTTTAGCAAATAATGATTTCCAGACCGGGAGGCATTTGCTCAGGCTCTAAGTGCCGCAGCTTTTCTAACGCTAACTGTCCTAAAGTCATGGCCGAAAGAGTGGGGATGTCGCCTGAGTTATCTCCATTACAAAGATAAAAACAAGCCCAGTTTTCCAGAATAGCCAAGTGGTTGCGTCCTCTGCTAACTTGAGGTTAATAGTCTGTGTTAAAACATTGCAAATGAAATATTGCTTGTTTTGCTTTAAATCCCGTTTGATTGCACATACACACATACATAATGCTAGCACAAGCTCGTAATCATACAAACACACAGGCATGGATAATTGTCTGTTTGTCCGGGTTTTTTTTCTGTTACTGTCTGTCTCTCTCTCTCTCTCTCTCTCTCTCTCTCTCTCTCTCTCTCTCTCTCTCTCTCTCTCTCTCTCTCTCTCTCTCTCTCTCTCTCTCTCTCTCTCTCTCTCTCTCTCTCTCTCTCTCTCTCTCTCTCTCTCTCTCTCTCTCTCTCTCTCTCTTCTCTCTCTCTCATCCGTTTAATTTCTCATTATGTCATTCATTCTGTCTTTCTCACTTTCTTTCCTCCTTTCTCTCTGTTTTTCTTCCCCCCCAGTCGCACAAAGATGTTACACCTTTTCATCCACCTGTGTCAGTATGCTCTTGTTTAAAGTATGTTCACTTTCTTTCTTTCTTTCCGCCGTTCTTTCATTCTAATGTTAGCTTCATGTATAATAGTCCAACATTCTGTACTGTTAGCCTAAAGGTGCACGTTAATGTCACGATGTTCTGCTTGATAGTCGGTCTTCAGAATTCGTCCCTTTTTCTTTCTTTCTTTCTTTCTTTCTTTCTTTCTTTCCTTTCGTCTTCCTTTCCCCCTTTAAATCGTTCTCTTTCCGCTGCTTGCATAGTAGACCTATATTCTGAACTTTCAAAGTTGTGTATAGATGTCACGATGTTCCGCTTTAAAGAGGGTCTGTATGATGCATTCGTTCAATTTATTTTGTTTTCTTTCTTTCTTATTAAAAGAAAATCTATTACAGATTTTTTTTTCTCTCATTATTTACTTCAATGTGTTATTCATTTGTTAAGGTATTTATTTATTTATTTATTCAATCATTCATTTGTATGTTTTAGGATATGGAAAATTAATGTATTTATTCTTTCATTGTTTCTTTCTTTTGTTCATTCACCTTGTTTGTATTTGTTTCTATTACACAACAATATATAACACAAGAGCAACAACAAGCTTAACCCTTTCACCGCCAGCCATATTTCAGCCAAAAATGTGCATTAAATGTACACGGGTAGACAACAAAATCCATCTGCAGTATTGGGGATTCTTCTGTGACATATATAAAATAAGGTCTATCTTTACTTCCCAAAACTAAGACAATTGGGTCTTTGGATAATAGACCCCAATTTGATTCGTTTAGTGACACACGTGTTAAATCACTGTGTTGCTAAAAATGCTACATTGGCGGTGAAAGGGTTAAAGCGTAAAGTGGGCTTATTAGAATTTGCATTACACGTGTATATCTTGACGAGTGCAATAACAAAATGTACACAGACAAACAAAACAAAACAAAACATAACAAAAGTGACAAGGAATGAAAGTAGAACATAGGAGCACAATGCAATGTATCTAGAGCCCTGGGCTTCAAACTCGGGTCGTGCAGACCCAGACGGTGAAATGTGGGGTCGTCTCCTATCACGTACGCTTCACTTCTTTGTATCCGGGGACAGCTTCCAGCTGGGCCGAGACTTCAGGAGGAATTGTATTTTACCACCCAAAATATGCATATGTATTTTCTTTTTTTTTAAACCCACCCCACATACATTCATACATGTATACACACACATACATAAACACATACAGACACGCACATACGCATGTACCATATACAAACACGTGCGCGAGAGCACGCACATGCACATGCTCGCACACATACACAGACACGTACTCATATGCACGCGCGTGCGCAAGAGCACGTACATACACACACACACGCTCGCATACACACACATACGCACGCACGCTGCATACACACACGCGCGCACACACACGCACGCACGCGCACGCACGCGCACACACACACACACACACACACACACACACACACACACACACACACACACACACTGATTGACTGTTCGACTTACTGTTTCTTTCTCTCCATTTGTTTCTGTCTGTCTGTCTCTGCCTTTCTCTGTTTCTGTCTGTCTGTCTCTGCCTTTCTCTGTTTCTGTCTGACTGTTTCTGTGTAGATCTGTATCTCTCTCTGTCTCTCATTCTCTATCTGTCCATGTCTCTCTGCTTGTCTGTTTGTATCTCTCTCTCTCTTTGTCACTCTTTCTCTGTTTTGTCTGTTTGTCTATCTGTCTGTGCATCAGCCTGTCTGTCTCTCTGTCTTCCTCTGTTTCAGTTTGACTGTTTCTGCTTGTTTGTCTGTTTGCCTGTCTATCTGTCTGTCGGTCAGTCTGTCTCTGTCTCTCATTCTGTCTTCCGGTCTGTCTTTCTGTCTCTGCCTCTCTCTCTCTCTCTCTCTCTCTCTCTCTCTCTCTCTCTCTCTCTCTCTCTCTCTCTCTCTCTCTCTCTCTCTCTCTCTCTCTCTCTCTCTCTCTCTCTCTCTATATATATATATATCTCTCTCTCTCTCTCTCTCTCTCTCTCTCTCTCTCTCTCCCTCCCTCCCTCCCTCCCTCCCTCCCTCCCTCCCTCCCTCTGCTCGTTTGCCAGATCTTTTGAATGAAACTTCGTTGTTAAGAAACGAGTACTTAGAACAGATCCGTTAGGAGCGATTAAGCGAGCAAGCGATTGAGCGATTGTGTGTGTGTGTGTGTGTGTGTGTGTGTGTGTGTGTGTGTGTGTGTGTGAGAGAGAGAGAGAGAGAGAGAGAGAGAAACTTGAAAGCTTTATTACGCAAGGGTTTTAGGTTTAGCCTATTCTTCCAATCAATCAATCGAGAGAGAGAGTGAGAGACAGACAGACACAGACTGAGACAGAGAAAATCCAGGCAGACAAGAGACGAACTGAGGCAAGGACACAGAAAAGGAGGGAGGGAGGGAAAGAGGGAGACAGAAACAGAGACAGGCAGACCAACAGACAGACAGACACAGACAGAGAAAATACAGAGAAAATCCAGGCACAGACAATAGACGAACTGAGAGAAAGACACAGAAAAGGATAGAGGGAGAAAAAGAGAGAGACAGAAAGACAGACAGACATACACAGAGTGAGGGTTTAAGAGGAGAGTGGGGGCTGCAAATAAACATAGAAAAGTGGGAAAATTCGATGGTCAGTTTTCTACGAGGGTTGCTTTTCGCCGTGTGACCCTTCGTAGAAAACGGTACCCGTCGAGGTGTAGAATATTGATCCGGGTTTGTATTCGCCATAGAATACAGACCCTGGGGTTGCCTTTCTACGGGGGTTGCTTTTCACCGTAACACCGGCCAGGGCCAGGGCCAGCTTGGCCGCTTAGTACGTCCGTACATTTAGAAGCATCTCTTAAATATACTATCTGTATCGTTAAAAATTCGGGACTTTCCTGGGGTTGCACTGCCTCCGGGCATTGCCTCCAGGATCGTTCCCACCATCTTTATATCTACTTATGTCCCATATGTGTCTGTTTCAGACTGGAGGACGTTAAACGCATTTTCATCACATCATTCCGTCTCGACCCAACGGAATTTTTTTAATGTGTTTGAAACCCAAGTTCAAGAGCTATTTGACCAAACGAAAACAAAGGTTTTCTTTCTTGAATGATTATTGCATTTCTTCTTCTTCTTTTTTTTTTAACTTCTTCTTTGTCTTCTTCCTCCTCTTCCTCCTCTTCTGCTTCTGCTTCTTCTTGCAGTCATGTCCATGATAATCGTATTGGAGATACCATTATGTGTTAAGAGTATGTGGGTTGAGTTTAGTCTTTTGTGGAAGAACATGACTCAAACTAGGGGACATAATTATGCACTAGCTCTAGTGCTGCAGCCAACAGGATTGGTTGGCCTTTGGGGACTTTCCTCAATGCCAGCTGTCCTCCATTTGTTTGGGCTGAGAGCGTGGGGATGTACCTACAGAAAGGCAGCACCACTGTAAACTGTCCACCAGAATCGCATCTGCCTGACTGCTATCTGGCAGCCATGATGGGAAATGAATGACTAGCATACATACATACATACATGTTTACATGTAGGTGCGTGGGGTAATGAACAGGGGGTGCAGTTGGAGTGGTGATCGAATCGATGGTCACACTCAAACCAGTCGACTGGATAACAATATGGGTTGCCCGGTTGCAATTTCACATCGTATTCTACCAGGAGAGGCTTCCATTGCATCTTTTACATTCAAACTATCTTCAGTGTCGGGGGAGAGTAGGGGGGGGGGGGGCAGAACCCCCCAGACCCCTCAATTTGCCCCAGCCCCCCTCCTCCCTTCCATTTCAGCCTGACTACTACTGGAAAACTTGCTACGCCCCCTGCTCCCCCCGAAGTCGGACTTGCATGACGCATCTGCGCTTATAATTGACAGGAAATGTCTGAGCGATCGAAGAAGAGGAAAAAGAAGATATTATCAAAGCACCACTTCATCTATGATGTATTGATGGGTGTGTGCAGAGAGGGGGGAGACAACCAGGACACCAGTGGAGGCGGTGGGGGTAGCCCCAACCAAGGTGTCCACCGCAGCAGAGGCGCTGTTGCAGCGTCCAGCACAACCTCAACCCCTACCACCACTCCTGCCACCCCTCCAGGCCCCAGTGGGACCGACCCACCCGCTGCAGCCATCTCCAGCATGCCGGCCCAGTCCATGATGAGCGGCGGGGGTGTCCACCTTCAGCAGGACCCCACCTCCACCACCCCTGAAGGGGGGAGTTTCGCTGGGGGTGGGGGTAGTGGGGGGGGGCAGTGCCAACCTCCCCCCAGTTTTCTGTCTCTGGATCATCCTCCCCCTCCTCACTCCCACTCCCACCATCATCAACATCTTCATCTTCACTCCCCTATGGGTGGGGGTGGGGAGGTCCATGGCAAACAAGAAGTGGTGGCTGGTGAGGATTTCAGTTTGGGGTTTGCATCAGAATTTGGAGAGAGAGAGAGAGAGTGTGTGTGTGTGTGTGTGTGTGTGTGTGTGTGTGTGTGTGTGTGTGTGTGTGTGTGTGTGTGTGTGTGTGTCAGAGAGTCTTAAGTGGAATTGACAAGAAACTTTCTAGAAGCTTTACACCGATTTCACATTTCTGCATCACACCGATGTAACGCCCATGTCGCTCTAAGTTGAAGGTATGTTATCCAATTACCTTATGTTGATTTGGGGGATAAGGAAAGGCCTTAATTATTGGATACATGTCATAGGGGGGTTCACAGTATTGCAGACACCAACTTTTCTTTACCCGAATAAGTTTGACAGAAATTTTTCGCTAATGAATGGCTGCTGGTGAAAGGGTCAACAAAGTTTGAAAATGTTCATTATGTAATATATCATTGGACCTTGTAAGCAACGATTGTGTGGGTTTGATTCTGGACAATATCACTTTAAATTTAGTCTGCTCAACCTCCACGAGATTAGAATACCTCAGCTGGTGGTAGTGCAGTGGAACCTCCCTAATATGACCTTTAACCCTTTTGCCGCCAACGTCGCATTTTTGCACCACAATGATTGAACACCCACGTCAGTAAAAACCTTGAATTCAGGGTGTTATCCAATAATATTTGTGTTCTTGATTTGGGGTGTTAAGGATAGGCCTTTGTTTTAAGCATGTAGTAAAGGAATCCCCAATATTTCAGACAAAATATTTTCTTTACCCAATGTAAGTTTATTGGATAATTTTGGCCAAAAAATGGCTGGAGGCGAAAAAAATAGGTCTTATTTGGGAGTGGTCTTAAGCTTAATACTAAATAATAATAATGAGGAAAATGTGTATAGCACCCATCCTACTATGTAGGCTACAGGGCGCTTTACACAACATTGAAATGGAATACAAACATGAAGCAAAAATCCAATAACATCAGCAGACAAAACAGTAGCGGTCAAACTTCGTTTGGGCGGTAAAAATGCACATATCAATCAGCAACAACTGCTGTGACTACTACTACTAGTACTACTATTACTGCTACTACTACCACTACTACTACTACTTATAATAGGCCTAATACACGTATGCATTGTCACACAATTCACAAGCATGAGATAACAGCATAATATTCACTCTCAAATAGGGAGATAGACACTCAGTAGTTCGGATAGGAAGGGGGGAAAATTGGTGGAACATTTTTTGGGTCACTAAGGTCTTAATAGGGAAGGTCTCAATAGGGAGGTTCCACTGTAATTCCGAAAAGACGCTCAACTGAATCCAATGTGTTGCACACATTGAAGAATCCAGCAGCAACAGAATTTTTGTCAGAGGTCAAATTTTCATATTAATGAATTACAGTGGAATCCGCTTAATCGGCCACTTTTGGTACCAGGAAAAACATGGCCGATAAAGCGAATCGGCCGATAAAACGAACATCTAGATACTGTATGACGCAATTATGCAAGTAAAAAGCAATGACGTCAAAATTAAATGTTGCCGTTCAAATTCAAATTCTTTCCCTTTTTGTGATGTGTGTGTGTGTGTTTATTAATCCTACAATTTGACAGAAGCACGAGTAAAAGACAATGATTTTGTTTTCTTGAGTGATTTTAGCGCCATGCAGGGTCTTTCAATTGACAACAGCTCACCTTCCAACTTCACACTCAACGATGTAAACGTCAAAAGCATGTAGTCAGTTTGTCTGCCTCTGTTGCTCTCCCTCTCAAAAAGGGGTAAAGAGGAAAAATTAGAGAGAAAAAGTGGCCAATAAAGCGAAATTGAAGATTTCAGCTTTGGCCGTAAAAACGAACAAAATAACACATGCTTAAGAAGAAAAAATTCCGTTCCAGAGGAAATTGGCCGATTAAGCGGCTTTGGTCGATTATCTGATGGCCAATTAAACGGATTCCACTGTATGCACATGGGTAGTGTGCACTAGGATCTGTGAAAATGGAATGAGAACACATCTGTGGTGAGCCTACAGGTGAATGTAGGAAGGATGCAGCTACGCAATGATCAAGATCAAGGACCCATGATGGGCACCCAGTAGCTGTGATTGTTTGGGGCGATACTCTGGTTTTATAACCTGCTATGTGGTCTAGTCTTATAAAGAACTCTCGATCAAATTTCTTACCATTTTTAGTCCCCGAGCCGAAGATTCGGGGAGCTATTGTTTTTGTCTGGTCCGGTGTCCGTCCGTCCGGCTATTCGTCCGTTTTTCTCAAAAACTATTCAGTCTATCATCATCAAATTTAGTATACTAGTTTGCCAAGATGCAAGCTACCCACTGATGTATTTAGTTTTACATTAAGGTCAAGGTCGCGCCAGTTACGGGGGTCAAACCCCAAAACACATAATCGCTAATATCGCGCGAAGTTTTGCATGTATTTTAATGCAGTTTTTTTCACAACATTTCTTGATGAATGGTCTATAACACAGTTGTCATGAATTTTTCTGTGCACGCATGTGTGCATGATCGTGCGCGCTCAAATCACGGGTCCGAACCCCAAGGCTATATATAAAAAACTATTCAGTTACGTGCTGTTTTGATGCGTTTTATGTATGTGTACAGCCGACACATTCCGATTTCGGAGTAGCTCGGCGATGCTGCGAGGGGACTTTGCAGCCGCTTGGCGTTGCACTTGTTTGTTGTTGTTTTTTACTGTAAGGCGATACTTTTTCCCCAGACTGAGATGTCTGCACCTTATTTGGCCATCCCGCGAGTTCGCCTGGAGACATATGGCAAGCGTTCTTTTTCTGTTGCTGGCCCTACTGTTTTTAATTCGTTACCTTTAGCCCTTCGTAATGCACAAACGTTTAACGCTTTTAAATCAGGCATGAAGACCTTCTTATTCCATACCTATTTTAACCATGATTAATCTGACGTGTATCAACCGTCAACCTGCTGATATGTCTTATCCCAAACGGTGTGTGTGTGATTGCGTGTGTGTAGGTGAGTGTGTGCGTGCGTGTGTGTGTGTGTGAGTGAGAAGGCGCGAGAGAGAGTGGAGGGTGTGTTTTGTTGTTGTTGTTTTTTAGGGGGGGAGACAGCGCGGGGTGAGGGAGGGGGGAGGGGAAGGGGGTGGAGAGAGAGTGGAGGGGCTGGGGGTATATGTTCCCCGCATGTATTAATTTTAATGTTTTCTAATGATATCTTGTTCTTACGATGTCAAAGTTCTTTTTTTATGTTTTAATCTTGTATGTCTCCTTTCTCTTCTTTCTTAAACCTGTTGGTTTTTATCTTTGTAATGGCGCCTGGAGCCTCGCGAGGACAGGCGTCACTTTTTTAAAATGAATTAAATTATTATTATTATTATGTAATGTAATATGGTAAGAAAATATAAGAACAAAATCTGAATTGTGTAAAATTGGGGGGGTGCACCTTATAATCAGGTGCGCCTTCTAGTCCGTAAAATATGGTACATTGACATGGCTCCCAATCGTCCTGCAAAACAACGGGTCCCAGGGACTCCTTCACTTACAGCATAGAGGGTCCTAGAGGCGGGATAGAGGGTCCCAGTGGCATTGCGAATGCTAAAAAGAATTTTTCTAGTGCATCCCTGGGACCCCCTGCACATTCTTTTAGAGGGTCCTTGAGAATGTTAGTGCTTCATAGACCCCCAAATGGGGGTCCCTGGGAGCCCTGATTAAATAGAATACAGCTGTTGTTGTTTTTTAAATTGAATGCAGTTTTTTAAACCCTGGAGTGCATTTTTTGTTATGTACCTTTACAGGTAGCAGCACGCCGGCCAAGTTATGCCAGGTGTGCAGCGACAATGCCTCAGGCTTTCACTACGGCGTCTGGTCCTGTGAGGGCTGTAAGGCCTTCTTCAAACGATCCATACAAGGTGGGTGAAAGTATGTGTGTGTGTGTGTATGTGAAGTGCGCACGCATGCACAAACTTGCAGCCTAAGGTTTTCCTTGCGGCATATGGTCTTGTGAGGACAAACAAGCGTCACTGAAAGCATTACCAGCTTTTTTTTGTATTAACTTCTTCAGTAATGATGACGTATATATGCATCCTCTATAGCGCTTCAGTACTTGCCACCAACGTATATATGCGTCCTCTATAGCGCTTCAGTACTTTCCACCGACATATATACGTCCTCTATAGTGCTTCAGTACTTGCCACCAACGTATATATGCGTCCTCTATAGCGCTTCAGTACTTTCCACCGACATATATACGTCCTCTATAGTATACTTGCCACCGACGTCCTCTATAGCGCTGCTTCAGTACTTCTATAGCCACCGACATATATATATCTATAGTGCATCCTCTATAGCGCTTCAGTACTTGCCACCGACGTATATATACGTCCTCTATAGCGCTTCAGTACTTGCCACCGACGTATATATACTAGTATATATACGTCCTCTATAGCGCTTCAGTACTTGCCACCGACGTATATATACGTCCTCTATAGCGCTTCAGTACTTGCCACCGACATATATATACGTCCTCTATAGCGCTTCAGTACTTGCCACCGACATATATATACGTCCTCTATAGCGCTTCAGTACTTGCCACCGACATATATATATATATATATACGTCCTCTATAGCGCTTCAGTACTTGCCACCGACGTATATATACGTCTCTATAGTGCTTCAGTACTTGCCACCGACATATATATATATATACGTCCTTTATAGCGCTTCAGTACTTGCCACCGACATATATATATATATACGTCCTCTATAGCGCTTCAGTACTTGCCACCGACATATATATATATATACGTCCTCTATAGCGCTTCAGTACTTGCCACCGACGTATAAATACGTCTCTATAGCATTTCAGTACTTGCCACCAACATATATATACGTCGCAGCTAAGTAGCGATATTGCCGCGTTTAAAAATCGTGCGGCAAACGGGCGGCGCATGCGCACTTAATAGGCGGCAGTGAAGGGGTTCATCATTTTTTTGGTAGAACGCAGTGGAATAACTGCGTTTGGCACGTTCAATATTAACACATAGACCTGCCTGTCAATTCACATGGGGAAAAACAATCATGATGTATCAAAGATGTATGGGGAGGTCAACATTAGCAGCTTTAATTGAGCTGCTAGCCGTTATCAATTTGTGTTGTTTCTTTCATATGTGTGTGTGACGTGCCGCAAGAAAATTATCCTCTACTTGAGGACATAATAAATGATTGATTGATTTCAGGTCCTGTGGACTACATGTGCCCAGCCACCAATACCTGCACCATCGACAAGCACCGGCGGAAAAGCTGCCAGGCCTGCCGGCTGCGCCGCTGTTACGAAGTGGGCATGAACAAAGGTAGCCATGTCTTCTTTTCTTCGTCAATCGCTCAGACAGTTTCTTCTCATATGAGCGCAGATGCGTCATCAGACCTGTTTACTCTACTCTTTTAGAGTAGTATTCTACTCAATTTGGATCTCTACTACTCTTCAAAATTGAAAACAATGCTCTTTAATTCTTCATTACTACTCATTTTCAGTGAACATTGTTTGATGGTTTAATGAATAAAACTACACTTTTTTCACCCAAACTACTCATTTCAGCTATCCAGGCTATCCAAGACTTGTGTAGGAGGTAAGCAGGTCTGCATCATGCTGCTGTTATGCGCCTAACTAAGAAATACCATATGTTTCTAACTACATGTATAAGGTGCACCTGATTATAAGGCACACTCACCAAATTTACACAAAAATCATATTGTTCCAACAATTCCAATTGTGGGTGTTGTGTTCTGTAGAGAATTCCCATGGGGGTGATGTGAATGTGTCCCCGTCTCTATGTGACTCCATCTCTGTGATCCTTTGTTGATGTTTGGTGTCCCCCTCACATTAGGGATAGGGGTTAAGGTTAGTGTTTGGGTTAGGGACAGGGTTAGGGATAGGGTTAGAGTTGGGAAAGACAAAGTGACAGAGAGATGAGACGGGGGCACATAGACACAGGGATACATAGACATGGGGACACAGACATAGGGACACATAGACACAGGGACACATAGACACAGGGATACATAGACACGGGGACACATAGACATGGGGACACATAGACATGTGGACACAGACATAGGGACACATAGACACAGGGATACATAGACATGGGGACACATAGACATGGGGACACATAGACATGGGGACACATAGACATAGGGGCACATAGACACAGGGACACATAGACACAGGGATACATAGACATAGGGACACGTAGACAGAGGAATACATAGACATGGGGACACATAGACACAGGGATACATAGACATGGGGACACATAGAGACAAAATTGGTGATACACAGAGACGGGGGGGCATGTACACTGCTACGTTGCCTCCCCTTGTCGTGGTCATTTCCAAGTTTCTCTCACTGTTTGATTGTTGTTGCCCTCAACAGGCAGTCAGCGCAAGGAACGTAAGAGCAGCGTGAGCAGCAGCGGTGCTAAAGGGGGCAAGAGGTGTCGGCCCGATTCTACTGACGCTCTCATCAACTCCACCAACGGTGCTTCCACATCCAAGGTATATGCAGTTTCTTTTCTTTTTTATTAGGTCATGTGCACATATCGTAAAAACTGGACTATAAGACACACCTGTATATAAGCCGCATCCCTTAAATTGACAAAACATTAGGTGTTTATTCACATATAAGCCGCACCAGTTTATAAGCCGCAGAGAAAATTGTATGTGCACAAACCAACACAAATATAGAAATTCTCCTGTCAGAACATAAGTATTTAATGTCCTCAGACACTTTAAACATGAGATTTGAATCTATTGATTACCAAAGCCAGTTTTGAGTCTAAAGAAGCTCAAAATAGGCTGAAGAATGTGGCCAGAAACAGATTGAATCATACTGATAAATGTAGAATGGAAAAAAATCCACAGATAAGCCGCATCAGTCTATAAGCCGCATGGGCCAAAGTTGAGGGGAAAAGTAGCGGCTTATAGTCCGCTTTTTACGGTACACTGCTCAAACTTTGCTAAGGATAGACTTTTATAACCTTGATTCCAAAAAGGGGATGTAATTGTAAGCAATTAAAAATATATATATATAAAAATTTAACATTGCCCACTCCACAATGTCCCCAGACAAGAAATGTGGCAACAAATGGTGTGAAGGAAAACCGGAGTTCCCGGAGGAAAAACCTTCCCTAGTGAAACACACCCAACAAGACAAATCCTTCTGGAGTAGACTAGGGGTGGATGGCGGGTAAAAGGTTTTGTAGGGAAAAACTTGGCATGTCTTGGACATTGTACAAGACAAAACTGCGTGACTGGCACGCTTGTAGAACTTCAGATCAGCCTCAGCTGAATCACGAAGCCCATCTACTCTGAGTAAAGGGAAATGACTCATGGAACGAGACCAATTCGAATGACATGACAAAGCACAGCAACAAGCTTCTTCGACTTGATACGAACAAAATTGTTTTGACCAATCAGACAAGAGCTTGTAATATTTTTCCAAAAACGTTTTGTCAAGTCTCTTAGACCCCTTTTGGCGCAACAATTACTCGCGCGGATAGCGACACCTAGTGAAACTCACCCCTGGTGGTCATACTCAGACATGATGCGTTTTTTCAGTGATGGATAAGTAATAGGACAAACTGTCCTAAAACAAGAGTCAATTGCGCAAAAATGTCCTGGCTCTTGCAGAAGTAAACAGGACAAGTCCACCAGGAATAGATTTCAATAGGACATTTGTCCTGACAAGGGGGGATACCATAGGACATTTCCAGTTTCAATAGGACTACCACATTTTGCTCACAATAAGGCAATATTTTTTTCACAAAACTTAGACTCCCACATGTTATGATATGACTAACGCTATTGTAAGAAAGTATTAATAATTATAATGAAATCTGAATTTTGTGTAAAATATTTGTCTAATGTGTGCATGCCTTGCTCTTTGGTTTCAACTTAGTTGTATCATTTACGCATTGGACTGTAGAGGGGAAGTATTGGTTTTTAATTTTGATCTTGTTGGCTTTTTGCTCCTTTTGTTGCCTGCTTTTTGCTCCTTTTGCTATATTTGCTGTTTGCTGTTTTCTTGTTTGTCTGTGTTGATTAAGGCGCATTCGCCGAAATATCCAGTAGTTTTGTTTTGTCTCTCGTGAATAAAATAATGTCACTTTACACTTGTCGTGTAGTTGTTTGTTTGTTGTATCTAATGTGTGAGTTAAAATCTGAAAAAATTAATATGATATACCGGGTAATAATAATAATAATTGGCACATATCTGGAAAATTCTATTCATCGCGCTTTGCAAAGAAATAAAACTACAAACATTCCCATTCACACACACACACACACACACACCACACCCACACACACACACACACACACACACACACACACACACACACACACACACACACACACACACACACACACACACCACACACACACACACACACACACACACACACACACACACACACACACACACACACACACACACACACACACACACACACACACACACACACACACACACACACACACACACACACACACACACACACACACACACACACACACCCACACACACACACACACACACACACACACACACACACAAAAGGAGACCAAAAAAAAAAAAACGAAGAAGAAGGGAAGAGGGTGGGAAGGGGGTGACGCGGGGGGGGGGGGCTATGACCCGGGCCGGGCATCATTAAGGTCAAATGGGTGAGCATGACGCCTACATTCAGGCAGCTTGATGCAGTTTCAGGCAGTTGACTGGCTGCCTGCAGAAAAGGCCCTGTAATAGGAAACCATTTATCCCCCGAAGTTGGAGTGTGGCTGCCCACGTGGTGGGGTAATCAAAAACGGTCACACGCGTAATGTTCTCATCCCTAGCTGGCGCATTTGTACCAAGGTGTTCAAGTGCTTCGGGTGTTGGGATGATCCCCGGAGTCGTTAAGCCAGGGTACAACAACAACAACATCCTCCGAAGTCGGAGTGTGGCTGGCCACATGGCGGGGTAATCAAAAACGCATGGGTGCAACTTTTCCTGGTATACAAGGATTTCCTGTTTTTGAGTGTTACCTCAAAAGGAAGTTCCTTATTTTTTAATTGTCAAACAAGATCTTTGTGTGTCTACTGTATTTTTCAAACACTTTAAAATAAGCATTTGTATAAATTGTGGAAAAAGCAAACTAAAATACCTTCATAAATCAATTTTTGCTTCAGCTCCATGGGGACATTACCCGTGGACGCCGGCCTTTCATTTTGTTTCATTTTTAGTGTAGTTGCACCCATGAAAACTGTCACACACGTAATGTTTTCATCCGTAGCTGATGCACTTGTACCTTAGTGTTCAAGTGCTTCCGCTGTTGTGATGATCCCTGGAGTCTTTGAGCCAGGGTACGACAACAACAACAACAGAAAATCATTTTCTTGTTCGTTGGAGTTTCAGCAGGAAAATTCAGGCAAGAGTTTGGATCTTCTTCTTCTTCTTCGATCGCTCAGACAGTTTCCTGTCAATTATGAGCGCAGATGCGTCATGCTGTCGTTATGTGCCTAACTAAGAAATTATTAGGCCCAGCAAGTCCAACTTCGGCAGGAGGAAATGTTTTTGAAAGCGTTTCTTGAAGAAAGGCAGGAGAATGGACCGGTAAGGCAGAAAGATAGTAGATGACAGTAAGCAAAGGGAAAAGGCAGAGTCAGAGAGAGTGACAGATTAGAGGAAGTTACAAGCACAGAACTTTCAGAAGGTGGGGGAACTATTTATACAAAAGATCCCCCTGGTATCCCCAAGGGGGGAAAAGTGAAAAGTTGGGACTAGGCCCCACATGATGATTGTTTTTCTGTGTGGGTTCCACCAGGTTGCTAGGCGTCTGCACAGCGATTCCATCCTGGAGGCGTTGCAGAAGGCCCCACATGATGATTGTTTTTCTGTGTGGATTCCACCAGGTTGCCAGGCGTCTGCACAGCGATTCCATCCTGGAGGCGTTGCAGAAGGCCCCACATGATGATTGTTTTTCTGTGTGGGTTCCACCAGGTTGCTAGGCGTCTGCACAGCGATTCCATCCTGGAGGCGTTGCAGAAGGCCCCACATGATGATTGTTTTTCTGTGTGGGTTCCACCAGGTTGCCAGGCGTCTGCACAGCGATTCCATCCTGGAGGCGTTGCAGAAGGCGGACATGCCGGCGCTGGAGAGTTACCACGACCACCAGCAGCCCCTGAGCAAGGTGCACCTCCTGAACACGCTGATCAAACTGGCCGACAGGGAGCTGGTCTACCTCATCAACTGGGCCAAGCATGTGCCTGGTAAGTGATCGTATAGCTTCAGAGCTGATTCTAGGGCGCAGGATTGGTAAGATCCCCAAAAAATATGTTCCTTCCCGCAATAATCAGGTCTAAGCACGGGCCGACGCCCACATATTTGCAGAACTGCCCGCACTTTTTGCTGATCACTGCAGGAATTCCTTCGTCGTCTGCTAAATCCATCATCTGCAAAAACCGAAAGCATCCAGCATGAATGTGATTTCTCGATATTTCATTGGTTCCTTTACAATGTTGGTGTAAATCAACCAATCGCGTTCATCTCGTTTTACTGGCAAGAAGTTGCAAGAGTCCTACCCGCCATATTGAATTTTCTTCAAAATGAAGCGGACAATGACGCTCCTAGATTAAAATTTTTGTGGCGGCAAAGTGAAAAGAAGAAATCCTCTGCCAAACGTGTGTGCAGAAGCTGTTGCTGAAACAGCTACTGCATCAACAGTCTCGGAGAAGCAGCCAGAAGATAACGGCACTAGTGCGAGGGTCTGGGAACACCGGTTCCAAGACGACTGGCTGAAGAAGTGGCCCCCCTTTTTTAATTTTTAGGGGGGGAGCGCCCCCACTTTTTCAATCTTAGGGGGGGAGCGCCTCCACTTTTTCAAAATCCTAGAATCAGCTCTGTAGCTTAACAATAGTAACAAATATATGTTTGACATGAACTCATCCTTGTACCATAGTGTTTATTTAAGTGCTTCCGCTGTTGGGATGATCCCTGGAGTCTTTTAGCCATGGTAAGCCAACACTACCACCAACAACATTAACTCTTCTAGCGCCATGTATTTTCTAACAGTCTTGGTTGTCCGTTGCATTCTCAACCGACAAGAAGGGAATAACTTTTTTTTCCCAACTGCGCGTTCATTGCTTTAACAGAAAAATCACTGACATAAACTCTAAAAATAGACAAACACATGGCAGGGTACTTGGCAGTGAATGTCTTTGCATTTGGTGTGAGTGTAGAGTGATGTGTTTTCAAACACTTCAAAATAATTATTTGTATAAATTGTGGAAAAAGCAAACTAAAATACCTTCATAAATCAATTTTTGCTTCAGCTGCAGGGGAACATTACACCTAGACCCCGACCTTTCAGGGGTTTTTTCATTTTGTGTAGTTGCACCCATGTAGCAATGTTAAAAGGTTATTCCTAGCTAGTATTTAAACTGTTGCAGGCTACACGGACCTGTCTCTGGGCGACCAGGTGCACCTGATCGAGTGTTGCTGGATGGAGCTGCTGCTGCTGAACTGTGCCTTCCGCTCCATGGAGTACCAAGGCCAGCGACTGGTGGTTGCCCCGGACTTCCACCTGGACAAGTGAGGGATACTTCTCTCCTACTTTTCTCTGCGTTACCATTGTTTTGCCTATGAGGCCGTGTACACACATAAGCGGATATTCCATGCGGAAACCCGTGTGCAATCCATAAATAAGTGAAACAAAGAAGGGAAAAGATTTGCGCATATGTCCGAATTTCCCCTATATGCGTAAACTTTTATCCTTCTTTCTTCCACTTATTTAGGGTTTTCCGTATGGAACTTACGCGTCTAATGTGAACCCGGCCTTATCCTTCTTTCTTCCACTTATTTATGGTTTTCCGTACGGAACTTGTGCCTCTAATGTGAACCCGGCCTTATTGTTTTGGGCAAAACATACTAATTCAAGGCATTTTCTTTACCAATGTTTATAATCTGTGATGCTGTATACAATAGGGCATTTGGTGGAACTGTAGACTAGACTACCGTACTTTTCGGCTCATTAGGCGCTGCTGTGTATAAGGCGAATAGGGCAATTTTCAAGAAAAATCTGAAAAAAATCCAAGTAAAAGGCGCCCTCGTTTATAAGGCGATACCACCTTATAAAACAAAGTCGAAGTTTGAAGCCCGTACATGTCCTGTAAACGCTTACCGACCGCCATTACTGCTGTCATAAACTCTTTCTCAAATAATCGATACTTCCGGTTGTTGTGTTTGGACAATTCTTCGCGAAAACTGGTAGAATTATGGCATTTTAAGCTCTACAACGATGCTTTTTACATCCAATGAAGGGTTGTGGCATCTGTTGGACGGTATCTCGGACGATAACAGGGATTTTGAGGCATTTTAACGTGAGTATTCGATGTATCGGCGACTCATTACCACTTTCGATGTTGTGACAGTAGACTGTACTGAACACGGCAATCGTTGCCTCTCTTCTCATGATTTTGTTCACTGATAGGGTGCCCTCGTTTATTAGGCACATAGGTCCAAATTGGAGAAAATACGGTAGTGTCTGACTACACCTTTGCTTGTTGTGGCCGTAGTTACGTGAACTCCCTTATTCAAAGCCTTCATTAAAATTCAGGCTGGCTCATCCATAACAAATGGTCTATTATCTTAAGCATCTTCCCCCCCCCCGTGGGGATACTGGGGGGGGAGGTCTTCCGCACAGATAGTTCCCCCACCTTCTGGAAGATCTGTGCTTGTAACTTCCTCTAATCTGTCTCTCTCTTTGACTGACTGCCTTTTTCCTTGCTTTGTGTCATCTACTATCTTTCTGACTTTTGCCCCATTCTCCTGCCTTTTTTCCACACAAAAATCTTCCATATAGTTTTCTCCTTTGAGCTCCTCCGAAATCGGAATGTGTCGGCTGAATGCAGTGAGGACACCAGCGAAAACTGGAAAACGGACACATGCGTACCCTTTGGCTTCTCTCCACTTGATTCAATTTTTTCAGTGTTACTGAGAATCGTTACTGAGTTATTGAGTCAAGACTTGAATGTTAGTGTCTTCTTCTTCTTTTTGAAGTGTGATTATTAACTATTCTGATTAGTGCTGCTTTTTCTCTCTCCTTTTTTGTTATTGCAAAAATTATGTTGTCTTCCGGTTTGCGTGGGGTGTGTAGGAGATCAGTGATGTACTGGAACTGATGTGTGCAGTGTCTAATAAGATGATTCAGCTCCCAATCAT
The DNA here is from genome assembly GCA_017654935.2 of Phymorhynchus buccinoides. Classification (NCBI taxonomy): domain Eukaryota; kingdom Metazoa; phylum Mollusca; class Gastropoda; order Neogastropoda; family Raphitomidae; genus Phymorhynchus; species Phymorhynchus buccinoides. The sequence continues at coordinate 60,141,232 of CM065684.1, forward strand.
CAAAGAGGATTTATAGGTTGGATTTCTAAATTGCTGTTACTGCATCTGCATCTGCTATGTTGGCAGAAAACCAGTTCTAGTTGTAGAATCACCAATGGAATAATCGTATATTGTCAATGTTATTCAACATTGGTTTGGTGTTCTAGGTCTGCATGAGTTGTGATGGAGACGGGTGACATCCTGGATCAGGTGTGGTCAGTGTCAGTGTCAGGTCATCCAGAGAGGAACAGTGATGAGTTTTTTGCTATTTAAGTGTCATCATTATTTTGTGATTATTAATATATTTTTCTGTGATCTGATTGTTGTCACTGTGTTCAGGTCTGCGTGGGTTGTGATGGAGATGGGCGATATCCTGGAGCAGGTGTGTGCAGTGTCGGACCAGATGGTTCAGCTGTCGGTCACCAAAGAAGAACTGCTGCTACTACAGGCTACTGTGCTCGTCAATGCTGGTATGCTCTGAAGAAACATTGTCTGATAATGGGAGAAAGGTGTTGAGAAAGATTAACCCTTTCATAGCCAACGTCGCATTTTTGCACCACAATGATTTAACCCATGTTACTTAAAGGCATCAAATCAGGGTCTGTTATCCAAAGACCCTATTCTCTTAATTTTGGGAGGTAAGGATAGGCCTTACTTTACGTATGTCACAGAGGAATCCCCAATATTACAGACAGATTTTTGTCTCTACCCAGGTAAGTTTTGATAGAATTGTTTTGCTGAAAAATGGCTGACAGTGAAAGGGTTAATGTTCTTGATGCACCACTGCTGGTCCATGTTGACACGACAATTATCGACCTGAATGTCATGAGATTAAGAGGAGACTCCATGATCAATCTGTTCAAAATAGTCTATATTTCTTCAGGCTTGACTGCTTTTCAAAAGTCATGGCAGTTGGCTTTTGGCATAAATACATGTATATGCCATTGTTGTTTTTATAATGTCGCAATATCGACAAAGGTAACCTTTGAACCAACAGGTGTCTTGAGTGAACACACTTTCCAACTCTTTTGTGTTCCTATTTGAGTTTGTTCTGACTCACAGTCTCTATAAAAACAAGAGGCAAAGCCTTCAAGGCCCACTCGAACAGGAACATGTGGGACAACAACAAACAAAGATTGAAAGGGGGGGGTCTAAAATACAAGATTGATAATAAAATGTTAAAGAACAAATAAAACTATCGTTAATGAATACAACTAAAAAAAATAAAAAGTGCCCTTGCCGAGAATCGGACCCAGAACCATTGGCATGACAGACAGACAGACACTCTACCAATGAGCTATCGAGGCTTTCAGTGTTGATGAGTTTTTTAACTCATGTTGCTTGTTGAATACTCTCTAACCCACTAATCTAAAATGTTATCTGTTTACAGTGTTGTTTTAAGTATTTAATTATTCACATCATTATTGTTTGAAAGCTTGTATAGACATCTATATGGGTATAAGCTTTCAACTGTTGGTCGGCGCTCTTTTGCTGTCTCAGGACTGACCTCCTGGAACAAACTTCCGCTCTCCCTCCGTCAGCGACCGACTCTCTGCTTTCAAAGCTAACCTCAAAACCCACCTGTTCCCCCGTCATTAAAGCTCCTCTCTCTTTATCTTCTCTCTCTTGCCATTAGGTCTGTTTCTGCTATATTCCATTTATGTTATCTGTGTGTGTTCACGTTGTATTGCGTTTGTGTTTGAATGCGCTTTGAATGCTAACGTGTGTGTGCGCTTTGATTTGATTTCTATCAAGATTCAGCGCCGTATAAATACTGTATGTTGTTGTTGTTGTTATGCAAAGTTTGAACAATGTGTGCCTTCTATTTCCCGAGAAAATGAAAAGTTTGGAGATTAGACCACGGACGCAGCACACACACACACACACACACACACACACACACACACACACACACACACACACACACACACACACAGACACACAACCGAACAACTATCATACTATAGACTCACTTCATGTTAACGTTGTTAACACAAGTGAGCCTAATAAACAAATTGTGACATGTTGATCCAGCTTACTGCAGGCCTTTGTCAACCCATACTGAGCTGGGTATCTCGGGGCTGTTGTTGTTTTCTTGCTTCCTGAGTTGTTGTCACTTCTGGCTTGGTTTATGTTCTGTATGCTGCTGTAGGGGAAGGGGGTCTCTGTTCAAACTGGGTTTAACTGTCATACTGCTGCAGGCACTGACGCGTGCCACAACGTTGCCTATGCCGTCGTTGCGGGTGGGCGCCGGTAAACATCTTCCATGTGGCTGTCTATTTTTAGACCTTAGTGTATTTGTGTTAAATTAGTAAAGTATGTGATGGTGTTTAGTTCTCTTGAAGAACTGGACAGAGAAGGTTGCAGTATTTGTTTTACTATAAGGCGCACACACCCCCCCCCCCCCCCAAATTTCACACAAGCTTAAGATTTGTGATATTCCCCCGTGGGGATACCGGGGGTCTTTTGTATAAATAGTTCCCCCACCTCCTGGAAGTTCTGTGCTTGTAACTTCCTCTAATCTGTCACTCTCTTTGACTCTGCCTTTTCCCTTTGCTTACTGTCATCTACTATCTTTCTGCCTTTCCGGTTCATTTTCCTGCCTTTTTTCAAGAAACACTTTCAAAAACATTTCCTCCAGCCGAAGCCGGACTTGCTGGGCCTAACTATTTCTTAGTTAGGCGCATAACGGCAGCATGACGCATCTGCGCTCATAATTGACAGGAAACTGTCAGCGATCCAAGAAGAAGAAGAAGAAGTTCTTATATTTTCTTACTATGTTATTAGTCATAGTATAAGGCTGCAAGGGTCTCAGCCTGGGAGAAAAAAAAAGTATCGCCTTATATATAGTCGGACAAATATGAATCAAAGAACAGAAAATACTTCGCGCTAGAAGAGTTAGCAGGTGCCTTTTTTTTTCTCTCCTCCACAGAGGTACGGAAGCTGTCCAGCTCGGGGAGAATCGCGGAGATGCAGCGCACGATACTGGACGCGCTGATCGAGGTGACGTCGCATCACCACGACACCAACACCTCCACCACCACATCATCATCGTCGTCCAGCAACAGCCGTCGGGTGCCCACCCTCCTTCTCCTGCTGACCCACATCCGACAGGCTGGGCAGAGGGGGGTGGCGTTCTTCCACGGGTTGAAGCAGGAGGGGTGCGTGACTTTCTGCGACCTGCTCACGGAAATGTTGGACGCGCACAACGTGGGGTCTGTGACAAATTGTACCACCGCCGCTGCTTCCACGACGACCACAACTGGTGCTGCACCGTCTCCATTATCATCATCGTCGGCAGTTTCGTCGATGCCTTCCACTGTTGCCGTGTCAATGGAAGTGGTGGATCGGAAGACGGTGAACCCCTCCTCCTCTATGACTCCTTTCCCCCCTGGTCCGTCCTCCCCCCCGTCCTGACTTTGGACTAATCCGTATTATGTAATATTATGGACTGTGCCATTTGGGACTTGGTAGGGGTAGTGAGTCCCCCCCCCCCCCCCGTCCTGACTGGACTGATCCGTATTATGTAATATTATGGACTGTGCCATTTGGGACTTGGTAGGGGTAGTGAGTCCTCCCCCCTGTCCTGACTTTGGACCGATCCGTATTATGTAATATTATGGACTGTGCCATTTGGGACTTGGTAGGGGTAGTGAGTCCTCCCCCCTGTCCTGACTTTGGACTGATCCATATTATGTAATATTATGGACTGTGCCATTTGGGACTTGGTAGGGGTAGTGAGTCCTCCCCCCTGTCCTGACTTTGGACTGATCCATATTATGTAATATTATGGACTGTGCCATTTGGGACTTGGTAGGGGTAGTGAGTGACTAGTTTGGTTTTGTGATACAACCCGTGCTGCATAGTTTTGTTTTCTTGTGGGTAGACACAGTGAAGCGACACTGAGTGGGGTTTTTAGCGGGTGTCAGATTAAAGGTGTAAATATGCGTCGTTGGTTTCACTCTTTCCCCATGGCAACACATTGATGCTCTAGTAATTATAGTACTTAGCTATCACTGTGTTGCCATGGGGAAAGAGTTAAAACTAACAACGTGTTTTTCAACCGTCAGCAAATGTAGGCACATGACGTTGTTCTCGCGCTCTTGTGTTCATTCCATTCATTGTGTTGCATTCATCTACAGAGCCCACCTTGTTTAAACGAAAATAAAGAAACATCTGAAAGCACTGATACTGATCAAACCAGAATCAAACGAAACGTTCCTTGGGTCGTTCTGCTGCCCTTCGCCTAATTGATTTAAATTTTGTTTGTGTCTTTTTGTGTACAGAGACAGACAAACAAACAACAAAATCGTCAGAAGCAAACAAACAAAAATAACATGAAAAAGCCCTGTTATACAACTTTTTCCCAAACAGTCTCCTTTACTTCACAAAGGATTCTACGCTGCACATGGGCTAAAAAAAAAAATATTTAAAAACGAAAGTTCAGGCCAAAAAAGTTTCAGTCATGCTCTCTTGAGTAATTTTTCTCAACTTTTCTAACACGAACAGTATTTTAAAAATATGACCTTAGCAAAAAGAACTTAGCTCTTCTAGCCCCATGGCGAATATATTGACTCCAGACATCACCCTATGCTCCCACCAAATGCGAAAACATTCACTACCAAGCACCCTGCCATGCGTTTGCATTTAGAGATTTTGTCACTGTTTCTGCCGTTAAAGCAATGCATTGCGCTTGAAAAGCTAGTTACTTCCCTATTGTCGGTTGAGATCCAACGGACAACCAAGCATGTCAAGAAATACACGACACTGAACCGAGGAATTGCTAGTCTGACATACATTTCATTCTCATCGATCTAGTTACGATTTCTTATTTTTTCTCTCTTTTTAACATAACCCTGACTCGACAATATTGAGTATACTATTCTGTGGCTTTGCATGCCCTGCTCTCATGGTGACCTCAGTTTCGGTTTCCAATTCAGTCTGTGCCTTGGTGCGTTTGGGTCAAAGTCATGGGGATCAGTGTGTTCTGGGGAACTGTCGGTGGACGGTCGTGGTGGCGCCCTCGGAGGAAGACCTCACTCACACTGGCTACACGACTAAAGCTGGAGACAGACTATGCGACTGTCTCATATGACTCGATCAGGTCGTGACTATGACCAAATTTTGTTTCCCGCACAGAAGAGGTCATCAGACTCGATCAGTGAAATTTAGAACCCGCCCTATTCGGCCCTGTCACCTGACTGGGCCCGACTGAGTCAGACTGATCGAGCAGCATGGTATGCAAATGAGGTGAAACGTCACGACCTGATCGAGTCACATGAGGCAGTCACATAGTCTGTTGCCAGCTTAAGAGAATAGATTCGTCAGTAGGGGGCTTAGTAGGTGGTGTCCTGAACAGGCTCCACTGAACTCCACCAAAGTGACTCAGCAGCAGTGCAGTGTCTCCTCGGTTGGTTGCCTCCTGACGGCCTAACATAGATTTGCTCCCCTTGGACTGCTGGTTTCAGATTCTGCAACCTGAACAAGCCGGGGTGTGGCTGCGAATTGGGATTCGGAATGAGCGGCGTGGGAGCAACGCCACTGTATGGCCCAGAAGATGAGACAGCAAAAAAAAAAATTGAGTATACTGTGCCATTCCCTCTCGTAAGGACTTTGTCGTTCAGATGGTTGGTGCAAAGGAGGAGAGTGGACTCCGTAACATGGACAGTGTTATCAATCCAGAAAGGGCGACAAGAATTCAGGGACCGGGTGCACATTGAAAAGTGAATGGACAAGTTGAGGGGTGTTGATGTGAGAGTGAAAAGTGACTTGGTAGCAGAGCGAGGTAGTATACTGTGCTGTGTGTGTGTGTGTGTAGCAAGATGTTGGCGTGTTAGGCTTTGTGCACATTACATGCAGAAATCTCATGCGCTTTTCCGCAAATAAGTGTAAGAAATAAGCAGATGGGATATATCGTCGGTGAAATTCAAAAACCTCGTATCTCAATTTTGGTAGTTTTGAGAAAAATGAAAAAATACTTTTAAAAATTAACCACGTTGACCACAATTAACTATGATGAATATGTTGTTCAAGACATTGCAAGTTTAGTCCTGAATTTTTTTTAAATTGCTTTTTTTTTAAAAATGTTTAGACTTGAAAAGAATGAAGATTTAGATACGAGGTTTTTGTCCTTAACTAGATCTGAATTTGGGACTTACGAGTTTTTCTTCAATTTTCACAACCTCATTTACCCCAGATAGAAAGTCGTTAGAGATACGAGCTTTTGGTGGAAGGTGGCGGGAAAAATTAGAGAGCTGACTATGTATCTAACTCAAAAAACCCAAAAATCGAGATATGAGGTTTTTGAATTTCACCGATGATATGCATGTGGAAATGCATACGATTACTTTTCTTACTTTCTTTTACTTGTCTGCAGATAAGCGCATGAGGTTTCTGCATGTAATGTGCACAAAGCCTCACAGACATTTTGTTCTGAACATTACTCATTAGTGGGTAGTGGTGCAATTTTAATTTTGCTGACATTTTTGTTCTAAGGACAGTACTAGTTGATTCCAGATATAATTTTTTTTTTAACGGGTAGTGTCCAAATTTATCCATGTAAAAAAAAGTCCATAATTGGAAAAAGAAGCCTTTATTGCTCTTCTTTTCATCAATTAATGATTGCCTCTTGGTGGGTAAATTGAAGCATTGCAAAACAACAAAATTAGGAGGGAAAAACCAACTTGGGGATGGGAAAGACACAAATATTTTTTGAAGTGTTTACCGTAATTTACGGCCCATAAGGCGACACAGCGCATAAGGCGCACCCCCTGCTTTTTAAAAAAAATCGTAATTTGAACAAAGATAGGGCGCAAAGAAATCCAAAAAAGGAAGAACGAAACGATCAGCGAAAGTAACATCATTACAGGGCCAGCATTCACTTTGAAATCGGCATCATATGCCATCCGTTTTGTCTTGGGCATGATGAGGGTTGTTTGATCCGATCAGTGCTAGGTCTATTGCTGTGTCCGATTGTGATCACGGAAGAGATACGATCGTGAAGCGAAAGTGCAATGTGAGTGAACTGTTGTCGGTTTGTTGTGGAAGCTACCAGAGCATGGTGAGTTGTTCATTTCAACTCTCGACCCCCTTACTTTTTTCTGTTTAGAGTATAGAAAGGGCGCATGCGCCGGATTGGGCGCAGGGGTCAAAGTTCAGTTTAAAAAAACGTTGCGCCTAATAGGCCGTAAATTACGGTATATATTTACTGAAAAATTTAAAATAAACTTTCGTTTTCTCGGCATGCACACAAAGGCATGTGCATGCGCACAACAACAACATACAGTATTTATACGGCGCTGAATCTTGATAGAAATCAAATCAAAGCGCGCGCACACGTTAGCATTCATAACGCATTAAAATAAAAATGCAATACAAAGCGAACACACACATATGACATAAATGGTATACAGCAGAAACAGACCTAAAGGCAAGAGAGAGAGAGTGGAACCTCAATGATAGGGGAACAGGTGGGTTTTGAGGTTAGATTTTGTGCGCGCGCACACGCACACGCACGCACACACACACACACACACACACACTTGAGGCATATAAATACACACACACAGGCTTATGAATACACACGCAGTAATGCACACACACAATCATGCACATGTGTGCGCACACACACATTAATCATTACCAATATTCTTATTCTTTATCACTTAAAGGGGGATGTTTTCAGCTAAAGTCTCCGTTGAACAGCACACAGAACATCCATGGTTCATTGACTACCTATACCAGTCAGAAATGACTGATAATCGTGTTCAAGGATTGATTGAACTTGCCCTAACAAACAGTACTTGCAGTGATGTGTCGTGAGTGGTAAAAGCCGCCTCGCACTATCCAACCTTTTAGTCGGAAGAAAAGTCAGTTATGAACTTCATTCAACTAGTTGTGTCCGTGTGCCGTCTTCACACTATCAGCAAGCATTGGCTGTATTCCCACAACTGCCTGAGTGAGCTGGAAGTAAATGGTGCAGTCGCCAATTCCTTCCGACCGGTTGGAAGGGTTTCATCCGACCAAAATTTGCATTTGTGATTTCTACTCACTCTGTCTAAAGAAGGGAAAACTGGAGAAAGGTCAAAACCATTTTCATCCAGATGGGTTGGATAGTCTGATGCAGATTGAATAGTTTGGGGACAGGTGAAGGGGGAGTGGGGGGGGGGGGGTGTACACTAGCGTACATTTCTCAGATCTGTCATCTGTGGCTGCCTGTTGTGATTCTTGTGTGCATATTTATGTTTGTATCTTGACTCACTCGGGACTGGCCGAATTATTTCCCCTTGTTCTGTTGAACATTCTGGGCATTTGACTAGGTTCGTAAAATAATCACCAAAACCAAGTTATGAAGAGTTAGGCATCAATATTTTCCAAAAAGATTAGCAACACCATGCACTAAACGATCGCAAAATATAAGATTCCTTACCTTCGTCGTTTGTCTCCTATTGACGAAAACAGCTAACACAAGAAGGAAAATTTCACATTCCGATCTTTGACCCCCCTCTACAACCAAAGCTGAATGCAAAGTCTGCAATGATTGGTTGATTTCAAGAGAGGCAAGGTCAAAGCAAGCTGAAAATAGGTTATGACTTCGCACTGGAAAGCTGGTTACATGCCAGAAATCAAAACCTCTTGAAAACTCTTATGATCTGGGCCATTCGCCCTAAACGGTTGTGCGAGCCATGAGCCGGAGCCGGCTCATTCGCCCCGAGTGAGTTAACTATTTCTATTTGAATGTTTTTCAAAACTTGTGGGTATTGACCGAAAGAAGCCAACCATATATATGATTATTATTTGATAGTGTACCTCTTTGAACCTCTGCTTTCTTTTGCCCTTTCCTGCTTTCTCTCTGCTAGTTTTCTCTCTTGTTTGTTTTTAATTTAAGATCTGTTGTCAGATTGCCTCATTCGTACCTCCCTGTTGATGAGTGTTGTATTGTGGGCTATGTCCACATTTCTCGCCCATAAGGTAAGTAATTAAATTGATATTGACGAGATTATAAACAAAAAAAATAAAATAAGCAAATTTAAAACCAAAAGTGCAAGAGAGGGTGCTGGTTCCATCAATACGTTATCTTTCACATGGGTGAAAATTTGGTTTTTGTACAGTGGAACCTCCTTTATAAGACCCCCCCCCCCCCCCCCCCCCCCTCCCACTTAAGACCTACTTTGTAAGTATTAAAATTGCCTCCCTTATGCAACTCGCTCCCACTTGAGACCTTATTTTGGATGATTTTCAAAGGTCTTAAAAGGGAAGTTTCACTACTGTAGTGTGAATCATGTCCTCATATTTCTCTGCATTTCTTGAAACCTGTTGAGTGTTGATTGAACCAAGCCCTCCATATCTGATCGGGTACTGTCCTCTCTCTTTGTTGCGCTGTTTTCTCCATGCTACTTGACCTGATTTGAATGTGTGTATTGGTATATCAGATCTGCCCTTAAGCTGGCTCAACTTTGTAAACCTGTTGTTGCGCGATTTGTCCCTCTATTTATTTAATGCTTCGTGAAACTTGTTGGCGCTGACTGAAGCAAGCCATCCATATCTCGTGTTCTGTCCCAAGTGCGTTCTTTGGGTTTTATTGTTCCTGATTTGTATTTTCTCTTATAATGATCTTGGAGCTATATGGAGATGAAGATTGTAACCCTTTCACCGCCAAAGTCGCATTTTAGCACCACAGTGATTTAACACCAATGCCACTAAAAGGCATCAAATTGGGGTCTATATTATCCAAAGACCCTATTGTTTTAGTCTTGGGAAGTAAGGGTAGACCTTAGTTTATATGTCACAGAAGAACCCCCAACACTGCAGATGGTTTTTATTCTCTACCCAGGTACATTTAATGGAATTGTTTTGCTGAAATATGGCTGGCGGTGAAAGGGTTAAAAGTGAATGTTGTGTAGAATGTTTGGGAAGCTTTGCAATTATCTAAACGATGATGGAAATTTTTAAAAAAGTTGTAGTGTTAAAAAGTAGTGTGTGGAAAGTTGTTGTTGTTATCACATCATGTTATGTTTCTTTCCCTGTGAGCACAACAATTCAGGAAAGAATACACGTGTTTTAGTTTGAGTTCAACAGTGATATTTGTTTCTGTAATTGAGATGCTTTGAAGGTTTTTGTTTCCTCAGTTTTTATGGAGGCATTTTGATTTTTGTTTTTCCTTTGTAAAAATGGTGAGTTGATGTCAGTTTTGTTTGAAAGTGTATTTATTTTATCAATACTATTTTCTTCTGATGTGATAAAAAAATCTTTAATGTTTTATAAAATAAGAAATCTTGATTGTATTAAAAAAACCATTTTAATTAACAATTGCTACTCATATCTGTTGATTGTATAAATAGTTTTAAGAATTGCTACTCAGTTTATGAAATAGATTTTTTTTTCACATAAACATTAAACCATTTTTTTAAAAACATTAATCTTTCATTGCCTGTCACTTTTGACTTTACATACTGAAAGATTTGTATTTTAAACATCACAGACCTAATATGTGTAGAGAGAAAGATCTTAACTAGTCATATTGTTTCAGATTCTTTAATAACAGACTGCTTTTTTACATATCTGTATATTTCAAAATCATCCGTTATTTCCTGGTATTGCAGTACCTCCAGGATCACCCCACCATCTGTATATCTACCAATGTCCCACATGTGTCTGTTTCAGGCCGGAGCTAGGACATTAATCAGACTTTTCCAGGGTTTATTTCCAGATTCAATCACTCCTGGAATTTTAAAAAACACGCGATAAAATTAATGTGCCATAATCTTTCTTTAAATCACGTGTGTATCTTTAATGGTGAAGAAAAACATCACTTTTTGTACCTCTATTATTTTCTAGACATAGCACACATGCACACGCTGTCACACACACTTTAAGAACTGCTTTTTTTTTTTTTCGCTTTTTTTTTAAATCTTTATTGGGGATTCATTGAGTAACTGTTTCTTTAGGGAAACAAATTAGACACGGGAAAATGGTAAAGAAATTTAAAAAAAAAATATTGTTACAAACTTTAAAGAAAACAATTGCTTCCAATCTTTTAAAAAGAAAAGAAACAAGAGAATCGGACATGGAAGAGTAGACAAGTAAAAGATTCCATCGACATTGTTTCCACTTCTAGATCTGACGACCAGAAGCAGTTATACTTTATCACCATAGCTGAGTTCAATGGAACAGACGTTCAGTGGATCACAAAAAATATTGGTTAACACACAAAGATCTGTTTGAACGGACGGAACCCCTCTTTATTATTACTACTTTAAAAAGATTGTTTTACACACATATTTTCTTTTAGCACAGCATCAGCAGTAGTATTCTACTCAATTTGGACATCTACTATTCAAAATTGAAAATAATGCTCCAACTACTCATTTTCAGTGAACATTATTTGATGGTTTAATGAAGAGGACTACTCATTTCAGCTACCCAGACTACTCGAGGTGTAAGGGGTAAACAGGTCTGCAGCATGAAGATGGTTAACACACAAACAAAACCTTGGCCCGATTGTTATTTATTGTACTACAGTTCGCATCGATAGCACTAAATGAAGCTGGAGCCACCAAATATTACCTTACAAACTTTGCAAAAGCCATCACAACGCTCAAATGTTCATCTACTGTGCCGTGTGCTAGTCAGGAAGCTGGAAGTTGGAAAGTATGAACTGCGCATGCTGTTCTCGAGTCCTGCACAAAGTGTGTCATCTGCAGCACTACTGCTCGTTCAGTTGCAAGAACTTCAGTTTCACATTTTTTTTACTGTGATTTTGTCGAAAATGCTTAGCACAAATAATGGTCAACACACACACAAAAATCTTTGTCCCCTGAATTCCGTGTTAAGAGTACTCCACAATCATTGAAAAAAATATGATACAAGAAATCGTCAACTATAAAATCAGTATGCAGATTATTGTGGGCAAGTATGAAAAAATATCATTATGTAAACATAATTTATATCATATAAACATTATAATAATTTTTTAAAAAGCAAACCACCACATTAACCGGAGCGCGATATTTTGAGGGCCCGGGCCCTCTTTATCAATCAATGGACTGATGGTCATGACGTCAAATTACTATCAGGTCATTGCTTTAATCACCTCATTGGGTAACTCAAATAAATAATGTTATATTATAATAAATGTTATATTATAATTTATATACTTGTAAATTGTAAGAATATGAAATGCTAGAAAAATGCCACAGAAGGTAAAAGAAAAGAAGAAATGATCAAATGCCACAGAAGGTAGGAGAAATGATAAAATGCCACAGAAGGTAGGAGAAATGATAAAATGCCACTGAAGTGCTTATTATGTCATCCAGATATATTCAGACATTAAATAAATAAATAAAGTCAATCAATAGATGACTAGTTTCATTAAATAGCATATGATTTGTAAAGTGCAAAATTCATTTCAATAAAAGTTGCATGAAATTCTCTCAATAAGACATTCAGTTCAAACAATGGAAATTTGAAATGTGGAAAGAGTATACCAAAAAATGTCAAATGTCTGTAGCCTGCACTGTGGTTCTTTAAGAAAATGTAGGAACATTATTTAACTCATTCTACTCCATCCGTGCAGCCGCATTTATCTTCCCTGGCCCAGCTGTGCGGAGAGCTCTGAGCATAACTATAAAAATGTTTAGAAAAATTGCTATAACTTTGAAACGATACTGTATTGCTTTAAAATTTTAAAGTGTTATTGTCAAATGCGTGTTTTAAAAGTTCACAAACTTTCAGGAATGTAGCTCTAAAAATAACTATTTTACACACACAAAAACAGTAATATAGAAGCTATTTGTTCTTTATGAAATAATCGAAAGTAGAGCTTTCTACTTCACCTACATTTGCTAAAAACACGATACACTCGCTGTTTTTGTCATTATAATAGTCTTAAATCAATCCAAACACAATTTTACTTGCTCAGACATATTATGCATCAACCCATCATCGAAAACAAATCAGTAAAAATATGAAAAATCTGCTCCAAAATCGATAAAATCTAAGCATGACCGGAAAGGAAGCATCTGTAAACAGGCTAAAGCTACCAAAGTGAACAATTTGAGGATGAGAACCAAGCTAGACGCTTCAGTTTGAAGATGGGTTTGTATTAAGAGTTAACTCGTAAACGGGCAGATATGGTTGGCATGAGTTTACGAGTATACTCGTAAATGGGGTAGAATGAGTTAAAGAAGTAATATTCTCTGAAATACTGTACAAGGCACCCGGGTCCATCTGCCTATTTTTAGAACTCATCACCAGTATATACCAATCCAAAGTTTGTATCCCTTCGTTTGTTTGCTGTTACCACTTGTAAGGTCTTCCCCTGTCCCTAACAACAATCATTGGAAAGGAACATGGCCTGGGTGAAAGGAAATAACTTGAAACACATAGCTCTCTGGGTAAAACTAAAGGCAGTCAGAATGTGGGGGATTGGTGTGCTGTGTCTGTGACTTGCCTAGATGTGAAGGGAAATAACTTGAAACACATAGCTCTCTGGGTAAAACTAAAGGCAGTCAGAATGTGGGGAAATAACTTGGTGTGCTGTGTCTGTGACTTGCCTAGATGTGAAGGGAAATAACTTGAAACACATAGCTCTCTGGGTAAAACTAAAGGCAGTCAGAATGTGGGGGATTGGTGTGCTGTGTCTGTGACTTGCCTAGATGTGAAGGGAAATAACTTGAAACAAATAGCTCTGGGTAAAACTAACTAAAATGTGAAGGAAATTACTTGAAACACATAGCTGCTCGGAATCAAGGGGGGTAAACTAAAAGCAGTCAGAATGTGGGGGATTGGTGTGCTGTGTCTGTGACTTGTCAACTAAAGGCAGTCTCTGGGTAAAGCTAAAGGCAGTCAGAATGTGGGGGATTGGTGTGCTGTGTCTGTGACTTGCCTAGATGTGAAGGGAGATAACAAACACATAGCTCTCTGGGTAAAACTAAAGGAATGTGGGGGGTGTGCTGTGTCTGTGACTTGCCTAGTGTGAAGTGAGATCTTGAAACAAATAGCTCTTGCCTAAAGATGTGAAGGGAAATAACTTGAAACAAATAGCTCTCTGGGTAAAACTAAAGGCAGTCAGAATGTGGGGGATTGGTGTGCTGTGTCTGTGACTTGCCTAGATGTGAAGGGAAATAACTTGAAACAAATAGCTCTCTGGGTAAAACTAAAGGCAGTCAGAATGTGGGGGATTGGTGTGCTGTGTCTGTGACTTGCCTAGATGTGAAGGGAAATAACTTGAAACACATAGCTCTCTGGGTAAAACTAAAGGCAGTCAGAATGTGGGGGATTGGTGTGCTGTGTCTGTGACTTGCCTAGATGTGAAGGGAGATAACTTGAAACACATAGCTCTCTGGGTAAAACTAAAGGCAGTCAGAATGTGGGGGATTGGTGTGCTGTGTCTGTGACTTGCCTAGATGTGAAGGGAGATAACTTGAAACAGCATAGCTCTCTGGGTAAAGGAGATAACTAAAAAGGCAGTCAGAATGTGGGGGATTGGTGTGCTGTGTGAAAGGAAATAACTTGAAACAAATAGCTCTCTGGGTAAAACTAAAGGCAGTCAGAATGTGGGGAATTGGTGTGCTGCGGTAACATTACATCCTCGTTACTGACCTACTTTAATGATTTGTAGTAAGACACAATCAGTTTGATATTTCTACATAAACATCTTCAGTTTGTGTATGAATAATTAATTGTACATACATGGCTTATTTATAACTTATTTGTCCTTTTTGCTGCTTGTTCTATTTAAAGAAAAACGGCACAAGTTTTCGTTAAATCACTGCTACGTACTGAGCGTTTCCTGTTTTTGTTACTGTTGCAATGTTTAAGTGTTACGAATGAGTTTGTTCTTTCTACACGTCTCTTTTTATGCAGTTTGGAAGGGTACCTCAATGTGATACAGGTCGTTTTCTACTCCCTACCTTTTTCTCCTCCCTCTTCTATGTGGATGTGTTGAGTGGTTTTTAAGTGTTGAATATTGTTACCAACTATGTCATGAAAATCTTCTTGTAAATCTCTCCTCTTTGTTTTCTGCAAGTTGTTTTTTTCCGTGAGATGCTGCTCGTTGAGAATATGTAGATAAATATCTTGATTAATATTGTACGTGATGGTTTGGTTTTTCTGCCTGTTCAATGCAAGGCTGTTTTGTTACGTTTATTTTTATATATTTGTTTTTTTAACTGCATTGCTTTCCTTCGTGTGTAGACTTGGACATTGAAAGACTTATTCAAGAGCCCCTTTAAATTTGCATAGACACGTGCGCGAGATGAGAGCCATATCAGAGCCGCTTCTTAAGTTGTATGGTAATTACTTTGGACAATCGCACCAAATATGATAGCAGAGGAAACCAGACAACCTGTGCCATCTACGTATGAATAGCATGTGCAATACCATTTCGTAACCAGATTTCGGGGAGGGAGGAGGGTTGGTGGTGTAATAATAATAGTTGTTTTATTCAAAAATGTAATCTGGATGTAATTCTGGATTTTCTCTTTTTTAAGTTGACTGGGCAAAAATTTCAAAGAAGAAAATCTGGAGGGTGTTTCACGAGAGCGGGTGTTCAGAACACTTTGCGCATTTCGGCAAAACAAGTCTAAGAAGCGCCATTGTTTGCCCATTGTATCGCGAGCGTTAGCGCTCAAACTCGATGTAGTGATTAGAGAACAGGGGGCCGAAACAAGGGCTAATGCTCAAATTGGCAAAAAACTCGTTTGCCGATAGCTTGTGTGACGTTTGCCAAACACCAAGCAAGTGGCAAACTATCCGGAACTAGTAGGGGGTGAATGCTGTTGATTGGTCCATTAAAATTTGGTTAAAATAATATTAAAAAAATTACCAATCAGACAAGAGCTTGTAATGTTCTTCCACAAACGTTTTCTCAAGTGTTTCTTAGACCCCTTTTGGCGTAACAGTTATGCGCGCGGCGACCGTCGTCAGTCCCAACAAGGAGCAGATTTTTTGTTCAATATTGATAGTTCTTTTATTTAGACTTGTGCGCTTAAAAAAGAAAGTTGAAACTGTTTCAACTCGGCACTGATTTGGGTTTTAGAAATGAGTAGCATACTTTTTTTAACGTGAATTACACTTTCTAAACTACTTGCAGGGGTGCAAGCACAAATGTAAAGGTGCGTTCTTGTCAAATTAAAACGTCGGTTGCTTCCAAGTAAACCATTATTAATAGTACGAATCAAAGCCTGAAAACAAATGTTGTAATTTTTGTAATCACTTCTTCCTTCATAAAAATGTATCTTTTTGTAATCAGAACAAATCGGAGCAGAGTGAAAAATATTGATGTGAAAAGTCTGAGAGTAACACTTGGTGAATTCATGTTGTGGTAAAGATGTCTTGTTAAGTATTGTCAAGCATGTAGAATGTGTGTTTGGAGTATTTTAGCGGTGCTTTTTTGTGTTACATTACCTCGCTAGCTTAAAACACACCTCTTAACAGAGCAACTTATCATATAGGACGATGCAATAATGAGAATAATAACGTTTTGTCTTTAGATGTGGTTTTTGTACATATGTTTGGAAGAACTATGATGAATTTTATCTATTATATCACCGACATGAGCCATCCATTATTACTATTGTGAACTCGTTTTTTTCTTTCCATCTCGGGAAATTAAAGATTTTCTTTCCGTAACTTGTCATGTTAATTGTGTGGAAGTATCATCCAATCTCTCTCTCTCCCTTTCTCTGAAACATTCACTCTCAACCTTTCGATAAGGATCTATGGCCTAATCATTAAAACATTGTCAAGTGTCTCTCTCTCTTTCCATGTCTCTCCCTTTCTCAGAAACACACTTCCTATCTCCTTTTCCATGTCTCCCCCTTTCTCTGAAACACACCATCTCCCGATCTCCCTTTCCATGTCTCTCCCTTTCTCCCTTTCCATGTCTCTCCCTTTCTCTGAAACACGCCATCTCCCTTTCCATGATGTATCTCCCTTTCTCTGAAACACACCATCTCCCTTTCTCTGAAACACACCATCTCCCTTTCCATGTCTCTCCCTTTCTCCCTTTCCATGATGTCTCTCCCTTTCTCTGAAACACACCATCTCCCTATCTCCCTTTCCATGATGTCTCTCCCTTTCTCCCTTTCCATGATGTCTCTCCCTTTCTCTGAAACACACCATCTCCCTATCTCCCTTTCCATGATGTCTCTCCCTTTCTCTGAAACACACCATCTCCCTATCTCCCTTTCCATGATGTCTCTCCCTTTCTCTGAAACACACCATCTCCCTATCTCCCTTTCCATGATGTCTCTCCCTTTCTCTGAAACACTCCATCTCCCTATCTCCCTTTCCATGATGTCTCTCCCTTTCTCTGAAACACACCATCTCCCTATCTCCCTTTCCATGTCTCTCCCTTTCTCTGAAACACGCCATCTCCCTTTCCATGTCTCTCCCTTTCTCTGAAACACACACCATCTCCCTATCTCCCTTTCCATGATGTCTCCCTCTTTCTCTGAAACACTCACCATCTCCCTATCTCCCTTTCCATGATGTCTCCCCCTTTCTCTGAAACACACCATCTCCCTATCTCCCTTTCCATGATGTCTCCCCCTTTCTCTGAAACACACACCATCTCCCTATCTCCCTTTCCATGATGTCTCCCTCTTTCTCTGAAACACACACCATCTCCCTATCTCCCTTTCCATGATGTCTCCCTCTTTCTCTGAAACACACACCATCTCCCTATCTCCCTTTCCATGATGTCTCCCTCTTTCTCTGAAACACTCACCATCTCCCTATCTCCCTTTCCATGATGTCTCCCTCTTTCTCTGAAACACACACCATCTCCCTATCTCCCTTTCCATGATGTCTCCCTCTTTCTCTGAAACACACACCATCTCCCTATCTCCCTTTCCATGATGTCTCCCTCTTTCTCTGAAACACTCACCATCTCCCTATCTCCCTTTCCATGATGTCTCTCCCTTTCTCTGAAGCACACCATCTCCCTATCTCCCTTTCCATGATGTCTCCCTCTTTCTCTGAAACACACACCATCTCCCTATCTCCCTTTCCATGATGTCTCCCTCTTTCTCTGAAACACTCACCATCTCCCTATCTCCCTTTCCATGATGTCTCCCTCTTTCTCTGAAACACTCACCATCTCCCTATCTCCCTTTCCATGATGTCTCCCTCTTTCTCTGAAACACACCATCTCCCTATCTCCCTTTCCATGATGTCTCCCTCTTTCTCTGAAACACACACCATCTCCCTATCTCCCTTTCTCTGAAGCACACCATCTCCCTACCTCCCTTTCCATGATGTCTCCCTTTCTCTGAAACACTCACCATCTCCCTATCTCCCTTTCCATGATGTCTCCCTTTCTCTGAAACACTCACCATCTCCCTATCTCCCTTTCCATGATGTCTCCCCCTTTCTCTGAAACACTCACCATCTCCCTATCTCCCTTTCCATGATGTCTCCCTCTTTCTCTGAAACACACACCATCTCCCTATCTCCCTTTCCATGATGTCTCCCCCTTTCTCTGAAACACACCATCTCCCTATCTCCCTTTCCATGATGTCTCCCTCTTTCTCTGAAACACACACCATCTCCCTATCTCCCTTTCCATGATGTCTCCCTCTTTCTCTGAAACACTCACCATCTCCCTATCTCCCTTTCCATGATGTCTCCCTCTTTCTCTGAAACACTCACCATCTCCCTATCTCCCTTTCCATGATGTCTCCCTCTTTCTCTGAAACA
Organism: Phymorhynchus buccinoides; assembly: GCA_017654935.2. Lineage (NCBI taxonomy): Eukaryota > Metazoa > Mollusca > Gastropoda > Neogastropoda > Raphitomidae > Phymorhynchus > Phymorhynchus buccinoides. The sequence continues at coordinate 60,159,913 of CM065684.1, forward strand.
CACACCATCTCCCTATCTCCCTTTCTCTGAAGCACACCATCTCCCTACCTCCCTTTCCATGATGTCTCCCTTTCTCTGAAACACTCACCATCTCCCTATCTCCCTTTCCATGATGTCTCCCTTTCTCTGAAACACACCATCTCCCTATCTCCCTTTCTCTGAAGCACACCATCTCCCTATCTCCCTTTCTCTGAAGCACACCATCTCCCTATCTCCCTTTCTCTGAAACACACCATCTCCCCTATCTCCCTTTCTCTGAAGCACACCATCTCCCTACCTCCCTTTCCATGATGTCTCCCTTTCTCTGAAACACACACCATCTCCCTATCTCCCTTTCCATGATGTCTCCCCCTTTCTCTGAAACACACCATCTCCCTATCTCCCTTTCTCTGAAGCACACCATCTCCCTATCTCCCTTTCCATGTCTCCCCCTTTCTCTGAAACACACCATCTCCCTATCTCCCTTTCCATGATGTCTCTCCCTTTCTCTGAAGCACCATCTCCCTATCTCCCTTTCCATGATGTCTCCCTTTCTCTGAAACACTCACCATCTCCCTATCTCCCTTTCCATGATGTCTCTCCCTTTCTCTGAAGCACCATCTCCCTATCTCCCTTTCCATGATGTCTCCCTTTCTCTGAAGCACACCATCTCCCTTTCCATGTCTCTCCCTTTCTCTGAAACACACACCATCTCCCTATCTCCCTTTCCATGATGTCTCCCCCTTTCTCTGAAACACACACCATCTCCCTATCTCCCTTTCCATGATGTCTCCCCCTTTCTCTGAAACACACCATCTCCCTATCTCCCTTTCCATGATGTCTCCCTTTCTCTGAAGCACACCATCTCCCTATCTCCCTTTCCATGATGTCTCCCCCTTTCTCTGAAGCACACCATCTCCCTATCTCCCTTTCCATGATGTCTCCCCCTTTCTCTGAAACACACCATCTCCCTATCTCCCTTTCCATGATGTCTCTCCCTTTCTCTGAAGCACCATCTCCCTATCTCCCTTTCCATGATGTCTCCCTTTCTCTGAAACACTCACCATCTCCCTATCTCCCTTTCCATGATGTCTCTCCCTTTCTCTGAAGCACCATCTCCCTATCTCCCTTTCCATGATGTCTCCCTTTCTCTGAAGCACACCATCTCCCTTTCCATGTCTCTCCCTTTCTCTGAAACACACACCATCTCCCTATCTCCCTTTCCATGATGTCTCCCCCTTTCTCTGAAACACACACCATCTCCCTATCTCCCTTTCCATGATGTCTCCCCCTTTCTCTGAAACACACCATCTCCCTATCTCCCTTTCCATGACGTCTCCCTTTCTCTGAAACACACACCATCTCCCTATCTCCCTTTCCATGATGTCTCCCTTTCTCTGAAGCACACCATCTCCCTATCTCCCTTTCCATGATGTCTCCCTTTCTCTGAAGCACACCATCTCCCTATCTCCCTTTCCATGATGTCTCCCTTTCTCTGAAGCACACCATCTCCCTATCTCCCTTTCCATGATGTCTCCCTTTCTCTGAAGCACACCATCTCCCTATCTCCCTTTCCATGTCTCCCTCTTTCTCTGAAGCACACACTATCTGAGGGGAAAATATTCTTTAACTATAATAAAACTTCCCTCAAACAAAAATGGGAACAAAATGTGTTAAAACAACTACAAACAAAACACGAATAAACCCATAACCGTTACATCAGCATGAAAAGGAAACTTGACAAAAATAATGAATAATAACACACATGACTAAATTAGTAAATACAATACTTTTTTGTACATACACGCACATTAATAGTTTGTTATTCATAAGAAAAACAACTGCAGGTCTAGCTTTCACTTCTATAAACAAACAAAAATAAATAAACTCACATGTAGCACCTCTATGTAAATGTCTGAACACACCCACTTGCTTCTGGATTCACAATGATCAAATTGTCCTTGTGGACTAAAATGATAACCAGAAAATAATTTTATTTATTAATAATAAAAAGTTCACAATTGTTTTAGGAAGTGTACAAAATTGTTCAGTTTCATAACTTTATGGAAGCTTTCGAACTTCTCCAAAAATATTTTGTCCACTCCAGCAAAACAATTGTAATAATATTAATGTGCCAACGGATTTCTCACACACACACACACACACACACACACACACACACACACACACACACACACACACACACACACACACACATGTAATTTCAGGACATAAAACAGGACATGAGCATGCATCTTTGGACTTCAAGCATTCCATAAATGCTTATAATAATTACAAGTTTATTACATAAAACAAACATGAACCATTACCATTCAAAACATTCATGTATATACACACTTCCACTCATTACAATGCAGACAAACTCATTTCAATATGTGGAAATTCAGTCATTTATACAGTCACATCAATTGTGGATTGTCAATAGTCATAGACTATACACGCGCACATATTTGGCAGTTTAAAGACAGTTTAAAAAGCACTGAAAGATACAAACTTCTGGCAGAATGATACCTTAAGTCACCCCCTCATGGTTACAACCTATCTTAAAGTCTGCTTCTTTCAGCTTTATGAACATAATCCTAGGCTGATCCTAACCCTATCCCTTTCCCTAAAGAATGGTAAAATATTGCATCTCAGTGAAGATTTTCAATGTGAAATGTTGAGGGGGGGTGGGGGGTGTAAAGTACAAGAAAGATAACCAAACTTCTGACACGGAAGATGACTCAATCATCAATGTGAAATGTTGAGGGGGGGGGGGGGGGTAAAGTACATGAAAGATAACCAAGCTTCTGACACGGAAGATGACTCAATCATCATTGTGAAATGTTGAGGGGGTGCGTAAAGTACATGAAAGATAACCAAGCTTCTGACACGGAAGATGACTCAATCATCAATGTGAAATGTTGAGGGGGTGCGTAAAGTACAAGAAAGATAACCAAGCTTCTGACACGGAAGATGACTCAATCATCATTGTGAAATGTTGAGGGGGTGCGTAAAGTACATGAAAGATAACCAATCTTCTGACACGGAAGATGACTCAATCATCAATGTGAAATGTTGAGGGGGGGGGGGGGGGGGGGGGGTAAAGGACAAGAAAGATAACCAAGCTTCTGACACGGAAGATGACTCACATCAATGTGAAATGTTGAGGGGGGGGGGGGGGGGGGGGGGTGTAAAGTACAAGAAAGATAACCAAGCTTCTGACACGGAAGATGACTCAATCATCATTGTGAAATGTTGAGGGGGTGCGTAAAGTACAAGAAAGATAACCAAGCTTCTGACACGGAAGATGACTCAATCATCATTGTGAAATGTTGAGGGGGGGTGGGTAAAGTACAAGAAAGATAACCAAACTTCTGACACGGAAGATTACTCAATCATCAATGTGAAATGTTGAGGGGGTGCGTAAAGTACAAGAAAGATAACCAAGCTTCTGACACGGAAGATGACTCAATCATCAATGTGAAATGTTGAGGGGGTGCGTAAAGTACAAGAAAGATAACCAAACTTCTGACACGGAAGATTACTCAATCATCATTGTGAAATGTTGAGGGGGGGCGTAAAGTACAAGAAAGATAACCAAACTTCTGACACGGAAGATGACTCAATCATCATTGTGAAATGTTGAGGGGGGGTGGGTAAAGTACAAGAAAGATAACCAAACTTCTGACACGGAAGATTACTCAATCATCAATGTGAAATGTTGAGGGGGTGCGTAAAGTACAAGAAAGATAACCAAGCTTCCGACACGGAAGATGACTCAATCATCATGAAACACAACCTACTTCATTGGCCACTGCAATGACCGCCTTTTGCAAGAGTGAATGCCCTTGGTGAGTGGGGGAAGATGCTTGAGTACTGACCAATCTTGCCAATAACCCTGTTTGAGGCCACTGCAATGACCGCCTTTTGCAAGAGTGAATGCCCTTGGTGAGTGGGGGAAGATGCTTGAGTACTGACCAATCTTGCCAATAACCCTGTTTGAGGCCACTGCAATGACCGCCTTTTGCAAGAGTGAATGCCCTTGGTGAGTGGGGGAAGATGCTTGAGTACTGACCAATCTTGCCAATAACCCTGTTTGAGGCCACTGCAATGACTGCCTTTTGCAAGAGTGAATGCCCTTGGTGAGTGGGGGAAGATGCTTGAGTACTGACCAATCTTGCCAATAACCCTGTTTGAGGCCACTGCAATGACCGCCTTTTGCAAGAGTGAATACCCTTGGTGGGTGGGGGAAGATGCTTGAGTACTGACCAATCTTGCCAATAACCCTGTTTGAGGCCACTGAATGGTTGCCTTTTGCAAGAGTGAATGCCCTTTTGGATACTGACCAACAAGGGCTTCACTCTTGCCATCAAGGGCGTTAATAACCCTAGTTGCAGTGGCCAATAGAGATCAAAAGCCAATACAGGCAAACCTGAAAACAGTTCTAAAGGGGTAGAGAAACTGCATGCGATGCGATCCAACTGTGACATTTGTGAGGCATCGTCCAGTTGAACCTAGGCTCTTCAAATGTCAGGTTAATCCTGTTTTCCCCAGTTCAGACACCCTTGGCGTGTTTTGATAGCATTACAGGAAAAAGGCAGAATCGAACAAAAATTCCTTCAAGTGTCAATATAATCCTTTTTCCAGTTCATACACCCTTGGAAGAATTTGAAGAACTAATGCAGGCATAACTGAACACTAAGAGTTGAACCCAAATTCCTTCAAGTCTGGTTGAAACTCACTTGGTTGAAGAGTTAACACACTCGGGATGAATGAGCCGGATCCGGCTCATGGCTCGCACAACCATTTAGGACGAATGGCCCGGATCCGGCTCACAAGTTTTCAAGGGGTTTTGATTTCTGGCGTGTAACCAGCTTTCCGGTGCAAAGTCATAACCTATTTTCAGTTTGCTTTGACCTTGCCTCTCTTGAAATCAACCAATCATTGCAGACTTCCCATTCAGGTTTGGTTCTAGAGGGGTCAAAGATCGGAATGTGAAATTTTCCTTCTTTCTATGTGTTAGCTGTTTTCGTCAATAGGAGACAAACGACGAACGTATGGAATCTGATATTTTACGATCGTTTAGTGCATGGTGTTAGGAATCTTATCTGAAAATATCAGTCCATAACTTTTCTTAACTTTTTTGTGGTGATGGGTTTTCGAACCTAGTCGAATGGCCCGTCCTAAACGGTTGCAAGGGGAAGCACCGGCCAGTGCCGAGTGAGTTAATGCAAACATAACCCGGACGCATGCAGAATTGAACACGGGACCCCTTCGAGTGTCAATATAATCCTTTTTTTATCAGTTCAGACACCCTTGGAAGAGGTTGAAGAGTCAAGACGCAAAACTGAACACACAGAGAAATGAACCCAGACTCCTTCAAATGTCCATGTAGTCCAAACACGCTTGCTGGAAGAAATAACACAAGCAAAACTGAACACGCACAAGAGTTGAAAACAGGACCCTTCAAGTGTCAACATAACCCTTTTTTCCAATTCACACACCCCTGGAAGAGTTTGAAGAAGTAATGCAGGCAAAACCGGACACACGCAGAATTGAACCCAGGTCTCCTTCAGGTGTCGATGTCTCCAATTCAAGCACGCTTGGTTAAAGAGTTAACGCAAACATAACGAGACACACAGATTTGAACCTAGGTACCTCCAAGCGTCGTCAAACTCCTCCGGCTCGACACACCAGCTTAAACGCAAATGTAACTGGACACATGCAAGCAAAACTGGCCACACGCAAAAGTTGAACCAAAAGTCCCCTTCAAGTCTCTGGTTCAACCCTTTCACCGCCAGCCATCTTTGAGCCAAAAATGTCCATTAGACTTACTTGGCTACAGAAAAGATTTTGTCTGCAATATTGTGGGATTTCTCTGTGACACATTTAGAATATACGGTCAATCCTTACTGCCCAAATTTAGGAACACAGTATTATTGAATAACAGACCCTGATTTCAAAGGTTTTAATGACATGGGTATTAAGTAATTGTGGTGCAAAAATGCGACATTGGCAGTGAAAGGGATAAAACACACTTGGTTGAAGAGTCAACACATAGGCTAGACACATGCACAGAATTGACCCAGGACACAGAAGTGAACCCAGGACCCCTCAAGTGTCGATGTAGTCCCTCTCCAGGTCAGCGGAGGTCTCCATGGTCAGTGTCCATCGCTGGGTGTCCAGCTGTGGGTCACACTGTGACACCTGCAGCCCTGTGTGGGCCCACCGGCTGTCCAGGCACTGACCCGTCATGTGGTGGACGATCTGATGGTTCTGGCGAATCCAACGCTGAAAAGCAACAATCAATCAATCAATCAAAACATCTTTATTATCTCTAAAAAGAGAAATTGCGTCCAGGTGCCACGATTATAACATAGACATTGACACTAAACATGCAATAAAATACATTGAACGGTTATAATATCGCAAAGAAGATTATAGGTATAGAGCACACATGCATTAAAATATTTACAAGGTTAATAAAAACGCATAAAAATATTAATTTTTTTTAACAAAGTACAATTTAAAATGCAACAAAATGTATGATATCTAATTAAACAAAGATCAAAATCACAGTCAGAAAAGTATTGCACACATTCAGGGTACACACTCTATTTCATCCCCCCCCCCCCCTCCCCCCCCCTCCCCTACACTCACACTTTACTTAAACACACACGCTGGCGATCAGTAAGAGACAACAATTTTAAAAGATTCATGATGGGTTTAAGAAATGGATAGAGGAAGGGATAAAAGATTTCTGGGCCCTCCTGGATTTCAGTTTAAAAGTTCTGTAGCGGCGTCAATGCACATGCACAAACATGCATGCACACACATGCACACACACACACACACACACACACACACACACACAAAGTGCACAAACACATGCACAAAAACACACACAGACATCCACGCGTCCATGCATACACACAAATGCACACACACCAAAGATTCACTGTCAAATCTATAAAGATTCCACAATAAATGTCACAGTTTCTACAACTAGAATTGCTTTCTAGTTTCAGGGGGTGGAAATTTTGTTTCAATTCATGCTATCTCTCTCTCTCTCTCTCTCTCTCTCTCTCTCTCTCTCTGTCTCTCTGTCTGTCTGTCTGTCTCTCTCTCTCTCTCTCTTCCTCTCTCTCTCTCTCTCTCTCTCTCTCTTCCTCTCTCTCTCTCTCTCTCTCTCTCTCTCTCTCTCTCTCTCTCTCTCTCTCTCTCTCTCTCTCTCTCTCTCTCTCTCTCTCTCTTCCTCTCTCTCTCTCTCTCTCTCTCTCTCTCTCTCTCTCTCTCTCTCTCTCTCTCTCTCTCTCTCTCTCTCTCTCTCTCTCTCTTCCTTTACTCACTCAGCCATTTGTTTCCCCAATCATTTCCCTTTTTTTTTTTTTTCTCTCTCTGCTGCTTTCTTCATTCTTTCTCCACAACTTTTTTTCATTTCTCCCCTCCCTTCTCTCACTCGCCCCCTCCTTTCTTCTCTATTTCAAAAAGGCATATCGAAATATTCTATTTCAAAATCATAATTATGTGTGTTGTGACATGCCTCAGTATACCCTCCCTTCCCCCTTATTCCCCCTCCTTACCCCCCCCCTCACCTGTCATTACCCCAAGAGTTTCTTTCTTTTTTGTGTAATCCATTTGCCTTTTCACTTTTGCATGCGTTAGTTAACTTTGTTATTGAATGTTCTATTTGCCTCAGGGCTGGGTGAAAAAAGCATTGTATTGCTTATCTCATGTTTCCCTGGTTAAATAAAATTTCGTTTTCGTTTTTCGTTTCTCTCTTTCTCTCTCCGCTTCTTTCTTCCTTTCTCCCATCCTTTCTTTTTCACCCGCCTTCCTCTCTCTCTCTCTCTCTCTCTCTCACTCTCTCTCTCCCTCTCTCTCTCTGTGCTTGATTTATGTTGTCATAATCAATTTTCGATATAGATCACCTATTTTTCCGAGCATCCACAATTTTACTGTATCCTTTTGAAATCTCCCCATTCCCCAACTGCCCTTGCTGGCTATGTATATATATGTAAAGAATGTTCTTGTTTTTTATGATTTATTGCTCTTCTTATATTCCTTTTCCTTTCTTATTTTGTTTGTTTGTTTTCTTTGTTGTTTGCCTCAGGGCTGAGTGACAAAAAAGCTGTCTAATTTCCTCATCTCATTACCCTGATAAATTCTTTTTCTTCTTCTGTGTTCCTAGGCCATACAGCCATAATGGGTAAGGAACGTATGTGTCCAGTTTTCAGTTTTCACTGGTCTCCCCGCTGCGTACAGCCAACACATTCCGATTTCGGAGGAGCTCAAAGGAGAAAAATTATTTTGAATATTTGATTTGAAAAAAAAAGGCAGAAGAATGGGCCAATAAGTCAGAAAGATAGTAGATTATAGAAAGCAGAGGGAAAAGGCAGAGTCAAAGAGAGTGGCAGATTAGAGGAAGTTACAAGCACAGAACTTCCAGAAGGTGGGGGAACTATTTTTATGAAAGATCCCCCGGTATCCCCCCGGGGAGACCCTGATTAAATAACATGTTGTTCGTTCGTTCGTTCTTTCTCTCCGTGTCACCTGTTGATCAGAAGACTGGCAGAAGGTAACCACCACATACATCTGTGTTTCCATGGGGTTGACCGACAGACACATGCCATTGCTGACTATGCTGCCCTTACGACGCCACGACCACTCCTACAGACAGACACACAGACGCACACACAGACAGACACAGACAGACACACACACACACACACACACACACACACACACACACACACACACACACACACACACACACACACACAGACACACAGACAGACAGACACACACACAGACAGACAGACAGACACACACACACAAACACAGAGAGAGGGACAAACACACACACACACACACACACACACACACACACACACACACACACACACACACAGACAGACACACACACACACACACACACACACACACACACACACACAGACAGACACACACACACATACACAGAGAGAGTGACACACACACACACACACACACACACACACACACACACACACACACACACACACACACACACACACACACACACACACACAGACAGACAGACACACACACACACACACACACACACACACACACACACACACACACACACACACACACACACACACACACACACACACACAGACACACACACACAGAATAAATAATTTCCCATTTGTGGAAATGACAAACATTCCTGCATACTGCATATTGTATTCAACGTAGCTATTATTGTGCTAAGCGACGTCTTGTGTATTACACACATTAGGTTTCAGGGTCATGTCTTTCTTTTCCATCTGAGGGTGTAATGCTATCATTAACATCTTTATTGATCATACCACCATGTCTTTCTTGCTGGCTAAAAATCATCCCTTTGTCATTGTTAATAACTATGTGACTGTTCCCCCTTCCCCCATTTTCCACGCGTGTGTGTGTGTGTGTGCGCGTGTGCGTGCGTGTGTGTGCATGTATGTACAGGTTTGCGCGTGTAGTTTGTGAATTTTCATGTACTTGTTATTTGATTTCTGTTTTGTTATGGATGGCTTGATGTAAAAAAGCATACTGTAATGCTTTTTCGATGTCCATCTGAAAACAAAATGTTGACTTGACCTGACTTGACACACACACACCTGTGATTCTTTGTTCAGGGTACATGGCCTGAGTTTAGCGATGACCGGCAGCTGACCAACGTCTAGATCCAGACAGCCCACCCCTTGCTGGAACTTCCCATAGCCAACCTCATCACTGACCGGCAATCTGAAAGGACAGCAAACTTTTGTTTTATTAAATGCCATATATTCCGGCCTTCTTCTTCTTCTTGTTCTTCGTTTTCTTTATGTATTTTGAATAGTTGTGGATCTTTGATTGTTCGTATGTGTTTATTTCCAAGATTTTGTCATTTATTTCTTTTTCAATTTTGTTTTTATATTTATATGTTCGTCTGTTTGCTTGCTTTTGCGTACGTCAAATTTGACACATTGTTGTGTTGTGTCATTTTGCATGTTCCTGGTTTTTTTGGTATAGATGGCAAAATGAAAAGAAGCTTGTGTTACTTTTTTTTTTTACTATCTGAAATCGTTAAACGAGATTCATTCGTTCGTTCATTCGTTCCCAGGCCATACGGCCATAATGGGTGCAATACGCATGTATCCAGTCTCGGCTTTCACTGGTCTCCCCGCTGTATTCAGCAGACACATTCTGATTTTGGAGGAATGTCCAGCCTACAACATGCCCCAGGGGTTACGGCGCATGCCTTAATTACCTGCAGAAAATGTTTTGGGGTCAGCAACATGGCACTCTCAGCCGAAAAGTCACAAAAGAAACAGAAACAAAACAGGTTAAAATTGCTGTGCTCTGTCAGTGATCCAATACGATGCCTGCTTGACGACCTTCTCTTTTTCTTCTTCTGCGTTCCCAGGCCATATGACCATGAGTGAAATACCAATGTGTCCAGTTTTCAGTTTTCAATGGCCTCCCCGCTGCATTCAGCCAACACATTCCTATTCCTGAGGAATGAAAGCCTTTGTGTTTTGCTTTGTGTTTATTACTATAGTTATTGTTGTCTAAAGTTAACTTTGCAAGCGCTCTGAGCTCTTTGGAGAAAGAGTGCAACAAATATCCATTATTATTATTATTATTATTATTTAAAACTACAAGGCAGTACCCAAAAAGGGGAATTGATGCAACTGGGTTCTCTACAACCAGTACAAGCGTCATACAAAGCATGTACACAAAACGTATACAGTGTGAACAAGCTATTTTAAGTGCTGGCTTAACCTCTTCAAATCAAATCAAATCATCTTTTATTATCTCATAACTGAGAAATTGCAGCCAGGTGCACATAAGAAAAACAACAATAAACACATTTATCAACAATGAAATAATATAAACTAATAACTAATAACACTGCAATATTGTAATTAACAAACTGGACGAATACGAATACAAATTCAATCCCAAGGGGATGGACAGGCTGCTCAGCAAAACAATCACTCGATGCAGTGCATTAAGAGTTCAACGGATGAATTGATCTTGGTAAGAAAGTTTTCTGTGCTCTTATTTTCAGTTTTAGAGTTCTGTATCGACGGCCCGATGGTAATACTTCATAGTATTTTGCCAGAACATGACTGTTATTATTAAGAATTTTCCTGGCTTTCTTGACTACTTGTCTGTCATACAACTCTTGCATACCACTCTGCCTTGCACCCACAACCTTACTGCACACATTCACCATATCACTCAACACGCGTTTACTTTTTACACTCAAGCTTCCATACCAACAGATAAATGACACAGTAAGAACAGATTCAATGCAACATCAGTAGTAGGTTTGAAGAATATCTGAACAGACACCAATATTCCTTAGCCTCTGTAAACAAAAGATCCTGGACTGACTCTTCTTATGTATATGCTCAATGTGTTTATCAAAAGTAAGTTTCTTGTCTAAAACTGTGCCTAGGTATTTGTACTCATCAATTCTTTCAACCGTTTCACCATCAATTTCCAAATGTGGCACTGGCACTGGGTTTCTACGAAAATCTACAAGCAGTTCTTTTGTTTTAGCAACATTTAAATCCAGATAATTATCTTTGCACCATGAACAAAACCTTTTGACTTCACTGAAGTACACAGAATCAGAGTTTGACAAATCTTCGATGGCAGAATCATCTGAGTATTTAATGGCAGGTGTTTCTTCAGTGCCTCTACAGTCATTTGTGTACAATGTAAAAAGAACTGGGGACAAAACTGTTCCTTGGGGGGCACCTGTAGAAGTGGAACGTTCTGAGGAGATTGCAGATTGAAAGCGGACAGACTGAGTTCTATTGCGTAGGAAATTGGTTATCCACAGAATGAGCTTGGGGTTAACATTCAGGTCTAGTAGTTTCTGGGCCAGTAGATGGGGCTGTATTGTATTGAAGGCAGAGGAGAAATCGATGAATAAAATACGAACAAAAGAGTTGGGGGTATTTAAGTGAAGAAAGGCATTGTGAAGAAGGGTCAGTATGGCATCGTCTGTTCCTCTACACCGTTTGTAGGCAAACTGAAAGGGGTCAAGGAGTAGGTTAGTAAAAGAAAGAAGGCGATGAAGGATGATCTTTTCAAAACATTTCATGGCAATAGATGTTAAGGCAACAGGGCGGTAATCGTTCAGTGTGGCAGGGTTCTTTTTCTTAGGGACAGGAGTAACTGTAGAATTTTTCCAGATACATGGTACAACACAATCACGTAAAGACCAGTTAAATAGAGAGCAAAACACACCACACAATTGAGAACAGCATGCTTTCAACAATCTTCCACACACATTATCTGGTCCCACAGCTTTCCTCACATTTAGTTTCTGAAATATGGATTGAACATCTCTTTCTTGAACCTCAAATTCATGATCTTCATTTGCATTGATAATTTTTTCTCTTAACTGTGACGTTACCCCGTTTAGATCTCCCTCTAGATCATTTCTTTCAAACCGACAATAAAAGTCATTTAGCTCATTAGAAAAATCCTTCTGTTCTTCTCTTGTCATTTGGCAATTTGCTGTTCGTTTCTTTGATTGGCCAGTTAGAGTTCGAAGTCCATCCCATGCATCTAACTGACCACGACATATACCCAAATCCTCTATAAAGCTTCAGTATTTGCCGCTGACGTTTATATATGTCGGCGCTCAGCCACGATTTTGCCGCACTAAAAAAACATGCGGCAAAGAGGCAGCACAGAGGCATGTAATGGACGGCACTGAAAGGGTTAATCCCCTCCCTGCCCAGCCCTGTGTCTACTACAGTGTGTGTGATGTCACTGATGATGTCATAGCTTTTGATGTCATAGTCCTGGAATGATGGTTTTTGGCTTTGACAAGTCAGCAAAGATATATCTCTAGACCATTTTCTCAGATTGAGTTTAACAGATCTCTTTTAAATTATATAAGAAGAAAATTGATAATTTCTCAGTTTTCCTCTGGCAGTGAAGGGGTTAATGCCTTTAGCAGTGCTTTGTGTTTCATTGCGTCGTTCCTTACTGATCGACAACAGCTAGTTGAAATCAATTCTGTAAGGTCAAAGTTACTCCCGATAAAGTTTGGTGTTCCCCAGGGATCAGTCTTGGGGCCACTTCTATTTTCAATCTACATTAACGACTTGCCTTTGTACATTAAATGCTGTTGTGAAATGTTTGCTGATGACACTTCATTGCAATCTAACAGTACCAGTCCTTTTGAATTAGCAGACAATCTGCAGACCAATGTTAACTGCATAAGGAACTTGTGCGTCTCTGCACGTGCTTACAGGTACGCAAGCATGCGTGTACGAGTGCATGTGTGCACATGTACGTGTGTACAAGTGTCTAAGTACACACACTTACTTCAGCTCTGGGTAGACAGTGTTCATGTACCAGCGGAAAGTTTTGCACTTTAGACGTTCGCGCAATCTTCTTCTGTCTGAAACACTGGAGAGAGAAAAAAAAGAGAAACAAAAATACATTATTTTGTGACAGAAAATAAGAGAAAGAGAGAGAGAGAGGTGGGGGGGGGGGGGGACATTACATCTAAACTGGAATTAACCCTTTCACCACCAACGTCGCATTTATGCACCACAATGGTTTAACACCCACGTCACTAAAAAGGCATCAAATCAGGGCCTGTTATCCGAGAACCCTATTTTCTTAATTTTGGGTGGTAAGGATAGGCCTAATGTTAAGCATGTCACACAGGAATTCCCAGTATTTCAGATCATTATTTTCCTCTTCCCGCTTAAGTTTAATGGTATGGGGGGGCTAAACCATGGCTGGCGGCGAAAGGGTTAATGAAGTGGGAAGGTAGGTATGGTCACTGTCCAATCATCGGTGCTCCTTTATTCAACCTTTCTTCTAATGTCTCCCAACAGCTTAAAATCCATTGTTAAACTACAGCGTGAAAACGCCAGATCAAGCAGCTACGTGGCAGCATTTTCAGCTCCAGCGACCTTGACCTTTGACCAATGACCATCTTAGAACTTGGCCTAGATATCCTAATTATCTATTCTCACTTGAAAGTTAACTTTGCATTTTCGCTTGCACAGAGTTCGTTAAGATCGACACGATCGTGACTGTTTCAGTTCAAACTCTGATCATAAACTGCTCAGCTAAGAAAAATGTGCTTAAAAGGTGGTGAAATTTAGTGGTCAGATCGTGTCATCGCTGATTAAATTCCTCAGTATTAGCCTGAAAACGGTTCATTTTGACCGAGATTGGCGATGTCAACACGCACAGGCTGGAGTTAACGACCAGCCTAACATACGGAAGGGGAAACATTCACAAATTAGCCGCAATCGTTGTTTCAGCCGAAGGGGCCAAAGTTGAAGAAAAAAGTAACGGCTTATAACCTGGAAAATACAGCACATGTTGCAGGTTAAATCATAAGAATGCAATGGATTCCACTGCGTTACAAAATATTAAAAAAAAGCATGCTAGCCTTTATGGTGTGTGTGTGTGTGTGTGTGCGCACGTGCGTGTGTGTGTATGTGTGCGTACGTGCATGCCTGCGTGTATGTGTGGGTGGTGTGTGTGTGTGTATGTGTATGCCTATTTGCATGTGTGTGAGCGATTATTTGTTTTTGTTGTTGAATTCCTTGCTTTTTTATTTTTGTTGTTAAGCGCATAGAGCTCCACATTTGGTGGAGGAGTGCGCTATATAAATGATTCACTATTATTATTATTATTATTATTATTATTATTACTAAAACTTACTCCCCAAAGTTTTGCATTCTGGCTGTGGGGCGGGCGGCATAGAAGAACCGTTTGTACTCATCCATCCACACCTCAGCCACCCTCCTTGTGTTCCTGAAACATGTCGCTCCAATCATCATCACAGTCACAGTTCAACTCCCCCTCAGCCACCCTCCTTGTGTTCCTGAAACATGTCGCTCCAATCATCATCACAGTCACAGTTCAACTCCCCCTCAGCCACCCTCCTTGTGTTCCTGAAACATGTCGCTCCAATCATCATCACAGTCACAGTTCAACTCCCCCTCAGCCACCCTCCTTGTGTTCCTGAAACATGTCGCTCCAATCATCATCACAGTCACAGTTCAACTCCCCCTCAGCCACCCTCCTTGTGTTCCTGAAACATGTCGCTCCAATCATCATCACAGTCACAGTTCAACTCCCCCTCAGCCACCCTCCTTGTGTTCCTGAAACATGTCGCTCCAATCATCATCACAGTCACAGTTCAACTCCCCCTCAGCCACCCTCCTTGTGTTCCTGAAACATGTCGCTCCAATCATCATCACAGTCACAGTTCAACTCCCCCTCAGCCACCCTCCTTGTGTTCCTGAAACATGTCGCTCCAATCATCATCACAGTCACAGTTCAACTCCCCCTCAGCCACCCTCCTTGTGTTCCTGAAACATGTCGCTCCAATCATCATCACAGTCACAGTTCAACTCCCCCTCAGCCACCCTCCTTGTGTTCCTGAAACATGTCGCTCCAATCATCATCACAGTCACAGTTCAACTCCCCCTCAGCCACCCTCCTTGTGTTCCTGAAACATGTCGCTCCAATCATCATCACAGTCACAGTTCAACTCCCCCTCAGCCACCCTCCTTGTGTTCCTGAAACATGTCGCTCCAATCATCATCACAGTCACAGTTCAACTCCCCCTCAGCCACCCTCCTTGTGTTCCTGAAACATGTCGCTCCAATCATCATCACAGTCACAGTTCAACTCCCCCTCAGCCACCCTCCTTGTGTTCCTGAAACATGTCGCTCCAATCATCATCACAGTCACAGTTCAACTCCCCCTCAGCCACCCTCCTTGTGTTCCTGAAACATGTCGCTCCAATCATCATCACAGTCACAGTTCAACTCCCCCTCAGCCACCCTCCTTGTGTTCCTGAAACATGTCGCTCCAATCATCATCACAGTCACCGTTCCTTGCTGGAAGGTCCCGAGTTCAACTCCCCCTCAGCCACCCTCCTTGTGTTCCTGAAACATGTCGCTCCAACCATCATCACAGTCACAATTCCTTGCTGGAAGGTCCCGAGTTCAACTCCCCCTCAGCCACCCTCCTTGTGTTCCTGAAACATGTCGCTCCAATCATCATCATAGTCACCGTTCCTTGCTGGAAGGTCCCGAGTTCAACTCCCCCTCGCGGTCTTGTGTGTGAGTGTGTGCATGTGTGAGGAGGTGGGACATGTGTTGGTATAAATGTGTATGCACACGTGTATGTGTGTGTGTGTGTTGGTGTATGTGTAGGTGTGCGTCTGAGAGAAAGAGAGAATCTGAGGGAGAGACTGATACATGATGATGTAATCCGATTTTGTTACCTTTTTTTTTCTCTCATATATTGGTTGTCCATTGCATTGTGTCTCGTGCAAAACCGAAACAATTTCCTTTGTATTATGATGCATTGGCTAATTAAAGAATCTTGATCTCTTGAATCTTCTTTTGAAGAATACAAAAATAATCCTCTGAAGATTTTTTTCTTTTTTTTTTTTGCTTTGTAAAAGGTGTTAACTATGTTCACTGTTGTTAAACAAAATAAATTAAACGAAAGGGGTGAAAAAAATGCGAGTAGAAAATGGATTATATTAGAGAACGAAATACAACATTTTAAAATTTAACTATACTACTTACACAGCCCCCATCTCAGGAGAGCAACCACATACAATACTAAAACTATTCAAAAAAAGAAAAAAGAATGACCAATTATGCAATGAAACCTAGAATTAAACACTTTTAAAATGCAAACCTCTGCTAGGGAGGCAACTGGTTTTTGTTAGGCTTCTATAAAAGGATTTTGTCCTTTGCCGATCTATGATCGCAAAGGAGTATGTTTTCGTTCATGTATGTTTTTCTTTTTTGTTTGTTTTGTAGTTGTTTTTGTTTGTTTGTTTTTCTGTCTGTCCCAAGGATATCTCCCGAACCGCAGGACTGAATCGCTTCAAATTTTGTGTGGTGGTGTGTCACCATGAGAGGAAGGCAAAACTTTTGCCATCCTGACCTTGACCTTGGCGTATGACCTTGAAAACTGAAACTCTTTAAGGGGCCATAACTTCCACACCATTGGACTTAGAGTCTTCAAATTTGGCATGTAGGTACTTTGGCTTATGGCCGTTCTGATGATGGCATACCGATCAAGGTCAAGGTCAAGGTCCGGGAGATCAGTAGGCCTTGAAAGTGGTAGGGGTCTACAAATTGGGTTTTAAGCCATATTTTCCACATTTGTACTTGACAGAAGCGCTTCAGATTGTGTGTGGTACTGTATAACCTAGAGTAGAAAACATCCGAGCATAAATTATCGCCATGCTGACCTTGACCTTGAAAAACGAAATTTCCTTCTTTGCGCTATATATTTCTTGTCCAAGCTGTATCTCGTGAACTAGAAGACATAATCCCTTTAAATTTTGCGTCAGGATGTGACACTAAGAGTATAACACATTCGTACATAAATTATCCATCGGAAATACAATGTCACCGAGCGGCAGACATGTTTCCGTTTTTCTCCACTCTCCTATGCCTAAGATGTGAGAGGGAAGGGAGGTACAGGGCGGGGCATGTACAGGGCGTAACCGGCAAAGAACATATCTGCCGCTCGGCGATGCCCTTGTAAGTCATGTAACAGTTATTCTTTCTTTTTTTTGGTGATACTTTTGCATGTGTAAAGTGGTGGGGCTAAAAGAAAAAGACTAAAACCTCACATTCCTACTAGATTTCATAGGAATTTGTACATAACGCTTTCAACAACCCTGCCAACTTATAGAAAGTAAATTGTAAATGAAAATGAATATAAAAAAAAAATTATGTATCACAGATGTCCTTGAACTATTAAACGTAATATTCCTGGGGATATAATTCTACTGTCAAAAAGATTGTATCAAGATCTGTTTGTAACTTTGAGAATAAGACTGTCAACAGACAAATTAACCCCCCAAAAAATAACATTTAGAAAAGAAAACAAAATAATAATAAAAATATAGAAAATCCCAACAAATTAGCAAAAATAGATAACATAACCATCTTGGCGGATTTTAATATCAATGAAATTGAACTATCATGAGAGATGAAGACAGGCGCCATGTCGAGTCTACCTGATGTAAGTGTTGCTGATCCCCCCTTGGGGAAAGGTGAAAGGTTCGCGGGACAAGGTCACATGACCCACTCGGCTACACGGCACGATTTTTGCCTCTCCCCCGCACATCCATAGACGGAACGACAAATCTAAGCAGAAAGGAAAAGGTTTTGTTGAAATGACAGGCTGTTCATGCACATATGCATATACCGAATATGCCAACACACACAGACACATATAACATACATTTTTTTTTGGTTAGCTTAGAACACATTCCATACGAAATTACCTGTAAATGTATTTGTGGGGTGGGGATGGGTCTGTTTATAATCTCTTTGTTGTTGTTGTGGGTGGGTTTTTTCCTCTTTGTTTAGGCTCATTTGCTGAACTTTCTCCATTTCTAATGCATGCACACGCACATACACATAGGCCTACATACACACACTCATACAGACACATAAACGCATACACGCACAGACACATGTAAGTATGCGCACTCATGTACACACAAACACACATACACGCGCAGAGACATACATACGCACACACACACACACAGACAAGCACACACACATCGACACATTGTTTGGTCTAGAAGCATGTGTAGTGGATAAATGTTAAATGAAAGACACAAACATACATACACACACTCTTAACCCTTTGACTGCCATATAAGGTATCACGTACTGACTTGATGACATCACTGATGACGTCATCAGATGAAGAGCAATAACTCTGATATTCTGGTTTTTGCTCTAACAGTCAAGAGAGTTATATCCCCAGACCACTTTACCAGATTGGCTCTGTCAGTTGCCTTTTTTATGTCATGATTTGTACAATGAATATTTCTTTAATTTTCTCTGGCAGTCAAGGGGTTAACACACTCTCTCTCTCTCTCTCTCTTGCTCACTCTCTCACCAAAATTGTCACCTCCCCACAGTATCATCTGGGTGTCGTACGTTCCCAGCGTGTTGAACCAGTCTTTACATATCACCACGACGCTGCCCCCTAAAACTGGACTTCTGTAGAAATAAACATAAAAATGTGAGAAAGGAAAAGAGAAAAATTAAACTTTTATTTAATGAATAGAATAAAGGCAGAGCAGGCATGTCTGAATACTTCCTTTAAGCATGGCAAGAAAAATAGAAAGGGGGAAAAAACACAATAAGGTAAAGGATAGCACTTCATCAGCCCACAAAAAGAAAACGAGCAAGCAGTAATTGCTGCTGGAATATAACTGCAAACCAGGGCCAGTATTCACATTGAGATAGTATGAGACTTATCATCATGATATCTTAGAGGTCCTTCTAAAGTAGTAGGATTTAATATGACTTTAGAAGGACTTCTAAGATATTATGATGATAGTCTCATACTATCTCAATGTGAATACAGGCCCTGGACAAGTTTGAAAACTAGTGATATTGCTATGTCAATGAACAAAGATTCCGGTTGTTTAGGCCAGTTCTTTTCCTTGCAGGACTGATCGCCAACTAGTAATTCACTTAGAATTATGATCAAACAGAAAATGCTTCGGATCACTTTGAAAATTTCTTGACTGCCAGAGAAACCATTTTCTGTAAAACACACACACACATGACCACACACACACACACATTACAGCTCAATACTTAGAAGGGAAAAAAAGGTCTAAAATCAAACGTATCTCTAGCATGTTTCAATGTAAGAGCAGCTTCATAGTACTACTCCAGATTTCAAATAAAGTCAGGCAGTCAGGGGGATGGGGTCATAATACCTGAACACTTCTGCGGGGTCTCTTCTGGATAAGCTCAGGGGCAGACTTTCCCAGCGGAAATGTAAACTCCAATCAAAACCTGCAACCCAAGTCAAGGATGGAGTGACACATCCAACCAGCAGCCATTGCATAAAAATAAAAGGGCTGTGATGCAATAGTGGCGATGCAGTTTCCATGGTAGGGCAGTCTACATTTAAATGGAGAGCGATAAACTAAAAGAAAAAAAAGAGTGTGTGTGTGCATGCATGTGTGCATGTGCGTCACTAAGTACATGTATTTGTGCTTGCGTGTGTGTGTGCCTGTGTCTGTGTGTGTCTGTTGTTCTTCAGTTTAACATCCTTCCACTAAAAGTGATTCAGACAATATTATATTGTAGTGTGATGTTGGTGTGGTGAGTGTGAGTGGGTGTGCCTGTAAATGTGTGCAAGCATTAAAGAAAGTGATAGGATAGTGATGCAGACCTAATCATAACCCCACCCCCCACCCCCATTCAAAAAGTTAAATTTACATTTAAAGAATATAACCGAACAATGAACAATGTTAAAGATAAATACTAAGTGAACTACTTAATAAACATTTACAAACTGATTCAAGAGCAGAATAATTGTTTAGAATACTGGGTAGAGACAATGGTGTCGATCCATCAGTAAAACCATCAATGCCCGAATTATTGAAAAGTTATCTTGCTTTGTGTGTGTATGCATGCATGTGTACAATACTACACAATCATTTAGGCAATAATCTACATTATTTCTTTTTCTTCTTACATAAATATTGAGATCTATAATTTTTCATCAACCACACAAATATATATATATTAACACTGACCTTGATAGGGGGACGAGTTGATCCTTAATAAAGAGAAGCCAGGCTTACGAGCTTAGCTCTTTCTCAAAACTGAGTAAGGGCTTTACTACAGTAGAAGTGTGATTCATTTGTGTTGTACAGACAAACCCCTATTTTACCACCCTCTGTTAAGCGACCACCTCTCATTTGAGACCGGATTTGTTGGCACAGATGCATTTTACTATGTAAACGACCTCTCTTAAACGACTTCCTCTAAAACGCGACACGACCGCCATTTTGTTGGTTTTTACGACCGTTGCTGTCGTCTGCATAGACTTCGAGCAAAGGGAAACAACCACGGTCAAGGGCCTGAAAGCGGAGTCGCTTCCCTTGTTGTAGAAAAGATGTCGGAAAGCGTAGGAAAAGCATGAAAACCACTGACTTTGAAAAAGAAAACCACTGACTTTGGACGAGAGTGGAGTTGATTAAAAAGAAATCGGCAAAGTGAAACTGTAATATCGATTGCACAATCCTATGGAGTTGGAAAGACCCAAATCCAGTTTTAATATGTCTTTGTATGTGTGCATGAAGAAGAGAGTATGAACTGTGCTGAACTTTTTCTTTCTACGGCTGCCAGTGAAAACCTCCGTCATACAACCCCTCGAATTTACGACCGATTTTTCCGGACATTTTGGAAGTCTTAAAATAGAGGTTTGTCTGTATATGATTTCCTTCAAACATGTTTTCCTTTGAGGAAAAACCAAAGGACTAACCTCCCCTGGCCAGGTCTGTGGAAGGTCTGTACTCCATGGTCAGGGCGTCGATGGTGTCGATCACTGGACTGACGGCACTGTGACACAAAGCACTAACCTCCCCTGGCCAGGTCTGCCGATGGTCTGTACTCCATGGTCAGGGCGTCGATGGTGTCGATCACTGGACTGACGGCACTGTGACACAAAGCACTAACCTCCCCTGGCCAGGTCTGCGGAAGGTCTGTACTCCATGGTCTGGGCTTCGATGGTGTCGACGACCAGACTGACGGCACTGTGACACAAAGCACTAACCTCCCCTGGCCAGGTCTGCCGATGGCCTGTACTCCATGGTCTGGGCGTCGATGGTGTCGATCACTGGACTGACGGCACTGCGTGGCTCCTGCGTCACAGACAAGACAATATGGCTAGACAAATAATTGAGCACCAAATTCTTAAATGAGAGACAGAGAGAGAGGCAGAAAGAAGGAGAGACACACAGACAAGAGCACAGAGAGAGAGAGAGAAGGAGAGAGACAGAGAAAGAGAGAGAGAGAGAGAGAGAGAGAGAGAGAGACATCATGGGTGAAAAGCAACACATTCTCTCAATCCTGAAATGACACGTTTCAATGTTCTCTGAACCTTCCAATTCTGAAGTGGTGACCGCATTAAAAATAATTTCCAATGTGTGTTGAGTCTGTGTATACAGGATGGGTGGGGGTGGTGCTAGAATTGCATACATGTCTATCATCTTGCTTTAATCTGCCATCTACAGACCTGCCAGATTTTGAGATTGAAAAAGAGGAGCGGGGGTCGTGGGGCGAGCATAGGCTCCCAGTGGGGTCCAGGGGCAACGGCCCGGTGGGGGTCAAGGGGCAAAGCCCCCTGAAGCTGAAGCATTTCATACATTTACTTTGCTAAGATTCACTTTCAGTCATATGAAAATGCACTCAGTGGATGACCTCAGGTGTGGAACAGTGGAAGTCACCATGGTGGGACAATGAACGATGACGATTCAAGACGCCATTTTGAAGGAAGAAATATTGACAATCAAAATTTAGCAACGGTTTTTGGTCATTCAGCTCACGATAGGCCTAGCATATAGCTCCACACCACACTGTGGACAGCCGTCTGCCTAGGCCTAACTGTGAATGTGCGAAGTATTTTCATCGTAAAACGGGGATCCGAACCGGATACAAAATGTTTGCTAAACGGCTTTCAACATATCAGAGCTGGGGAGGTCGCAATCGGAGCTCAGAGCATAGCTCAAAATAGCGGAGCTGCTCCAGCGAATCAGGGCAAGTGGCAGGTCTGCATCTATGTTGGCAGAAAAGTTTTTGCGTTTAGAAGACCGTGGATTTGAATGACAAGATGGCCGATCCTGAAGACCCTTTCTATCAGCTTTTCCAATCCTGATTTTAGGAGCATGCCTGAACTACTTTCACCCATGGTTATGCAATACAATACACAGAATAACATAAAACAGAACAAAAAAAGAACAATTCAATACAGCACAATGCAATACAGCAGATTCATGTGGTGTGGTATGATGGGGTGTGTATGTATGTATATGAATCTCTCTCTCTCTCTCCCCGTCTCTCCCTGTCTCTCTTTCTCTCTCTCCGTGACCGTCTCTCTCTCTCTGTCTGTCTCTCTCTCTCTCTCTCTCTCTCTGTGTCTTTTCCCCTCTCTCTTTCTCTCTCTCTCTCTTCCCCCCTCTCCCTTTCTCTCTCTCTCTCTGTCTCTCTCTCTCTCCCCCTCTCTCTCTGTCCCTCTCTCTCTTCCCCCCTCTCTCTCTCTTCCCCCCCCTCTCTCTTCCCCTCTCTCTCTCTCTCCCTCCCTCCCTCTCTCTTGCTGTAACTTTTTCCACAGTGGTCAACAGAGGGGTCAGCCATCCATCGCTGACCTCACAGTGGCTGTCCACAAACACCAACACCTCTCCCTCTCTCTGTGTGTACCTTTTTCACAGTGGTCAGCAGAGAGGTCAGCCATCCCTTGCTGACCTCACAGTGGCTGTCCACAAACACCAACACCTCTCTCTCGCTCTCTCTCCCTCTCTCTCTGTGTACCTTTTTCACAGTGGTCAGCAACGGGGTCAGCCATCCCTTGCTGACCTCACAGTGGCTGTCCACAAACACCAACACCTCTCTCTCGCTCTCTCTCCCTCTCTCTGTGTGTACCTTTTTCACAGCGGTCAGCAACGGGGTCAGCCATCCCTTGCTGACCTCACAGTGGCTGTCCACAAACACCAACACCTCTCCCCGCGCAGCCTTTGATCCCTTCACCCGGGACATCGCCACGCCTGCACAGCAGGACAACCACAAGCGACAACGCATGTACAAACTGCAAGGACGTCCCACAACCTTAAAGTGAAACTCCTAATATTCCTGAAAAAAACCAAACCTGACATGAAGAATAGTGAAAACCCAAAACGAAAAATAGTGAAAACCCAAAACCTGAAATGAAAAATAGTGAAAACCCAAAACCTGAAATGAAAAATAGTGAAAATGCAATACTTGAAAAGGAACTTCATGAAATTTCTGAAACCCTCCAAACCATAGAAGTCCTCAAACCGCAAAACTTTTTTTGAGTGGAAGAAAAGAGAGAGAGAGTGTGTGTGTGTGTGTGTGTGTGTGTGTTGTGTGTGTGTGTGTGTGTGTGTGTGTGTGTGTGTGTGTGTGTGTGTGTTGTTGTTGTTGCTGTTGATCATTCTAGTCACAGCGAGATGTATAAGTCTCTCATCTTGGAATTTGTGCCTGATTTTTCATCCCAATATACTCCAAAAACCGGAAGCCACATTTTGGGGCACTTCAAAATCCGGAAATCAGGTGTATGTTGCGAATAAGCACCCCTACACACCCATAAACTAAGCACCTCTACACACCCATAAACTAAGCACCCCTACACACCCAGACCTGCCAACCCCTTAACAGACCAAAGAGGAATATTTGTAGCAGGAAAGAGGAATTTTTGGGAGCTAAGAGGAATTGTGACGCGGCATCTTACCTTTCGCGCGTAAACATAATTTGAAGCAAGCCATTTTCATCTTTGTGAACTTGTCTTGTTTAAAACTGTTTTTTTCTGTTAGTGTCACTATTCCTAACACAATAGAAGCTTTTGGTTTGTTCCTCTGTCCTTTTTATTTGGGCAGACCAAGACGGTTGGTGCCATAGATGACTTAAATAATAAGACTTGGAAGGAAGATAATGAATCAATTTAAGTTCATCTTTGTTCGCCTTTCCTTCCGTTGCTTAAAAAAGTTGGCAATGATGGAAGACGAAGTCTGCAGTTTCAATAAGACGATGAGAAGTAATGTGGCGTTTGATGTCTTGACACCCTCCATAGGAGACTTTTAAGTGTAGTGAGCACATCATACATCTAGCATGATGCACACTTCATTGATCTCTGAATGCACAGATACTTTTCCATGTAATCTTGGGCAGAAATATTGGTCTATTCTCTTTCTTTTCTCCCCAGAGTCTCACACACATCGATGTGTCAATCGTCATCTTGACGGAAGTGCGCAAACAGAAACTAGAAAGTCGGTTATACGCACAGCAGCTGTGCTGCTCTGTATATAAGACGAATTTGTGTGTTCCAAAAAACTTTTTTTTAAAGTTTTGAAAGCGGAATTTTATTAACTTGAGCGGAAGGGCGGAAGAAATGTAGTCTGAGCGGAAGAAATTCCTCTCAAAGCAGAAAGGTTGGCAGTTCTGCACACCCAGAAACTACTACCAAACAGCCCAAAACCTCAGCATGAAGAGGCAACTTCAATTTGTCAAAAGCCCCTTGATACAAACACAAAGTGAAAGAAAAACCAACAACAAAAACCACTACAGCGCAGGCAGGATATCACTTAGTTTTGTTTGCCGAAATAACATCCTATCTTGCATTAGTAAAAGGAGAGAATTTTCAAAAACTTAATTTTAGCATAATCGTTCAATCAAAATGATAAACTGGTTCAAGTCAGATTATTCAAACGATTTTGTTTCCTGCACAACACTATTTAACTGTCCACATAATCTCTTCTTAATTTGTTAGTAGATTCATAGCAACTTCTTAACTTTGTGAGTGATCTCCTTCCCAGTGGCGATACCGGGAGGGTCTTTCGTAAAAATAGTTCCCCCACCTTCTGGAATTTCTGTGCTTGTAACTTCTTCTAATCTGTCACTCTCATTGACTCTGCCTTTTTCCTTTGCTTTCTATCATCTACTATCTTTCTGACTTATTGGGCCATTCTCCTGCCTTTTTTCCAAAATATCTTCCAAATAACTTTCCTCCTTTGAGCTCCTCCGAAATTGGAATGTCGGCTGTACGCAGCGAGGAGACCAGTGAAAATTGAAAATGGACACATATGTACCTTACCCATTATGGCCTTTTGAAGAAGAAGAGTGATCTAGTTCACAAACATAGGCAGACAGTAAAGGATAAAAACATACAGGTATAATACTTATTGCTTAATGTGTGTGTGCATGTGTAAGTGTGAGTGTGCAAATATGTGTGTGATTATCAGTATGCATGCTTGTGTTTACATACGTCATGTGTACATACATGCCTGCATGCATCTGCGTTTGCATAAGTATAATGTGTGTGTAAGAACGCATCCACACATGTGTGTGTGCCTGTTAGTAATCTATCTTATATTCCTGTCTTGTCTCAGTGCATGCACATACGAATTACTTAGAGATTTAAATATTTCCGCTATCTTGTACTTAGTAACCCCCCTTTCGCATTGATCATTTTCACGGGGAAGCAACATGCCGCCATTTTGGGTGGAAATGGATAGGGTTAGGATCAGCCTAAAATTATTTTTCATAAAACTGAAAGAAGCCGACTTTGAGATTGAGGGTCATAAACATGAGGGGGGTGACTAAAGTACAAGGCTGCCAGATGTCTTTACACACGACGATCAAAGCCCCACCTTCTCTCTTTTCATTGCGGATCAGCTTCACCAGAGGGAGGCTGGTCAACAGCTGACCGTCCGCTTCTGTCGTTTAAAAACACACAAAAATATTTAGAACATCAAATCAGTTTGAATGCACTTACATGGGTGCAACTCCCCCAATGAAAAAAACCCGAAAGGCAGGGGTCCAGGGACCCATGGCCCCGGCAGGGTACAGGGGCAGCGCCCCGTCGGACAATTCAGGGGGGCAACTTAAGATAGAGAGATAACGAGACAGACAGTTAAAATGATAGACAGAGACAGTTTGAGTCTGATAAGCCTTATAAAATTATTACATTGCCTTTGTAAACTTCCAAGATAGAACAACCAAGTTCAAAACGCCTCCAAATCACCTGTGGTCAAAAACGTTTTTGGAGGAATTAAAAAAAACTGAAGTTCAGTTTCTGGTAAAATTAAAAATACTGAAATCAGTGTAAAACTGAAAGAGTAGCACCCATACATGTATGCACTGCACTTATAACACTAACAATAACAATGTTGTTGCACTACCAGAAAGAAAAAAATAAAATAAAGAAAAGAGTAATTATTTTATTTGAAGCCACATTATCCGCTTAAATAAATGTTTATGATGATAAGTATATAAGGTATTAAATTTCATAAAGTCCTTAGTACTTATCATAAATAAAACTAAAAAATAAAAGAATGGTCAAACCCAGATTAAAATAAACAGTTTATATTTGCAAAGTACGCTTACCATAAGCTCACCAGACACACAGACACACGTACATGCTTATAATTTATGCACAACGTAATATACACATATGTACACACACATGCTCACACGAGCACATGCAAGTAGCTTTCGCTTGTGCACACAGACACACAGACATTCAAGCGCACACGTATATGTTACGCCCAATCCATGAAATTGCCTATTTCATGAAATGGGCAAAATGCTTTGCCCAATATATGAAATGGACAATGTATGTCACATTTTTGAATCCCCATTCACACAGGTACTGATTAAGATCGATTCAATGGCATAACACTTTTCTACATTGTATTTGCACCCCTATCCTGCCCCCCAACTCGACCAGATGCTAAGCTGGGGCATGCCTGAGCCACATGTTGAATCAAACGTTTTATCAAATTAAGTCTGAATAAAATAATTTTAACTCATCTACAGATGAGAATTCTCATTCGTTTGAACCAATTCTTGATCTATGTGTGCTAATGAATGAAAACTATTTTTCATTCATATTGCTTTTCTCAACTGCAAGTCATAAATTGACTATTTCACGAACTGGGCAAACCATTTTGCCCATTTCATTAAATGGGCAATTTCATAAGATTGGGTGTAACACATTCAACCAAACAATTTCAACCATTCAAACATTGACACACGCACATTAACACACACACACACAAACGGACACACACACTTACTATCATCACTGAAGTCATCCACCAGGATCATCTCAGTCACCAGTTCTAAAGGAGACCTGCCTAGAATACTGAAACACACGCAAACCATACAACTGCACAAAAATTCACAAAAAGTTATGAACCCATTAAGAAAACGTGAAGTCTTATAATTATGCTTTAAAACTTTCAATGATTTGATTTTTAATTTCCAATGTATTCTGACATTAATAGGTTCAGTCTTGCATTATCCTTTACCATGCTGCCAAAAAGTTAATCTAACGCACTATGTTCAACAAATGCAAAAATTCTCGCTTTTATAAAATTAATCTTGAATAGGCAAACAAAGCGGAAACCCGAGCTCGCAAGAAGCATAATTATGTGACCCAGCACCATGATAGGGACATTAAGTCGCTGGGATAGTTTCTCACTAGGCTAGGCTTGCAAAGTCAAAAATATCATTTTTTGTCAATTTTGAGTTAAGACTATAAGAGTATTTTTATGTTCTCTAACATCTTATCTTTCATACTTATAAAGGATAATCTTTAATATGGTCTCTAAATGGTCTTATAAGTGCTTTAAAATGAGTAGGTCAGTGCCTTTTCTTCAGCTAGGCTAGACTTTAGACTGTGTTTTCTCAAAATGGCCGATGCTCACTCTACTACCTTGAAATGCTCATAACTCTGGAATGGAAAAAGATACAAGACTGGTTTTTGTATCGTTAGAAAGAGAATTGTATGAAGTTTTCAAGCGTACAATTTTCTCAGAATGGTCAGTTTGACACTTAACCCAGCCAGCCATTTTTCAGCCCCAAAAATCCATTAATGCTACCTGGGTAGAAAAAACAAATGTCTGCAATATTTGGGATTCCTCTGTTACATGTATGAAGCAAGACCCATCCCTACCTCCCAAAATTAAAAAATAGAGTCTTTGTATAACAGGCCCTGATTTGATGTCTTTTAGAGAGATATGTGTTAAATCATTGTGGTGCAAAAATGCAACATTGGCGGCAAAAGGGTTAATGTCCCTTTCTGGGTCACATATATATTTCCATACATGTACAGTGATTGGAAACTTGGTGCTAAACCCCTACCCTAACCATCATCTTTGTTTTACTGTGTTTGCCTACAATAGCCAACTATTGTGCCTTTACCTGAACAGGGTGCGCAGCAGGGCCGATCTGGCCTCGTTGTGAAAGGTGATGATGATGGACGCCTTGGGCAAACCTGGAGCACCATCCTGGTACAGCTGTGCACATCTGTAAAGCATCAGCTGAGAAACTGCATCATTACGACATAGGTGTTGACATGTAATGTGTGTGTGTGTGCTGGTTAAAGTCGAAGTACACGTTGTTATTTTTCACTCTTTCCCCATGGCAACACAGTAATACTCTTCTTCTTCTTCGATCGCTCAGACAGTTTCCTGCCAATTATGAGCGAAGATGCGTCATGCTGTCATTATGCGCCGAACTAAGAAATAGTTAGGCCCAGCATGTCCGACTTCGGCTGGAGGAAATCTTTTCGAAAGTGTTTCTTGAAAAAAGAAAGTAGAATGGACCGGTAAGGCAGAAAGATAGTACAGTAGATGATAGTAAGCAAAGGGAAAAGGCAGAGTCAAAGACAGTGACAGATTAGAGGAAGCTACAAGTGCAGAACTTCCAGAAGGTGGGGGATTTCTACACCGATTGGTTACCCCACAACAAACCACTACAAAAGCAAAGTCAGAGGCAAAATTGTGGTGTAAGGGAACAAAGCGAGTTTAGAAGTGACCAAGGTATGGTGCGCACAGATTTACTTCCCTTGAAGCAAATGCATCAAATTGACAGTTATCTATTAATTCCGGACACATATGGCCGGAACGACTTGAATGAGTTAAGAAAAAAACACCCTCAGGCACATAGCTTAAAGAGCAGCACCCACGAAATAAAACAAAAGGCTACTTTGGAAAGCTGGGACAGATTAAAATTGAGAGGGAGAGGGGAGACAGAGAGACAAGCTATAAATGATTAAAGTTCTATAGCCTCTTCAGTGACAATGTGTCTGTGAGTGTGAGTGCACGTGTGTGTTTGTGTATGTGAGTACGCGTGTGTGTTTGTGTGTCTGTGTGTGTGTGCATGCGTGTTTGTACAAGTGTATGTTTGTGCAAGTGTGTGTGCGTTTCAGTGAGAATGTGTTTTCTGTGTGTTTGATGAAATGTGTGTGGGTCTGTGTGTGTATGTCTGTGTGCAAGAACGCGTTCACTCGCGTGCGTGCACGTACGTGCATGTGTGTCTGTTGTGTGTGTGTGTGTGTGTCTGTCTGTCTGTGTGCGTGTGTGTATGTCTGAGTGTTTCAATGCTGATTGCAAAGCGCTGTGTGCTCGATAAAAAGCGCTATATAGGTGTCTGTTTATTATTATTAATAATATTCTTTTAATTCTTGACTATATCATTTTTACCTTCAAAGAAAATGTAATTCAATTGAAATAAATGTTCTTTAAAAAACACCTTTTTCTTTCCCTCTCAAAAAAACATGGTGAATTATTAAATATTTAAAGGCTCCATACTTATGCTTCTAAGCATATTATTTTGCGCTTACTTTTGAGGTCGGACATTTGGCACTGGCCGGTCTGGCAGCAGTTGGTTGCTGGCCACAACGTTGAACCCAAAACGACGGCTGGGATGGTCTTGGTCAGAGCTGCGTAGTTCCCCAATATAACTGGCGGCATCGAACAATTTGGGGTCAAACTTCACCTGATGAAATATAAAAGGACATAACTGGGTAAAGTGACCAGGAAAACAAAAGTTACAGGAAAAATAGTCACCACAAAAATCACAGAAAAAAAGTCTGAACAAAAATGTCACAAATTTTGTGTGCAGTGTGAAGATAGCATTATGTGCTGTGTAAAAACTGACATTTGGCTATGATCGTTTTTCTGTAGTTTCAGGCTGATTCTCATGAACTGCTGGTTGGAATCACTTCTGTGGTGCATCACCCAAAGGGCACAGCGAGGGCGGTGCCTATTATGTAGATGTAGGGGGGAGCGAGCAAAGGACATGTCTGCCGCTGGTTGGAATCACTTCTGTGGTGTATCACCCAAAGGGCACAACGAGGGCGGGGCCTATTATGTAGATGTAGGGGGGAGCGAGCAAAGGACATGTCTGCCGCTGGTTGGAATCACTTCTGTGGTGTATCACCCAAAGGGCACAACGAGGGCGGGGCCTATTATGTAGATGTAGGGGGGAGCGAGCAAAGGACATGTCTGCCGCTGGTTGGAATCACTTCTGTGGTGTATCACCCAAAGGGCACAACGAGGGCGGGGCCTATTATGTAGATGTAGGGGGGAGCGAGCAAAGGACATGTCTGCCGCTGGTTGGAATCACTTCTGTGGTGCATCACCCAAAGGGCACAACGAGGGCGGGGCCTATTATGTAGATGTAGGGGGGAGCGAGCAAAGGACATGTCTGCCACTGGTTGGAATCACTTCTGTGGTGTATCACCCAAAGGGCACAACGAGGGCGGGGCCTATTATGTAGATGTAGGGGGGAGCGAGCAAAGGACATGTCTGCCGCTGGTTGGAATCACTTCTGTGGTGTATCACCCAAAGGGCACAACGAGGGCGGGGCCTATTATGTAGATGTAGGGGGCAGCGAGCAAAGGACACGTCTGCCGCTCAGTGACACCCTTGTCTTAAACAAGTTCCTGTTTTCTGTTACTTTTGTAACCCATCAATTTTCGTGACGTTTCTTAGGTAACCTTTGTCCTATGACTATTTCCTACAATCTCTTCATCAAGAATATCAGCCATAAAACCAATTTTTGTTGATTAATGTTGGTAAATTTTCAAAGTTGAGAGAGAGAGTGTGTGTGAGTGCATGCGGGTGTGTGCCATGCATGTATGTGTGTGCATGCGTGCGTGAGAGATTAAACACCTACTCAATGTCTTGGTTAATTGCGTTTTTTCTTCTTCGTTCGCTCAGACAGTTTCATGTCATATGAGCGTAGATGCGTCATGCAGCCGCTATACGCCTACCTAAGAAATAGTTAGGCCCAGCATGTCCGACTTCGGCTGAAGAAATCTTTGTAAGAATTTATAGAAAAAAAGGCAGGAGAATGGACCAGTAAGATGGAAAGATAGCAGATGACAGTAAGCAAAGAGAAAAGGCAGAGTCAAAGAGAGTGACAGATTAGAGGAAGTTACAAGCACAGATCTTCCAGAAGGTGGGGGAAATATTTGTACGAAAGACCCGTATCCCATGGGGGATTGCGTTTTTTCAGTTGCACCTTTATAGTCTACTACAGTGGAACCTCCCTTATAAGACCTCCCATTATAAGACTCCCTCCCATATAAAACCTACTTTTCTGAGACATTGCCCTTCTTTGTAAGTATTAAAATTACCTCCCTTATAAGACCCCATTTTGGATATATAATTTATGTTTTATAACCTCCCGATCTGTAAAGATACATATGACATTACTCATTTCATTTTGGATGATTTTTAAGGTCTTATAAGGGAGGTTCCACTGTAATAGCAAATGCATATTTTAAATTGTTTAAAAGTATAAAAATTAACTTTAACCCTTTCGCTGCCAGCCATTTTTCAGCCAAAACATTCCAGTAAACTTAACTGGGTAGAGGAAAAAAATTGTCAGCAATATTGGGAATTCATCTGTGACATGCATAACATTAGGTCTATCCTTACCTCCCCAAATTGAGAACAACAGTCTTTGAATAACAGGTCCTGATCTGATGCCTTTTAGTGACATGGGTGTCAAACCATTGTGGTGCATAAATGTGACATTGGCGGCGAAAGGGTTAAATATAGAAAGCGAAGGAGGTTTATGTGCTCAATCTAAAAGGCAAGACTGAAGAAATGGAAGAACCGAGATAATGGAGAAGGTTGTTAATCTGCATCTTTGCTAATAATTGGTTGACTGATAAAACAGAACATTGCGAGTTTCCATCTATCCATTTAATTATCTCCCTTTCTGGGGAAAATATTACGTACTTTACGTAATAAAAATCTGTACGTCTGTGTATGTGTGATTATATTTTCTCCAGTGTGTGTGTGTGTGTGTGTGTGTGTGTGTGTGTGTGTGTGTGTGTGTGTGCGACTGAGAAAGAGAGAGAAAGTGTGTGTGTGAGAGAGAGAGAGAGAGAGAGAGAGAGAGAGAGAGAGAGTGTGTGTGTGTGTGTGTGTGTGTGTGTGTGTGAGAGTCTCTGTATGTGTGTGTGTGTGTGTGTGTGTGTGTGTGTGTGTGTGCGTGCGTGTGCGTGCGTGCGTGCGTGCGTGTGCGTGTGTGCGTGCGTGTGTGCGTGTGCGCGTGTGCGCGCGTGCGTATGCTAAATCATCCCAACTTACAGTTGTGTCCAAAAGCAGCAGCCGTGCCCAAAATCCCGATTCAGACGTAAGCAGATAAAGCAGCCCAAGTAACGCACCCCCTCCAAACACCACCAACAACAAACCACGCTTCTTCTTCCTCATCACGACTAGGCTAATCCTAAGATGCTGCTGTCAACAAAAATGTCGGCCTCAATGAGTCAAACGCATCACCATGCTACACACAGTCACTGCAACTTACTGTCTCTAAAAAAACAAAAATCACACGATGGTGATGCTTTTCCGTTTGGGATTTCGTTTGCTTCACTCTTTTTTTGTAAGACCGAACCTTCTTAATCTTTCACATTGCGCAAATAAGACTTTAGTCTTTCTCCTTCCATTGCTGTGGCACTAGAAAGTTCTGGCACGAGCAAAACTTACACACAACAAACTCAGTGAACTCGCTCAGTTGTACACGTGGAAACCGTGTTTCTTGAGTTTCTACAACTTTTTATTTGCATCGTTGCTATTTTTAGCAGTTTGGAGCTTGCGCGCGAGGAAGAATGTTTTCCTACTTTTTTTTCTTCAGCCTCTTTCAATTTGCATGATATGATCAGCACAGCGACTTCTGTCTTTGTTTTGGCCCTTGTTGTCTGTACCAGGGACTATTCTAGTCTCCTTGTCTGTATTGAGCTGCTTTGTTGTGAGAGGCAGTGGGAATTCGAGGGAAAGGACTATTATGGGGCTTGCCTGCTTGTCAGTCCATCGACCTCGCAGTTCTTTGCAGCTGCCTCTCAGTCGAGTGTCAAAATGATAATCATAGGCGCTTGAAAACAAACAGTGTGCTTATTCTTTGTGATACGCACCTGTAGACTCATGCATGCTTCGTGTAACTATATTTTAATGCAAGTAAGTGTAAAATAATGCATTTAGGGTTGAATAATCCACTAAGAGAATATGAAATATCTCACGGCACAGATAAACATGTATTAGATACTTGTGTAGAAGAAAAAGACTTGGGAGTTATATTTGATTCTAAATTGAAATTTGATAGACATATTACAACAGCTGTAAATAAAGCTAATAGAATGTTAGGGTTAATCAGGAGAACTTTTACAGGACTAAATAATAATGTGTTCATTAATCTATATAAAAGTTTGGTTAGACCACATCTGGAGTATGGGAACCAAATTTGGAATCCATATCTTAAACGACAATCAGTTTCAATTGAGCGTGTACAGAGGAGAGCTACTAAATTAATAAAAGTTCTTAAGAATTCGGATTATAGTGAAAGGCTACACAAACTTGATCTACCATCCTTGAAATACAGAAGAATTCGTGGTGACCTAATTAATGTATATAAAATTCTTAATGGTCCTGACAATACTAACAAAAGTTTGTTTCAGATTTCAAATTTTTCAAAGACTAGAAATCATGAATTAAAAATACTAACACAGTATAGTAGAACTAACATCAGGAGACACTTTTTCAGTAACAGAGTGACTAACTATTGGAACGCACTTCCTGCTCAGACAAAACTTGCACCTGATACTAACAAATTCAAAAACCTCCTGGACAAAGACCCAAACCTTGGTAAATTAAAGTACCAGTATGACGAATAGTCTACCAAAACCGTCACAGCTGTGCCAACCCCCCAAAAAAGGAAAAGGAAAAAAAAAAAAAGAAAAAAAAAAAGAAAAGACGCTTGAGTGGCCGCGAGGCCTAGTCGTCTTTATCTACCTGACCTGACCTGACCTAATTATGACCCAAATGGGAACACGCCTGCGCCTGCACGGGTGCACACACACACACACACACACACACCACGGGGGGGGGGGGGGTATAGGGTTTCCGGACACCCACCCCCCGGCCAAAAAACCCCAATAAAATGCCAATGTAGCGCCCCGCAAATAGTGTGATTGAATGTTAGAAGGCATTATTATTATGATTGAGTGCATAAGTTGCGAAATGGTTTTAGTGTCGCAGTGAAGAGACGACCCCCCCCCCCCCCCCCCCCCCCCCCCCCCCCCCCCCCCCCCCCCCCCCCCCCCCCCCCCCCCCCCCCAAATCCCCCCCCCCCCCCCCCCCCCCCCCACCCCCCCCCCCCCCCCCCTCTGTGCCTCCATACAGGGAGCTGGACGACCCCGGCCCCTCTACGAGTCTCGTCTGTCCCCGTGGGGCAAGTCAATACAAGCAGTCTTCTGGAATTTCTATGCTAGCAACTTCCTGTAATCCATCTCTCTTTGACTCTGCCTGTTCCTTTTCTTACTACAGTATCATCTACTATTTTTCTGACTTAATGTCCCATTCCCCTGCCTTTAAAAAAAAATCTTGGAAGTAACTTTCTGCTTTGAACTCCTCCGAAATCAGAATGTGTCAGCTGAATGCAGCGAGGAGACCAGTTAAAACTAAAAACCGGACACATACATACCTTACCCATTTGGGCCATATGGGCGAATGTATTCGCCAAAGACATCACTCTACACTCCCACCAAGTGCAGAGACATTCGCTGCCAAGCACCCTGCCATGTGGTTGTTTATTTTTAAAGCTTATGTCACTGTTTCTTCCATTAAAGCAACGCATGCGCACTCGAACCAAAATTGTTACTTCCCTCTTGTCGGTTGAGATGCAACGGACAATTAAGAATGTCAAAAAGTACATGGTGCCAGAAGAGTTAATGGTATCAAAATCACTCTTGTGTCCTGTTGTGTTGCAGAATTATGAGCATTTAAAGTTGGTACAGTGACTGTCGGCCATTTTGAGAAATCAGTCTGAAGTGTAGCCTATCCTAAGAAAATGCATCAACCTACTAATTTTAAAGAACTTTTTTTTAAATATTTAGAGGCCATATTTAAAGGTTATTCTTATCGATATGAAAGATGAAATGTTAGAGAGCACAAAATACAAATGTTAGAGAGCACAAATATTTTGACTTTGCAAGCCTGTTGTGAGAAACTAGCCCACTGACTTAATGTCCCTTTCATGGTCCTGGGTCACCTATTACATTTTCTAGTCACAGCAATATTTTTTTAATTATTTTGTTAGGTACTGTGTTGTGCCAGTGTGAATTAGGTTTTTTTCTTTTCCTCCCCTCCCCCTTGATTACCAAGCTTCAGTTTGTCCTTTACAAAAGAAAGAGCATGTATGCACTTATGAACACACGCATACACACTTATGCTCGGTCGCACACACACACACACACACATACACTTATGCTCGGTCGCACACACACACACACACACATACACTTATGCTCGGTCGCACACACACACACACACACACACTTATGCTCGGTCGCACACGCACACACATACACACACACACTTATGCTCGGTCGCACACACACACACACACACACACACACTTATGCTCGGTCGCACACGCACACACATACACACACACACATATGCTCGGTCACACACACACACACACACACACACTTATGCTCGGTCATACACACACACACACACACACACAGAGGATCATTCTAGTTTCAAAATGTGCTTTATTCACTCATCTTTTTTCCCCTCACATTCAGCAAGTTTCACACAAGAATTCGTGCCATGTAGGCAAAGGAATTACACCATTTGTATTTAGTATTACTGTGTACTTCTTCATGCCAGTTTTGCTTAAAACAGAAAATATGTCTGTCCTTGAATTCCTCCATAGAGCCACATTCATGATCCACATTTTGTTTCAATTCGAAAACGTGTTTACTCAGTTATTAGAACTCTTAATACACAGTTAAAGCCTTTTAAATGCGCTGTAACAAAAGCACTTCATAATCATGTCTTAAGATTGTTGACATTTACTGACACTGATAATGACATTGCTGTAATAAATATTGGCGTCCATGATCCCGTCAGTTATTACATCATAACAGTAACAATGTATGGAATGTCTAGAGAGCTACTGAGACCAACAAATGTTATTAAAGCAATATTTACAAGACTCTTCTAACTACAGAGGTTACAGAACAGACATGTTTCTAGCAGTACAAAGGAATGAGTTTAGAAAGAATTGGTCTAAAATCAAATCAAATCCACTTTATCATCTCTCACAGAGAAAATCCATCCAGCGAAACAAAGATTTGACACTCAACATGCATTGATTACAAATTACATTGCTTAGATTAACAACAAAAAATAGCAGTTTCGGGCATTGTGGCCTATAACAATACAGTGAAACAAATTCATTTGTGACTTTGAGAAATAAAATGCTATTTAAACCAAACAAAATCAACACTTCAGGGAAACTTGATACCTTGCAGAGATTCATTAGATTCGAGCCCCACAGAGGCTTTTTTCCTACTAGCATCAATACTACCTTTACTTGTGGCGGTGCCATAGCCGATGAGGTTTAACCGAGGCGTGGTCACCGCTACAGCTATCTGTATTAATTTTTTTAAATCGGGACTTTACTGGTTTCGTACTGCCTCCGGGCATTGCCTCCAGTATTGTTCCCACCATATTTGTATTTACAAATGTCCCATACGTGTCTGATTCAGACCAAGAGGACGTAAAACACCATTTTCGCTTCGCTCGAGGCTTTTTTCCTCTTTTAAAAAAAATAATACTTTCTAGGAATGGAAACAAAAACAGGAGTTAAAACAGTGTTGGACAAAGTTCAGCAGCAATTTTACTTTGCTACCCCTGAATCTGAAGATAAACGCTATGTTGATTTCTTCTATTGCTCATGTCCATAACAAATGCGTAGAACTCTTACTGAATATTCTATATGCAGGTCAACTACATCAAGGCAAAAACACGTATTTCTTATTATTTTAAAAAATAAAAGACATTAGAGCCAGGTGGAGCATGAACACTAAATAAAACACAAACTTGATTGAGAATGTGAATGTGGTCTCTATGTTTCTTCTTAGAATGTTCATATTGTAACTATTTTACTCTTGTATAATTAATTGTGTGTGAGTGTGTGTGTGCGCATGCATGTATGTGTATGTGTTTGTGTGTGTGTGTGTGTGTGTGTGTGTGTGTGTGTGTGTGTGTGTGTGTGTGTGTGTGTGTGTGTGTGTGTGTGTGTGTGTGTGTGTGTGTGTGTGTGTGTGTGTGTGTGTGTGTGTGTGTGTGTGTGTAAGGAAGTAAGAGAACGTTGCGTGCAAGCATCGTGCTTATTTTACTTTCTAATGATTAATTATTTGTTTGCCTTTAATATTCTTGTTATCAATGTAAAGCGCACTGAGCTCATGTGAGAAAGAGCGCTATATAAATTACCATTATTATTATTACAATAAAATGTTACAAAGACATAGAAAGATTTAAATGCTATCACTGAACACATCCAAACATTATTCAGACCATGCATTTCTAGCAATACCATTGTGCTTTCAAGAGATTTATACTGAACATTCTTGCCCCTGTCTCATGTACTGAAACGTATGGGTGCTGCTGGGAAATTTCAAAAATCCTGCAAGGGGGCGGCCCCGACGGAGTGCAGGGGCAGCGTACACACATTTATTGCTCTTTTTTCACCCCTCTAGACTAGTACAAATACTACATTCCTTTGAATATAGCAAATGCTTATATAGGCCCTTTTTATTGTACAAGAGTGTGTGTGTGTATGCATGGGCGTGTGTGTGTGGTGTGTGTGTGTGTGTGTGTGTGTGTGTATGTGTGTGTGTGTGTGTGTGTGTAAGAAAATCGTTGCTTCTCAAATTTACATAATCCGGCGACAGCGGCTCTGCAATTTAAAAATCCTGCAATTCACTTATTCAGGACATCCTGCAAGGAGGAGAATCCATGCAAAACATGTGCACCACCTACATAAGATGATCGCCCTTGCATGTCATTAAGTAGTAGTATATAGCCACAGAACATCACTAGGTGGCACGGTCGATTCAGTCATAAAATTATCACCTTTTAATGCTGCCAAGAAACAGTATAAAGCCCCATTCTAGGGAATTTTGTTTTTTTAAATGACAGTAAGCAAATATGAGAGGATAGAGAGAGGGGGGAGTGAAAGAGATGAGATGCACCAGCCGACGATGCCCATGTCTTGGGGACGGGATTACAATTGGAGGAAGACATAAAAGTAATAATCGATTAATCAATTGCTCAAACCAACTATGAATCAATCAGTCATGAAACCAAAACATTATAAGGAAATAACCGGTATAAGAGCACGGTATAAGCTTCAAGCTTGTTATTGCTCTAATTGTTTTTCTGTTTGATCGTTTCCAAACGAATAAAGATTTGCTTAAGCCATAAGGAAATAACCAATCAATCAATAGACAGATGGACCAATGGGAAAAAAATAAATCAATAATCAATCGACCAATCCGGCTGATCAGCAAACCAGGTAATAATATCAAATGAATTATCAGGGAACATCAAATGAAAGAATGATTAACACTACTAGTGCCATGCGTAATTTGACGTTCCTGGTTGTCCGTTGCCTCTCAACCGACAAGAGGGGAGTAGCTATTTTCTCTAGTGTGCATGCATTGCTAGAAGGAACAGTCACAAAAGCTCTAAAAATAGACGAACGTGGCAGGGAACTCTCCTCTCTCTCTGTGTCTGTCTCTTACTTCTTTTTTTTTTTTTTTCTCATTTTCATCATCTTCATCCCCCCCCCCCCCCCCCCCCCCCCCCCCCTTCTGCCGTTGACTTGCCCGTGTTTTGGTCTTGCGGTCAGTCAACAGCGTCCAGTTCTGTGTGTGTGTGCGCGTGCGTGTGCGTGTGCGCGTGTACGCGCGTGTACGCGCGCGCGCGTGTGTGCGTGTGTGAGTGTGGGTGGGTGCGTGGGTGCGTGCGCGTGCGCCTGTGGATGTTGGCGTGTAAGTGTACCGTATGTTATTATTGCATTGTTGTTTCTGTGCAGTCATATTTTAAAAGTTGTATATTTCCCATAGTTTTCGTGTGACGTGCTGTTTTATATTGTCTTAATTGATAAATGTTTTTAGTCAATTTGTGATTTTATGTATGACACTTTAATATGATGCTGTTAACTATATGGGTTTTTTTGTTTTTGTTTTTAGTTTTTAAAAATGATTTGTAATGCATTTATATTGTTGTAAAGCACGATGAGCCCATTGTGGGGTATCGCGCTATATAAGTATCCCCTATTATTAACTTGGCAGTGAATGTCTTTGCATTTGGTGGGAGTGTAGAGTGATGTCCTGGGAGAATGTATTCGCCCATGGTGCTAGAAGAGTTCATCTACCAATAAATCAATGCAACAATTGAACAACTACACAACTATTCTTTCAATAAACAAAACAACCATGTTTCTGCTATTGTTTTGAGTGTTGGTCAGTATGGCTAGAATAGATCGACCATTTTACCAGTCAATTATTCAATCAATAAACAAATCAATTGTGTATTAGCCAGTCGATTAACCCTTTCTACCCCAGCCATGCAGCTTGACTCAGTTCTCCCAGCCCAGCTGTGCAGAGAACTCTGCCCCAAAAAGCAGGTATACTCAAATAAAAAGCTTGAAGTTGATGGAATTGCTTCGTTTTCACTTTCACAGCTTTCTGCATCTTCAAGATCAGCTTCAAACTCGATAGTATCCTCATTTTCATCGCTATCGTAGTTCATTACCCATTCTAGCACCCTTTGGCTAGCGGTTTCTGCATTCACTCCTTGTGGTCTTCGGTTCATTGTGAAAAAATCGCGGAAAGAATCGATAAACCGCTCCAAACTTCTCCAAATTCAACCAGACCGCTCTCGAAGGATTAACAGACAGGCTAAAGCTACCAAGTCGATACAACTACAAATGGAAACCAAACGAAACGCTCCCATTCGAGAATGGGGTCTCATTACGAGTTATCTCGTAAACGGACAGATATGGTTGGCTCGAGTTTACGAGATAACTCGTAAACGGGGTAGAATGAGTGAACCCATCCATGATCCATCAACTTAACACCCAAACAAACAATCGATCGACTATTATCCAGGTCTCCAACCAATCAAGAAATCATTAAATCGATATGCTACATCAACACAGAAAGGATGCAAAGGGAACTTAACACAAAATTCATAAACCAAGCATCAGCAATGACAACAGAAGTAATATGTCTACATACAAGATAATTTTTTACACATTGCGCTTCACACATATTTTCTGATACACTCAACCCTTAGCGTACCAATTACCTTTTTGACACAAACAGCTTCCCCTCCATTTCCACACATATATATACGAGTACTCATGATTACATGCAGCACCCCCCCACTAAAGAGAGAGTAGAAAAAGATAAGAGTTTTAATACCAAACCATCCAATTGTTGTGTGGCCCATTTACAACATACCCGTGACCACTATCTTGGAGCAAGCATGAACCATGCTTTTGTGTGTGTGTGTGTGTGTGTGTGTGTGTGTGTGTGTGTGTCAAGTTAAGTCAAGTCAAAATGATCTTTATTGACGATAAAGGAATAAGCCAAACAAAGCTTTTTTTCATCCTGTCGTCATAAATAAATAAGAAATACAACTGAAGCAAACAAGATGAAAAACAAAAACGGTTAACAAAAAAATCAATTGCTACATTCCTTTGAAAATAGCAAATGCTTATATAGGCCCTTTTTATTGTACAAGTGTGTGTAAGAAAATCGTTGCTTCTCAAATTCTCATAATCTGTCGACGCCGGCTATAGGCAATTTAAAAAGCCTGCAATTCAGGACATCCTGCAAGAAGGGGCATCCATGCAAATAATTTTAATTTGCATGGGTCAACTTATGTGATTTTAGGGTGTTTGCCTGCGTAAAAGCCTTACCACACACATCACAGGCAAATGGTTTTTCACCTGTGTGTAACCTCTTGTGGCTCTTCATATCGGCTAACTGTGTGAATGCTTTACCACACACATCACAGGCATGTGGCTTAATCCCCGCATGGGTCATTTTGTGTCTCTTCAAGTTTCCTGCCTGTGTGAAATTCTTACCACACACATCACAGGGAAATGGTTTCTGGCCTGCGTGGATCAACTTGTGTCTGGTGATCTCCCTTTCCCGCGAGAAAGACTTACCACACAGATCACAAGCAAAGGATTTCTGACCTGTGTGAATCATCTGGTGACTTTTCAGGTCCCCTTCCTTTGTGTAAGTCATACCACACACCTCACAGGGAAATGATTGTTCTCTGTGGGTCATCATGTGCCTCTTCAGATGAGTTCCCTGCGAAAAAGTCTTGCCACAAACTTCACAGGCAAATGGTTTTAATTCTGAGTGGGTCATTTTGTGTGCCTTCAGGCTGTGTGAATAGGTAAAAGTCTTACCACACACATCACAGGCAAATGGTTTCAGATCGGTGTGGATCTTCTTGTGTGTAGCTAGGCTACTTGCCTCAATGTAACCATTGCCACACACATCACAGACAAATGGTTTCTCACCTGTGTGAGTCATCTTGTGTCTATTAAGGCCATCTGCCCGTCTAAATGTCTTACCGCACACTTCACAGGCAAATGGTTTCTGATCTGTGTGGAGCAATTTGTGGGACCTTAGGCCACTTGCCTGAGCAAAAGTGTTGCCACACACATCACAAACAAATGGTTTTTGACCCGAATGGATCATCTTGTGTGTCTTCAGAAAACTAGGCCGTGTGAACTTCCTATCGCACACATCACAAGCAAATTTCTTACCTTCATGGAGCATCTTGTGTGACCTCAGAGTACTGGCAAACGAAAAAGTCCTACCACACACATCGCAAGCAAACTTTTCACCCGTATGAGTGATCATATGTATCCGCAGACTACATTTTTGCGTGAAAGTCTTACTGCACACATCGCAAGGAAATCTTTTACCCGTATGAACAATCTTGTGTGTCTTCAGA
Organism: Phymorhynchus buccinoides; assembly: GCA_017654935.2. NCBI lineage: Eukaryota > Metazoa > Mollusca > Gastropoda > Neogastropoda > Raphitomidae > Phymorhynchus > Phymorhynchus buccinoides. Next base: position 60,202,646 of record CM065684.1, read on the forward strand.
GAATACGCATTGGCAAAGCTCTTATTACAGACATCACAAGTGAAGGGTTTCAGACCTAAATGAGTCAACTTGTGTTTCTTCAGGTCACTTATCCTCATAAACGTCTTAGCACACACATCGCAGGCCAAGGACTTTTTCCCTGTATGCGTTACTTTGTGCGACTTCAGGTAGGCTGCCCGGGTAAAAGTCTTTCCACACACGTCACATTCAAAGGGCTTCTGAGCGCTTGGTTCCCCTTGTGGGTTTCCTTCTGACGACGCAGCCTCCCCGCTCTCGTCATGGTCACCGGGGTCCTGACTTGACCCTGAGGGCTCACCAGGGGACGGTGGTGAAGGCGGAGGTTCACTGCATTCCTGTCAACAACAAAAATAAATGGATCATCGTTACACTTTCTTGGGGGTATTTCGTACAAATAGTTCCCCACCTTCAGAATTGTTCTGTGCTTGTAACTTCCTCTAATCTGTCACTCTCTTTAACTGCCTTTTTCTTTTGCTTTCTGTCATCTACTATCTTTCTGACTTATTGGCCCATTCTCCTGGCTTTAAAAAAAAAAAAAATCTTCCGAATAATTTCTCCTTTGAGCTCCTCCAAAATCGGAACATGTCGGCAGTGGGGAGACCAATGAAAACTGAAAAATGGACACATAAGTACCTTACCCATTATGGCTTGGGGCCAACGAAGAAGAGGAATTGTTACCTAGGAAGGAATGTGGCAGAGTGGTAAAACGCTCAGCCTGACAATTCAATGCCTGAGTGTCTTGGGTCAGAATCTGGGCCTCACTCTTTATTTTTAGTTCGGATGGGGACTCAAAGCAAGTCTGACCCATGCACTTTACACACGTAAAAACCACATAGCAATGAAATGTCAATAAGAGCAGGGACAGTCCCGCAGCCTGGTATGTACCAAACTGACAGCTAGGTTTCCCAGCATGCATCCAGGCTCCTGAAGAGATTGGTTGAGAGTGAGTTTCATCATTATCACCATCACCATCATCTTCATCATACCTCTTTCTCAATGTCCAAGGTTCGTGGTGTGGGACAGGGCAGGGGGGGGTTGCAGCATGTACTCACACACCCCACTAGATATCGGCCCAGAGTGAGTTTCTTCATCATCACCATCCACATCACCATCAAACCTTTCTCTATGTTAGAGGCCTGTGCAGTGGGGGGGGGGCAGCTTGTATTCACAGACCGCACTAGAGATCGGCCCAGAGTGAGATGCATCATCATCATCGACATCACCATCACCATTATCATCATCACACCTCTCTGGATGTTAGAGCCTATGTAGGGGGGTAGGGGGTTAGCATGCATCCAGGCCCCAGTAGAGATTGGCCTAGAGCGAGTTACATTATCATCATCGTCATCATCATCCACATCACAACGGCCACCGTCATCACACCTCTCAATGTGAGAAGCCTGTGTAGGGGGGGAGGGGGTTAGCATGCATCCAGGCCCCAGTAGAGATTGGCCTAGAGCGAGTTACATTATCATCATCGTCATCATCATCCACATCACAACGGCCACCGTCATCACACCTCTCAATGTGAGAAGCCTGTGTAGGGGGGGAGGGGGTTAGCATGCATCCAGGCCCCAGTAGAGATTGGCCTAGAGCGAGTTACATTATCATCATCGTCATCATCATCCACATCACAACGGCCACCGTCATCACACCTCTCAATGTGAGAAGCCTGTGGAGGGGGGGAGGGGGTTAGCATGCATCCAGGCCCCAGTAGAGATTGGCCTAGAGCGAGTTACATTATCATCATCGTCATCATCATCCACATCACAACGGCCACCGTCATCACACCTCTCAATGTGAGAAGCCTGTGGAGGGGGGGAGGGGGTTAGCATGCATCCAGGCCCCAGTAGAGATTGGCCTAGAGCGAGTTACATTATCATCATCGTCATCATCATCCACATCACAACGGCCACCGTCATCACACCTCTCAATGTGAGAAGCCTGTGGAGGGGGGGAGGGGCGTCAGTATGTATTTAAGTCCCACTAGCGACCAGCCTAGAGTTTCATCATCATCATCATCCACCATCATCATCATCATACCTCTCTCTCGTTGTCCGAGGTCTGTAATGTGGGGCAGGGGGGCAGCTTATATTCCAGCCCCACTAGGGATCGGCCCAGAGAGAGGGTCTCGTCCATGGAAGACAGCACCAGGGTCCTCTTCTTCTCGATGCTCTCCTTCACCTGACGCACCTGTACAGACAACCACCACCATCCCTTATAGTTCAATGCTCCATATCATTTACTCAGGGGCATGTTGTCTCACTTCGCTAAAAAGATCACGTCGTTGCTTACGAAAATGTCCACGACGTTTTCCTGAAGTCTCTCGTCCCGGGAATATTTTGTACGGCTCTTAACTTCAAAAGCCGGAACAAAACCACAAGTTTTAACACTCCCAAAACTGGAAGCTACAAGTTTTGGCACTCCTGAAACTGGAAGCCATAAGATTTGGCACTACTAAAACCGGAAGCCTCAAGTTTTAGCACTTCCGAAACTGGAAGCCTTATGTTTTAGCACTCCAAGATCCAATAACCAAATGTTTTGGCACTCCCAAAACTGGAAGCCACAAGTCTTAGCACTCCAAGATCCGATAACCACAAGTTTTGGCACTCCAAGATCCGATAACCACATGTTTTGGCACTCCCAAAACCGGAAGCCACAAGTTTCAGCACCGAAAAACTGGATTTCCGGCGTGGTCCGGAATAAAAGCACTCCTGTATAATATATATAAATATGTCTGAAGGCCTTTTACTTAAATGGCTTTAATCACAGTGGTTGACATTAACTTGTAGAAAGGCGCATTCACCGAAATATCCAGTAGTTTTGTTTTGTCTCTTGTGAATAAAATAACGTCACTTTGCACTTGTCGTGTAGTTGTAGTTTGTTGTATGTTCCAGTGACGTTGCAGTCTGTTTCAGTTTTTTGTAGAAAGGGCCAATAGTAAATGAGAGCTGTACTACATTATGATTTTCTATGTATTGGAATATCATGGTACAGCTTAGTCTTTCGTGGAAGACTTTGACTCTCTAACTAGGGGGCATTTGCACTGGCTCTAGTGCTGCAGCCAATGGGATAGGTCGACCATTGGGGACATTCCCCAACACCAACTCTTGTCCTCAAATTCCTTTGGCCGAGAGAGTAGGGATATACCCTGGGCAGATCTGCTTACCCCCTACACAAGTCTTGAGTAGTCTGGATGGCTGAAGTGAGTAGTTTGGGTGCAAAATGTGTAGTTTTATTCATTAACTCTTCTGCTGCTGTCGGCGGGTTGAACCGCCCGGTTTACCGTATACCGTTGCTAGCCATGGGAAAGCACAATCTTCCGCCATCTTCATTTGTAGGCTAAATTTTGTAATTTTCAATCGATTTTCGTCGCGTTTTCGATGATGGAAACTGAGGACTTTTGGCGTGAACCTCTACAAGATGGCGACAGTGACGACGAAGCATTTACTGTGGAAGAATCTGAACTTAGGCGAATAAAAAAGAGCATTGAAAGTGTTGAAACGATCTTGGGTTTGCAGCAGCAGATCGACACAGGTAATTTTCGTGATGATTCGAGCGAGTATTTTTTTAATGAATTTTTAAAGTGAGTGTGTGTGAAAATCAGTGCAGCGGCAAAAATTACTTGGTGCGCAACGGTAAACAGTCTAAGTAATACTTGGTAGTAGAAGAGTTAATCCATCAAACAATGTTCACTGAAAATGAGTAATTAGAGCATTTGTTTTCAATTTTGAAGAGTAGCAGAGGTCCAAATTGAGTAGAATACTACTGGAAAAGAGTAGAGTAAACAGGTCTGCCTGGGCAAGGCTTCTCCACTATAAACAAAAATGTAGCCCAGCCCGCCGGAATAGCAGCTGCCCCCTCTGCTATCTGACAGCCATTGTCGGAAACGACAGACAGGCAGACAACAACATATGTCTGCTGCATTTACCGTATTTTTCGGATCATTAGGCGCTGCTGTGTATAAGGCGAATAGGGCAATTTACAAGAAAAATCTGAAAAACATTAAAGTAAAAGCCGCCCTCGTTTATAAGGCGATACACACCTTGCAAAAGAAAGTCAAAGTTTGAAGCCGTACACGTCTTGTAAATGCTTACCGACCGCCATTACTGCTGTTATAAACGAGAGTTGGCTCCCTTCTTAAATAATTGAACTTCCGTTTTTGCGACTTCCGGTTGTTGTGTTTGGACTTTTCTTCGCGAAAAATGGTAGAATGATGGCATTTTAAGCTCTACAACGATGCTTTTTACATCCAATGAAGGGTTATGGCATCTGTTGGACAGTATCATTGATGATAATAGGGAATTTGGAGCATTTAATGTGAGTATTCGTCATATCGGCGACTCGTTACCACTTTCGATGTTGTGACTCACAGTAGACTGTACCGAGTACAGCAATCGTTGCCTCTCTTCTCACGATTTTGTTCACTAATAGGGCGCCCTCGTTTATTAGACGTATAGGTCGAAATTGGAAAAAAAAATATCGCCTTATAGTCCGAAAATAACGGTACCTGTTCCTTGTTGGTGGTGACCAGACTGTGCTGGTAGGCGGCCAGTTTCTCTGCCTCCCTCAGCTGTTTCTTCAGCTGGGCCACTCGCTTGTCCGTCGCCTTCTTCTCACTGCGCTGCTGACCCAGGGAGCTCTTCAGGTCCTTCAGCTTCACCTCTTCTGCTAGCAGCCGGCGCCTGGAATCATTGTGAGAAACAATGCATTCAAGTGTTTTTCTTTTTTACCTGCACAACAAAGGCTTCGCTATGCTCTAACTATGGCTGGGGACCAGAACGTGTATGAATACCAAAACCTCGTTGCTAAGGTGTCTCTCAGAGCATTGAAACTTCTTAGTAGGATGTGGATATGATCTTGTCACCACGGCTACGCCCGCCTGCCATTCTGTTCGCCACTTCAAACTAAAAATGCCATGTTCGGTCGTGGTGGCGCCCTCAGAGGAGGTCCTCACTCATGCTGGCTCCGCGACTAAGAGAATAGTGTCGTCAGTAGGGGGCTTAATAGGTGGTGTCCTGAACAGGCTTCACTGAACTCCACCGAAGTGACTCAGCAGCTGTGCAGTGTCTCCTAGGTTGGTTGCCTCATGACGGCCTAACATAGATTCACTCCCCTTGGACTGCTGGTCTCGGATTCTACGACCTGAACAAGCCGGGGTGTGGCTGCAAATTGGGATTCGAGATGAGTGGTGTGTGAGCAACGTCACTGTACGGCCCAGAAGATAGGACAGCAAAAAAATAAAAAAATAAAAAATAAATGCCACGTTGAAGAGACACCTTAGCACCAAGGTTTTGATATCATATTTGTATGCATCTGGTCCCCAGCCACAGAGTGTGTCAAGGTCGTGGAAGACCTCCTCAAGTGCAACAGTAAGAACAGCGCTCACAATAATATGAGGAGTGGAGACCCATAGCTGAGGAATTGCCCACTGAGCTATGCTCAATGGCGCAGGCTCCACGCTCCCAGTATTTTGCCGCTACCGCCGCTGTCCTCTCTCTCACTATGCTGCCACTATAATGTCTCCAGTCTCACTATGCTCTCACCACACTTCCATGGATGCAACTGGAGAAAATCCAAAAACAGGCAAGGCAGGGGTCCATGGGCTGCCCAGGCATCCAGCAGGGTACAGGGGCAGAGCCCCTGTTGGGGGGTCAGGGGTGCAACGCCCCCCTGAAGCTGAAGAAAAAGCAAAATCATACTCAATTTGAAGCCTATTCCATGCTTGTAAAGTGAGAATTCAACACTTTTTTCCCCTTGAACTTTGAATAATTTTTTTGTGTGGTCATAATTTTGAAAATCAGTCGCCGCCTCGTATCCGAGGCCAGGTTGCATCCATGCACATTATTTTCTGCCACGACCAGGTTTTGAGCATGTTCAAAATGCGCGCAGCATGACCGCAGCCTATCCTGCTCTCCACACTCCTGCCAGGACCCCACAACAATCTTACTGCCTTACATATAGCTTCAACATCCCACTCCATGTCCATGTCATGCTGAGCCACGTTTTGGCTGGGTTTTTTTTAGGTCGTAACCTCTGTGTGAAGGGGGTTTACAGTCACTCCTGTCTTTGTGTCAGAAGGAAATGTTTGCAATCATGGGGAAAACAATAACAACAACTGAACAAGTGTGCATGCATGATTTTTTTTTGCCTTCAGGTTTTCTTTTTACATCAGAAGAGAATGTCTGCAATAACTGAGGAAAAAGAAAAAAAAACTTTCCATAAATTTTATGTCTTTATTTCCCATTCAATTCTTATGTTGTTTTTTATATATACATATTACAAGGGATGATCTGCAATCTTGAAAAACTGAGGTGGGGAAGCGGTGGATGGATGGAGGGGGGGGGGCATACTACCGGTACATCAATTTAATTTCCCAGTCTCACTTAAGTTTTTTCATTACAAAGAAAAGTCTTCAATATAAAAAAGAAAAAACAAGATGGCAACGCCATGTAAACATACTCCCAGTACCAGCAACACCACACACAAATACACATCCACACAGACCTCACCATACATATGACTTAGACAAGGGAATTAATTTTGGACTCTATGGTCATTGTGTATTTTTGTGTTTAATAATTTACAGTATAACATTGTTTAGAAATAAGATATTTTGCAACAAAATGGTATTCGGTAGCGCCTTTTCAGCATACCTGCTTTGGTTTAAATCCACCTATTATTTTTTAAATAATTAGTGTTTATTAATATTCAAAACATACTCACTGGGATTACGTTGATATGGCTTGTCGTTCTGTGAATCTGACATGGTGTGCAGCATCTGCAAGGTCTAAGAAACTTTTTTTTTTAAAGCTTTGTCAGCTTATTCTTTAACCCTCAATAAATATGATTTTGACTTGACTTGACTTTGACCCACTGCCTCTCTCTCACTGACTGGATGCTGGAGAGGTTGGTCTCCTTGTCTTCCAGGGACCTCTGCAGCAGGTTGCGCAGCGCCCCTTTCACCTCCGTCACCATCTCCACCTCCCCTTTTCCCACCCCGGAACTGGACACTGCCGGCTGATTCACAGTCTGGACAAAGAGAAATAAATCCCGCATCAGAACTGTCTGAAGTGCAATCCTCTGAAAGCCGCGGTACTAGGGCCATCAAGGTCCAAGAGTGTGAAGCAACAGCACTGAAAACAGTTCCCAACACAACCAAAAGGCCACATGTGGTAAGGAATCATTTTAAAATGCTACTCTTTGCCTGGGCTTAACCCTTTCGCCGCCAGCCATTTTTCAGTGAAAAACTACCATTAAACTTAACTGGGTAGAGAAAATCAAATATCTGCAATAGTGCAAATTCCTCTGTGACATATATAACATTAGGTCTATCCTTACCTCCCAAAATTAACCTTTTCGCCGCCAATGTCGCATTTATGCACCACAATGGTGTTAACACCCATGTTTAAAAGGCATCAAAGCAGGGCGTGTTATCCGAAGACCCTATTTTCTTTATTTTGGGAGGTAAGGATAGACCTAATGTTAAACATGACTGTCAGAGAAATTCCCAATATTGCAGATATTTTTTCTCTCTACCTGGTTAAATTTAATGGTATTTTTGGCTGAAAAATGACAGGCGGCGAAAGGGTAACAAACATAGGGTCTTTGGATAACAGGTCCTGATTTGATGCCTCTAAGTGACATGGGTGTTAAACCATTGTGGTGCTAAAATGCGACATTGGCAGTGAAAGGGCTAAGGCTGAGTCAGACCAATTGACATAGGCTAGAACACCAAGACTACATGAAAATGTTATTATGTTCTGCATAGTTATGCGGGGGTTGTCTTTAGCCGTGGCAAGCTCTTAGCATAATATCATCAGCATCCCAAATCCTCCTAAGTCAAGAGTGTGGCTGCCCATGTGGCGGGGTAATACAAAACGGTCACACATGTAGTAATCTCTTCTCATCCATAGCTGATGCACTTGTACCATAGTGTTCAAGTGCTTCCGCTGTTGGGATGATCCCTGGAGTCTTTCAGCCAGGGTAGGCCAACAAACAACAATCCTCTGGCAGCAATCACTAATCCTCTGAAATGTGCAAATCCTCTGACGATTCTGATGCCTGTAAATAAATATAATAGAATGAAAGGTGGGTTTATCGTCCACTCGGCTACAAAGAGCACATGTGAGATGAACCATCAACCAACCACCACAACCGTCAAGGACTACAAATTTAATTTTGAGATAGCCAATATTTTATTTTGAGACAAAAAAATGACAATAAGAAGGATTAAATTGAGACACACACCCAAAAAAAGTGTGAATTATCCCATTTTTGTGGTACATGTTTTTGAGTTAGCTGGTTTGCGCTGCCGTTTCACAAACCTTTTCATCAGCTGCTGGTCTGTCTCTGTCCTTGTCCTTTGTGGATGTGGCAGATTCAGGCCTGACAGTGTCATCTGTCACTGCCGTCATGACGTCTGTTGTTGCTTCTTCAGTCTGTTCACCACTGACGATGCTTGGTGTGATTGGCTCAGCTTCGAATGGCGTGACTGGCTCGGTTTCCACGACATAACCTGAAGTGTTGGACGCAGAGCGCTCCGTTTTAACCCCGCTCTTAACAGGCGTCTTGCCTTTGACGTCAAAATGTATCTCGGGCTCCGATTCTGCAACAGACACAGAGTTCCATGGTTAGTGTGAAAAACGTTTGATTTTAAAAGGAGTTTGTATCAGTGACTGGCATTTCCATCCTAACAAAACAACACCTGAAACAAAGCCGTACCATCTAAGGGCATGGGCACAAAAACATGGAAACCCATCAGCATATACCATGCACAGTCTGCCAAAATAAATCTGGAAGTAAGAAATATGAAGGAGTGTGGACATGAACGTAGAAATCCATCCGCATTGTCTGTGCGGAAACTCATATACCATTAAAAAAAAAAGTCATATAGTGATATACCTATTCACATTTTAATGATTTTGACCGATTGCCCTTCAAAAACTTGCTCAGACCCAAAATAATTATGCAATGTCATTGCCAAAGAGAGGACGTTATATAGGCCGCGAGGCCTAGGCTTAAGAGCCTGTCCCTACTACTACTACATTTTGTGCATGGAAACCCATCCGCATGTTCTGCCCTTAAAGACACACTGACCCAGCAAAATTAAGTACCTTGATTTTTTCTGACCACGTGTGACCCACATACAAATGTCCCCAATTCAAATTGAGGCTGCTCTTCAAATTCTCTGTCTCGTTTTGAATTTGGGGGTATTTGTATGGGAGTCACACCTGCCAAAATAACACGTGAAAACCGTGATTTTCACTCATGGGTGTGGTGGGTCTTTAAGCAAGACGGTAAGCTAAAAAGTACTCACCGAAGTTGTATCTTTATGAATATGCAAAGTCATCAACAATCAGACTCAGTGGAATTTAATTTAGAAGGCTTGCTGTTTGGATGATAGATATGTCATAACAACCATTATGATTATCATCACATCTCAGGGACAATTCGGTTGAAATTCATAATGATCAGCTAGTAAGTAGCATTTTTAACCCCTTCACTGCCAGAGGAAAACGGATAAATTGTCGATTTTCTTATTATAAAATTTAAAAGAGACCTGTTATATATAGTGTTAGACTCAATCTGAGAAAATGGTCTAGAGACATATCTTTCCTGAATTGTCTAAACCAACAACCATCATCCCAGGGCTATATGACTTCAAAGGTAATGACATCATCAATGACATCACACAAGTTGTCCATCATCCATGTCAAATTCTTTGTTAAGTCATTAGTACATTACTATCAACCATGCAATCCAACAAATAACAGGGTAAAGAAGAGAAAGATAAAACTCACACACACACACAAAAACCATTGATAATAAATTATTTCTTCTGGGGGCATACATTTCAAACTTTAACTTTAACAGGAGATGGGATTACCGTTAAAGCTTTTCTTTCTTTTTTTTCAGGAAAAAAGGTATAAGAATACAGTGTATTCACAAGTTTTAGAAGGACTTGAACTTGAAGCAATGATGTGAGTAGGCCTGTTTCAGCATTAACAATTCTATTGTATTACGATTGAAAAAAGAACATTAACAAATAACTACTAGTAAAGTGGCCATACTCGATGCAGTAGGCCTGTGCCGTCTACACATCATTCAGTTTTATTGCTATTGAACGAGATACTGTAGTTAGTGTAGTAGCATTTACCCGAGTTCTCATCCTGTGTCGTCGATAGCGGTTGCAGCTCTTCCTCCGAGTCGACCTCGACCTTCACCTTCGACCTCCACCGCTGATCACCAGGGAACACCGCCATGGGGTCGGCAAGTCTGTGGAAATACAACTCAATATCATTGCTAGTCCTCTTCGCTCCAGGTGGACCATAAGGCACCAGCAAAGGTCCTCCAACCTGGCCAAGCCAGCCCAGCTCATTCCATGTCTTTCCTGCTGTCCCCATCTCTTCCTCCACAGTCCTCCTCCAGAATAAAGATTAGGTATGAATCTGTGCAGGGCGTCAGCCACGGCGCGATTCACGGATAAACAGCCCAATCCGAGAGACGGATCGGAAATTGGGTTAGAGTTAGAGTTGTCAGTTTTTAAAAAACACCTAAAACCTAAGCCAAGGAAAAAGAAACAAAGAAGGCACTCCAACTGAAAGAACGAAGGCGAAAGCTAGGCCTTTGTAAGTTGTAAACAATCAAGATGGTGGCTTACAGTTTTGGTGCAGTTAGCGAAAGACGATGCTTCCCAAATGCACACAACAAAACCATCCGAGACTGTAGTTGCATGGAACTCCATGACCCCAGAAATCACCCAGTCCCCCACATTTTCAGCTTCTTCATCTCGAGGGTAAGCTGTCTGCTTAAGCGCACACCAACACACACACCCTCCCCCTGTCCTTCCCTCCCCTCTCTCCACCCCGCACACCGACACACACACCCTCCCTCTGTCCTTCCCCCCCCTCCCCTACCCTCCCTTCCCACCACTTCTCCTCTTTCTTTGTTTTTTTATTTCTTCTTCCTTGTGTGGGGCCAGGTGTTCTCGGACTATCTGTCTAGGCTCTTCTTTCTCCCCCCCCCCCCCCCCCCCCCCCCCCCCCCCCCCCAGTGATGTTTCTTTGAAGGAAGTGCTTATCCCCACGACAGTCGTGCCCATAAGCTTTTCCTTCCGTTTTCCTTATTCCCACGACTGTCGTGCCGATAATGGAAAGGGGCTGTGGACATTATGGGCATGACCGTTGCGCATGGGCAAAAGACTTCTTTCTATTTTTAGCTTCGTTTTTCACCGTGGCCATGGAAAGTATTATCGGCTCTGTAGCCATAAGGTTTATCATTATCCCCACTGTCGTGGCTAAGGTTTTTCACACGGCCATTATCCCCACGACTGTCGTGGCCATAAGGTTTTTCAAAATCCCCAAGACTGTAGGGCCATAAGGTTTTGATTATAATAACGGAAGCCAAATTAATTTTTTTTTCAATGGTTTGCAGGTATCCCCACGTCTGTCGTGGCCATAAGGTTTTTCACCCGTTTTCATTATCCCCACGACTGTCGTGGCCATAAGGTTTTCATTATCCCCACGACTGTCGTGGCCATACGGTGTCGTGGCCATAAGGTTTTTCACCCATTTTCATTATCCCCACGACTGTCGTGGCCATAAGGTTTTTCACCCGTTTTCATTATCGTGGCGATAAGGTCGGCCTTCTTTGAACCCCAATATATGTTAGTTATTGCAGGTTACAGCAGGTGAACATCATTGGCAGAAGAAGAAGAGTTATTTTAGGCTTTTTTGTTCTTGTTCTAACTCTACCCCAATCCTGCTTCAAACCCCATCCCTATTCTGGCCATTACTGCATTAGCACAGTGGCTGACGCCCTGCACGGATCCATAAGTATATTGGTGTTCTTGGTGATTCGTTCTTGGCGATTCTTACCCACTGCCACTGACGCAACCAACGTAATTTAATCATAGTGCTAGATCATAAAAGATAAGGCCGACAACACTGATCAAAAGTTACACGTACCAGTTAAAATAAAAAAGTTTTGAAATAGAAATCAAAGACTTTGCGGCGTCTTTAGTAGCTCTTGGCTTGCAATCCTCATCAACATCTACAGTGACCGGAACTAGAGAGGCAAAAGGGGAATAACTAAGTTTGACCACGGATTCTATATTTAGGATTAGGATTAGGATTTTGGGACTCAAAACATAGCCGTAAGGCTTTCCTGTCCCATCTTTTATTTTATTTAGTTATTTGTCTCGGTCTGTCGCACACTCAGTTTTTATTAATATTATTCATCGTAATCATACATAACTGCCTTATAGTCATTCCATTCGTCGAGAAGGTTTTTAAAAATGTTAGTATTCTGTGCTCTTTTCATGTTAGGTGGTAATTTATTCCATACACTAGGTGCAACTCTGTTAGTAAAATAAAATTTTCTATTATTAGTCCTGCAATGTTGAATAAATATTTTGTCGGTACTGTTCCTTGTTTTGTCAAAATCTGATATTGTGAATAAGTCATGTACATTTAGGTCATCTACACTATTAAATATTTTATAAGTTTGAATTAGGTCACCCCTAATTCTCCTTGCCTTTAATGTAGGTAAATTTAATTCTTTCAACCTGTCTGAATAAGAAACATTTTGAAGACCTTGTACTAACTTAGTTGCTCGTCTCTGTACTTTTTCTATCAAAGCTGACTGTCTCTTTAAACCTGGATACCAAATGCAATTTCCATATTCTAAATGAGGTCTTACTAAACCTTTGTACAAGCATAAAAAAAGTGTCCTTGTCCAAGAAAGAAAACGTTCGTTTAATTATACCAATTTTCTGATCAATGTGTAGTGTCCATGGTTTGACGTATAGGTTCCTCACAATGAGGCCATGAAAATCGAAAGTAAAAAAAAGTATCTTTCCTGTTTCTGTTTCTGTGGATTAGTCCAAAGGGACACTTTTGTGGCAGTTTATCGACGATAACTAAGGGAGAGCACCTATACCGATTCCCTAATCTGATTATCTTCTTGTTCTTGATATTTCTTCTTTGTTCTTGCGGTTTCCTTCTTGTTCTTGATATTTTCTTTTTGGTTCAGGATCTTTCCATCTTGTTCCTGATCTTTCGTTTTTGTTCCTGATCTTTCTTTCTTCTTCATTCTTCCTTCCTCTTGTTTTCCTTTATTGATCTTTCATTCCCCATTCTTTTTTCTCTTTGTCTTTTTCTGTCTTCCTCCTTATCGGGCATTTCCGTAGGTCTTGTTGCTCTGTCGATGGGGTGGGGGTGGAGGAAAATGGGGTGAGGGGTGGGGATTGGGGGAAGGGGGGTGCCAGTGGAAGGGCGTCATTTACATCTGGTTGGGGGTCTGGTGGAGGAGGTTCTTAAAAGCCTCCACCGACCCAGCGGAAACAACACTGTCGTTAAGAGCATTCCATTCCCTGGTTGTTCTGGGAAAGAAGCTGATTTGAACACTGTTGTTTTTTAGGGCTGGATGTTGTAGCAGCGCAGGGCCGGATCTAGGGGGGGGGGGGGGGGGGGGTGCTTTGGGTGCTTCAAAAAGTCTGTGATCCGGTCCTGCAGCGCCTGTTGTTTCTAGCGAATCGTTCGACAATGGTTAGTGTTTTCGTGGCTTTCCGATCTTGTTTGTCTGATGAGTCTTTTGTTTTGAACCAGTATTAGGTATTTTCCTGCCTCAATGCTAGGTAGGTGCCCTTCTATGATCTTATACAGAAAGGTTAAACGGTGTTGCCTCTTCCTTTCTTGCAACGGGGGCAGGTTGAGGTCTTGAAGCATATGGCAGTGACACAGCCTGGGTTGTGGGACATCTCGCTTGATGAACCTGGCTGCCCTTCACTGGATGCCTTATAACTTCAGTTGTTGATTCTGCCTTGCGTGTATGGGTCCCAGACCGTGGAGCTATGCTCCTGGAGGGATCTAACAAGTGAGACTATAAGTGTTCTTTCGGCAGTTTTCAGGACAGAAGGGGTAGGTGTAAATCTGTTGCAGTATGTGGTTTCACAGCTGGTACAGGCCACGGATCCTATAGTTACACTCAATGTAGTGTCCATGTACAGGCCTAGTATGGTGATCTATGCCGCACATTCATAATCAGCATTTCTTGGCGTACAATTTGATGCCACACCCTTCAGCCCATGTTTCCAGTCTCTTCAGGTCGCCTTGCATGGTCTCATGGTCTGCCTGTGTCCTGTGTAAAAAATGACTCGAACGCAAAAGCCTATGTAGGGGAAGACGGGGTAAAAAGCGCATGGGCGGGAAAGAAGCCCACCCCAATTATCTCATGAAATAAAGAAAATTTCAGTCAAATTTGCCTATGGCGTAATGCTAGACATTAACGCTCGTCTCATGGGCAAAATGAGGCTGAAATTTGCTTCATTTCATGAGATAATTGGGGTGGGCTTCTTACCCGCCCATGCGCTTTTTACCCCGTCTTCCCCTACGCCTAATTAAGTGACCACAGTCAAAGACTGTAGGCCTATAGAATCTTTGCTACAGTTATAGTGGCTCTAGTAGGTATTTTGTGTGACTGGGGGGTGGGGGGTGACCCAAAGACATTTTTTCCATCGCCGCCATTGGCCGGGTTCCTTAACATGTGTGAAGTGCATGGGCACACGGGAGTTCAGTTTTTGTTATCTCATCATGATGAGTCTTGAAGCAGTTAACGCATATAAATACCTTGGAATTTATTATTCAACACGACTTAGTAAGTTATGCATGTAATGATATAGCAAATAGGGCAAAGAGAGCAGTTTTTACTATTCTCCGTATCTTGTACAAATTGGATTTTAAATTTTTTCAAGGTATTAATTACGAAGTTATTCGACTCACAGGTACAATCCATTGCGTGAAGGAAGGAAGCGTCCTCCGGTCTAGAACAGACACATAATTATGGGACATTTATAGAGATAAAGATGGTGGGAACGATCCTGGAGGCCGCATGCCCGAAGGCAGTGCAACACCAGGAAAGTCCCGATCTTTTTTTTAAAACTACGTATACAATTCATTGCGTTATATGGTTCGGGAAATTTGGGCGTTAGAAAAGGGCAATGAAATTCAAAAAGATACATCTGTTTGTAATGAAACGATTCTTAAATGTTGATGCTCGTAGGCTACACCAAATGATCTTGTTTATGCAGAGCTAGGACGGTTTCCGATAATAAATAATTTCTTATATAAAATAGTTTGAGGACCTTCCTCAAAGCCAACTTTCGTCCTCAAATCCTTTTGGCCGAAAGAGTGGGATGTGCCCTGGGCAGCAAGACTTCTCTACTATAAACAAATCAAGTTGTAGCCCAGCCCGCTGGAATAGCAGCTGCCCCCTCTTGCTATCTGGCAGTCAATTTTGGAAACGACAGACAGGCAACGACAATTATGTTATTTGAAAGGCCAGGGCCTGTATTCACGTTGAGATAGCATGAGACTTAGCATGATGCTAACTTAGAAGCTCTTCCAAAAGTCCTATAGGATCATGCTAAACTTAGAAGCTCTTCCAAAAGTCCTATTAAATCCTACAGGACATTGGTAGAGCTTCTAAGTTAGCATCATGCTAAGTCTCATGCTATCTCAACGTGAATACAGGCCCAGGTTATTTGTTGTCAGGTATTGATGGATTCATCATCATAAAATAAAGTTGTATTAGATTATCATGTGCTGCCTTTGATTGATCGTGTGTGTGTGTGTGTGTGTGTGTGTAGGCGCGTGCATGTGTGTGTGTCTTTTTGCTGTGTGCTACATGCTCATTATTTGGAAGTCCACAGGTTCTTATTTGTTTGTTGTCAGCTATTGATGAATTCACCGGCATCATCATGAAATAAAGTTTTGTCAGATTAACATTTGCTGCTTTTGATTGATCGAGTGTGTGTGTGTGTGTGTGTGTGTGTGTGTGTGTGTGTGTGTGTGTGTTACGGTGTGTGTGTGTGTGCGAGTGCGTGCGTGCGTGTGCGTGCGTGTGCTTGTGCGCGTGCACGCTTGTGGGAGGGGGGGGGGGGGGGGGGATGTGTCTGTGTGTGCTTGTAACTTGTGTGTGTAATGAACTTCGTCATTCCTAAGAAATATCTGAGAAATAAAATCTGTTTTTAATTTCGGTAATTTATTTTGAAAAGGACGACGCATTTGTTTGAATAATTATTAGTAAATTTCTAAAAGTCGGGAAGATACTTTAATAAGAGCTCACCGAAAATCAACATTTCGCTGTTACGTTCACACTTTGTTCTGATATGAGCTTTATTTTTTTGTTATACTTGTATCCTCCATGATCCAAGAGGGATCAAAGGATTAAAAAAATTGATTCTTGCATGTGTGAGAGAGATATATACGTAAATTCGTTTTTGCTCTCTGAAGATATACTCGTAGAAGGCGAAGTGACACTGCGGATAATGCGAATGGAATCCATTTTAAAAGGCAAAATGGGGGAAGGTGATTCAGTAATTCACAGACAAAACAAAGCTGATGATATCATAGAGATTTTGTTGGAGAACTTTCTGGGGGAAAACCTGCATTGAAATATGTGCAAAACCTGGCTAAACATTGACGATTTCTCCACCACCGCCACCACGCCTCCCCCCCCCCCCCCCCCCCCCGCACCCCCCCCATAC
Source organism: Phymorhynchus buccinoides (assembly GCA_017654935.2). Classification (NCBI taxonomy): domain Eukaryota; kingdom Metazoa; phylum Mollusca; class Gastropoda; order Neogastropoda; family Raphitomidae; genus Phymorhynchus; species Phymorhynchus buccinoides. Next base: position 60,219,213 of record CM065684.1, read on the forward strand.
ACACACACCACTTCCGACTCCTACAAAACATAAAAACCAGTTTGCTAACTATTATACATAACGAACACACTAACCAATGCATTTTGCAAACCTCAGTACCCCCCTGTGTAGCTCTTCTACCGCTATCCTCTACTTTCCCTGAGCTTACACTGTTCCAACTTTCCCCGTCTTGTCAAAGCGGCAATTCTCTTTAATACTTTTTTGTTACTACCTGGGGCTGCTTCCCTTTGACCATTTCAATAATAGTGCATGAACCAAAATAAAAATCCCACAAAAAAGGTCAAGGTCATTACAGTTATAATTCTTTTACACAACCCTCCCTGCACCGTGATACACCACCACACAAAATCTGAAGCGATTCTATTCACTGGTTCATGAGATACAGCTCGGAAATGAAGTAATAGCCCAAAAAGGAAATGTCGGTTTTCACGGTCAGACTTCAATGTCAAGGTCAGCACAGTCATAAATATTGAAAGGAGCCTTCCTTTTCAACATGTCTATCCCTCTGCCAAATATGATGAAAATCCGTCATGTAGTTTTTGAGAAAATCGTCAGACAGACACACCTGTCACAAGACCCGGTGTCGCAGATAAAAAAAAACACTGCAGGAAAAACCCACTGAGAGGTTGTTTTGTATCTAGGCAAAAAACGCTCCCAGTGTTTTTTGCCTAGGAATAAAACACTCCCTCCACCAGGAAAATAGACTGTCGTTAGGAAATTAACACTCCCCAGGCAAAAAAACATATATAAAAAAAATGGATAGAAAAATTTGTTACTTCTTAATAACTCAATCGCTCCCGCTTTCTTCCCCCCCCCCCCCCGTTCTCTCTCTCTCTCTCTCTCTCTCTCTCTCTCTCTCTCTCTCTCTCTCTCTCTCTCCTCTCTCTCTCCCTCTCTCTCTCTCTTTCTCCCTCTCTCCCCTCCTCTCCCCCCTCTCTCTCTCTCTTGAAAAAGCTTCCTAGACAATGATAAAAAGAAAACACACTTTTATTCAGTGTTTAAAATAGTAACAAAAAATGAGTATGAAATGATGGCGCTGATACCATAATTTTGCACAACCCTCATTCCTCCTTCTCTCTCTCTCTCTCTCTCTCTCTCTCTCTCTCTCTCTCTCTCTCTCTCTCTCTCTCTCTCTCTCTCTCTCTCTCTCTCTCTCTCTCAAATTAAATGGAAGATCTTAAAACAATAAATGTTAAATTAAAAGGCATATTTTAGTCATATCCATATTCTTTTTCAGAATATTGTTTATGTCATGTTCGTCTTCTGATTGTCATCTGAATTTTTTTTCCCCTGATCGTTTTTTCTTTCATGGCTGTGTTTTTGATTTCGTTGAGCATGAAATACATCTTTCAAAATGGGCACACATATTTACCAAATAGAATTTTTCATCAGTGTTTCTATTGTGAGCAAGAGAGAGAGAGAGGAGCGAGAGAGAGGGGGGAGAGGGTGGAGCGAGAGAGAGAGAGAGAGAGAGAGAGAGAGAGAGAGAGAGAGAGAGAGAGAGAGAGAGAGAGAGAGAGAGAGAGAGAGAGAGAGAGAGAGAGAGAGAGAGAGAGAGTCAAACAAACAGACAGACAGACAAATAGAACCTACCTGCACCATTTCTTTTCGTTTTCTTATGTAAGTATCCATCATGTAGTACGTATTTTTCACACATCCGTCGCCAATTCGCTTTTGTGTCGCGATTCTTCCGACACCAGTTGGGGTAAAATCCGTCTTCTAAAAACTTCTGAATATGCAGAAGATTTTCTTTGGCCTAAAGTGCGTTGCTGTCCTTTGGGCGGCCCATTGTGAAATAGCCTAATAAGAAAGCTTATTTGAGAGCAACTGAAACACATTGAATTTTACTCAATGGTATTAATTCAAACCGCGTTGAAGTGTTCTCTCCAAACAACTGTAAAATCGTGATTTAAGGGAAGAAAAGGGTAGTGGTAGCAATTATGGCTATTGTCATATCAAATTCCGTAAGATTTTTTTTTAAACCAAAGGGGAATGTGTTTTTCCTGAAGTAATTTTTGCCTCCGTGACGGGAGTGTTGTTTACCTAAGGGGAGTGGTTTTTTTAAGGAAAATAATCCACAGGGAGTGCATTTTGCCTAGGAAAAAACCACTGGGAGTGTTTTTTGCCTGGAAGTCTTTCGTGGCTGCTACACCGGTCCTCTGGCCGGGTAATAACAGACAAGGGATGACTACTGTAACTCACTTCTTGCTGGCTGTCCATCAATTCCCATCTCTAAGCTCCAACGGGTCCAGAATAATGCTGCTCGTCTCATTTCTCGCTCCCCTAGGTACGATCACATCACTCCGGTTCTTCGTTCCCTACATTGGCTCCCAGTTCAATCACGTATTGACTACAAAATTCTCCTCCTTGCCTTCAAGTCACTGAATGATCAAGCTCCCCAGTATCTCTCTGATCTTCTTCATCTCTATGTCCCAGCTCGCCAACTACGTTCGTCTTCTGATTCTCGTCTCCTTTCCATTCCCTCCATCCGTCTCAAATCTGCTGGCCAACGTTCTTTTTCTTGTCAAGCACCATCTCTGTGGAATTCTCTGCCTTCTCCTCTCCGACACTCCAACTCAGTCTCCTCATTCAAAACTCTTAAAACCCATCTTTTTCCTGCTGCGCCCTAAATATTTGATCAGTTGTCTATCGTTGTGTGCACGTGAGGGAAGATTGATTTAAGAGGTTTGTGCTGTGTTTTGTGGTGCGTGTGTGTGTGTGTGTGTGTGTGTGTGTGTGTGTGTGTGTGTGTGTGTTGTGTGTGTGTGTGTGTGAGCATGAATGTGTGCTTGTGTGTATTTTGGTTTTTGTGGGTTGTGTGTGCACGCATGTGTGTGTGTTTGTGTGCGTGTCTGTGTGTCTGTCTGCGTGCGTACGTTGTGTGTGAGGGTGTTTGTGTCTGCGTGTTGGTGTATGTGGTCAGTCCATGCGGCTCAGTTGCTGTGACTTACCGAATGGGGTATGAACGAGTTGGCGTCAATAATTGTGTGTTTATGTGTGTGTGTGTGTGTGTGTGTGTGTGTGTGTGTGTGTGTGCGTGTGCGTGTGTGTGTGTGTGTGTGTGTGTGTGTGCGTGTGCGTGTGTGTGTGCGTGTGTGTTAGAGAGAGAGAGAGAGAGAGAGAGAGAGAGTTGCTTTGCATATGCACTGTTGGTGGTTGGTGTCACTCTTGAATGTTGTTTTTTGTTATTTGTTGATGAATAATTGATTGTAAAGCGCTTTGGGCTCATCTGAGGTAAAGCGCTATATAAATGTACTGTTATTATTATTATTATTATTATTATTAAGGGATGAAATTCTGCTTAACATCCTCCGGTCTGGAACAGACACATGAGACATTAATTGATATAAAGATGGTGGGAACTATCCAGGAGGCAGTGCCCGGAGGCAGTGCAAAACAATACAGATAACAGACAAGGGAGAGGGAGGTTGGGGTTTAAAGACCCACTGACACATCACGATTAAGTCCCTTGGATTTTTCTGGATAGCTGTGACGCTCATACAAATGTCTCCAACTTCAAATTGAGGCTGCTCTTTAAAATGTTGTTTGAATTTGGGGGCATTTGTATGGGAGTCAAACCTGGTCCAAACAAGATTTCTTACCAGCTATAAGAGGGGAAACCCGTGATTTTGACACGTGATCCGGTGGGTCTTTAAAAACTGCAGATAAGAGGTAAACTAGGATCGATGTAGAGGAGGGAGAGGGGGGGGGGGGGGTTCTCTGACGTAAGCACCTTCGGGTCACCATGAATGTTGTAGTTAAAACTTTCAAATTCATGTCCAATGGAAAGTAGCTATTTAACAAAATAAAATAAAGACAGGCACGTGTGCGTGCGTGCAGGGATGGGTGGGGTGCATGTATGGCTACACGCATGTATGCGCATATTAAAAATAATATGCCCAATAGATACTTAGTAGAAAAACATAATGCTACTTTACAAACTAACCTGTCAAAAAACAAGCGCGAAATCGCAATAGTTTGTGGCACGCGGTCTATTTTTACCACTCCAACCATGAGTCACCTCCCTGGCTTTTCAATAATTTTAATCTGTAAACCAGAATGTTATCTCTGCACCATTTCGTAACTTTTTATATCTTTTGGAAAACATTTAAAACTATGTATCCTACTTATGCTCATCAAAAGAAGCACCGCATACTCGTCGTGTCTGTTGTAGTGTCTGTATTACGTATGTTTATTATTTTGTACGCTTTTAAAATACATCATGTTAAAGAGCGGCCTCAATTTGAAGTGTAGCCTCGATTTGAAGTGCGACATTTTGTCAAAATGTGCGACAATTTTGGACCGACAGACAGACAGACAGACAGACAGACAGACAGACCGACCAACAGACCAACCGACCGACCGACAAAGTGAGTTATAGGTTTGTGGCTTGAGCCACAAACAAAAATTGGAATGGAATTTATATGAATCATTATTCCTCCATGAGAACACTTAACCTGTACACACATTATCAATAGTTATGATACCTGTACCCATTATTAATATTAATATTGTGAAAAGTGCCTTTTGATGTTGGATAACTGTGACGGGGTGTGTCACGCGCGTCCCACTTTATAACAGGTTTCCTCATTTGATGTTATGCTTTGTTGTTCACAATGTTATGTATGTATGTTTGTATGAATGTTTATTGTTTAAGTATGTGATGGTTTCATGTTGTCTTTTATTTTTGTTTTCTTTGGTTTACATGTGCATATATGAAAAAGGAATAAAAATGTTTATTACAAAAAAATAATAATATGCCCGTGTATATGCAAGTTTTACCAATCCATATTTCAACCAATGTTTGTATTATAATATCATCTGCTTTGCTACCTTTATGTTCGCATCGGTATCCGGCCGTTTAGCCAACGGCCACTTAGCCAACGGCCATTTAGCCAACGGACATATAGCCAACGGACATTTAGCCAATGATCTGAACTGATCTTGATCATCCCACCAGAATGCCAACATCACCCCTCACTACCTTGGAGTAGCTGTTGATCAAACCCTGTCCTTCCAACAATATGTAGTTATAAACTGATCTGAACTGATCTTGATCATCCCACCAGAATATCAACATCACCCCTCACTACCTTGGAGTAACTGTTCATCAAACCCTGTCCTTCCAGCAGCATGTAGTTATAAACTGATCTGAACTGATCTTGATCATCCCACCAGAATGTCAACATCACCACGCACTACCTTGGAGTAGCTGTTGATCAAACCCTGTCCTTCCAGCAGCATGTAGTTATAAACTGATCTGAACTGATCTTGATCATCCCACCAGAATATCAACATCACCCCTCACTACCTTGGAGTAGCTGTTGATCAAACCCTGTCCTTCCAGCAGCAGGTCAGCAATGTCTGTCATACTTGCTGTCTTGAACTCCGCCAAATTGCCTCTATCCGCCATCTCCTCTCAGAAAACGCCACGAAAGCTCTTGTCTATGCATACATTTTAATTGCCTCTCTCTGCTTCAAATCTATCGAGTCATCCTGTCCTGAATACCTCACTGATCTGTTCAATCTCTACACACCATCTCGAACTTTGCGTTCCTCCTCTGACTCCTGTCTCTATAGAATTCAAACTGTCCGCATTAAGACCTTTGGTCAATGCTCTTTCGCCTATCAAGCTCCTGTTACTTGGAATCAGTTGCCTCACTCCATCAGATACTTACCTTCTCTACCCACATTCAAGCGACATCTCAAAACTTATCTGTTTTCTAAGTAACTACTAATCCTTCCCTTCATGATCTGATGTGTGATTGTTTGGGTGTGAATGTCTGCACTTGTGCGCATGCGTGTCTGTGTGACAGTGTGTATGTGTAGTTGTGTATCTGCATGTCTGACTGTGTGGGTGTTTTTTCCCCCCTTATGCTGCATATTAAATATGATTATATGTTATGTTATATGTATTTATGATATTGTTATATTGTAAACGCCTTGGGCATTAACTTGATTAGGCGTCCTAAATGTTCTTAATAATAAGAAGAAGAAGAAAAAGAAGAAGAAAAAAAAACCAAATCCAACAGCAGTGGCAATTATTGTTTTGCAGTATGGCCAGCAAGTCAGTGATTAACGTCTTGTCCTTTTCAGACTGGCCAGTTAAAAAAATAGCAAAGTTTTTAATACCTTTATCTGATTCACTTCTGCTGTTGACAATATTTGGTTCAACGCTTCAGAGTACAAGAGCAAGCACATTCTGATAAATAAAATAAAAAAATAATCATTTGACAATAAGCAGCAAGGTTTGATAGCCTATTCAGAGTAGTTGAAACCGAACACTAGTTTAGATGGCTGAAGTAACACTCGGATGGAGCAAAAACTATAGTACTACCCAGATTACTATAAATGCTGTCTGTGTCAAACATAGGAAACACTTTTTGGGGAGGCAGCCTCAGATTGAAATTTGAATTTGAATCTGGCTACGCTGCTCTGTCCCACTGGACACTTATACAGCGTTGTGCGTTGCGACAGAAAGAAAAATAAACCAAACTAAAAATCAACACAAAAACAAAGGAACTAAAAATAGAATTCTCCCCAGCGTTTCATGTCTCAGGTCAGGCCAATCTGGCTACCGTAGCGGCCCCCGGGGACGTACCCCGACTGGCACAACCCCAACCATCATTGTCACTTTTTGCTGGGGAGGGAGTGATACAGTTAGAACGACAGTGTTGAGCTCCCGCTTAAAAGATACCAAGCAGGGAGCTTCTGCTGCAGATGCTGGGAGCACGTTCCAAATTGGAACCGTCCTTGGAAGGAAGCTGAATTTGAAACAGTTTGTATTCTGGGGGAACTGCCGAAATTTGTTCGAGTGATTCGTTCTTGTTCGTGTTGGCATGTTGGTAAGATATTGATTACATTTGATGTCAACAAGGTTATTGATGATTTTGAAGAATACTGTGAGCTGGATCTTCTGTCTCCTAGATTCTAGTGTTTCCCAGCCTAGTTCATCCAGCATTGATGTGTCGCTGCTGGTGTTGTGGTAGCGGTTGGTTGCGTACCTGGCTGCTCTGCGTTGTACCATTTCGATCTTTGATATCTGGTCCTGGTGATATGGATTCCAGACTGAGCAGCAGAAGTCAAGGTGGGGACGAACGAGTGTCTTGTATGCATTGGCTTTGGTTTCTGTTTTGGGGCTCTTCAGATTGAAGACAAGCAAAAGCGTGTTATTAGTACATGTTATGAACATGTTTTACAAAACATTTACAAGGTGTTTTACACTTTCTGTTGCTGCTAGTTCAGTTTGATGCAGTTCCCATTGTTTGTTCATGAAAACACAATCTTTCCACGTACAACGGTGTCACTCACATTGTTTGTATTTGTTAATTTATGAATGTGTGAGTGCAGTCATTAAAAATAAAGGCTGATTTTTTTGGGTTGCTTTGTGAATATGTGAGTGCAGTTAGAAGCATTTCAGACGATTTTATGGTGAATTTCAATGCTTTTGTTAGTGTTTTTGTTCTCAGCTGCATTTTTAACAAACAAAACGTTAGTAAATTGGAATGTCAACACTGTTTCGGCTCGAGTTGATCTTTGATCAACTGAATTTCTTGTCAAGACAGCGTCCCGCCATGGGCATAGTCTGTGCTCCCTTATTACCAACCCGACGTAACACCACCACTGTTGCCCAACCACGAGAAGTGGGAATGGGACAGGTAGAGCTAAAGGGAGGGGGTAATAAGAAAGGCAGAATGGGGTGTAACTTCACTGTATGAACACTCGTGTTTCCCGCCTGATGTCACTCGTGGGATCACTGACCGAATGTTAAACGGCGACTTTTCATTGGCTGAAATTGTTCATTACAGTGTCGAATTTGCATGTAAGCCAACTCCACTGGTTTGCATTACATGACCGTTCCATATGTGTCCTTTGTTGAAATCTATCCCATGAAGCAAAACAACCCCACTAGCCGATGTTCAGCCAACTGTGACAGTGTCAACTGTTGGTATTGGAAGGGGAAAGGGAGGGAGTGTGTGTGTGTGTGGGTCAAGTCAAGTCAAGTCAAAATGATCTTTATTGACGATAAAAGAATAAGCTTGATAAAGCTTGTTTACATCCTGTCGTCATAAATTAATAAGAAAAACAATTAAGGTAAATAAATAAATTAAAAAAACTGGAGAAAAATCAACCACAATCCAAAAAAATCATGGGGAAAATACATACACTTCATACAAGCACAATACAATGATTACGTATACATTATGTACAAATGTAATCATAGTGGTAAAATAAAAGGACAGAGGAAGAGGGAGTTGTGTGTGTGTGTGTGTGTGTGTGTGTGTGTGTGTGCGTGTGTGCGTGCGTGTGCGTGTGCGTGTGCGTGCGTGTGTGCGTGAGTGAGTGTGAGTGTGAGTCAATGCACTTGCGTCTATGTTCTTCCCGTGTCTGGATATTCAGATCCTGAATTTTGAACCACCAGTGCAAACCTCCGCCAAGGAAGACTCACAAAACCGAAATTTCCTTCCTACATGTTCGAGCTGTATCTCATGAACCGGTGGCTTCAAAGTTTGTGTGGTAACCCGACGAGTTACCCGACATGGCGAGTAATGAAACAAAGACTTGCAATAAATACCCCCAAAAAGCAGAAACAAGGTCCATTTAGACTAATGTGCACATAATGACAAAAAGACCGCGAGAGGACTTAACACGTGCGCTTTGATTTGATTTCTATCCAGATTCAGCGCCGTATAAATACAGTATGTCGTTGTGCTCTTGCAAGCGTGTCAAGTCAAGTCAAGTCAAAAGTCAAAAATACTTTATTATCACGTTAGGTGAAATTACAGCGTGGTCTCGTACAAGCACAATACAATCAAAGAAACACATTTGCATGCATGAAAAATGGAAACAAAACTAACGAAAAATTAATGACAAATCATGCTTCGCAAAAGAAAATTGAACATAGGGTCAATAGAAGCGACTATCAAAGCATTAAGAACTGCCCTCTTTCCCACCAATTCTATTCTCACATTGATTCGTTCACCCCCACCCTACCCCAAACCCCCACCCTCTCCAAGTCACCCCAAGCTTTCACATAATTTTGGTCCCTTCCCAACATTTCATGCGCCTCCCTCTTCTCTCTGTGTCTGTCTCTGTCTGGCTGTCTGTCTCTCTCTCTCTCTCTCTCTCTCTCTCTCTCTCTCTCTCTCTCTCTCTCTCTCTCTCTCTCTCTCTCTCACGCACACACATACACACAGACATAGAGACATACGGAAAGACACACACACACACACGCACGCACGCACGTACGCACACACGCACGTACGCACGCACGCACGCTCACACACACACACACAACACACACACACACACACACACACACACACACACACACACACACACACACACACACACACACACACACACACTACTGTACAGATTGGCCAAATATACATCTAGGCCTAAGCTAATACATAATTCCTCATTATTTGGTCTTAGCAGAGATCTTGTTCAGAAGTTCGACTGACTTAGGGACAAAACTAGCTGGATTTCTAATTGTTCTACAACGAATAGCGCGGAACCGTCTATCAGATGGCAATAGTTCATAGCAATGCGACAGAACGTGACTCTGATCATTAGCGATCTCCCTGGCTTTTTGAACTACACGTTTTTCATACAACAAATACAAGTGAGTGTGTGTGCGTGTATTGTACGAGTCGATATCATTCTGTTTCTGTGTGAATGCTTTTGGTTTAGGGTTTGCTGGGGTGTTGGCTGTTAGAAAAGTTGCACGTGTGTTTAGCGTGAATTGTTGTGATCAGTGTAATAAATGAATCTTCCACAACGCTATTCTCCTGACACAGCAGGACTCACCGTGTTTTACATGAAAACTAGTAAAAAGAAAAGAAAGTAAGTTCTGGTGCCAAAGAGGGCGTTAAACATTATTTCCTAGAAAGTAAGTTCACCTCACGCACACAAAACATATTCAAAATACATGTATTTAAAATTATTTAGAACAAAATAACTTTACATGAAAAAAACACCATTATCACATTCACGCAACTCATATTTAAAAATACTTGCATAAAACATTAATTTAAAAAAAAATATTTACAGGGTGGACAAACGGTGGATGGACAGACAGAAATTAACAGAAATATTTTCTGAAAAGATGCGTCTTCAGCATGTGTGTGTGTGTGTGTGTGTGTGTGTGTGTGTGTGTAAGCCCTTGTGCGCTTGTTTCCGTACGGAAACCTCACACACTTACTTACATAAGAAATAAACGGATGTAATTCCAGATGGGTTTCCTTTCTTAACATTTTATTAACATTCTTAATATTTTATTGTTGTTGTTGTTGTTATTGTTGTTGCTTTTATCTATTTATTTATTTGTTCTTTGTTTATTGCTCCATATAGTGTAGGCTTGCCTGGTTAAATCCATCCATTCGTAATGCGTGTATGTACACATGCAGAGGTACATGCATACATACACATACATACACACATACGTGCACACTCTCACGTGCATGCACGCACTCTTATACACATAAACACATTTTATTCTTCCTTTTATGTCTAATGTTATGCGTAGTGGATAGAAGGTAAATGAAAAGCTGACACCACACCCACACTCACAAATACACAATTATAAAACAATCTCCCTCTCTTTTCCACAAATTAGGTCTCAGCACCTTCTTCTCATCACCCTCAGTCATCTCTCTCTCTCTCTCTCTCTCTCTCTCTCCCTCCCTCCCTCTTCCTCCTTCTCCTCTCCTCCTCGCTCCCCAGCCTTCCCCATCCTTCCTTTCTTTATCCCTCGTTCTTTCATCGTGTTGGTTAGGGTTTCTGTTGTTCATTCTTTTATTTCCTTTCAACACTCAAGTGTGAAGTTCTTTTCATTCAATTTATTTTTCTAAATCATCAAACGACCATTTTTCATTCGCTGTAATGTAATTAATGTTTCTATTGATGATCTTTTGAAATGAGGGAAAGAAAGACTGTAAAGGAAATGGCTAAAGCAAACAGAGTCTGTAGGCGAGAGAATAAGCAATGTGTAAATGCTATTATTTTGTACAAACATGCACATATACGCCAACACACTAACATACATATGAATACATATCTATGCACAAATGTGCATGCACGCACGCACGCACGCACGCATATAGGCCTACATTCCTACACATATCTACGTGATGATTATCTGGTGTTTGCGTGTGTGTATGCGCGCACAAGCGCGTGTACAATGTGTTTGTATTGGTGTGCACACACATATGTATGCGCATTTACACACACAAACACACACACACACGCTCGCGCGCGCTCGCGCGCGCGCGCGCGCACGCACACGACACAGGCGCATAAGCAAACAAACATTTTCAACCCATTACACACATACATACAAACATGCACACAGAAATACACAAACGTATCTTACAACCAAGCATCTATTGGTGATCTTTTAGTGATGATGCTATTATTTTGTACACACACAAACACACGCATATAAACACACAAACGCGCGCGCACACGCACAGACACACAGACACACACACACACACACACACACACACACAGACAGAGTGATGTATGTAAAATGCGAACACCGTGCGTGGGGTATATTTGGGGCCATGGGGGTACATTCTGGCATGGGCCAGTTTAAACCCGGGTATACTTGGGGCCAGGGGTGTATTCTGGCCTGTTACACCGGGTTCCCCCTGCCCCCCCCCGGGTCCCTGCCCCCCCCCCCCCCCCCCCCCCCCCCCCCCCCCCCCCCCCCCCCCCCCCCCCCCCCCCCCCCCCCCCCCTCCCCCCAAGAAATTCTTACAAAGCCTTTCTCCAGCCGAAGACAGACATGCTGGGCCTATTTCTCAGTTAGGCGCATAACGGCAGCATAACGCATCTGCGCTCGTAACTGACAGGGAAACTGAGCGATCGACGACGACGAAGAAGAGAAAATAATGTTTTACGCCCTCTTGGGCCTTTCGGCCATGTGGGGCATAAACGACGACGAAGAAGAAGATATCCCACAATTATGTAGGCCTACCTGTTCCAGGTCGGAGGACGTTAAACAGATTTTCATTCATTCGGAAACGGGTTGGTTGATGGTTCGGATGGAAGTTCAGTTTAACGTCGCGTATCGGCTTTCGCCATGTACGACGGGCTGAACAAACCAACCAAGGCATAAACAACAAGGGCGTCGCCGAGCGGCAGACATGTCCGTCACCAGCAATGCCACGCACTTGCGACACCCCGTAGAGTGTCACATCCTGACACAAAATTGGAAGGGATTCTGTCTTCTAATTCACGAGATACAGCTTGAAGAAGAAACATATAGCGCAAAGAAGGAAATTTCGGTTTTCAAGGTCACACTTCAAGGTCAAGGTCAGCATGGTGATAATTTATGCTCGGATGTTTTCTTCTCTAGGGTATACAGTACCACACACAATCTGAAGCGCTCCTGTCAAGTACCAATGTGGAAAATATGGCTTAAAACCCAATGTGTAGACCCCTACCACTTTCAAGGCCTACGGATCGCCCGGACCGTGACCTTGACCTTGATCGGTATACCACCATCAGAACGGGCATAAGCCAAAGTACCTGCATGCCAAATTTGAAGACTAACACTAACGGTGTGGGAGTTATGGCCCCTGAAAGATTTTCGGTTTTCAAGGTCGTACGCCAAGGTCAAGGTCACGACGGCAATATGGTTTGCGCGGATGCCTTCCTCTCATGGTGACACACCAGCACACACAATTTGACGTGATTCTGTCAACCCGTTCGAAAGATATCCTTGGGACAGACAGAAGGAGAAAAAAATGACCCTCCGATTTTCAGGCTCCAGCGATCTTTTTTACCTTGACCTTGACCTTGATCGGTATGCCATCATCAGAACGGGCATAAGCCAAACCACCTTCATGCCAAGTTTCAACATCCTATGTTGATCGGTGCCCGAGATATGGCTAAAAATAGATTTTCGGTTTTCAAGGTCGTACGTCAAGGTCAAGGTCACGACGGCAAAATGGTTTGCGCCGATCTCTTCCTATTAAGGAGGCACACCTTCACACAAAATTTGACGCGATTCGGTCAAGCGGTTCGGGAGATATCCTTGGGACAGACAGAAAAGAAAAAAAAAAAAAGGAAAAAAATACAAACCAGCCCATCGCAAAAGTCCGTCTTGGTGACGGACTAAAAATTTATGTTCCTGAATCACTGTCTTAGCCAAAAGGCCGAGAAGCGATCAGAATTGATGGTTCGTCTAACATGACGCTCTTTGTAGGCGAGCGGGACGTTAAGCCCACCTTTCATTCATTCAAAAAGAGACGGAAACGGAGGGGGGGGGGGGGGGGGGGGGGGGGGGGGGGGGGGGGGGGGGGGGGGGGGGGTGGGGGGGAAGAAAGGGAACAGGGTGGAGAAGGGGAGAAGGCGGGAAGGGAAGGAAAGGGTATGATGTAACCAGAGATGTTACATCATAGCTGGTCTATTGTGTCTTCTGAGGTGGATGCGCCACCTTTTTTTCTTTTCTTCTTTTGTTGTGGGGAGCCGGGGTGGTTAGGGGTGGGGTCTGGGGGGTGGGGTGGGGCTGAGGGGTAGGCCTATGGACTCGGGACACCTAGCTATCAATAGGGCAATCCACGACTGTTCGTTCTCTATACTAGACTATAATTTTCCCGCACTCGTTCTGCCCGAGTTACGCTGACCTTTTTAATGGTCAACCTATGGCGATATTTTTCACGCCAGAGGGCAATCAATGCACTAGGGGCTTATCACGCGATTTTCTTACTTGGGCGTAGTGAGAGAGAGAGAGAGAGTGATGGTAGGACCACTCACTGTCTCTCTCTCTTTCTTTATCCCCAACTAATAATATAGAGAGGATTAGCCCCACACGAGCGTCATGCCCTCTGGTGTGAGAAAAATTGCACTAAGTCTCTCATTCAACTCAGTGAAATTCAAAGTCGCCGGCAGATGCCCTATTTGGCACATACTGGTTAGCGGAACGTTTCCCTGCTCTTATCGACTTTTCACCGCCGTGGGTTCTTATACGAGCATAAAGCGCACGGGACAGACTTGCTTTAAGTCCCTATGCGACACGAGTGGCATGATTTTGCCCAGCTTGAATTGACTGCATCCCTTTTATTGGGAGCGCTTTGTGTTTCCCTCGATGGGTTTGACATAAAATCAAAACTGAATTGTTCTTCTAAACGACGATGTTCACTGTGTCAGTGCTTTGTGGTTGTTGGTTGTTCCGCAATGATGTATATGTTACGCCAATCCGTGAAATTGCCTATTTCATGAAATGAGCAAAATGCTTTGCCCAATTTATGAAATGGACAATGTATATCACATTTTTGAATCCCCATTCACACAGGTATTGATTAAGATTGATTCAATGGTGTCACACTTTTCTACATTGTATTTGCACCCCTATCCTGCCCCCCAACTCGACCAGCTGGGGCATGCCTGAGCCACATGTTGAATCAAACGTTTTATCAAATAAAGTCTGAATAAAATAATTTTAAACTCATCTACCTCATTCGTTTGAACCAAGTATTGATCTATGTGTGCTAATGAACAAAAATTATTTTTCATTCATATTTCTTTTCTCAATTGCAAGTTATAAATTGGCCCATTTTGCCATTTCATAAAATGGGCAATTTCATGGATTGGGCGTAACATATATACCGAGAGGTATTAATTCTGCAAATAGTAAATTGTAGATGTTCCCAGTAAAACGTGCAAAACGGTAAGACTTGGTGAATTATACTTTTTCTTCCTATAGGGCCAAAGCTATGTTTGGAGCCACTCACCACGCATCTAGTCATCATGACGATTGAGAAACAGCTCACTTGGTCCGAAACACAAAAAACTAAAACAAAATAGTGTTCAAAAAGAGAAAATAGAGATTCACGTTTTGCACGTGAGACACTGACAGGTTTGCCATAAAAAGTGCAATAGTCAGCTTTTTTCTATCACTCACCACCAAAACTCCACGACCTGACAAAGATGATCGACAAGCAGATTCTGGGGCTCTGAGATCTGGCTTGAAGCATGTCTATTTGAAGCATGCCATGTCTATTCTGCATTTCAAATGCACTAACTTTCCAGTCCTTTAGAGTAGGGGTACGGAGCTGGCTATTCACTGAGATTTTTCTTTCATTCTCTCTCTCTATATATATAAACGTACAAAAATTGAAGAAGAAAAAACAACCACACCATTAAGCTTTCCTCTTATATATATAGTGTGCTTTAATAAAACTTTGTTTGTGTCCAATATATAAGTTTGTGAACCTAAGAAAGAAACTCAATACATTTAATTTTAACTTTACGATTTGTTCTGTGTTCTGAAAAGAATAAAAGAAAATAATGTGCTGATTTACTTTTTCTCCCAATGGGGGAGATAGACAATGCCTATGCAAAGACAGCTGCGATAGACAATGCCTATGCAACGAAACGTCTTTGAGAAAGACTCTTCAGTCTGCATATCGGCCTGCAAAGAATGTCCACAGTGAACATTCAAACTGAGCTAGAAGACTTTCTCCAAGATTGAAAGTCCACAATAAAAGCAAACCAGCACTTAATTCAAAAGAAATGATAAAAATTTTGTGTAAACTTTCAAAAATAATAATGTTCTAAAATTACAATCCCTCGAAGAGAGTAGAAGAGATGGGATGCCATGTTGGTGGATCCAGTGAATGATTCAATAGGGGAGGTCATAGAAATCGTAGTAAACACCAAAGTCAAGGTCAAGGTCATGACCTTGACGTGTGACCTTGAAAACTAGCAACGCGGGTGATTCTCGGATGCTTTTATGGGAAATCTACTCAGCAAGATAGGGACAGTCAACAGCAGAAACAGTAAGATAGTGACGTATGCAGCAGCAGCAAGATAATCACAGTCATCCTCCGAAGTCGGGGTGTGGCTAGTAACTCCGCGGGTGATTTTCGAATGCTACATTCGATAACTTTTCAATCTAGTTAACTCGTATTTTTATCTGGGTTTTACATTAACAACAAAACTGTCTTTAGAAATGGCCATGGAACAGATAGTAAGAAAAGCTCAGAAAAAGGCAATAGGTATATCCCGAGCACTATGGAAAATAGAATGCAATGATGTTAAAGTATTTTTACGTTTATTTGACCACCAGATTCAACCAGCACTATTGTATGCAGCAGATGTTTGGGGAATTAAAGAGGTAAAGGAAAGAGAGCGTGTTCATATGTATCCTTGTAAGACGTTTTTATCAGTCAGCCCCAAAACACCAAACTCTATGATATATGGGGAATTAGGTAGACATTCTCTTTTTATTAATACAATCATGAAGGCTGTGAAATATTGGTTCAAGCTATTAGACATGGAAAACAGTAGAATGCATAAAGCTATGTATATCCATCTGAAGCAGTTAGATGAGAGAGGAATTAAAACATGGGTATCTGATGTCAAGCTGCAATTATTTCGGTATGGGTTTCGGTATGTATGGATAGAACAACAAGTAGGAAGCAAGATTGTTTTTTTAAGAGTCTTGAAAGAACGTCTCCAAGATTGTTTTAAACAAGAATGGCATTACAAAATATGTACGAGTGAACGATTTAACGAATATAGAAGTTTCAAAGATGTCCTATGTTACGAAGTTTATTGATCGTCCCTTCATGTACGACGGTATAGAGACGCAGGAATAAGATTTAGACTTGGGATGAATGAATTAAACTGTAATCGGTATAGGTATAACAGTAACAGACAATTACGATCTTGTCCACTATGTGGTGTAAGTGAGGAAAATGAAATTCATTTGATCGATGCTTGTTATGCATATTCACATATACGTGAAGCCGTGTTTTCACGTTCACTGCTTACTCAGAGAAATGACCTTATTACAATTTCACGCTTCTTTCAATGTTTAAACCCATTAATGCTTGCAACATTCTTAACAGATTGTCTTCAGCCTAGAAAAGAAAAGAGTCGTTGTCCATTAAAAAGAAAACCCTTTACGACTGTGGCCTACATTTCTGTCCTGGATATCTGATTTCATATTGTCTATTCCCTTACGGCTGTGGCCTACATTTCATAGTGTGTGTGTGTGTGTGTGTGTGTGTGTGTGTGTGTGTGTGTGGTTTATAGCTCTGCATGGTTTATAACAATTGTGTTCAATTTGGTTGGTTTGTCTTCGGATATTGTAAGGACGTTTGTCTGTGCAATTAAAACATTCGAGTTCGAGTTCTCTCTCTCTCTCTCTCTCTCTCTCTCTCTCTCTCTCTCTCTCTCTCTCTCTCTCTCTCTCTCTCTCTCTCTCTCTCTCTAACAAACGTTACTAATGCCATCAGCTTATGCCTAGATTCTTATAAATCTCTCTCTCTCTCTCTCTCTCTCTCTCTCTCTCTCTCTCTCTCTCTCTCTCTCTCTCTCTCTCTCTCTCTCTCTCTCTCTCTCTCTCTCTCTCTCTCTCTCTCTCTCTCTCTCTCTCTCTCTCTCTCTCTCTCTCTCTCTCTCTCTCTCTCTCTCTCTCTCTCTCTCTCTCTCTCTCACTGTCCGTCTCTCATATTCCCATGTTATCTTATAATTGTTTTTTTTTGGTTCTTCCTTAAAATTGGGTTTATTCTGAAAAATTGTCATTGTCTCAAAATGGTTTCCCTTTTTTT
>CM065684.1:60241785-60246785 GCA_017654935.2 Phymorhynchus buccinoides
AGAAGTGATGTAGAGAGACGAGAAGAATATAATCTGTTGCACACCCCAGCTGGTGAAACAATGCCAAAGTACCGCAGTTGAGCACAATGAAAATAAGGAAAAGGGATGGAGTCTTGTGTTGTTCGCTCTTCACTCATAAAATCAAAGACTGCAGGAGTGTACCCATAAAATAACTCCCTACTGGTAGATTAAAAAATAAATAAATAGTTTTCACACTGTGTGTGTGTGTGTGTGTGTGTGTGTGTGTGTGTGTGTGTGTGTGTGTGTGTGTGTGTGTGGTCAAGTCCGGTCAAGTCAAAATTATCTTCAAGTCAAGTCACAATTATCTTTATTGACGATAAAGGAGTAAGCTACAAGCTTTTTTTCATCCTGTCGTCATGAAAAGAAAAAACATACTGAATCAATAAAATGTAAAGATCAACAATGAAAATTGGCGTAAGGAACCAAAGCACAATGAACAAATATCAAAAACAAATCATACATAAATCATGACTAGCAAATACATTATGTACAAAATATAAATAGAAATGCAATCTGTGTGTGTGTGTGCGTGTGCGTGTGCGCGTGTGTGTGCGCGCGCGCGCACGCAATTTTCTTGAATAAGTGAGAGAAAGAGAGATAGGAGAGGGAGGAGGGGGTTTCAGTGTTATGCACACTATATTCGCACTTATTCTTATGGATCCATTCTTATGAATATGGGACTTTACATTTGATTTTTTAATTAATAAATAAATACAGTTCGCTTAAACAAGCTGCCAGAATGTCGCGGACTTTCATTCATATGTTTTTATTTCTATGTTGTTGTTTTTTGTTCTCAGCGATTTGTTGTGGGGGCTGTTGGGTGCGTTCTGTTTTCTGAGTGGGTGTCTTTTGCCGGTGGGCTCTGCAGTCATGAAAAACGGACTGGTACACCCATGGGGACATTTCGCAAGGACTCCTTTGTATCGTATCCGATGGTCACCAAGCCGCGAGTAGCTATGTGCCTTATATACTTAATGGAATGTCCCGTGTGTGCCTGCTCCCCAGTAACACAACACGGACTTCCAAGGCTGGGGCAGGGCTGCTCTCGCGTTGATAGAACGGGCGTGGCTGGTGCATCTCTGGGTCCCATCAGCACCTTCGGGTGTTTCTATTTCATAAGTTCAAAAGGTCTGACGGCCGAACTGTACTGCAACTGTATACGGAATAAAATTCGGGTTGTTCCTATCTACAGAGCGCGTTGCAGCTAGTGCTGCGCCGCCACCCCTTTTTGTGTGGATGGGCATCAGTGTGACTTGAATGGAACATCAGTGCGACATGGATTGATATCAGTTATAATATTGGATTTTCCCACATTCTGCATCTGTATACACGCACATTCACTCACTTTGGAATCAATACCCTGGCTAATGTGAACAATATATCATTATGTTCCTCTCTCTCTCTCTCCCTCTCTCTCTCTCTCTCTCTCTCTCTCTCTCTCTCTCTCTCTCTCTCTCTCTCTCTCTCTCAATCGCTCCCCTTTTTTCTTTTTATGTCTCACCCCCCTATGTGTTGTTCATGAAAGAGAAGAAAGCAGCCCCAGTTAAAATAAAACATGTTTAATAAAATAAAATAAAGGGCAATGTCCACAATATGTCTCAATATGCGACATATGCGACAAATCGCGGGGGCGCCCCCACTCCCAATATGTCACAGTAAGGCAAGGGAACGCACGCGATATGTCGCACTGTCGCAATATATCTCAATGTGCGACAAATTGCGACCCCCCCCCCCCCCCCCCCCCCCCCCCCGATATGTCGCACAATCAGACATATTGCGATGGTGCGACATGTCGCGACCTAACAGGGGCCCAGTAAAATGTCTTGAAAGGAAGTCTCAAATAGGTGACAAAAGCCTATAAAGGTGGCTGGCTGTCGTCCGTAAGAGGCAACGCCTAATTGTTGGACGCTAAACTCACCTTCATTTATTCATTCGAGCCCATGAGAACTTGTCTCTGCTCAGACTCACACTCCTGCCGGCTACTGTATGTTAGTAGGTCGAGCTGACACAGCAGTATATATAGCTTGTTGGGAAGCATCCAGGAGAGGAGGACCTATGTACGTACAGTGTGTAGGGTTGGAGGCGTTTATGCTACGCTCGAGCCAATTTGGTGACGGTAATCCGGTACAGATGCAAATATAGGGGCAGTAAACAGGACCTTAGTTTGAGCGGAGGCCACATCGCGTCAGTGAGATAGTAGGCGTAGTGACTTGGACCAACAAGAGTTTGGACTCGGGGGAGAGAAAACACCGTGACATTTTAGGGTGGATTTGACCAACCGTCCTTTAGTAGGCGCTAGTCAGGGGGATTTTCAACAAAAATCGTAGCTTGGAACTCCATTTGCTTTATTCTTTTTCTTGACTTTTCGCTTCTTCTTTTTTTTTGGGGTGCGAAAGATTTGCGCATTGCACATCTTGCAATACCGTGGCTAATCTAACTTTTAAAAAAGAGACCTATCCCGCTCGGAGTCCTGCGTTTTAGACTTCTGTGTACGTCAACAACACGTGGACATATTCACTCAACCTAGTTTGGACACCTTCGTTGCTGAACAAGTTGACAGAAGACTCTTGTTCCTCAAGAATAATTTGGGTTTAGAAAAGGGACTTGGACTTGTATGGTTGTTAGTTATTGCTGCTGTTGTTGTTGGTGTTGTTGCGAGCCTAAGTTAATTAAGCCATGAAGAGTTCTAAAATGGACAGGTCATCCCACGACAACCCGGCGTACAAACCGGAGGACGGACATGTGAGTACACCTTTTTCCTTTCCAGTTTTTGACGGCACATATCATTTTAATGAACATTTTGTCGCTCACTGTAATTTCCGTGGCATTGAACGCTTCGCTTTTCTTTTCTTTTTCCCCCTTTGTTGTGTGTGTTTGTTTGTTTTTAATCAACTTGTTTGACACTTTGCAAACACTTCTGAAAAACGATGCTTATGAAAAAGTAAGGCACAATGGTTGGTGGGTTTTTTTTGCATGGCATTGAACACAATACTTTTTGTTCATCATTTTGTTTTAATAACTCGTACTTTTAAATTAAACGTTTATTTTAAACAGGTCACTTAAACTAATTTACTTTGCATTATTGAACACTTTCTTTTCCCTTTCCTTAAACATTTTATACAACAGTGAGTGTTTTTTTATGTTTGGTAAACATTTGTTCGCAATGAACTTTTCTTACACATTTTTAAAGTTTAAAATTCCTTTTCTTTTAGGGAAAATGTGTAACTAATCTATGTTCTTTTGTGGGGACATTTTGTTACTCAAACTAATTTGCATTGCATTGTACACGTGATAATACTTTTTTGTTTGCATTATTAAGCATTCATACAGGGCTTTCTGTCTTTTATTAAAAAGATCATGACTCAAACCATGGGGGTATCCGAATCGTACTGGAAATACAAACCCTCCAACCTCAAAACAAACAAAACGAAAACCGAGTGTGAGCATGCATGTCTGCATACATGTGTGCTTGTGTGTGTTTTGGTTTTGTGGGTTGTGTGTGCACGCATGTCTGTGTGCGTGTGTGTGTGTGTCTGTACGCGTGCGTACGTTGTGTGTGAGGATGTTTGTGTGTGTGTGTCCTCTGGCGTTTGTGTATGTGTGTTGGTGTATGTGGTCAGTCCGTGCGGCTCTGTTGCTGTGGATAAACAATTAGTCGGTGTCGATAAATGTGTGTGTGTGCGCGCGCGCGCGCGTGTGTGTGTATGTGTGTGTGTGTGTGTGTGTGTGTGTGTGTGTGTGTGTGTGTGTGTGTGTGTGTGTGTGTGTGTGTGTGAGAGAGAGAGAGAGAGAGAGAGAGAGAGAGAGAGAGAGAGAGAGAGACAGACAGACAGACAGACAGACAGACAGACAGACAGACAGACAGACTCAAGGAAAAGAATTTAGGCTGGGCCTAGTCTTCCATTCTGTCCTTGGTTCTAAGCATGCACAGTTGCTATTGAGACAATGAACATTGAGACACAGGAAAATTGCCAACAAAAAACAACTAACAGTAATATAGCAACGACATGGTAGTCAGAGCATCAACATCAGCAATAAAAACAAGCAGAATAGAAAACTAACCAACCAAACAAATAAATAGATAAAACAAGTGCAACGCCGAGCGGCTGCAAAGTCCCCTCGCAGCATCGCCGAGCTACTCCGAAATCGGAATGTGTCGGCTGTACACATACATAAAAACGCATCAAAACAGCACGTAGGGGAAGACGGGGTAAAAAGCGCATGGGCGGGTAAGAAGCCCACCCCAATTATCTCATGAAATAAAGAAAATTTCAGTCAAATTTGCCCACGAGACGAATGCTAGACATTAACGCTCGTCTCATGGGCAAAATGAGACTGAAATTTGCTTCATTTCATGAGATAATTGGGGTGGGCTTCTTACCCGCCCATGCGCTTTTTACCCCGTCTTCCCCTAACTACATAAAAACGCATGAAAACAGCACAAAACCGAATAGTTTTTTTTATATATATAGCCTTGGGGTTCGGACCCGTGATTTGAGCGCGCGCGATCATGCGCACACGAGCGCATAAAAAAATTCATGACAACTGTGTTATAGACCATTCATCAAGAAATGTTGTGAAAAAAACTGCATTGAAATACATGCAAAATTTCGCGAGATATTAGCGATTGTGTGTTTTGGGGTTTGAACCCCGTAACTGGCGCGACCGTGACCTTAATGTACAACTAAATACATCAGTGGATAGCTTGCATCTTGGCAAACTAGTATGTCAAATTTGATGATGATAGACTGAATAGTTTTTGAGAAAAACGGACGAATAGCCGGACGGACGGACGGAGGCACGCCGGAAGCACGGACGGATCAGACAGAAACAATAGCTCCCCGAACCTTCGGCTCAGGGACTAAATACACATCTCACTACAATTTACTTCTTCTACTACGATTACTACTACTTGTGTAAGACAAGGCAAAAAGCCCATGGGCGGGTAAGAAGCCCATGTTAATTATCCCACGAAACAA
>CM065684.1:60251785-60266785 GCA_017654935.2 Phymorhynchus buccinoides
TTCGGTAGACTTTCACAATGAGGGACATACAATAAACCAAAGAAGACAATTTGGAATTTTCACTCTTTAATCAATCTACTAAACTACAAACAGAAATAAAAGTAAAAGTAAAAGGTAAGCAAAAGAAAAGGATATAATAAAAGGAAAAGGAAAATAAGTAAAAGGAGGGGGGGAGGGCACAAATAAAACAATAATCGAAATCGAATCGAACATGTTTGAGAGAGAGAGAGAGAGAGAGAGAGAGAGAGAGAGAGAGAGAGAGAGAGAGAGAGAGAGAGAGAGAGGAAAATAAGTCATGGCTTAAACAGGAAGTAGGCTAGCGTAAGCTGACGATTGGCTCGATGCGCATGCGCAAAAACATAAAACTCGGAGTGCGCAAGCGCGAAATCGAAATGGGTAGATATATGATGAGGTAGAATATTTTCTTCACACCGGTAAAGGATGGGGTGTAATACTAAGAGTAGAAGACATTGCAGCACAAAATGTGCCACGTGGGGTTTAAATGTCGCCGATCGGCAGACATGTCTCCGTGTTAAGGGTGTGCACCCCACTGTTAAAGGGTGTACACCCCGCTAATGAATGTGCACTCTGGAAAAGGGTGTGTAGACCTGTGTATCACCCAAAGGACCCAAGGAGGACAGAGGCTATCCATGTGGGATTTGGAAGACTAGGCGTTGCCTAAAATCTTTATCCTTGAAAAATAAAGTTCAAGTTTTCAAGTTTTCAAGTTTTCTCTCTCTCTGTCTCTGTCTGCCTGTCCTTGTTCTTCTGTCAATCTGTCGTTGTCTGTCTCTCTGTCTCTGTCTGTCTGTCTCTCTCTGTCTCTGTCTGTCTCTCTGTCTGCCTGTCCTTGTTCTTCTGTCAATCTGTCTCTGTCGTTGTCTGTCTGTCTCTCTGTCTCTCTCTGTCTGTCTGTCTGCCTGTCCTTGTTCTTCTGTCAATCTGTCTCTGTCGTTGTCTGTCTCTCTGTCTCTGTCTGTCTATCTCTCTGTGTCTATGTCTGTCTCTCTCTCTGTCTCTGTCTGTCTGTCTGTCCTTGTTCTTCTGTCAATCTGTCGTCTGTCAATCTGTCGTTGAATGTCTCTCTGTCTGTCTGTCTGTCTGTCTGTCTGTCTCTCTCTCTCTCTCTCTCTCTCTCTGTGCCAAATGACGTTTAAATGTCGCCGAGCGGCAGACGTGTCTCCATGTTAAGGATGTACACTCCAATGATTAAGGGTGTGCATTCCGGTGTCATGAGAAGTAAGTAGTCCTATGAAATATTTACCCTTGCGCATGCGCATTAGAACAGAAATTATAAAGCGTCAGGCAATTTGCCCATTTACATGGGAGGGAAAGAGGGGGGGAGGGCACAAATAAAACAATAATCGAAATCGAATCGAACATGTTTGAGAGAGAGAGAGAGAGAGAGAGAGAGAGAGAGAGAGAGAGAGAGAGAGAGAGAGAGAGAGAGAGAGAGAGAAAATAAGTCATGGCTTAAACAGGAAGTAGGCTAGCGTAAGCTGACGATTGGCTCGATGCGCATGCGCAAAAACATAAAACTCGGAGTGCGCAAGCGCGAAATCGAAATGGGTAGATATATGATGAGGTAGAATATTTTCTTCACACCGGTAAAGGATGGGGTGTAATACTAAGAGTAGAAGACATTGCAGCACAAAATGTGCCACGTGGGGTTTAAATGTCGCCGATCGGCAGACATGTCTCCGTGTTAAGGGTGTGCACCCCACTGTTAAAGGGTGTACACCCCGCTAATGAATGTGCACTCTGGAAAAGGGTGTGTAGACCTGTGTATCACCCAAAGGACCCAAGGAGGACAGGGGCTATCCATGTGGGATTTAAATGTCACCGAGCGGCAGACATGTCTCAGTGTTAAGGGTGTGCACCCCAGCGATTAAGGGTGTTCACTGCAGTAAGGGATATGCACTCCAGTCAAGGGTATTTAGGTGTATCACCCAAAGGATGCAAGGAGATTTTTGCAGTTACAGACAGGGCTAATTTGAGTAAATACACTTTTCGACTCGGGTGTGTTCATGATACACAACTCAAGGGGTGACACCAACAGCCCCCAGACTTCTGACCCAGTGTGGGTTGACGACTGTGAACACAACTCAAGGGGTGACACCAACAGCCCCCAGACTTCTGACCCAGTGTGGGTTGACGACTGTGAACACAACTCAAGGGGTGACACCAACAGCCCCCAGTGTGGGTTGACTTCTGACCCAGTGTGACCCAGTGTGGGTTGACGACTGTGAACACAACTCAAGGGGTGACTGTGAACACAACTCAAGGGGTGACACCAACAGCCCCCAGACTTCTGACCCAGTGTGGGTTGACGAAGGCCAGCAGTAAGCTGGTCAAAAATTTCCCAAGTATGTTTTCTTTCCTTTTCTTTTTCTTTTCCTTTTTAGTTTTTGATTGACTCTGAGAAGGAACTACGCTTATCACAAGGCAGGGCTAAGATGTGAGGGGCAGGGGAGGTACAGGGCGGGGCAGGTACAGGGCGTGACGGGCAAATGACATATCTGCCGCTCGGCGGTACCATTGTTTCAAATGATTTGAGTGTCCCTTGACTCCTTTTGCTTTTTTTGCTAGGTCCAGTGTCATCACAAAGGATATCAGAAGGAAACAAACCGTAATGCTAAAATGAAATTGGTCTGCAGGTGACAGATTCAATTTAACTCCATCACTTGCCTATCTGTCTGTGTGTGTCTCTCTCTGTCTCTCTCTCTCTCTCGGTCTCTCTCTCTCTGTCTCTCTCTATGTCTCTCTCTCTCTCTCTCTCTGTCTCTCTCTCTCTCCCCTCTCTTTCTCTCTGTCTGTCTGTCTCTCTCTCTCTCTCTCTCTCTCTCTCTCTCTCTCTCTCTCTCTCTCTCTCTCTCTCTCTCTCTCTCTCTCTCTCTCTGTATAAGGCCTATGTTGGTAATGACAATAAATATAAAATTGTAAAAATTCTCTCTCTCTCTCTCTCTCTCTCTCTCTCTCTCTCTCTCTCTCTCTCTGTGTGTGTGTGTGTGTGTGTGTGTGTGTGTGTGTGTGTGTGTGTGTGTGTGTGTGTGTGTGTGTGTGTGTGTGTGTGTCCCTGTCTTACCACACTCTGTCTATGTGTCAAAGAAGGAGTAAAGAGCCTAATTTGAATATCTTTTGGATGAATGGTCTGTGTTGGTTTGAAGTATCTATTGAGTGGTTTTGGAAATAATTACGTGTTTGACAAGAGAGAGAGAGAGAGAGAGAGAGAGAGAGAGAGAGAGAGAGAGAGAGAGAGAGAGAGAGAGAGAGAGAGAGAGAGAGAGAGAGAGAGAGAGAGAGAGAGAGAGAGAGAGAGAGACAGAGAGAGAGAGAGAGAGAGAGAGAGAGAGAGAGAGAGAGAGAGAGAGAGAGAGAGAGAGAGAGAGAGAGAGAGAGAGAGAGAGAGAGACAGAGAGAGAGACAGAGAGAGAGAGACCGAGAGAGAGAGAGAGAGAGAGAGAGAGAGAGAGAGAGAGAGAGAGAGAGAGAGAGAGTATTGGTTAAGAAAATATTACATGAACTAAACGAGAGATGAATTGAAGATATTTATTGTCTCTTTGTCTCTCTGTCGCTCTCGCCTCTCTCTGTCTCTGTCTCTCTCTCTCTCTCTCTCTGTGTGTGTCTCTGTCTCTGTCTGTCTCTCTCTCTCTGTCTCTCCCCTCTCTGTGTCTCTCAGCAACACACACACACGGCCCTTGACTGAACTTTCAATTTATTCTCTCTCTCTCTGATCCTCTCTCTCTGTCTCTCTCTCTCTCTCTCTCTCTCTCTCTCTCTCTCTCTCTCTCTCTCTCTCTCTCTCTCTCCTCCTCTCCCTCTCTCTCTCTCTCTCTCTCTCTCTCTCTCTCTCTCTCTCTCTCTCTCTCTCTCTCTCTCTCAATGTATGTGTCGCGTAAAATATATTCCAAAAACGTTCTATTCATATCTATGTTTGTTTAGATTCTGTTTGTTGATGGCATTAAGTAACGAAAGAACTGTGTATAAACTGGCACTATATTTATATAGTTAGCATTCGAGCTGAGGGAAACAAAGTTGTTTTGATTTGTAATACAATTGTTGGGTCGGTTATTATACATTCATTGTATTGTGTTTGTTTTTTCATTATGTCTGCAATCGGTTTGCCCCTCATTCATATGGGGCTTTGGCCTTTCATGAATAAATCTTTTTCGACTTCGACTTTGACTTCTCTCAATGTATGTGTCAAAGAAAGAGTGAAGAGCCTAGTTTGACTATCTTTTGCATGAAGGGTCTGTGTTGGTTTGAAGTATCTATTGAGCAAGTAGTGGTTTTGGAACTAATGACATGATTGACAAGAGAGAATTGAAGTGAAGTGCAAAAGAACAATCTGTTTAACGTCCTCCGGTCTGGAACAGACACATATAATATATATGTGTGTGACGAGGGAATGAGCTAAAGGTTAAGTCTCTAGGGGTAGACTTTTAGAGTGTTAAATTTTCAATGAGAAAATTTTCCTTTAGCCCGCTTCTCTAGGGTGAGGGAGGTTAGAACATTTTCCTTTAGCCCGCTTCTCTAGGGTGAGGGAGGTAAGAACATTTTCCTTTAGCCCGCTTCTAGGTGTGGGAGGTAAGAACATTTTCCTTTAGCCCGCTTCTCTAGGGTGTGGGAGGTAAGAACATTTTCCTTTAGCCCGCTTCTCTAGGGTGAGGGAGGTAAGAACATTTTCCTTTAGCCCGCTTCTAGGGTGTGGGAGGTAAGAACATTTTCCTTTAGCCCGCTTCTCTAGGGTGTGGAGAGGTAAGAACATTTTCCTTTAGCCCGCTTCTCTAGGGTGTGGGAGGTAAGAACATTTTCCTTTAGCCCGCTTCTCTAGGGTGTTGGAGGTAAGAACATTTTCCTTTAGCCCGCTTCTCTAGGGTGTGGGAGGTAAGAACATTTTCCTTTAGCCCGCTTCTCTAGGGTGAGGGAGGTAAGAACATTTTCCTTTAGCCCGCTTCTCTAGGGTGTGGGAGGTAAGAACATTTTCCTTTAGCCCGCTTCTCTAGGGTGTGGGAGGTAAGAACATTTTCCTTTAGCCCGCTTCTCTAGGGTGAGGGAGGTAAGAACATTTTCCTTTAGCCCGCTTCTCTAGGTGTGGGAGGTAAGAACATTTTCCTTTAGCCCGCTTCTCTAGGGTGTGGGAGGTAAGAACATTTTCCTTTAGCCCGCTTCTCTAGGGTGTGGGAGGTAAGAACATTTTCCTTTAGCCCGCTTCTCTAGGGTGTGGGAGGTAAGAACATTTTCCTTTAGCCCGCTTCTCTAGGGTGAGGGAGGTAAGAACATTTTCCTTTAGCCCGCTTCTCTAGGGTGTGGGAGGTAAGAACATTTTCCTTTAGCCCGCTTCTCTAGGGTGTGGGAGGTAAGAACATTTTCCTTTAGCCCGCTTCTCTAGGGTGTGGGAGGTAAGAACATTTTCCTTTAGCCCGCTTCTCTAGGGTGTGGGAGGTAAGAACATTTTCCTTTAGCCCGCTTCTCTAGGGTGTGGGAGGTAAGAACATTTTCCTTTAGCCCGCTTCTCTAGGGTGTGGGAGGTAAGAACATTTTCCTTTAGCCCGCTTCTTTAGCCCGCTTCTCTAGGGTGTGGGAGGTAAGAACATTTTCCTTTAGCCCGCTTCTCTAGGGTGTGGGAGGTAAGAACATTTTCCTTTAGCCCGCTTCTCTAGGGTGTGGAGGTAGAACATTTTCCTTTAGAACATAGGGTTGGGAGGTAAGAACCCTTTAGCCCGCTTCTCTAGGGTGTGGGAGGTAAGAACATTTTCCTTTAGCCCGCTTCTCTAGGGTGTGGGAGGTAAGAACATTTTCCTTTAGCCCGCTTCTCTAGGGTGTGGGAGGTAAGAACATTTTCCTTTAGCCCGCTTCTCTAGGGTGTGGGAGGTAAGAACATTTTCCTTTAGCCCGCTTCTCTAGGGTGAGGGAGGTAAGAACATTTTCCTTTAGCCCGCTTCTCTAGGGTGAGGGAGGTAAGAACATTTTCCTTTAGCCCGCTTCTCTAGGGTGTGGGAGGTAAGAACATTTTCCTTTAGCCCGCTTCTCTAGGGTGAGGGAGGTAAGAACATTTTCCTTTAGCCCGCTTCTCTAGGGTGTGGGAGGTAAGAACATTTTCCTTTAGCCCGCTTCTCTAGGGTGAGGGAGGTAAGAACATTTTCCTTTAGCCCGCTTCTCTAGGGTGAGGGAGGTAAGAACATTTTCCTTTAGCCCGCTTCTCTAGGGTGTGGGAGGTAAGAACATTTTCCTTTAGCCCGCTTCTCTAGGGTGTGGGAGGTAAGAACATTTTCCTTTAGCCCGCTTCTCTAGGGTGAGGGAGGTTTTCCTTTAGAACATTTTCCTTTAGCCCGCTTCTCTAGGGTGTGGGAGGTAAGAACATTTTCCTTTAGCCCGCTTCTCTAGGGTGAGGGAGGTAAGAACATTTTCCTTTAGCCCGCTTCTCTAGGGTGTGGGAGGTAAGAACATTTTCCTTTAGCCCGCTTCTCTATGGTGAGGGAGGTAAGAACATTTTCCTTTAGCCCGCTTCTCTAGGGTGAGGGAGGTAAGAACATTTTCCTTTAGCCCGCTTCTAGGTGTGGGAGGTAAGAACATTTTCCTTTAGCCCGCTTCTCTAGGGTGAGGGAGGTAAGAACATTTTCCTTTAGCCCGCTTCTCTAGGGTGTGGGAGGTAAGAACATTTTCCTTTAGCCCGCTTCTAGGTGTGGGAGGTAAGAACATTTTCCTTTAGCCCGCTTCTCTAGGGTGAGGGAGGTAAGAACATTTTCCTTTAGCCCGCTTCTCTAGGGTGTGGGAGGTAAGAACATTTTCCTTTAGCCCGCTTCTCTAGGGTGTGGGAGGTAAGAACATTTTTTTTTTTTGGAGTCGTTCTATTCAAAGGTATGCCACATAAGGGTAGTAAATGGAAACATGTGTAGAAATGAAACTATAGCTAATAATAATTTCAAATAACATTTCCTACATTCACAAGACTGTGGGCAACCTGTATGCGTAAAATCAAGTTCATACGTGTAATATTTATTATTTTAGAGATTGAATTTATGGCTGTCATTTTGTGACATGCAGTACGGGGGTGTTGAAATTAATAAAACAGGGAAATCATGTGCTGAAATAAAACAATGGAAGCTGTCAAAATCCGTGTATAGTTTGTGTGTCTGTGTCTACAGGCTTGCATTCTACTATAAAGTCGTTTGGTTTGGTAGGTAACGGACGAATTACAAACGTTACTCGATGGTATCGCACGGCGTTAGATCTGTTCTTCAAACGCGTTACTGGGTTATGCCTTTCTATGAGTTAATACAAACACCAAACTGAACTGAAATGAAAATACGATGTCTAATTTAATAATCTTACCTTGTTTTAATGAATAAAAGCAACTATTTTGCTTTGCAAGGAGAGATCTTATGCAGAGAGCTGACGTGGCCTAAGAGAAGCAAAAAACCCAGCTTTTTGTGACCGCAGTGCAAGCTAAGCCAGTTTGCAGTTAGGTAAATCGTGGAGAAGATCAGAAAAATGACGTAACATGCCTGTTAAACTGTGTCGATGACGAAAAAGCCAGAAAGATGGAAAAATGTAGTAGGGGAAGACGGGGTAAAAAGCGCATGGGCGGGTAAGAAGCCCACCCCAATTATCTCATGAAATAAAGAAAATTTCAGTCAAATTTGCCCATGAGACGAATGCTAGACATTAACGCTCGTCTCATGGGCAAAATGAGTCTGAAATTTGCTTCATTTCATGAGATAATTGGGGTGGGCTTCTTACCCGCCCATGCGCGTTTTACCCCGTCTTCCCCTAGTACTGCCTTTGGTGACAGAGATACCATCGAAACGACGTCATGATTGTCGCTTCAAAACCTAGGCCTCTAAATTCTAGATCTACCAACTTCGGTACGCGTTTAAACGCGCGCGGTGTGTGTGTGTGTGTGTGTGTGTGTGACAGTGTGTGAATGTGTGTGTGTGTGCGCACACGCATGTGTGTGTGTCACTCTATGTAGGCTATGTGTTTGTGTGCGTGTGCCGCTCGCATGAGGATGAACTTGTGCGAACACGCGCGTGTGTGCGTGTGTGTACGTGCGCGCATCACGCGCGCGTGTGTGTGTGTGTGCGTGTACATGCGCGCGCGCGCGTGTGTATGAGTGAGTGAGAGATAAGACAGAAAGAGAGAGAGGACTGAAGTCTGAATGTTTAGACCAAGGGCCTCACAGTCCATTCCAAACTGGGGAAAATGGTGAGGGTATATGGTGGGCTTAACGCATGCACACGATATTTGTTGTAAACATTAATATAATAAGATCATCACAAATCGGATGGCGGGTAGGCCTACTCATTAATCCATATGTTTGTGAGAGAGAGAGAGAGAGAGAGAGAGAGAGAGAGAGAGAGAGAGAGAGAGAGAGAGAGAGAGAGAGAGAGAGAGAGAGAGAGAGAGAGAGAGACAGACAGAGACAGACAGAGACAGACAGAGACAGAGGGACAGAGAGAGACAGAACAATTGTTTAATGAAATATTTAATGGGCCATCTGTCCATGTCATGTGGGAAGTCATGTGGGAAAGGGTAACAATGAGAAACCTTCACAATTCAAAGAGATAAACATAACAAGCAGTATACATAATAGCAGAAAATATCACAATGTTTCATTACGAATTCTAAGTGCATCAGACAGGTACATTGCAAGGTTAAATATATATCTAGAGTCACACATCAGCAAAACTAGCCTAAAAGCAGAAGGATGATTGTAATATTTTTTAGGGATCAATTTTTCTCTAAGTACTAAATATTTAGGGCAAATTATTACAAAATGTATTTCCGTTTCAGGCGACACCTTTGCAAAATGGACAATCAATACCAACATTACAGAGAGAGAGAGAGAGAGAGAGAGAGAGAGAGAGAGAGAGAGAGAGAGAGAGAGAGAGAGAGAGAGAGAGAGATTCAGGCTAGGGCCTGACCACCTTTTTCATTATAAAAAAAAAGCACGGTTTTTGGATAGGGATTCTTCCAAACGTCACTTCACCATCAAACATTGCTGTTTTAATAAGATAGAAAGGTAAGAGTAAGAGTAATACAAACTAAATCCATTGAATCTGTTAAGTGTTTGAAACTCGAGTTCTTCTTGACATTCAAGAGCTGTTTACATGAATGTGTAGGTTGTGAATGATAATTATGTCTTCATCTTCTTCTGTTTCTTCTTTCAACAGAGGTGGATAAGGGGAAGGGGAGGGGGTGATCAAGGCTACACACACACACACGTCCACACACGCACACACCTGTCTGAAAGAAAAGAAAATTGGTGACATCCACTCCAAAACCTCTCATTTCATATATCTACTATGCTTCATAATATCATCCCATGCCAGGGTTTGCCTATTCTAAGGACAATACGGATCGTAAAATTCACACATTATTCTGCCAGGAGAGGCCTCCAATGCTTCATTTACATTCCAAATATCGTTAGTTTCCACAGACCCTTCAACCTTCACAAAGTCGTTCATCGACCCTGTCTTCCAGCCTCAAGCCTCAATCATTACTTTGTCAGCGCGCACACGCACACGCGCACGCGCACACACACGCGCACGCGCACACACACACGCACACACACACACACACACACACACACACGCACGCACGCACGCACGCACGCACGCACGCACGCACGCACACGCACACGCACGCGCACGCACGCACGCACGCGCACACACACACACACACACACACACACACACACACACACACACACACACACACACACACACACACACACACACACACACACTGATATTCATAATCATCTTGTTCAATATCGAAGATAATATGTGAGTGCGTGTTTAGTCAGAGGGGGAGGGGAGGCAGGGTGTGTGTGGTCATCATGGTCCCACACCTGCATGAATACAAATGTCCCATATGTGCCCTCCCAGGCAGAGAGGACGGAGAATTCCCCCCAAAAAAAATTATAATCAGAAAAAAAAAAAGAAACAAAAATCAGAAAAAGTAGGGGGGGGGGAGGGGGGGGGGGGGGGGGGGGGGGGGGGGGGGGGGAGGTTTAGTGGGAAACAGAGCGGCAGTCTCACCACCTTTACAGGGCATGTTACACCTGTGTGTTTTGCTTTGTTTTTTTTTTTTGTATTTGTATTTTAAAGGAAGGTTTAAGTTGACACTCTAAAACTCTGGCAAATTTTATTTCAATGCGTTCATAATTGTTTATATTATGTCGTAAATGAGATACTGACAAAGGCACAAAAAACAAAACATAACGTCCTTGGCAGAGGTGAAGGCAAAGCGCTTTATCTCTGGCATCTCATTATATATAGAGAGCCTGTTGTTTCAGTGCTTCTATTTGTAAATGAAAGATCTTGCTTAATTGCTAGAGCGTGTATAATTCTGTAGGGACATTAAGGGTGTATGGGGACGTCTGGATGGAAGTTCAGTTTAACGTCGCGTATCGGCTTTCGCCATGTACGACGGGCTGAACAAACCAACCAGGGTATAAACAAAAATTTAAATTCCTGAATCACTGTCTTAGCCAAAAGGCAGAGAAGCGATCAGAATCGCACGGGGACGTCTCTGTGTGTCACAGCTTTTGTAGCCTTTACAGTTTGCGTGACATGTTATCTTATATTGTCTTCGGTGATGAATGTTTGTAATTCATTTGTGTTTTTTATATGTGATACCGTTAACTGCTTTGTATGTATATTGAAGTCTTTTCAGAATTTAAATGCTTTGATGTGATACTGTTAACATGTTCTTTGTACCATTTTTATATGTTTATGCTTTTATAATTTAATGCCTTTGTAAAGCGCGATGAGCCCAGTACGGGGTATCGCGCTATAAAATACCCATTATTATTATTGTTATTGTTATTATTATTATTATTAAAATTATTATTATTATTATTATTATTATTATTATTATTATTATTATTATTATTATTAATTATACTGTAATTAGTTACAACTAATATCCGTTTTCAAGCATAAGGTCAGGTTTGCAGCAAATCAACTCACTATAAAAATACCCATTATTATTATTATTATTATTATTATTATTATTATTATTAATTATACTGTAATTAGTTACAACTAATATCTGTTTTCAAGTATAAGGTCAGGTTCGCAGCAAATCAACTCACTATAAAAATACCCATTATTATTATTATTATTATTATTATTAATTATACTGTAATTAGTTACAACTAAAATCCGTTTTCAAGTATAAGGTCAGGTTTGCAGCAAATCAACTCATTTGTTAGCTTTTGGTCTATGACGTTAGCGGTAAGGGGTAAGGCCTACTTTATCAGGGGTCATAAACTTTATGATAAAGACATATCTATCCCTTTACATTATCCCAAATTAAGCCTGAAAGTCAAATACAAACAAAAAACATACAACATATTTGGTTCAAAATTATATTAGTCACCACAACATACAAATTAAATGAAAAAGTACCTGCTAGTGTTACTAAAAATAGCATATATCACTTTTCCCCCTATCGTGAATAAAAAAAAGTTTTCTGATTGTTTTGAATGTTGGTACACACGTAAATGGTTCTCATGTCTGGATAACATTGTCATGGAAAATAAGGCATATGTTGCAAATTTCACGTTTTATGACTTAATGCATATATACGCAAAATTTATTAAAATAAAAATACAATAATTATGTCATAAAATAAAAAAAGCAATCAATTATTTTCAAAACGGCCGCAAACACTTCTAGGTAATTAGGTTTTACAAGTGTGTACACAATCTTAAGAAAATATCTTTTATAGCTTTTCAATTATCTGGTCAAAATGGCGAAAAAATACTCAATTTTTGCTAACTTTTTTTTACGCGAACGGTTTTGGTGTAAATTTCCCCTTCCTCAATGTAAAATGGCATACAATCCACGACAGAAAGAATAACGTATGGAATATCAAAAGAACATTTGAAATTATAAGCATTTTAGTACCAAAACTAATCAATATAACATCAAAAAGGAAAAAACGTTATTTTTGCTGTATTTTCGGTAGGTCTACCCCTAAATGAATTCCTCAACTCCTGGGGTTTGGCTTGTTCAAATTTTCATGATTATGTGTGCTGGAGATGTTTATCTTTCATGCACTATATTTTTTTACATAAAAAACGCAATTTCATTTTTCACTTGTTATGTCACAGAACGTCTCATTTTCCTTTAGCCCGCTTCTCTAGGGTGAGGGAGGTAAGAACATTTTCCTTTAGCCCGCTTCTCTAGGGTGAGGGAGGTAAGAACATTTTCCTTTAGCCCGCTTCTCTAGGGTGAGGGAGGTAAGAACATTTTCCTTTAGCCCGCTTCTCTAGGGTGTGGGAGGTAAGAACATTTTCCTTTAGCCCGCTTCTCTAGGGTGTGGGAGGTAAGAACATTTTCCTTTAGCCCGCTTCCCTAGGGTGTGGGAGGTAAGAACATTTTCCTTTAGCCCGCTTCTCTAGGGTGAGGGAGGTAAGAACATTTTCCTTTAGCCCGCTTCTCTAGGGTGTGGGAGGTAAGAACATTTTCCTTTAGCCCGCTTCTCTAGGGTGTGGGAGGTAAGAACATTTTCCTTTAGCCCGCTTCTCTAGGGTGAGGGAGGTAAGAACATTTTCCTTTAGCCCGCTTCTCTAGGGTGAGGGAGGTAAGAACATTTTCCTTTAGCCCGCTTCTCTAGGGTGTGGGAGGTAAGAACATTTTCCTTTAGCCCGCTTCTCTAGGGTGTGGGAGGTAAGAACATTTTCCTTTAGCCCGCTTCTCTAGGGTGTGGGAGGTAAGAACATTTTCCTTTAGCCCGCTTCTCTAGGGTGAGGGGTAAGAACATTTTCCTTTAGCCCGCTTCTCTAGGGTGTGGGAGGTAAGAACATTTTCCTTTAGCCCGCTTCTCTAGGGTGTGGGAGGTAAGAACATTTTCCTTTAGCCCGCCTCTAGGGTGTGGGAGGTAAGAACATTTTCCTTTAGCCCGCTTCTCTAGGGTGTGGGAGGTAAGAACATTTTCCTTTAGCCCGCTTCTCTAGGGTGAGGGAGGTAAGAACATTTTCCTTTAGCCCGCTTCTCTAGGGTGAGGGAGGTAAGAACATTTTCCTTTAGCCCGCTTCTCTAGGGTGAGGGAGGTAAGAACATTTTCCTTTAGCCCGCTTCTCTAGGGTGTGGGAGGTAAGAACATTTTCCTTTAGCCCGCTTCTCTAGGGTGAGGGAGGTAAGAACATTTTCCTTTAGCCCGCTTCTCTAGGGTGAGGGAGGTAAGAACATTTTCCTTTAGCCCGCTTCCTTTAGCTAGGGTGTGGGAGGTAAGAACATTTTCCTTTAGCCCGCTTCTCTAGGGTGTGGGAGGTAAGAACATTTTCCTTTAGCCCGCTTCTCTAGGGTGAGGGAGGTAAGAACATTTTCCTTTAGCCCGCTTCTAGGTGTGGGAGGTAAGAACATTTTCCTTTAGCCCGCTTCCCTAGGGTGTGGGAGGTAAGAACATTTTCCTTTAGCCCACTTCCCTAGGGTGTAGGGTGTGTCTTTGTAAGCATTTTCAATGGGAAAAACTTAGAGGGGAGGGGGAGGGGGGGTTAGAGTATAAGATCTTGAGAGTTATAACATGAAAATGTTATTGGTGATTATTATTGAAACAAATGCCATTTTTGCATTAAGATTATTCAAATCGAACAGTTTAGAAACCAATGACATATGGAACAGATTTTCTTCTTTAAAAAGTACGCGTTACTTTTCTTTCGGACAGTATACTATTCACCCTCGTTTCTTAATGGTGTTCAGCCACCCTTAACAGGGCCGGATCTAGGGGGGGGGGAGGTCCTGGTTTCCGGAAACCCCCCTCTGCCCCAAGCATGTACCTTATACAAGGGTGAAAGTAAGAAAATGGCTCCATTTGGGCCTTATTAATCACTACATTGCAAACATTTCCGGGGGCTTTGCCCCCATGGCCCCGTAACCCGGAACCTATGCAGCTCCCCGGACCGTCGGCGGAACCCCCCCCCCCCCCCCTTTGCGAATCACTTGGTCCGGCCCTGCTTAACCCCCCACCCCCACCCCGTCTCCACCTGTCCCCATTCATTTTACTGGTCACCCATAGGTCGAATAGATTGGGGTCAGTGTTTCGGGTCACTTATTGTTGGTCCCAGTGGAGAGAGAGAGAGAGAGAGAGAGAGAGAGAGAGAGAGAGAGAGAGAGAGAGAGAGAGAGAGAGAGAGAGAGAGAGAGAGACAGAGAGACAGAGAGAGAGAGAGAGAGAGAGAGAGAGAGAGAGAGAGAGAGAGAGAGAGAGAGAGAGAGAGAGAGAGAGAGAGAGAGAGAGAGAGAGAGAGAGAGAGAGAGAAGGATGATCGAGGAGAAGAGACGAGGAGAGAGAGACGAGAGAGAGAGAGAGAGAGAGAGAGAGAGAGAGAGAGAGAGAGAGAGAGAGAGAGAGAGAGAGAGAGAGAGAGAGAGAGAGAGAGAGGGAAGGGATCGGGGGTTACGAGGGAGAAGAGAATATCTAGGAAGATTATAGGCGATTCTGATTTTATTGAACATTGACGGCATTGGGAAGCACACAAAGTGACAGATAACTAGAGAAAGAGACATACTATGCAGAGAGGTACCCCCCCCCCCCCCCCCCCCCACGGATGCCCATCGGTTCGCATAATGCGTTTCGCATAATCGAGTGTCTCTTCCAAAAAACCCTGGCAGTTCGCATAAACGGGTTTGCCATTTCGCATAGTATGCACTCTTGCAGGTTCTAATGCACTTTACGTGACTTTCTGTTACTTTCTTACTATCCCTAACCCTATCCCTAACCTATCCCTAACCCTATCCCTAACCCTATCCCTAACCTATCCCTATCCCTAACCTATCCCTAACTTTCTGATTTTTATGCGAAATGCCATGTCCACAAAGCTTTGTATGCGAAGCGGCATTATGTGAATCGGTTTTATGCGAAGCGGCAGTATGCAAAACGGCAATATGCGAACCGGGGCGCACCCCCCCCCCCCCCCCCACACACACACACACACACAGATAAAGGAGAGGGAGAGGAGGAGGAGGAGGAGGACGAGTTGCA
>CM065684.1:60271785-60294285 GCA_017654935.2 Phymorhynchus buccinoides
CAAAGTCTTCCTGTTGAAATGATGATGATGATGATGATGGAGGCCGTGGAAAGGTGAGATCGTAGTTCATGACGTGGCAGACGTCGTCGTGGATGATTCCTGGAACACGTTGCGTACCCTGGAATCGCGGATACGCTGTTGGTTGCGGGAACATTTCGGACGGGATCCGAGTCTTGGAACTTGTGCATGATGTTGGTGGTAACATCGTCAACATTTAGGTGCGTAGATGCAAGCATCTGATGAGGCGACAGGAGACTTTGGTATTGTGAGACTGCCGAAAGGTAGCTCTGGGTGCTCCTGTAGTTTCGCTGTTGTTGGTCGGTGTTGGCGTCGAGGTGCTGCTGTTGATAGATGGTCTTCCCCTCAAGGCCGTCCTCAGGACCACCTGCTCCGTACCGGGGAGTCGATGTCGTCGCGTGCAGGCCGGTAGACATGCAGCCAAGTCAAGCCGTCTCTGCAGGCGGATGTGATCATCCCAGTAGACAAGTAGTAAGCAGCCCACACTCCCACTCGAGCGTCCACTGGGCATCGGCGTTACTGCAGAGATGGCCCAAGCTGCTGCCCGTCGATCCTTCCAGTCCGCGAGTCTTTCAATAGAGCATTTGCCACGCGCCGGTGACCTTGAATTTCACTGAGTTGAATTTAGAGAGTTGAATTAGAAAGGTCAACGCAACTCGGGCAGAACGAGCTCGGGCAAATTAGTAGTCTAGAATAGTGAACGAACACTCGTGGCAAACGCCCTATTCCCAATGGTGAGGGAGGAGATCCAGCGTCGCCCTTCCCGCCGGCTGCCACCCAGCGAGACGTCGAATGCAAATTGCCACCTTTGCATCGGGAAATCATCACATGGCGAGAGAGCCAGTATAGTCGACCTAACTTTTAGCACGCTAGGAAGTTTTATAGTTCAGTCCGTGGTTGGGTGCATAGTCGACTCCGCATAAGTCGACCTCGTATAATTCGACACTTCGGATTAATCGACCCTAAGGCTTGGTCCCGTCCACAAGCCTTCTTTATCTCTGTAAAATCACCTCGGATAATTCGACCTTGGATAAATCGACACTTCGGATAATTCGACCCTTAAAACGCAAACTCTCTTCGGATAAGCTGACCATCATCACAATCCCCCACCCCTTCTGGTTAAAAAAAAAGGGGTCGATAAGTTATATGCCGAGTGTCCTGTACTTGTTCAGATGCCTTCCAATGACGTCAAGTTTAGTTTGACGTATTTGATGTTGCAAACAGTTGTTCTAAAAGTGTGTGGACCTTGACAAGGAAACACAAATGCATAGTTGCACACACACGCGCGCGCGCACACACACATACGCGCGCACGCACGCACGCATGCACGCACGTGCGCACGCACACGCACACGAACACGCACACACACACACACACACATTCCAGAAGAGGAACAAAGATAGAGAATTGCAGGCCTAATTGAGGGCACTAGAGCTGGGTATTATACCGGTATTTTGTCACAAATATATACCGGCTGCGTTGCTGGTGATACATTTAAAATGTTATGACACAGAGAAGAGCTGTCCCAGAAAGTCCAACAGATAGGTGTGGCTAATAAAGTTTGCCTACATGACTTCAATATACTCTCTCCGTCTTCCCTTCTTCCACCCTCCCTCTCATTCTCTCTCTCTCACTCCATCTCTATCCCTATCTCTCTAATGCATACACACTTTTCTCACACCTACCCCCCCCCCCCCCCCCCCCCCCCACACACACACACACACACACCTCAAGAAGTTTACTCTCTGCTTCATAATATTACCAAAGAGTCTTTGATATTACTTTATGTTTAGAGAAAGAAACATAATTTATAACATAATATGTTATAAATATGACTAATATGGGAGCACAATACAATATA
Source organism: Phymorhynchus buccinoides (assembly GCA_017654935.2). NCBI lineage: Eukaryota > Metazoa > Mollusca > Gastropoda > Neogastropoda > Raphitomidae > Phymorhynchus > Phymorhynchus buccinoides. Next base: position 60,273,665 of record CM065684.1, read on the forward strand.
TGTATTTCCGTGCACTCTAGAGCCCTGGGATTCTAACTCGGGGCGTGCAGACCCAGAGGGTGAAATGTGGGGTCTCCCCCTATGATGTACTTTTCACTTCTTTGTATCCGGGGACAGCTTCCAGCTGGGCCGAAACTAATGTTATTGTACAACCCAAAATGTGCATGTGTTTTTTCTTTTAAAAAAATGCATACAATGATACATTCATACATAAATACACACACATACATAAACACATAGGCCTACATACACACATACATACATACACCTACATACACGCACGTACGCACGTACCCATATACAAAGGCGTGCGCGAGAGCGCGCACATGCACATGCTCGCACATATACACAGACAGGTAGGCTACTCGTATACACATGCGTGCGCAAGAGCACGTACATACACACACACGCTCGCACACACATACACAGACACATACGCACGCACGCTTGACACACACACACACACACACACACACACACACACACACACACACACACACACACACACACACACACACACACACACACACACACACACTGTTTACACACACACACACACACACACACACACACACACTCTGCACAGACACACACACACACACACACACACACTGTTTCACACACACACACACTCTGTTTCACACACACTGCACACACTGTCACACACACACTCTGTTTCTGATGTTACTGTTCTGACTTACTGTTTCTTTCTCTCCATTTGTTTCTGTCTGTCTGTCTCTGCCTTTCTCTGTTTCTGTCTGTCTGTCTCTGCCTTTCTCTGTTTCTGTCTGTCTGTCTCTGCCTGTTTCTGTCTGTCTGTCTCTGCCTTTCTCTGTTTCTGTCTGTCTGTCTCTGCCTCTCTCTGTTTCTGTCTGTCTGTCTCTGCCTTTCTCTGTTTCTGTCTGTCTGTCTCTGCCTTTCTCTGTTTCTGTCTGTCTGTCTCTGCCTCTCTCTGTTTCTGTCTGTCTGTCTCTGCCTTTCTGCCTCTCTCTCTGTCTTCTCTGCCTCTGTCTGTCTGTCTCTGCCTTTCTCTGTTTCTGTCTGTCTGTCTCTGCCTTTCTCTGTTTCTGTCTGTCTGTCTCTGCCTCTCTCTGTTTCTGTCTGACTGTTTCTGTGTAGATCTCTCTCTCTATCTCTCTCTCTCTGTCTCTCTCATTCTCTATCTGTCAATGTCTCTCTGCTTGTCTGTTTGTCTCTCTCTCTCTCTTTGTCTCTCTTTCTCTGTTTTGTCTGTTTGTCTATCTGTTTCTGTGCATCAGCCTGTCTGTCTCTCTGTCTTCCTCTGTTTCAGTCTGACTGTTTCTGTTTTTTTGCCTGTTTGCCTGTCTGTCTGTCTGTCTGTCGGTCAGTCTGTCTCTCTCTCATTCTGACTGTCTGTCTGTTTGCCTGTCTGTCTCTGCCTCTCTCTCTCTCTCTCTCTCTCTCTCTCTCTCTCTCTCTCTCTCTCTCTCTCTCTCTCTCTCTCTCTCTCCTCTCTCTCCCTCTCCTCTCTGCTCGTTTGCCAGATCTTTTGAATGAAACTTCATTGTTAGGAAACGAGTACTTAGAACAGATCAGTTAGGAGCGATTAAGCGAGCGAGCGATAATGTAATGTGTGTGTGTGCATGTGTGTTTGTGTGTGTGTGTGTGTGTGTGTGTGTGTGTCGGTCTTCGTCTGAGAGAGAGAGAGAGAGAGAGAGGAGAGAGAGAGAGAGAGAGAGAGAGTGTGAGAGAGAGAGAGAGAGAGAGAGAGAGAGAGAGAGAGAGAGAGAGAGAGAGAGAGAGAGAGAGAGAGAGAGAGAGAGAGAGAGAGAGAGAGAGAGAGAGAGCGTAGAGAGAGAGAGAGAGAGAGACTTGAAAGCTTTATTACGCAAGGGTTGATATTTTAGGTTTAGCCTATTCTTCCAATCAATCAACCAAGAGAGAGCGTGAGAGACAGACAGTGACACAGACTGAGAAACAGTGACAGAGAAAATCCAGGCAGAGACAAGAGACGAACTGAGGCAAGGACACAGAAAAGGAGGAAGAGAGAGAGAGAGGAGAGAGACAGAAACAGAGACAGATAGGCAGACAGACAGACAGAGACAGAGCATATCCAGGCAGAGACATAGACGAACTGAGAGAAAGACACAGAAAAGGATAGAGAGAGAAAAAGAGAGAGAGAGACAGAAACAGAGAGAGAGAGGTTAAGGGGAGGGTGGGGGGCTGGAAATAAACAGAAAAGTGGGAACATTCGATGGTCAGTTTTCTACGAGGGTTGCTTTTCGCCGTGTGACCCTCCGTAGAAAACGGTACCCGTCGAGGTGTAGAATATTGATCCGGGTTTGTATTCGCTGTAGAATACAGACCCTGGGGTTGCTTTTCTACGGGGGTTGCTTTTTGCTGTAACACCGGCCATGGCCAGGGCCAGCCGGGCCGCTTGCTACGTCCGTGCATTTAGAAGCAACATTCCGTCTCGACCATGACTACCCAACGGAATTTTTTTGATGTATTTGAAACCCAAGTTCAAGAGCTATTTGACCAAATGAAAACAAAGGTGCTTTTTCTTGAAAGATTATTGCATTTCTTCTTGTTGTTTTTCTTCTTCTGCTTCTTCTTCTTCTTTATCGTCATCTGCTTCTTCTTTTACTTCTTCTTTCTCTTCTTCCTCCTCTTCCTCCTCTTCTTCTGCTTCTTCTTCTTCTTTATCGTCATCTGCTTCTTCTTCTTTTACTTCTTCTTTCTCTTCTTCCTCCTCTTCCTCCTCTTCTTCTGCTTCTTCTTCTTCTTTATCGTCATCTGCTTCTTCTTCTTTGTACTTCTTCTTCTTCTTCTTTCTTCCTCCTCTTCCTCCTCTTCTTCTGCTTCTTCTTCTTCTTTATCGTCATCTGCTTCTTCTTCTTTTACTTTTCTTTCAGCCTCTTCCTCTCTTCTTCTGCTTCTTCTTCTTCTTTATCGTCATCTCCTTCTTCTTCTTTTACCCAACTTCTTCTTTTTCTTCTTTTGAAACCCCTCCTCTTCTTCTGCTTCTGCTTCTTCTTTATCGTCATCTGCTTCTTCTTCTTTTACTTCTTATTGCATCTTCTTCCTCTTCTTCCTCCTCTTCCTCCTCTTCTTCTGCTTCTGCTTCTTCTTTATCGTCATCTGCTTCTTCTTCTTTTACTTCTTCTTTTTCTTCTTCTTTCTCTTCTTCCTCCTCTTCCTCCTCTTCCTCCTCTTCTTCTGCTTCTGCTTCTTCTTGCAGTCATGTCCATGATAATCGTATTGGAGATAATATTATGTGTTAAGAGTTTGTTTGTTTATTTGTTTGTTGTTTTCTTTTTTATTTTCAAATATATGGGGTGAGTTTAGTCTTTTGTGGAAGAACATGACTCAAGCTAGCGAACATAGTTATGCACTAGCTCTAGTGCTGCAGCCAACGGGATTGGTTGGCCTTTGGGGACTTTCCTCGATGCCAGCTGTCCTCCATTTGTTTTGGCTGAGAGCGTGGGGATGTACCTAAAGAACGGCAGCACCACAGCCCACCGGAATCGCATCTGCCTGACTGCTATCTGGCAGCCATGATCGGAAACGACTGACTGGCATACATACATACATACATACATACATACATACATACATACATACATACATACATACATACATACATGTAGGTGCTTTTTGTTTTCTTTTCTTTCTTCCGTGGTATGTACTTACTACTTCTGTGTCAATAATTCCTTTGATGGTTTTACGACAAATAAAAGAGTTTGAGTTTGAGTTTTGCGTGGGGTGATGAACAGGGGGTGCAGTTGGAGTGGTGATCGAATCGACGGTCACACTCAAACCAGTCAAGGTAGGGGGAGGGCAGAACCCTCCTTACCCCCCCCCCCCCCCCCCCCCCCCCAGTTCAGCCTGACTACTACTGGAAAACTTGCTACGCCCCTACTCCCCCCCCCCTCTCTCTCTCTCTCTCTCTTTCTCTCTGACTGTGTGTGCATGCGCGCGTGTGTGTGCATGTATGTGTGTGTGCATGCGTTTGTGTTTTTAAAAAAAAAAGTATTTTTATTCTCAGTCTGTTGTCTCTGTGTCTGATTGTTTGTTAGCAGGCCCAGATCTGAAGGGCCTACACCATTTTGCCTCATAAAAGATTAAATAATAATAGGAGGGAAAAAAACAGGAAGGAGATGACAATATTGTCAAGCCCTATAGATCTAGTACAAAATACATTGTGTGAAAGTCAGAAAAGTAAATGGAGAGAGAGAGAGAGAGAGAGAGAGAGAGAGAGAGAGAGAGAGAGAGAGAGAGAGAGAGAGAGAGAGAGAGAGAGAGAGAGAGAGAGAGAGAGAGAGAGAGAGAGAGAGAGAGAGAGAGAGAGAGAGAGAGAGCAGACAGACAGACACAGAGAGAGACACAGAGAGACACAGAGAGAGATAATTCCGTAAGCTTTTCATACTTGGGTCAACTTGTTGCAGGAAACGTTGGCTTACCGTATTTTATCTGTTCCTCGGATAAGTCGACCCTCTAGCAGAAAAGGTCGACTTATCCGAAGATGGGATAAATCGACCCTCGGATAAATCGACCTTTTTTCATGGTCCGTCTTATCGGAAGTCTACTGTATACGATAAAGAATAAAATGTGAAATATTTATGGTTTTAAGTGGGCGTTCGGGTGTTTTCATCGTATGTTTCTTTCTTTTCAGTACAGACCTGATCACTCTCATCCTTTAGTTATAAAGATTGTCGACAAACATGTAGATTCGTCACCTTCTCATGTTTACGACCCTCAATCTCAAAGTATGATTCTTTCAGGGGGTTTTAAATGATCCTAGGCTGATACTAATCCTATCCCATTCCAACAGAATGACAAAATGTTGCTTGTCGGCTAAATGATAAGCGTAGTCCCTTCTTAGAGTCAATCAAAAACTGAAAAGGAAAGAATGAAAAAAATGAAAACCCAGAAAAAAAAGGAAAGAAAAATACATACTTGGGAAATTTTCGTCCAGCTTACTGTTGGCCTTCATCAACCCACACACTGGGTCAGAAGTCTGGGGGCTGTTTGGTGTCACCCCTTGAGTTGTGTTCACAGCTGGTCTGGTTCAGCACACTGTTGTATATGATGGGTAGATCATAACCTGAGTCCCTGTTTAGGCTTGGTCTTCTCTCTCTAAATTCTATTGCCTCTTTCACTTTTCTTTTTGTGAATTGTGGTCCAGTAGACAAAATGTTAGCTTGCAAACTGGATGTGGATTGTACTGCTCAAATGTTCGTAAATGCTCAAGCAGATAACGGCTTGCTCGAGGTTTGTCAGTCGGCATATAAGAAGCATCACAGCACCGATACTGTTGTTTTGAGCGTTCTAGATTGCTTGCTATGTAAATCTGACGATAAACTGGTTTCCCTTGTAACCTTGCTGGATTTGAGCGCCGCCTTTGATACGCTTGACCACTCCATTCTCCTTGAGAGGCTTAGAGTCACATTTGGTATTGATGGGTTGGTTCTCAGCTGGTTCGAATCCTACATTAAGGAAAGAACCCAAGCCGTTATGGTTGGCGGTGTAAAATCCTCTCTCTCTCCTCTGCTGTATGGTGTGCCCCATGGGTCTGTGCTGGGGCCAGTACTTTTTACACTTTATTCTCAGCCCTTATCTGATGTTATATCTGAACACAAATGTAACTTTCACAAATATGCAGATGATACAGAGCTGTCCAGGAGTGGCACTCCTGATGAGTTTCAGTCGGTTAAGTCAGAGGTTTCTGAGTGTGTCAGCAGTGTTCAAGGGTGGATGACCAGTAACAAGATGAAACTGAACGGTGAAAAGACCGAGGTGATGCCTGTTGGCACCTCCTCTTCCCTGAAGAAGGTTAAAACAGATTCCATGAATATTGTTGGATCTGAATTGCCATTTCGGAAGATTGTAAAGTACCTCGGTGTCTCCCTCGATCAAACCATGTCGATGTAGGAGCAAATCTAGTGTTTGTCGTGCATCTTTCTTAGAGCACGGATCCTATATTTACACAATGTCCATGCTTAGAGTTAAGGCGCATCGCCTCCATCAGACCCTTCCTGTCCAGAGATGCTGCTGTTAGACTGATTTCTGCCTTCGTGCTGTCCAGATTGGACTACTGTAATTCGGTGTATGCTGGGCTTCCAGTAGAACAGATTTCGCGCTTACAACGAGCGCAGAACAGTGCTTCTCGGATTGTTCTTGGCCAAAGAAAGTGTGATCACATCACACCTCTTTTGGCTGAGCTCCACTGGCTTCCTATCAAATTCCGCTGGCAGTTCAAGATGGCTACTTTCGCTTTTCGTCACTTTGACAAAACTCTTCCTCAGTACCTCTCTTCTTCTCTCTGCACCTACCAAAGCTATCGCACTCTTCGTTCTTCTTCCCAGAAACTTCTTAAAGTTCCTAAGCGGTCCTTGAAATCTTCGGGTGAGAGGGCGTTTAGTTTTGTTGCACCAAGCGTTTGGAATTCTCTCCCTGACCATACCCGTAACCAGTCCACTCTTCCTTCATTCAAGTCCCAACTAAAACCCCACTTCTTCAGGAAAGCTTTCTCTCTGTAAAGTCTATTATCCTTTCCCCACTCTTGTTTTCCAGCTCATTGACGTTGAGTATGAGGTTAACGCGTGCGCGTGTGTGTATGGGGTGGGGGTGGGGAGTAGGGGGGCGTGGTTGGGGATGGGTGGGGTGGGGTGGGGTTGGAGGATGGTTTGGGGTGGGGGGGGATGATTGGGGTGGGGGCGTGGGGATGGCTGGGGGGGGGGGGGGGGGGTTGAAGGAGGTGGGTGTTAGTGTGTTGTGTTATGATTATATGATTATATGATTATATGCAATGCATTCTCTAATGTATTCATTTTCATAGAGATGTATGGTGAGGATACGTGAACCAGTCTGTTAGAAATGTTTGTACGAATGGTGAGTGAAAAGCGCATTGAGTTGCTTTGCAAGATTATGCGCCATAAAAGCATTATTCATTATTATGTATTTAATATGCAGAAGAAGTTCTGGAGGAGTGTTCACTCAACCTGGTTTTTAAGAGGCCTACCCGTTTCTCCTATGTAGTCTTCTTTGTACTCTTCACATTGAATGTGATAGACCACCCCACTCTTCTTTTCCACTTGTCTTTCACTTTAGTGACATAATGAGCGGGTCGAGTTGACAGGTTTGTGCGGCAGTTGAGCCCCGTGTTGGCTGAATGCTCTGGAAAGCCGTTCTGAAATCCCTTTTGTTCACATAGGGCACGCTGACTGTGACGTGTTTTCTTCCATTCAAGTCTCTTTGCTTGGGTTTTGGGACATTGAAAAAAAGAAGATTCAGGCTGAACCAGATCAGCTGTGAACACAACTCAAGGGGTGACACCAACAGCCCCCAGACTTCTGACCCAGTGTGGGTTGACGAAGGCCAGCAGTAAGCTGGTAGAAAATTTCCCCAGATTTCCCAAGTATGTATTCTTCTTTCCGTTTTACTTTTCATTTTAGTTTTTGATTGACTCTGAGAAGGAACTACGCTTATCATGAACACACCAGAAGAGTCGGAACGTGTATTTTCTCAAATTGTCAGTTAAAGTTTCAAATCTGGAGGGATGATTGCTGTTGGCGAATCTACATGTTTGCCAAGGTTGTCTTCAGGCAAGCTTATTCATGCGTAATTCAGTTGATAACTTTTAAGAATCTCGATCTTTATCAACTGAAGTAGGCCTACGAAAGTCCTCACTAAGCTAAAATAGTATCAACCAACAAAGAAAGCAACTCACAGACAATGCTTTTGCTTGCTTTGCCCTTTTCCTCGTACAATCATTGATTCTCCACACACCATGACACCTTTCGGCATAGCATGGTTTGATTACACTCTTCTGCATACGTACTACTCATCACCATTTTGTCATGGTCGTGTACCAATTGGTCTTTTCCCTTTACGCCTAATGGCCAGGACATGCATTGCTGTCCTTTGCCAGACTACGGTTCGCAAAGGAGTATGAGTTTGTCTCGATTTCATTTTTGATTGTCTGTCTGTCCTAAGGATATATCGCGAACCGCTGCATAGAATCGATTCAAATGTTGCGTACAAGGCTACAAATGTGAACTCCTTTGTTGTCATTGCGTTCTTTAACGTGCGCAAAGTGCATGAGCAAACAGGTCCTCGGTTTTGGTCGTTTCGTCGGAAAGATTTAGCATTAAGATCAAGTGGAGAATGAGCAGGAAAAAAACTTCCCGCTGCGGCCAGAAACGAATGTTCATTTTAGTGGAGGTGTTCCAAAAATCCAACAAGGGTTTCCAATCGATTGGCCCCAGACACGGGTTGTTAGGCCGCAATATGTCGCACTATCGCAATATGTCTCACTGTGCGAAATATTGCGGCGGGTGTTATGTAAAGTATGGGGAACATGCGTGCTTTCTCACAATGTGCGACATAAATGTTGGGTAGTCATGGTCGAGACGGAATAATGCTTCTAAATGCACGGACGTAGCAAGCGGCCCGGCTGGCCCTGGCCATGGCCCGTGTTACAGCGAAAAGCAGCCCCCGTAGAAAAGCAACCCCAGGGTCTGTATTCTACGGCGAATACAAACCCGGATCAAATTCTATACCTCGACGGGTACCGTTTTCTACGGAGGGTCACACGGCGAAAAGCAACCCTCGTGGAAAACTGACCATCGAAGTTTCCCACTTTTTTATGTTTATTTTTTTCCATTTCCAGCCCCCCCCCCCCCCCCCCCCCCCCCCCCCCCCCCCCCCCCCCCATTCCCCTTAACATCTCTCTCTGTTTCAGTCTGTCTGTCTTTCTGTCTCTCTCTTTTTCTCTCTCTATCCTATTCTGTGTGTTTCTCTCAGTTCGTCTATTGTCTTTGCCTGGATTGTCTCTGTCTCTGTCTGTCTGTCTGTCGGTCTGCCTATCTGTCTGTCTCTGTTTCTGTATCTCCCTCTCTCTCCCTCCCCCTCCTTTTCTGTGTCCTTGCCTCAGTTCGTCTCTTGTCTCTGTCTGGATTTTCTGTCTCAGTCTGTGTCTGTCTGTCTGTCTGTCTGTCTGTCTGTCTGTCTCTCTCTCTCTCTCTCTCTCTCTCTCTCTCTCTCTCTCTCTCTCTCTCTCTCTCTCTCTCTCTCTCTCTCTCTCTCTCTCTCTCTCTCCTGTGACAGTAAAGTGGAAAACGTTTTTATTTCTTTACAAGATAACATTAACAGACTCATAAAATGGTCCGAATTTAATCACATGCAGCTACACCCCAAGAAATGTAAATACTTACTTATCACCACCAGACAAAAGCGTCAAAATCTTACCCTTGGTACTCAATCCCTGTATATCAATGGTGAAATCATGGAAGAGGTTGACTATCATAAAATTTTAGGACTTATTGTTTCATGGTCCCATCAAATATCCATGGTTTGTAAGCAAGTATCAAAAAAAGTCTATCAACTTTCCAGGATAAAGCATTTTCTTGATTTAGAGAGTCGTAAACTTTTTTTCAATGCTTATATCCAGTCACACATCAACTATGCCTCTACAATTTGGGATCTGGCAAGCGAGAAAAATTTAAAACCATTATGCAGTTTGTATAGACGTGCATTGAAATTGATCCTTCTGAAATCCTCTTCCCTTACACTTACTGATTATCAGCGTTTAGAAATTCTACCTCTAAAATGGAAGCTTGTGTACAACAAAGCAATTTTTATGTTTAGATTAATGTCCGATAATGCTCCTCCAACATTAAAAAATAAATTTGAAATTAACCTTGTCCGTAATGTTTTTAAAATAAAAATACCTCTTCCAAGAGTTGACCTTTTTAAATCTAGTCTTGTATATTCAGGTGGCTGCTTATGGAATACTATTTCATCTTCCTTTAATGTGTACTCGGGCATTACTGTTTTAAAAAAAGAGTACCATAAGTATCTTATGTTGAAACATACAAGCAATGTTGTTTAACCCCATTCTTAGTTTCAAATATGTTTCCACTTTTGATATGTTAACATGTATGCATATTATCAACTTTGTTGTTGTTAAATTATTAACAAGTTTTGTATTTACTTATTTCATGTGTTTCCTCTCTCTCTCTCTCTCTCTCTCTCTCTCTCTCTCTCTCTCTCTCTCTCTCTCTCTCTCTCTCTCTCTCTCTCTCTCTCTCTCTCTCTCTCTCTCTCTCTCTCTCTCTCTCTCTCTCTCTCTCTCTCTCTCTCTCTCTCTCTCTCTCTCTCTCTCTCTCTCTCTCTCTCTCTCTCTCTCTCTCTCTCTCTCTCTCTCTCTCACTCTCTCTCCTTTTGTGTGTGTGAGGGGGGGAGGGGGGGGGGGGGGGGGGGGGGGGGGGGATAGATAGACGGTTTTGTTGTATCTATGTTTTCTTCTTCATGGATAATTCTTCGATGATTATTTTTTGCATGCTTCTTCATTATTTTTGTGTTGAATATATTGATTTTCTTGCATGTTTGTTTGAGGGCAAGAAGTAAAAAAGCCCATTGTGTGCTTACTCTTTTTCCCTCAATAAAAATAGTTCGTTCGTTCGTTCGTTCGTTCGTTCGTTCGTTCTCTCTCTGTCTCTCTTGATTGATTGATTGATTGAAAGAATCAATCCTTGCGTAATAAAGCTCGCGCACGCACGCACGCGCGCGCGCACGCACGCACGCACACACACACGCACGCATACGCACGCACGCACACGCACACGCACACGCACACGCACACACACACACACACACACATTATTGCTCGCTCGCTCGCTTAGTCGCTCCTATCTGATCTGTTCTAAGTACTCGTTTTTTAGCAACGAAGTTTCATTCAAAAGATCTGGTAAACGAGCAGAGAGAGGGGAGAGAGAGAGGGGGGGGGAGAGAGAGAGAGAGAGAGAGAGAGAGAGAGAGAGAGAGAGAGAGAGAGAGAGAGAGAGAGAGAGAGAGAGAGAGAGAGAGAGGCAGAGACAGAGAGAGAGGCAGAGACAGAAAGACAGACAGAATGAGAGAGAGAGACAGACAGACAGACCGACAGACAGACAGGCAAACAGAAACAGTCAGACCGAAACAGAAGAAGACAGAGAGACAGACACTACTGAGACAGGCTGGTGCACAGAGACAGATAGACAAACAGAGAAAGAGAGACAAAGAGAGAGAGACAAACAAGACAGAGAGACAGACAGGCTGGTGCACAGAGACATATAGACAAACAGACAAAACAGAGAAAGAGATAGAGACAAACAGACAGACAGGGACAGATAAAGCATGAGAGAGAGAGAGAGAGAGAGAGAGAGAGAGAGAGAGAGAGAGAGAGAGAGAGAGAGAGAGAGAGAGAGAGAGAGAGAGAGAGAGAGAGAGAGAGAGAGAGAGAGAGAGAGATACACAGAAACAGACAGACAGAAACAAAATATTAATGGAGAGAAAGAAACAGTAAGACGAATAGTAAATCAGTGTGTGTGTGTGTGTGTGTGTGTGTGTGTGTGTGTGTGTGTGTGTGTGTGTGTGCGTGCGTGCGCGTGCGTGTGCGTGCGTGCGTGTGCGTGTGCGTGTGCGTGCGCACACATCGTGCGTGCGTATGTGTCTGTGTATGTGTGTGCGAGCGTGTGTGTGTACTGTATGTACGTACTCTTGCGCACTCGTGTCAGGGCCGGACCTACAGGGGGTGCGGGGGGGGGGCTTAGGGGGCTGCAGCCCCCACCTTTTTTCCTTTAAAAAAAAAATCATGTCGCCGAGCGGCAGCTAAATTTCCTCGCGGGCTATACCTAGCTCTCACCAGCACCGTCAGTTGATAGGTACTTAATGGTTAAAAACATGTTTCAATAGGGGTATGAACAGTAATGGCATTAGTCTTTTATTTCATGACCAGATTGCACTATTTTGCTTCTCGGATTAAAAAATATTCCGGGGGAGCATGCCCCCGGACACCCCTATGGGGTCTTGGTGCTTCGCACCTTCGATAAATTAGCCCCCACCCCTTAAAAAGTTAGGTCCGGCCGGCCCTGCGTGTGTATATGAGTACGTGTCTGTGCGGTATGCATGCGAGCATGTGCATGTGCGCGCTCTCGCGCACGCGTTTGTATATGGGTACGTGCGTACGTGTTTGGGTAGTGTTTATGTATGTGTGTGCATATATGTATGTATGTATGTGTGGATTTTTTTGGAGTGGTATAATAACATTTCTCCTTAAGTCTCGGCCCAGCTGGAAGGCAGCTGTCCCCGGATACAAAGAAGTGAAAAGCACATGATAGGAGGAGACACCACGAGTTTGAATCCGGCTCTAGAGTGCACTGAATATTGTGCTCCTATATTCTACTTTCCTTCCTTGTCACTTTTTGTTTTGTTTGTCTGTGTATATTTTGTTATTGCACCCGTCAAGATATACACGTATAATGCAAATTCTAATACGCCCACTGTGTGTGTGTAAGCATATATATATATATATATATATATATATATATATATATATATATATATATATATATATGTGTGTGTGTGTGTGTGTGTGTGTGTGCGTGTGCGTGTGCGTGTGCGTGTGCGCGTGTGTGTAGGCCAACTGTGCATTTTGTGTTTCCTATGCAAGGTCCAGACAATTTTAGAACAACTGTTTGCAACATCAAATACGTCAAACTAAACTTGATGTCATTGGAACGCATTTGAAAAAGTACAGGACACTCCGCATATAACTTATCGACCCTTATTTTTAAACAGAAGGGGTGCAGGATTGTGATGATGGTCAGCTTATCCGAGGAGAGTTTGCGTTTTAAGGGTCGAATTATCCGAAGTGTCGATTTATCCGAGGTCGAATTATCCGAGGTGATTTTACAGAGATAAAGAAGGCTTGTGGACGGGACCAAGCCTTAGGGTCGATTAATCGGATGTGTCGATTTATCCGAGGTCGACTTATGCGGAGTCGACTATATTAGGTGCCATGGCTCGCACAAGACTACTCTAGGTTATAAATATATTTATTTTTATTTAAAAATATTAATTTAAAACTTTTGGCTATTGCTCCATGAGCTATTTTAGAGATTCAAATTTTCAAGACCACCTTTTTTAAAAAAAGCAATACAAAACTTTAAAACCCGATTAAGGTCTGAAGACTAACAACTAAACTTATATACATACGATCTTCATTTCCATCCAAAGTTTTAAAAACGATCAAATATAATGAATTTCGACTTTACCAAATCCAAAAAGGATATGCTTTGATGCGTGTTATGTGTTGGAGTGTGATATGTAAGTTATGAAAGAGAGAGGGTCCCTAGCATTTATTAAAATTGACAAACCCCTCGACTCCAGGGGGCACTGAAACATATGTCGGCCGAGTCTGGGTAATACATTGTTAAAATCAGAGCTATGAATTTACAAGAGAAGAACTATTGTACCAGGAGGGGATAGAGAAAGATAGAGGGCTATCCCCCCCCCTCTACCCCCCCCCCTCTACCCCCCCCCTCTACCCCCCCCCCTACCCCCCCCCTCTACCCCCCCCCCCCCTCTACCCCCCCCCTCTACCCCCCCCCCTCCCCCCCCCCTCTACCCCCCCCTCTACCCCCCCCCCCCCCCCCCCTCTGTTCCAATGTTCTATTTGGTGTGACCCATCTCTGTGACCCATCTCTAGGTTATGTATGTTATAATAAAGACAGGTTAACCGTTACTGTTGAAAGTTGGTTTGTTTTCGTAATATCTAAATAACTTTTAAAATGCCAACCGAAAACATGACTGGTTGAGAGATTCCGCCAGCCAGACCATAGGGGCCCACCCCTCCGCACTATTTTGGAGACATGGTTGATTTTGTAAATGAGATTTGTATAGTTTTCAATTTCCCGAATAAGTGAGAGAACGAGATATAGAGATAGGGGAGGGTGGTTACGGTGGGGGAGGGGGTGTCCAGTATTATACACATTGTATTCGCATTTATTCTTATTTATACGATTGATTGAAAGTCCGTGTAACGTCCTCCGACCTGGAATAGGTACATGCGGGACATTTTTAACTATAGAGATAGTGGGACGATCCTGGAGTTACTGCAATACCAGGAAAGTCCGATTTAAAAAAATTATTTTAATAATTTGGAGTAAGGAAATCTGTAAAAGAAAGAAAAAAATAAGCCAATTCCCTAAAATTAATTGATCACTCTCGAGAGAGGGCAAATTACAATTACATGTAATGAAAATATAGGTTTTTTGTGGAAATAACACCCCCGCTGTCTTTTTTTGAAAAGAAAATAACACTCCCGCTGTCTGTTTTAAAAAAGGAAAATAACACTCCCGCTGTCTGTTTTTAAAGCAAAATAACACTCCCGCTGTCTTTTTTTTAAAGGAAAATAACACTCCCGCTGTCTGTTTTAAAAAAGGAAAATAACACTCCCGCTGGGTTTTTTTAAAAGGAAAATAACACTCCCGCTGTCTTTTTTTTAAAGGAAAATAACACTCCCGCTGTCTGTTTTAAAAAAGGAAAATAACACTCCCGCTGTCTGTTTTAAAAAAGGAAAATAACACTCCCGCTGTCTTTTTTTAAAGCAAAATAACACTCCCGCTGTCTTTTTAAAAAAGGAAAATAACACTCCCGCTGTCTGTTTTAAAAAAGGAAAATAACACTCCCGCTGTCTCTTTTTAAAAGGAAAATAACACTCCCACTGTCTTTTTTTAAAAGGAAAATAACACTCCCGCTGTCTTTTTAAAAAAAGGAAAAGAACACTCCCGCTGTCTTTTATTAAGGAAAATAACACTCCCGCTGTCTTTTATTAAGGAAAATAACACTCCCGCTGTCTTTTATTAAGGAAAATAACACTCCCGCTGTCTGTTTTTAAAGCAAAATAACACTCCCGCTGTCTTTTTTTAAAGGAAAATAACACTCCCGCTGTCTTTTTAAAAAAGGAAAATAACACTCCCGCTGGGTTTTTTTAAAAGGAAAATAACACTCCCGCTGTCTGTTTTAAAAAAGGAAAATAACACTCCCGCTGTCTGTTTTAAAAAAGGAAAATAACACTCCCGCTGTCTTTTTTTAAAGCAAAATAACACTCCCGCTGTCTTTTTAAAAAAGGAAAATAACACTCCCGCTGTCTTTTTAAAAAAGGAAAATAACACTCCCGCTGTCTCTTTTTAAAAGGAAAATAACACTCCCACTGTCTTTTTTTAAAAGGAAAATAACACTCCCGCTGTCTTTTTAAAAAAAGGAAAATAACACTCCCGCTGTCTTTTATTAAGGAAAATAACACTCCCGCTGTCTTTTATTAAGGAAAATAACACTCCCGCTGTCTTTTATTAAGGAAAATAACACTCCCGCTGTCTTTTATTAAGGAAAATAACACTCCCGCTGTCTTTTATTAAGGAAAATAACACTCCCGCTGTCTTTTATTAAGGAAAATAACACTCCCGCTGTCTTTTATTAAGGAAAATAACACTCCCGCTGTCTTTTATTAAGGAAAATAACACTCCCGCTGTCTTTTATTAAGGAAAATAACACTCCCGCTGTCTTTTATTAAGGAAAATAACACTCCCGCTGTCTTTTATTAAGGAAAATAACACTCCCGCTGTCTTTTATTAAGGAAAATAACACTCCCGCTGTCTTTTATTAAGGAAAATAACACTCCCGCTGTTTTTATCTTCTTGGAGGGTTTTTTCTGACTACACCGGGCAAAATTACGATCACATGTAATGAAAACAAAATTATTTTTGTTGGTGCCGGCTGTTTCCCTTTCGGAGGTTTGCTCTTTCCCTAATATCGAGCTGGGTTTGTTTTTTTGTTAGAAGAAAAAGTTATGATCTCTTAAAGGGCCACCCTGACGGATGAGTTTTTTTTGTAAGAAACACGTCGAGATCACCAGGAAAACACCCTGTACAGAGATTGCAACACTCACTTTGCTCTGGTTTCCTAGAAATCAAACCGTCAATCGGTGATTCCTCCTTGGCGGAGGTGCTGGAAGTCAAATTCTTTCACACAAAGAGAAGGCGTGTGCCGTCTCTTTTCTAATGGCCGCCTGCGTTTAGACCAAATCGTTTGCACGAACGTTTTGCAATACAAGCCTTTTTTTCTTTTTTTTTTCTTTTTTTATTCAGATTATCTAAAGGAGTTTCGCTCACAACAAAGGAAACAGCTCCATTTTTTTATTTTTACTGCACTATAAAAACACAAAAACGCTTCAACCACAATGAGTGACCTCCACGCACCCCATCCAAAATGGCTACTCTCTCCGGCATCTCCGCCAAGGAGGAATCGCCGTTTTGACGTTTTAATTTCTAGGAAATCAGAGCAAAGTGAGTGTTCCGATCCTTGAAAAGGCTGCCTTTCTGGTCATCTCGACGTGTTTCTTGCAAAAACTCATCCGTCAGGGTCCACCTTTAAAGTGTTATATTGATCTATGCTATAGGTCCTCTAGGACCCTCTTAGATTCTTCAACTAGCCTTTGATCACCATTGTCCATTAAATATCTATCTTGTTCTAACAACCAACATAGGCCTACCTGGATGAGTTTTGCTGACTGAACATAACACACGCCTTACTAGACGACAGGGGAGGGAGAGAGAGAGAGAGAGAGAGAGAGAGAGAGAGAGAGAGAGAGAGAGAGAGAGAGAGAGAGAGAGAGAGAGAGAGAGAGAGAGAGAGAGAGAGAGAGAGAGAGAGAGAGAGAGACAGACAGACAGACAGACAGACAGAGAGAGAGAACGACAGACAGACAGACAGAGAGAAGAGAGAGAGAGAGAGAGAGAGAGAGAGAGAGAGAGAGAGAGAGAGAGAGAGAGAGAGAGAGAGAGAGAGAGAGAGAGAGAGAGAGAGAGAGAGAGAGAGAGAGAGAGAGAAACAGAAAGACAGACAGACAGAGAGATATTGGCAGAAAGGGAATAAGAAATTCGCTTCTTTTCTCAGCAGAGTGAGATTCAATTAAAGCGAATTGTATTGGTGGATAGACTGGATACTATGAAATCCGTTTAACGTCCTCCGGTCTGAAACAGACACATATGGGACATTAGTAGATATAAAGATGGTGGGAACGATCCTGGAGGCAATGCCCGGAGGCAGTGCAACTCCAGGAAAGTCCCGAATTTTTAACGACGACGAAAATGGAGTTTTACGTCCTCTTGGTCTGAATCAGACACATATATGGGACATTTGTAAATACAAATATGGTGGGAACAATACTGGAGGCAATGCCCGGAGGCAGTACGAAACCAGTAAAGTCCCGATTTAAAAAAATTAATACAGATAGCTGTAGCAGTGACCACGCCTCGGTCAAACCTCATCGGCTATGGCACCGCCACAAGTAGTAACTATAAAAAAAAAAGGATATAAAAAAAAAAGCTGTTTCCGCTGGGGCCATTTTTAACGATACAGATGTAGGGGAAGACGGGGTAAAAAGCGCATGGGCGGGTAAGAAGCCCACCCCAATTATCTCATGAAATAAAGAAAATTTCAGTCAAATTTGCCCATGAGACGAATGCTAGACATTAACGCTCGTCTCATGGGCAAAATGAGCTGAAATTTGCTTCATTTCATGAGATAATTGGGGTGGGCTTCTTACCCGCCCATGCACGTTTTACCCCGTCTTCCCCTATAATCTATAAGTGGTGATAAAGTGGATACTAGTATCACGGGGCCGTTTTATAATAACGGTACTTGCTCTTGTCTTTTGTTTCCGAGTCTCTTATTAAATCTGTCTTTTCAGTCCCGTCATACTAGCATCCATACGGCGAAGGCAGGCATATTATGGAAACCTTTTTGTTACTTTAATTAAGATAGGCGCAACTCTGGAATGGACAGAGCTCTCTTTCATAAGGCAAAATTGGACAGAGCAAACTGGCACCATGAAAAGAGGACAATAGTATGCGCGAGCGACACACACACTTACTTCTTCTTCTTCTGCTGCTGCATTCTCAGGCCACAATGGGTAAGGTACATAATGTGTCCGGTTTTCAGTTTTCACTGGTCTCCCCGCTGCGTACAGCCGACACATTCCGATTTCGGAGGAGCTCAAAGGAGAAAAATTATTTGGAAGATTTTTTGGAAAAAAAGGCAGGAGAATGGGCCAATAAGTCAGAAAGATAGTAGATGATAGAAAGCAAAAAGGCAGAGTCAAAGAGAATGGCAGATTAGAGGAAGTTACAAGCACAGAACTTCCAGAAGGTGTGGGAACTATTTTTACGAAAGACCCCCCTGGTATCCCCACGGGGAGTTACACACTTACAAAAACCTTGATCCCATGACTTGACCCTACATTCAGCTTAATGTAACGCACGACACATCCCCTTACTGCTTTATTGTTTAGTTATCCTGACCACGTACGGGAGTTCTCTCGTGTAGCTAAAACAATCTATCATCTTTCTCTCCTTTCCTCTGTATAATTGTTACCTTCCTTCACATAATAAGCCTTTCAAAGCATGAATTTTGATGATTAAGCTCCACCTAAATGGTCACTTTTATTATAGTGATGGTGGCAATGTGTGTGCGTGGTAGTGTGTGTGTGTGTGTGTGTGTGTGTGTGTGTGTGTGCGTGCGTGCGTGCGTGCGTGTGTGTGTGTGTGTGTGTTGTTTGCGTGTGCGTTTCGTCCGCCTGTAAGCAATTTCAAACCCAAATTATGTCCTCAAACCTATTATCCCACCCCTTTACCTCCATCCCACACACTGTGTATGTGCGCGTGCGTGCGTGCGCGCACGCACGCACGCGCACGCACGCACGCGCACACACACACACGCACGCACACACACACATACACGCACACGCACGCACACGCACGCACACACACACACACACACACACACACACACACACACACACACACACACACACACACACACTACCATCACCATTGCCATTGCCACCATCACTACTTCTGCATCAGCCCCATCTACATTTACC
This sequence comes from Phymorhynchus buccinoides, assembly GCA_017654935.2. Lineage (NCBI taxonomy): Eukaryota > Metazoa > Mollusca > Gastropoda > Neogastropoda > Raphitomidae > Phymorhynchus > Phymorhynchus buccinoides. The sequence goes on from CM065684.1 coordinate 60,292,392, forward strand.
CCTAAGGGGCTTTTTAGAAGGAAGTTCTTCTTCTGCGTTGCCAGGGCATATGGCCATAATGGGTGAGTTATGTATGTGTCCGGTTTTCAGCTTTCACTGGTCTCCCCGCTGCATGCAGCCGACAGATTCTGATTTCGGAGGAGTTCAAAGGAGAACATTATTTGGAAAAAAGGCAGGTGAATGGGCCAATAAGTCAGGAAAAAGTAGAGGCAAATGTTAAGAATAGCCCCCTCCCTTGCCCCTTCCATTAATTTTAGACGGTTTCAGGTTAGAGTTAGGGCTAGGAATAGGGTTAAGGATAGGGTTAGAGATTGGTTTATGGCCAGATGAGTCATCAACGTTTATTTTTTGTGTATTTGACACTAAATTGACCCTAAACCTATCCCTAACCCTCACTCAAACCTTATTCCTACCCTAACCCAAACCTGAAACCGTCTAATCCACACACAAAATGGAAAAAATATGGTGGCATGTTATGAGATTGACACTTAACTGACCCTAAACCTATCCCTAACCCTCACCCTAAACCCTATTCCTAACCCTAACCCTAACCTGAAACCGTCTAATCCACACACAAAATGGAAAAAATATGGTGGTATGTTATGAGATTGACACTTAACTGACCCTAAACCTATCCCTAACCCTAACCCAAACCCTATTCCTACAGGGACCCTAACCCTACCTGAAGCCGTCTAATCCACACACAAAATGGAAAAAAAATATGGTGGCATGTTATGAGATTGACACTTAAATGACCCTAAACCTATCCCTAACCCTCACCCAAACCTTATTCCTACCCTAACCCAAACCTGAAACCGTCTAATCCACACACAAAATGGAAAAAATATGGTGGCATGTTATGAGATTGACACTTAACTGACCCTAAACCTATCCCTAACCCTATTCCTAACCCTAACCCTAACTGAAACCGTCTGAAATGAATGGACGGGGCAGAGGAGGGGGCTATTCTTAGCATTTGACAAAGTAGATGATGGTAAGAAAAGGAATTTAAGGCAGAGTCAAAGAGAGGGATAGATTAGAGGAAGTTACAAGCGCAGAACTTCCAGAAGGTGGGGGACTATTTGTACAAAAGACCCTCGATATCCCCACGGGGAGAGACTCGTGGAGGGCAGGGGTCGTTCAGCTCCCCGAATGGAGGCACGAGGCATCCACCCACTGCTGGATTGGAATGAATAAACCTTGAACCTTGACACCTTGACGCCGCCCCCTGAGTGCACATTAAAAATAGATGCTGGAATCAACCGAATAAATACATAAATTATTATATTAGAATCGTCCCAAAAGCTGTGTCATATCCGTGAACACTCATGATTGGCGACCACTGTTGCGTGACACCGGGGCATGAGTGGATGCCTCGTGCCTCCATACGGGGAGCTGGAATACCCCGCCCCCTCCACGAGTCTCTTCCCGTGGGGATACCGGGATGTCTTTCGTTAGAATAGTTACCCCACCTTCTGGAAGTTCTGTGCTTGCAACGTCCTCTAATCTGCCACTCTCTTTGACTCTGCATTTTCCCTTTGCTTTCTAGATCTATCATCTACTATCTTTCTGACTTATTGGCCCATTCTCCTGCCTTTTAAACAAAAATCTTGAAAACAAATGTTCTCCTTTGAGCTCCTCCGGCTGTACGCAGCAGGGAGACCAGTGAAAACTGAAAACTGAACACATACGTACCTTACCCATTATGGCCATATGGCCTGGGAACGCAGAAGAAGAAGTGTGACACAGAGGGGTGGGGGGAGGGGGGATGGGGGCATCAAATGTTCACACACGCATGAATTCACAAGATTTCAATATATTATGTACAGTAGGCCTACACACCATCCCTAAACAAGATTTGTTACTGTTTTTTGTTCTCTATATTCCCCCTCCT